>JASAUF010000346.1:832500-2032500 GCA_030180095.1 Magnolia changhungtana
AGCGAAAATACTAACAAGATCATGAATCATACGATATCAAAGTAAGCAGAAATATACTGGTAAGTCCATGAGTGTTATCAGCTGTACCATGACTATGTGATGCAAAACATAATAAGACAATAACAGATGTTGAGTATGCAATATAATATGCAAATCCTGACGAGCCACGAATACCATCAACCTCATTTAGGCCATATAAGTGCATCAACATAGTAACCCAAAATTGCTAAGTACTGCAGATGCAATGTAATATGCAGTGCGAATGAAATGACCATGCAGGAATGTGAAGTTGGGATGATATGTAACACCCCGAAAAATTGAGGGTCGAGCAGTAACTCAACTCTCGAGTTCCAAAACATCACTTATGTAACATAGATAATGATGATTAAATGTTGTCTGTGTTAGTACAATAAGCATGAGTGAGATTCAACCAAAACAGTAATTCATACTCCAGATCCATGTATAAAATGTAAGCGGAAGACTAAAAGGTGTATATAGATATATATAAAACAAAACATTCTCGATCTCCAGAGTATGAACACTAACTGAGTCACCGTATATATACATGTTGGTTCTAAATCAAAATGTCAAAATAGTACAACTAAAATTATCAACCCTGTAGCCCCATAGCACTGGACAACCTATGCGAAGCCTCTAGCAAACTGCATGTAAGAGAACTCCTCCTGATTGTCATAGAAGTCAGGCTAGTCTCCTGTGCTCCAGTAATACCTGCATCTGATACAGGGTCTAGTGGGTGTTTTAAAACACTGTCCCGTAACGTGGGAGTGAGTAACTAACTTAGTGGAACAATAAAGCATAGGTTAACATGTTATCAATACAGTCAAGCAATAATGAATAAAGCAGTATAATCAAACACTCCTAACTACTCTTATTAATGCAGGTATGAATGCAATCATGATGGATGCCCTCACCACACCCTCCCTCGTGCGACACCATCTTACGTTCGCGGCATACTTTCATCCCTCAGTGCTCCACATCTTCCAGGCACATGCAATGCATGATGAGCATAATTACCGAGCTTTTATTAGTCCATTTCAAATAGCAGGATTGGGAAACTAAGGTACCTCCCTTGTATTATTCCCAAACATGATCCATTCTAGGGTCGTCAGTCCTAGTTAATCTCAGATGATGGTGTGTTTTTCTAGGTCACTGCAAAGGCTGCCAGGGCAGTTACGCACAATGGTTACACCACTCCCCCATCACCTCTTAAACGATTCATCACTATATAAAAACAGGCCTAGTCCATACTCTCTACACTGCGGCAAAACTCGTCGCCTCACCGTAAATTTAGAGTATGCTCGAGGTCACTCTACTAACGTCCTACCAACTGGCAGTATATTTTTAAAGCCCGACCAGTCCACTTATTGACAATGGGACCCGGATGTAACCCGACTGGGGACCACAACCAGGCTACGCCAGTGTAGGCCGACAGCTCGAATATAGTGTCCCATACCACCATAATCAGCTCACGAGTTTGGTTGCTCACTGGTCACCACGGGGAGGCACGTGGCCCCAGCGTAGACTGACAGCTCGACCACAATATCCCATACCACCATGCCCGGCTCATGAGTCTTAGCGGATCGAGGTATCATAGTTAACGGGATTCCACTGGTAAGTTTGGTACCCTAGGTTCAAGCAATAGTGACCAAACATGGTGAACATACATTAGACAAATTGGGTTGCTTAACGAGCCTGACTAGCTCGAGCACACAATTAACTGAACAACATGAAGTGCAAAGCACTTCGCGTGGCCTAACCACTGTCGCCAACTGAAGTACGACTTGGGTTCGTCAAACACATCTTACGTGGCAACATGAACCTCAACCACGATCTCAAGTCTGGTACCGATTGTCTGGACTATAGGCATAGTCCCGAACTCAATCAATCCTAATTCATAGCATGTGGGGTAAAGCATAATAAGCAAAGTAATTCAAGCATGTTAGTAAGCATGTCATAAAGTATGTTATAAAGTATGTCATGAAACACTACATAAATAGGAATACAAACACATAAATTGCACAAGTAAGCGATTTAAGTAAACATCCTCATGGAGGAAATCATACAAGTCTCTAAGGTAGTTGAGAATCCCATCTCAACACTCACCTAAGGCATCATCATCCACACACTTACTCACACAAGCATTTTCATAAACACTTGGCATACACTATTTCAACATACTTAGTGTATGTTAACAAACATGAATTAGGGCGAGTCCTTTCGCCAAGAAAATATTTTATGCATATATAGTATATTTATACAACAAATAATCATGGCAAACACATCTCTAAAATATATATGTATACGGTACTTTCTACAATACAGTATTTCTACATACATAGTGTATATTAGTAAAATTGTATTTGGGCGAATCCTTTCGCCAAATAAGTATTTTATCCATATATCGTACATTCATATAACAAATAATCATGTTAAACACATTTTCAAAAAATATACGTATACGGTATTTTCTACGAATACCTAGAATATATAAAATTCCATATTCTACAACTTTAATCGAAACAGAAAACGGAAAGCACTTTGTACATGTGCAATTGCATGCAGATCATGCATCTATCATTATCTGACATTGAAAGCATTGAAAACCGTAACCTATACACCTAAAGTCCGCTCCTTATATCGTAGAATCGTAACAGATCCAATAGGTTTGCCAAGCTTCCGTATTCGGCAGTTTGGTAACCTATAGAATGAAATAGGTTAGCTATTTCATAACCTGCAACTGTCTAAACCCCAAAACAGATTAGGGTTAGGGTTTCTTACATAGAAACGGCGCTGGAATCGCCGGGAAAGCAATTAAAAATGCGTGGTGTAGCTCGTGCACCGGCAGGGTAAAGTGGCAGGGAGATTCCCCACTTCTCTCACACTTTCTCTCTCTTTTCTCTCTTCTCTCTAGGGTTTCTCTCAAATTCGTATGGCTGTAAGAGAGAGGATTCTAAGGTCCTTATATAGTCTAAAAAGTCTCTAAAATAGACTCCAGGTCAAGGTATACTTGGGTTATAGCCAAAGGGGGTTGGTTTTAGCTCAACAGAGGACTTCTGGCAGGCCTCCTTGAGCCAAAGGTCAGACTTAAGCTCACTAACATTGGATCTACGTTTAGTTAAGTTTTCATTTCAGTCGGATTTCCAGATCACGTGTGGCGGACCAGTTTCAGTTCGATAGTCAGTGGGTCTCGATCAGAGATTCCGAGTACATGTAAATGTTTATGAAATTTTTCCTGATCTGAGGGTGTAATTTGGTCAGATTCTGATGGTCTGATTGCTTATACGATCCATAGCACGCAGTCTAGATTACTATTCAAGATATTTATTTTGTAAAGAAACAAGTGTTCTCACACTCTCTTGCTCCGGACTCAAGCAACAGTCGTGGGACACTGTCTAGATTTGATTTCCGAGATGGTTGTCAAGCCCAGCGAGGCGGTCCTAAGTCTTTAACCTCGAATTATTCGGACTCCTGATGTGCGGTCTAGAACTGATACGGAGTTTCGAGATGCTCTCGAGAGCAGCCGGGTAATGAGATTGATCCTAGATTTTAGGGTAACCTAGCGTCAATGATTCTACAAGTTTTGGGTCTTACAGATCGTATTTAAAGTGGATCCAACAGATTTTGTAGCTAATCTAGTTTAGCACTTAGTTAACTTTGTCAAATTTCTAAAGGGTTTAATCCTAAGTGATTTCTGGTCGAGGTGGTACCTAGGCCTTTGTAGTTTGTATATAAAGTGATCCAAGTTATACTACTTAGCTAGTTTAAGATAGTGTCTAGGGTGAAAGTACTTAGAAAAATTGAAAGAACAAGGTGGTGAAGGGTGGGATTTGTGAAGGAAATGGGTTCAAAGGCGGCTTTAGACTTTAGGTTTGAGTTCTGACAGGTTAATAAGGTGTTGGGATCGACCCATTGCCTAAGGACGTCTTATTCCAGGTTGGGAAAAATCCGGGCTGTTACATGATAGTATGTAGTATCGCAGACTATGGGGTCCACCACAAGGGACTTCTATCCAAACCAGTCTCATACCTAAATTTACATAGTCCAACTCAATGTGGTAAACTCCTGATCTCAAGTTAGTTACGCGCCCAACTGAAATCCTGGCCATGCGAAGGTACACGTAACAAATAGTTGCGCACCACTAGCCCGAGTGGATATTGAATGAATAAATGAATGGATATGCAATTCCTGCTCAATAAGTCCATATATCAGTACGGTTGTTCTCTGGGGAAATACCGGGGTCTATTACATTGACATCGACTGTCTCCTTGTCACACCCTGAACTTGAAAATCGGGCTCACAAAATTTTTGATCCCCAAATCTGGCGCCGACAGCCTCCGTAGTACCCCATTCTCAGCTCCTAGCGTCCATACTCTAGATTCCGATCTTGGGATCCTACAAGGAGGATTTTTTTTTGTACATTTAACTCGTAATAAGCATAACCATAAGATTACCTAAATTCACAAAGGCAACATCAACATTACATATCAACTAATATAATCATTTGAGTACAATGCTAATAAGGAAATACATAAATCATAATTCAAGCCCCAAAAGACCACTGCATGCTCCATGCTCAACACTACTGCAACCTAACATCACCTGCACGCATCTATCGTGCATAAGCTTATAGAAAGCTTAGAGGGTGGTGTAAGTGTGTGCACAAGGTAAGTGCCGAGTATTCAATACAATGTCATAATCATACAATGTCAAAATAGACACAAGGTCATGAATCATATATTATCAGAGTAAGCGAAAATACTGACAAGTCCATGAGTCAAGCAATATCAGAATGCGCAATATAGATCAACTATACAAATGAGGAACAATATTAGAATACGTGATACAGATTAACTATACAAATGAGGAGTCATAAAGAGTCAAATATCAGATGCTATATCTAAACCATATAAATGCAGAAACACAGGTAACCCAAAATGTCATATGCCATGAATGTAATGTAATATGCAGTGCGAATGGAATGACAATGCTGAAGTGTGAAGTCGGGATGATAGTACATAGTATCGCAGGCTATGGGGTCCATCACAAGGGACTTTTATCCAAACCAGTCCCATACCTAAATTTGGATAGTTAGACTCAATATGGTAAACTCCTGATCTAAGGTTAGTCGCGCGCCCAACCGAAATCTTGGCCATGCGAAGGTTCATGTAACAAACAGTTGCGCACTACCAGCCCGAGTGGATAGTGAATGAATGAATGAATGGGTATGCAATTCCTGCTCAATAAGTCCACATATCAGTACGGTTCTTCTCTGGGATCATCACCGGGGTCTATTACACTCTACGCCAGCTTGTCGCCCCTATCCAAGCGCACAACTGGGTAAGTGGAAGAGACCTCACTATTCACCTGCCAATATCGGGCCCCGCTCATAGATAACGGACTCATTCCTCAAGCTGGTCAAACTCAACCTAAACATTGCCCCCTCATTAAGGTGGGTAAGGTCACACCCCCTCCTAACCAACTACTACACAGTGGGAGACGCGGCCTACTAGTATATGGCCCTCATGCGCTCGTATACATCCACTCAGTCTTGACGTTGGGGCGTCTCCTAGCCACGAAGGTTTAGAGATTTTCACCTAGGGACATCTATGGCGCCTGTATGTTGGAAACAAACATTTTCAGTGTCCCATCTAGCCATCCACGATATGCCTGTGGAGGCCACAGCCCTGATATCGCTAGGGCGTACGGTAGTCATATCACAACATACGTGATGCATGAGTCATACAATCCAGTCATACATTAATCCTGTGCATGCCGTGTGCTCATGTGAGATAACCTTCGCCTATCGGAGAGTCTCATAACAACCTACCCAATGACATATGCAATGGTTAACCACATCTTATAACAAACATGCAGATGATGCGTATGGGCAGTATCATGATGCTATGCTGTCACATACTCATAATCGGTATCAATATCTGGCATCGACAATCGGCCTCGCCAATGTGGACATTTAACCAACATTGCCTCAAAGGAGTGGCCCACATAGAGCCAATCATATAATGGGCCCACGACCTCACACAAAGGCCTAATATACAACACAATGGGCATTAGTCAAGGGCCACATATACACAATAGGTGGGCCCTGCTCATAGGCCTCAAATACATGACATGTGAGCTCTGCACATGGGTCTCGAATACATCAAATAGGCCATGCATCAGGGGCCTAATACACATCACAATGGGCCTTGCCCATGGGCCATGAATACATCATAATGGGCCTTGCCCATGGGCTACGAATACATCACAATGGGCCTTGCCCATGGGCCTTGAATACATCATAATGGGCCTCATTACATAGACTTCCTATTCATTATATTAGGCCTTAAACACGGGCTGAATACACATCACAATAGGCCTCAACTACAGGTTGCGTATACATCATATAGGTCTCGATAATCGGCCTCGACATTCGAAATGGGCCTTAACAATCAGAATCGACACTTGAAATCGGCCTCGATACTTGGCCTCATATACATCAAATGGGCCACGATAATCGGAATCGGTAAATTGGCCACGTCAATCGGAATCGATCGATAATTGTCCTCGATCAATTTTCAGCAATTGATAATCAAAAATCAGTAAATCGGCCACGTCAATCGGAATCGGCCTTAAGACGGGGTTCATAGATGGATGGCCGATGATGGTCTAAGTAATATCAATGAGGCCCATTCGTTTGGGGTAACCCACTAAAGGATGACAAAAAAAGGCCTAACCATGCTCACAATATGGACATTTAACCATCACGGCCCATCAATGTGGACATTTAACCAATATTGCTCCTAAGGAGTGGCCCACATAAAGCCAAATGTATAATGGGCCCGCGACATCATATAAAGGCCTAATATACATCACAATGGGCTTCATACAAGGACCACATATACACAACATCGGGCCTTGCCAAATGGGCCACAAATATTGTATAACGGGCCACATACTTGGGCTTATATACATCACAATGGGCCGCATATTATGGGTTGAAATTACATCTCATTGGGCCTTACCAAATGATTCTCAGATACATCATACCAGGCCTTATCATATGGGTCACAACTACATCACAATAGGCCTCACACATCTGGGCCTCAAATATACATCACAATGGGCTACGACCCATGGGCCTCGATATACATCAATTGGACCGCATCAATGGCCGCACCAAAGCACAATAGGTGGGCCCTGCACATACAGCAAATGGGCCCCCACCAGATGGTCGGCGTGGATATAGAATGCATACATCATGTGGGTCTCACGTCCCACTGACAGTGTGGATAAGGCATCCATCATGGTGGTTCCCCGTCCCTAGACGGCGTAGATGAAATCCTATATCAAGGCCGACCACATGTCCATTAAATGGACAGACAATGCGAATACAACACATCATGGGCCTAATACATATCACAATGGGCCTTGCCCATAGGACTAAGATTCAAGTAGGTGGGCCCATCATAAGGACCTTAAATACAAGGCAGGTGGGCTCTACCACATGGGCCAAAACACGTCATGATAGGCCTCATACACGTCGCAATGGGCCGCATCACGGTGGGCCACATACATCACAACAGGCCGCACTAATGGGCCTCATATCATACACATCAAACGAGCTGCATCAATGGGCTACCCTAATATATCAAGGTGAGCCATAAAAACATCATATTGGGCCTCGACAAAGGCCACAGTCACATCATAGGTGGGCCCTGCTCATGGGCCCTCAAATACACCACATGGACGGTCATAAATATATCAAGGTGGACCTGACAAATGGGCCACAAAATACATCAAGGTGGGCGCGACAAATGGACCACATTTATATCCAGGTGGGCATCAACATCGGGTCTCATATATCACATCGGGCCGAATCAATTGGCCGATCGAATGGGCCGTACTAATATCCATCAATAGAGATCATTATAGAGCATTAAATAAATAAATAAATAAAATGAATCATATCCAAAGATCATCTGGACCATACTATAACTAACAATGGTGATACTATCTTCCCACTTTCAACTCCTAGTGGGCCCGCCATAACATTTAATTTCCACCTAGACTATCCCCATGGTCATAAGGACCTGGGGAGAAACAAATATCATATTGATCCATGGCTTTTGTGACTCAAAAGTGGTTTCAATGGTAGGCATTCACTCCACTATTTTTTATAGTGTGGTCCACCTGACAACTGGATCTGTCTCATTTTTAGTCTCAAGCCTTAAGACGGGCTTTCAAAATGGTTTGACGGTTTAGATGCAAGACATGCATCGTGGTGGATCCCATAGGGATGGAAAGGATGGACAGCATAGATGAGGTACATACCTCATGGTGGGGTCCACACTAACATTTATTTTCCAATACACACATCAGTGGGTCCCAAGTGGGGCCCACCATAACATTTATTTTCCATCCAGCCCGTTGACAAGGTCACAAAAACATGGGGTCCACTGTAATGTTTATTTACACCCAACCAGTTGATGAGGTCACATAGACCTGGACCCACCATAACGCTTATTTGCACCTAACCTGTTGGTAAGGTCACATAGTGTTAGTGCTATGATTTCATATCCCTTTGGTTGTCAAATTTTGTAGTGCCAAAACCTATATGTCTTGTACTTCTTGTGTTTCTTGTTTGTGACTACACACTGCTTCAAGACAAGATCATGAATGAAGAATGTTTTCAAGACAAAATCATAAATGAAGAATGTTTGCAAGACATGTCATGGATGAAGTCTACAAGAATAGAAGAATTCAAGTTTGCTTCTAACAAGTTCAAGATTAAAAGACTTCATCAAGACAAGTCAAGAAAGTACCAAGCTCTAGGAAGCCGTCAACTCGATTCAAGTTTCTACTTCAAGATCATCTGAGAATACAGACCTTCAAGACTTCAATGTCCATCTCACTTCAAGGTTTGTTTGACCTTAGATTGACCTTAGGTTGGTTTATTTGATAGGTCATTCTGGATACATAATCCGAATATTTTAATTTACTTGGTGTGACTGTTCTAAGACCAGTCCTAAGTCTTCTTCGACCAGTCTTAGGTTTCTCAAGACCAGTCCTAGGTTGTTACAGATTTTTGGATTTTCCTGGTTGTCCTTCGACCAGTCCTGGACTTGCTTCGACCAGTCCTGGGAAGTCCTATGACTCATCCTTCGACCGGTCGTAGTCGTAGGACTTTTTATTTTCATCGCTTGCTTTAGAAAGTTTAAAATTTATCAGATGGATGTAAAGAGTGCCTTCTTAAATGGCGATTTACATGAAGAAGTTTATGTAGAACAACCCTCTGGGTTTGAAGACCCCAAGCTTTCTGATCATGTATTTCGTCTCAAAAAGGCTCTCTATGATCTGAAACAAGCGCCCAGGGCATGGTATGAAAAATTGACTAAATTCTTACTTAGTCATAGTTTTCAAGTGGGAAGTGTCAATAAGACGCTATTTGTTAAGAAACATAATAATGAGATTTTAATGGTTCAAATCTATATAGACGATATTATTTATGGATCAACTTGTTCTAACATGTCTATTGAGTTTGCAGAGTTGATGAAATCAAGATTCGAAATGAGCATGGTTGGTGAACTAAATTACTTCCTAGGGTTACAAGTAAAACAACAACCTGATGGAATCTTCATTTCTCAAACCAAGTATGCTACAAACTTGGTTAAAAGGTTTGGATTTGAAAATGGTAAAAAATTTGATACTCCTGAGTACAACCTTGAGACTCTCTAAAGACTCTACATATAAAGATGTAGATCCTAAGCTATATCGTAGTATGATTGGTAGTTTATTATATCTAACTGTTAGTAGACCTGATATCGCTTTTAGCGTTAGTATTTGTGCGAGATATCAGTCTAATCCTAAAGATTCACATCTCACTGCTGTCAAACGGATTATTAGATATGTCGCAAGTACAACTGAGTTGTGTCTTTGGTATCCTTTTGATACTAATGTTAAATTCGCTGGGTATTCAGATGCTGATTGGGCTGGTAATATTAATGATAGAAAATCAACCAGTGGTGGTTGTTTTTACATTGGAAACTGTTTGGTTTCTTGGTTTAACAAGAAGCAAAGTTTAATATCGCTTTCCACTGCTGAGGCTGAGTATATCGCAGCAGGGTATGCATGTACTCAACTTGTATGGATGAAACGCATGTTAAGCGATTATGGAATTAATCAAGATTCAATGATCTTACATTGTGATAATTCCAGTGCTATTAATATTTCCAAAATTCCAATTCAGCATTCGCGTACTAAGCATATTGACATTAGATATCATTACATTCGTGAATTAGTTGAAGAAAAAGCTATCTCTTTGGAATATATTCCAACCGATGTCCAACTTGCCGATATATTTACTAAACCGCTCGACAAAAGCAGGTTTACTAAAATGAAATTTGATCTTGGTATGTGCATTTTAAATTGTATATACCTATCTGCATGTATCATAATGTACTATATTTTGAATTTTTATGTGTATAAATTTTAATTTGTACATAAAAATATTTATTTTTGTCAATGCTCGACCGGTCCTTGCCATACACGACCGGTCCTGACTCGACCGGTCGTAGACTGCATTCGACTGGTCGTAGAGATCGTGAACATCTTATAATTTGGAGAAAATCACTTTGTTCTTCATTTCCTCTTCTTCCTTCGACGAGTCATGGCTCGACTAGTCTTGAGATTTCATGATTTTCTTCAAGATAAGTCGTTTCTCTTCATTTTTATTGAAAATATATGCTTTCTAGGTTTTGATTTGTTTATTCCATAAACTAGATCTCGTCTTTTGTTGATTGTTTAGGGTTTACTCTCTAAAAATCTGATCTAGAGAAACCCACCACTTCTAGTGTTCTTTGTGTTTTCTCCTTGGTAAATCTTGTTGAAAATGGATGTTAGAGGGAAAAAGAAAACATCCCGTGGTCCATCTTCATCTAGATCTACATCTATAACAAAACGGCACCTTCAGTCACCTGAAGATGATCCCAATGATGTACGTGATTTACGTAGCCGTAAAGTTATTGTTGAGCGTCTTGTAAGTGTCAATCACATTGAACAATTTGGGATTGTCCCTCTCCTTGAATCTGTTGGCTGGGCTAACATTTTGTTTTGGGGTGGGCCTGCATACCAATCCATTGCACAATCTATGGTTGTATGTATCTCTGATTTTTCCCTTGATAATTTAACGTTCTCAATTGCTACTAGAGAAGGGAAATTTCTAATAGATCAACATTTGATATCAGGTATTATGGATATACCTGTCAAGGATGAAGGTATTCCGACTCACACATTATATGACAAACCATCAGAATCGGAAAAACAAATGTTGACAAGAGATTTATGTAATATGGAAGTACAATGGACGTACAAAGGAAATGCGCTCCCCTCAAAAATTTTATTACCCAGATACGAAGTTTTGCACCGGATCTTCATTTCAAACTTGTATCCTCGGTCTGGTAATAAAATCGAGTTGACTGCTTTCATGGTTCGGGTTTTGCACTCTGTTGTGTCTGGCATCGTTGTCTGTTTACCTTCTTTGATATGTCATTTTATCATTCAGTTTCGTCTTCATCCGGGTCATAGTGATATTCTTTTTGGTTATCTTATGACTTGTTTAGCCACAAATATGCTGGTTGCTTTACCTGAGAATGAGGCACTAATTTATCATCTTTCATTCAATAATTCTAATTTAAATGAGATGAAGTTGGATTTGCTTCCTGGTCAATTCTATGAAGGTGGTGGTGAAGGTGTTGAAGCAGAAAATGAAGGGGATGCAGCTGATCTTCCTCCACAGGCGGAAATAAATATGGATGATTATTTGACGACATTGAAACTGACTCCCAAAATGATTCTGATTACGATCCATCTTCTGGTTATGATGCACGTCTAAGTGCATTGGAGGAGAAGGTTGATAACCTGAGTGTAGCCCATGATATGCAATTTAAAAATATGCAAAAATATCTTCGTCGCATTAATAGGGGCTTACATCTGATTGATCCAACCATCCGTGCTCCTTCATCTGTATCTGATTAGGTGGATTATCCTTTTTTAATATGATGGATTCTGTATTATTATTATGGTTGATAACTTTTGTTATATGTTTGGTTTTATTTTATTTGGATTGATGACATTGTAGTGTTGAACTAATTTGATAATTAATCTTGACTCTTCATATAGTGTTCTCCTCTCTTTTAGCCTTCCCTTGTCATTTTGTGACAAAAGGGGGGAGTAGTATGGAAAGGGGGAGAATGGGAGAAAGGGAGAGTGAGTAATTGAATATTTTTGATTGTTTCTACTCACTTAGGGGGAGTAGAGTATTTTTGATGGCTCTAATGGCTCATGATTCTTTCTTCATTTTACTCTTATATTTATAAATGTGTTTTGTCGCAAATTTGACAAAGGGGGAGATTATTAGTGCTATGATTTCATATCCCTTTGGTTGTCAAATTTTGTAGTGCCAAAACCTATATGTCTTGTACTTCTTGTGTTTCTTGTTTGTGACTACACACTGCTTCAAGACAAGATCATGAATGAAGAATGTTTTTAAGATAAGATCATAAATGAAGAATGTTTGCAAGACATGTCATGGATGAAGTCTACAAGAATAGAAGAATTCAAGTTTGCTTCTAACAAGTTCAAGACTAAAAGACTTCATCAAGACAAGTCAAGAAAGTACCAAGCCTTAGGAAGCCGTCAACTCGATTCAAGTTTCTACTTCAAGATCATCTGAGAATACAGACCTTCAAGACTTCAATGTCCATCTCACTTCAAGGTTTGTTTGACCTTAGATTGACCTTAGGTTGGTTTATTTGATAGGTCATTCTGGATACATAATCGAATATTTTAATTTACTTGGTGTGATTGTTCTAAGACCGGTCTAGAAATCTTAAGACCGATCCCTAGTCCGCTTCGACCGATCTTAGGTTTCTCAGGACCAGTCCTAGGTTGTTACAGATTTTCAAATTTTCCTGGTTGTCCTTCGACTAGTCCTGGACTTACTTCGACCAGTCCTGGGAAGTCCTACGACTCATCCTTCGACCGGTCATAGTCCTACGACTCGAACTCCAGCGACCTATCTCGAGTCCTATGACCAGTCGTAGGTGACTCACGACCAGTCGTAGGTGGTCCACGACTGGTCGTAGGCTACTTAAGACCAGTCGTGAGTACAGCTAATCTAATCCCGCAGAAATCTTTTGAAATCTTTAATGCTACGACCGGTCCTAGGGATCCTAAGACCAATCGAAGATGAGATTTTTTAGGCTATAAATAATGCACGAATTTCAGAGTTTATTCATTCCATTCCATTCAATTCAAGCGATTTAAGGCTATACTCTGAGATAAGTTGTGATTATTTTTTTAAGCTATTGTGCATATTTAATATTCCTTTTGATAACATTATTCTATTGTGATTTTGATCCACATTCCAATCTTATTTATAAAAGAGGAACTTGTGATATTCCTTATTCTCGGATCAAAATCAAATAGACCTTGCTCTTCTTGATTTAATCTAAAATCAATTAGACATAGAACCATTCTTTAAGTGAGTATTGGACATTGAACGACGTATCATACATCTACTCTGATTGGTTCTACTGGGCTACTTCAAAAGGAGATCCAGGTATTTTACTTTGTAATTTACTTTCTCTAGTTTTGTTTGAGATTTGCCAGAAAAATCTCATTGTATTGGTTATCTGAGGAGAGCCAGAAAACTCAGATTGTGGGGGTTTTTGGATTGTGTAAGCCCGAGATAAAAAGACACAATTGTGAAGGTTTTTGGTGAACCTGTGAAAACCTATTTTGAAAGTGCATGCTAATATCCCCTGTGTGAGGATATTAGGAGTGGAGTAGCATTCTGTGTGGCTGTTGGCTAACAGTTGGTGAACACACAGGCGAACCACTATATATCGTTGTGTTGTGGATGTGCTTGATTTCTTTATTCATTTATTCCTTCAGTATTGTGGATTGCTTTTGTGGATGAATGTTGTAATTTTCATTTCAAGCAAGTGTGGTTGAATGGTGTAATAACTTAGGATTTATTTCTGTAAGTTATTCTTGATTTATTTTCCATATCATTTGTGATTGCTATTTTGTTCTAGAAATAAGGTTGTCCTACCATAAGCCATTGGTTTTGGTGTAAGGTTGTCCTTAGAACAAGGTTTAGTATCATTCTCATATTTCATGTGCTTTGAGATTGTTATTATTCCAGCATTGTTATTTATATCTTTTATTATTCCGCTGTTTTAAGTTTTATTTTGGCATTGCCCTATTCACCCCCCCTCTAGGGCATATAGCTTGGCCCTTTCACATAGCCTGGGGACACTGTAATGTTTATATGCCATCCAAACTGTTCGTAAGGTCACATGGACCTGGGTCTACGGTGATGTTCGTCTGCCATCCAAGCTGTTCATAAGGTCACATGGACCTGGGGTCCACGGTGATGTTTGTTCCCACCCAACTTGTTGACATTGTCACACGTGACCTGGGTGGAGAGTAAAACCAAATTTCATATGTGATCCAAAACTCCCCCAACCCAGAAAAGTTTCAACGGCAGAAGTTCAAACCTCACTGTTCCCCGTGATGTGGGCACCTAAGCACCACATACCGTTTATTTTTGGGGCGGTCCACAGCTGGAAGGAGGGCCCCCTAAATGCACAGCGTTGATGTTCAACTCGCATCACGGTGGGGCCTGAGATGGGGCCCACTGACCATTGCCATCAAGCGTGACGGGCTGCCTTTCTGCAAAGATCAGAGACGCTGACAGCAACAACATCTGCTGTTATATATATATATATATATATATAAAATCATATATATATATAAAATCTTGAGGTTTTTCCTAGTTGGGGCCCGCATTAGCAGAATCTGTCCCCACCATTGGTTTATGTGGCTCAAGACAAGCCAAACAAGCCCAATATTCAATGGGTTTTGGTGTAGAGAAACATCAGGGTGTATTTCAATGGTAAATATTACTATTCTCCATGCTATGGCCCGCCAGAAAGTCAGATTAGCTTCAATTTTCGGCTCAACGCCTAAAACGAGCTGGGGAACGGGATAGATGGCATGGATTTGATTTATACATCAAGGTGGGACCTACTTGAATGGCCCACCCAAAGGGCTTGGAATCAAACTGATATTTATATTTTTCCTTCCATGTGGGTACACCCACTCACTGTTCACGCTCCAGCAGACGCCCAACGTCCCTGGAGGCTGGAAAGATTGCGTGGATATGTCATCCAGGTGGGTCTCATGTAGACGTGGCCCACTGTAATTTAGATCAATCTAATACTTGTGTTTTCTCATCATCCAAGCCCACTTGATGGCTTGGATAAATCAGATGGACGGCGTCGATAACGTACATTCACATATTGGGTCCATGATTGGTGTCGATCTAGTGGACTACGCCCATCACAGAGAGAGGAGAGAGAGAGAGAGAGAGAGAGAGAGAGAGAGAGAGAGAGAGAGAGAGAGAGAAGCACCCACCTATCCTTCTTCTTCCTCCCTAGCCTTCGAATGCTCTAAAAATGCTCCTTCAAAGGTGGAGATGATGATCCAAGGGTGGAGATGGGAGATAGGGTGGTAAGGAGTGGGCCACACATGGCTCTTCTCATGGAGAGCTTGAAAGTTTCCTCTCCTTGGGAGTTGCTTGGGAGAGTGAGAAACGAGAGAGAGAGGAGTGGTGATGGAGTGGAAAGGGATGGATCCTTTTGACTTTTTGTAAGAAAAGAATGGGTTAAGTATGGGTTGCATTGACTTTGGGTAAGGAGAGGTAAGGGTGAGTGATGGCTTGTGATGGGATGCACTTGACTTATGATTGATGTGATTGATAGAACATATTGTAGAGATTCCATCGAAATTTGCAAAGTGCGGCATTTTCCTTGAATTGAACGCGGAGTCACATCTCCTAGCTTGGGTATCGGTTTGGTGCGCGAGTTGTGGCGTTAGAATCGCGGCGACAGTGCGGTCGCTAATGTGTAAATTTCTGGTTGAACCGACTTCGGTATGCAGGACTCAGCTTAGGTTTACGCGTAAACATTGAATACGGGTCGAGAGTTGTCGAAATCCGACAGGGAGGGCCGCGGAAGCCTAAGGAATGGTATGAGCTAGGATACGGGTCTTACACTCCTCCCTAGCTGCACAGCCCAGCGAGCGGAGTAGACCTCACTATCCGCCTGACTAGTAGTCTGCCAATACCTATCCAGCTCATCGATAGTGGATCCATTTACAAGCTGGTCATACTTAACCTAGCTTATAGCCCCCTCACTCAGGCAGATAAGGTCACACCTCCTCCCAACCGACTACGACATAGTGGGAGACGCGACCTACTGGGATTCGGCATTAGGGCGCTCATGTTCCACTCGGTCTAGATGTTGGGGCTACTCTTAGCCTCGGAGGTTCTGGAATTTTCACCCAAGGACATCCTAAGTGCCCATAGTGCTAGAACTAAGTATTTCCGGTGTCCCATTTAGCCATCCACGATATGCCTGTGGAGACTACATCCATGATGTCGCTAGGGCATACAGTGATGTCGCTAGGGCATACAGTGATGTGAGATAACCTCCGCTTATCAGGGAGTACAGTGATTATAACTCCCAATGCAAGATGCATGAGTCATATAATCCAGTCATGCATCAATCCTATGCATACCGTGTGCTCATGTGAGATAACCTCCGCTTATCAGGGAGTCTCATAACAATCTGCCCAATGATATATGTAATGGTCAAACATTCCTCATATCAAGAATACATATGATGCGTATGCGTACAGTGATCATAACTCCCAATGCAAGATGCATAAGTCATACTATCCAGTCATGCATCATTCCTGTGCATACCGTGCGCTCATGTGAAATAACCTCAACTTATCAGTGAGTCTCATAACAATCTGCCCAATGACATATTTAATGGTCAAACGTTCCTCATATCAAGCATATATATGATGCGTATGGGCATGAATCATGGAGCTATACTAAGCATGTTATAAAGTGATGAACTGTCCTTATAATGAAGATGGGCCTAGACGGCCTATACTCAACAAGTATGGGCCTATCAATGGGCCCTAAGGAGAGTCATAATGCGGACATTTAACCAACATTATTCTTACAATGTGGATGTTAAACAAACATTGCTCCCAAGGCACGGCTCGCCATAAACATCATTATATATACTATGGTGAAATCACGCATTGTAATGAACCTATATACATCTCATTGGGCCTTGACCCATGGGCCTCAGATACATCAAATGGACCACCTCATATGGGCCTTATACAAATCGAGTCGGCAATATCACATGGGTCGCACCAGTTGACCTCATATACTTCAAGTGGACCGCGTTCATGGGCCGCACCAATGGGCCTCTTACACATCAAGTGAGCCGCATCAATGGGCCAATACACATCACAATGGGCCACGACATATGGGCTGGAAACACATCACAATGGGCCTTACCAAATGGGTCGGAAATACATCACAATGGGCCTCAACCCACAGGCCCTAATACATCACAATGGGCCTCAATCCATGGGCCCCAAATACATCATAATGGGCATCAACCCAAGGGCCCTAATACAATACAATGGGCCTCAACCCACGGGCCATAATACATCACAATGGGCTTCGTAACATGGGCCTTTTGTATATTAGATGGGCCACACCAATTTGGGCCTCATATATATACTCAAGTGGGCCCCAACAACGAGCCACAATAGATCAAGATGGGCCTAATCCTATGGTCTTATATATATACCAAGGTGGGGTCCACTTGAACTATAGATCTAATTCATTCTTTAGCTCATGCAAAAAAAATGAGCTTTTAAATGGATGGACAGTTTGGATGCAGCTCATGCATCATGGTGGGGGTCCACATGAGGGCCCACCATCACACACACACACACACACATATATGTATAATATACATATTATACACACACACACACACGCACACACGCACAGCCTCACACGTGGGGTGGGTCCCACCATCTAGGTGTGGACGGTGCAGATAAGACACATAAATCATGGTGGGGCTCACCGTCCACTGCCGTGGATGGTGTGGAGAGAACACATGCACCAGGTGGGTTCCACCGTCTCGTACCGGGGACGGTGTGAATAAAACACATACATCTGGGTGGGATCCACCGTCCACAGCAGTGGACGGTGTGCCTAGAACACATACATCACTGTGGGTCCCACGTGGGGCCCACCATCATGTCTATATGCCATCCAATCTATCCATAAGGTCACGTAGGCCTAGATGAAGAGTAAAAACTAATTTCATCTTGATCAAAAGCTTCTGTGGACCCAAAAGGGGTTTCATTGGCAGACGGTTCAGCCTACTGTTTCCTATGATGTGGGCCACCTGAGATTTGGATGGGCCTGATTTTTGGAGGGGGCCCACGTCAAGCAGGGGCCCACCTCATGAACGGTTTGGATGTCATACACACATCATGGTGGGGACCATGGCTAGGTCGTGGGTCCCTGGCTCGTCCACCCACAACGCAAGACCCCTGCGCGTCCTCTCCCTGTCAGCAGCAACAGCAACGCTGCTTTATTATATATTTATATATATATATATATATTTGGAAATCACATTATTTCATAGTTTTTCGCGTGTGGGGCCTGTGTATGATGGATCCACCCTGCCTAATGGCCTCTATGGCTCAAGATAAGCCATACGAGTCCAATATTGCATATATTTTGGCGCATCAAAATGTCAAGGTGGATTTCAATGGCTGACACACTGTTTGCTATTCTATGGCCCGCCTGAGAGTCAGATTAACCTCATTTTTCGGCTCAATGCCTAAAATGAGGTGTTAAAGGGGATGGACGGCTTGGATTAAAAACCTACATCAAGGTGGGGCCTACATGAACAAGCCCCTTCTAAAGCTTACGAATCAAGCTCATATTTGTGTTTTCAATTGACGTCCAGGGACGTCCCTGGACATCTGGACATAACACGTGCATTGAGGTGGGCCTTGCTTAGGTGGGCCGCCAAATGGTGAGTGGTGTGGATACAACACATACATAAAGTGGGTCCCACCTACAAGTGACTTGGATCCAATACATGCTTCATGGTGGGGTCCATCCAAGTGGGCCACACGGCCATATCATCACACACAAAAATAAATAAATAAAAAGAGAGGGAGAAAGAAAGAGAGAAAGAGGGACACGCGTGATGGAGGGACCCCGGCACTATGGGCCCTCCGTTTCAAGCATCCAATCATACATTAAGTGGGTCCCATTGCATGTGGGCCCACCAAATCAAAGATCAACGGTGGAGATCCCTCCTCCACCAAGATATAAGGTCTAGATGACCCATTTTCAAGCTAGAAAATAAACATCATGATGGGGTCCATGGAGAATGGCCCCATCATGGAATGATCATGAAGATCAAGGTGGGCCATCGGCCACATCTTAGGGTCCCAAGTGAGATCCATACCATCAATCGGTAGGCCTCACTTGGCCCATCATCAAAACATAGAAAGATCTAGCCTAATAAGCACCCACCGTTCAATCTTCTCGGTTCGTTGGAATGCCGGTCTCCTTGGGCTTCACTTTGATGTAGAGGATGAGAGTTAAATGGCTAGGATTGAGGATTTTTGGGAGAGGAAGGCGGGACACACACTAACTTTTCTCACGTAGAGAGGCTTGGACGTGCACTTCCTTGCTTGGCTTGGAATTTGTGTTAAGAAAGAGAGAGAGAGAGAGAGAGAGAGAGAGAGAGAGAGGGGGGTTGTAAGGGAGAGAGAGTGATGGGTGATGGAGTGATGGATGTGAGGTGAGTGATGAGTGAGGTGAGAGATGGGTTGACTTTAGTGTTTTCTTAACTTGTGGAGAAAGAAAGCATGGGTGTGTGTACTTGACATGAGGTGATTGATTGATTGATTTGAGTGATTGATTAATGGGACATGTTATAGAGATTCTCTTGGAATTGCAAACGCGCAGTGTTTTCTCGAACAGAACACCGGCCCGCATCTTCTGGTCAGGGTATCGGATCGCGGTGTCGGAACCGCAGCGACGGTGCGGTCACAATGGTACTAGTCTCGGATTAAGCCGACTCAAATATACAGGATATGACTTAGGGTCAATCCCAAATGTTGATTATACGTCGCAGGTTGTCGGAATTCGTCGGGAAGGATCGCGAAAGTCAATGGAACAGTACAAACTAGGATACGGGTCTTACAAAATTCTCAAAAGTTATTTTATTTCTCTTGTGGATTCGAGAAATCTCTCTTGTAGATCAAGAGGACCTTGTGGATTTAATGCATTTATTGATCGAGGAAGATGGTGATCGACCTCATCACATCCTTCCTTGCATCAGTTGGTATCAGAGAGAGGCTTTTTCATCGAATCAATGACTTCTAAGAAAGGGTCGCGCACAATCCCATGGACAATGCTCCAAGGAACAATCATATAACAATGATAATGTTTGAAAGTTTCTATTGGGAGAATTGTTGAGTGAAATATTGCAAAATTTTCCCTATTCATACCTTGGTTTTATAAACATGATCGTGCTTAATTGATCTAATTATGCATGTTTTCATGTGCGAAATGATTTCGAGAGCTTAGGGTGAAATTAACGCCAAAAGGAAGATTATGCTCAAAAGATTAATAAATAAAGAATTGGAGATTTGGAAGTTATTAATGAAGAATTCACGTGCCAAAGATCAAAGGAAATCAAGTAAGGAATGAAGAGAATCGAAGGTTTGAAGTAAAGAAAAAGAATCCTGAAAATTGGCGTGAAAAAACATATTCTGGAATTCTGAGTCTAAAACAAAAAAAGTCATAAAACAAACTTCAGTCCGACCGAAATCAGGCAAAATAGTCCAGCGAGAAGCAGAATTTTCAACCTTAATTTGGTCTGACCAAAATCACGCAAAATTGTCCAGCGAGAGAGTGAGATTTCCAGCCTTAATTCAGTCCAAGCGAACCCAACTTCAGCTTGACCGAAGTATAACTTTTTTGCGTAAATTTGAACCAGTTTTAAAGTTGGTCCAAGCAAAACTATAAATATGAGTCTCTTAATTGTTTCTAAGCACAAATTAGGGTTGGAAGAGTGAAGCAAAGTGTTGAAAAACTTTAATGAGTCTTTCCTTCTTTCCCAACCTTATTCTTCTAGTTAGTTTTTATGTTTTCTTTAAGAGCTTTAGTTTTAATCATATCTTTGGCTGACTAAACCTCTTAGCTAGAGCTAAGAGGTGAAGCTTGTAGTTTGTTTGGATGTTTTTCTTACTTTGATTTAAGTTTATATTGAACTTCATTGATTTTTAGTTTGATTATAGGAATATTTTCATTTTTCTATGATTTATTGTGACTCCAATTACAGTCAATGTTGTGAGAGCTTCGAGTATCTTCTTATAAGTTTTGATATTATTGAGATTGGTAAAATTCGTGATTCACCATCATCTCTTAGGCATGGTGGATGGTTGAATTCCCTTCCAATCATCACAATAGTGCTTTATGTGGGAACTAATTCAATGAAAAGTTCATATTATGGTTTAATTGTTTTATCTTCCAACTGGATAGGATAGGACTCCAATTTCAGTTGTGCTTATTGAATCAAGTAAGGTAGCATCTTAATAGCTACAAGTGGATCCTTAGCGCTCTAGTTTCCTTTTATTATTGATAATTTATTCACAATTAATTTCTCTTATTTTGGATTTTAGTTTACATCCTTAGTTTAGTTCTAGTTCTAGTTTATTTTAGAATACGTACAAGTTACTGTGGATTCGACCTCGATCTCACCGAGTTATTACTACATCACAGCCCTACACTTGGGGTTGTGAACAAGTTTTTGGCGCCATTGCCGGGGACTTCAGCTACATTTTTCTGAGATTGATTAGTATTGGAATTAGTTTAAGATTATGGCTAACTTTTTTTTATTATATATTTTTAGGTTATGTTTTTCTTAATTTTTTTTAGAAACTAACATTATTTTCTGTTTTGTAGTAACTTACATAACAACTCCAATTCGATAACACCTGTAAGACCCATATCCTATTCCGTACCATTCCGTAGACTTCCGCGGTCCTCCCCGTCGCATTCCGGCAACCCTCGACCTGTATCCGACGTTTGTGCGTAATCCTAAGTCGGCCCAACCCGAAACTTGTACCATAGCGACTGTATCATTGCCGCGGTTCCAACAATGTGAATCGCACACCGATCTGATACCCGAGCCATGAGATGTGGGCCTGCATTCATTCTGAAGAAACGCTGCCTGTTGTAAATTTCAAGAGAATCTCTACAACATGTCACATCCATCAAGTCAAGTACACCACCATACCTCAATGCCACCTCACCCTGTCCCAAGTACAAGCATCCATCCCTCCTTTTTCCCAAGTCAACTCTCTCTCTCTCTCTCTCTCTCTCTCTCTCTCTCTCTCTCTCTCTCTCTCTCTCTCTCCTTACCCATCCCTCTTTTACCAAAATTTTCAACAAACCGATGCTTTCCCATTCCTCTTCCTTACAACACCTATCCCATATCAATCCATCACCTCTCCTTCTCTCTCATTCTCTAAGCAATTTGCCAAATCCCATGAGAGCTTCCATCTTCCAAGCTCTCCCTCCCAAAACAAGTGTGGCCCACTTTCCCACTCTCTCATCTCTCATCTCAACCATTCATTCTCCATCAACCTCTATTAAAATAGAAGACAAGGAGCATAAAAGTCTAAGGAGTTAAAGAAGGAGGCTGATATGTGGGTGATCCACCGTTGTTTTCAATTTCTAAGGGCCCACTTATTGTGGGACCCACCCGATGTATGTGTTATATTTGGGAGGGCCCAATAGTGGCAGGGTCCCTCCCCTTCACGTGTCTCTTTCTTTCTCTCTCTCTATCTCTCTCTCTTTTGATGTGTGGCCCACCTTGATGAACTGAGTAGATCCACACCATCCATCAATGGCAGCCACCTTACTGTCCATCTGTTGGATGGCTTTGGGCAGCCCCGAAGGATGGGAAGACAGAAATATTAGCTTAATACTCTGATAGGCCACACTCAAGTGGACCCATCGTGACATTTATGTTATCCACATTGTCCAAATCTCTGGACATATCACTGGACAGTGGGCCCCTTTGGAAAGTGTGTAATGTATCCACCATCTAGGCCATCCATCTAGACATTGGAGCGGATGTATACAATACATGAAGTATCCACCGTCCAGGCCGTTCATCTGGACGCTGGAGTGGACGTATAAAATATATCAAATATATTATATTATTATATAGATATGTTGTATCATTATAATATATGAAATAAATTAATATAATATATATGTATAGATAATACATATATATTATTATATTGTTTGTTTGGTGGGCCCCACATAGGACCCACCTTTGTGGAAAGCCAATGGCTGAGGTTTATATAGCAGTTATAATGATGCGGTATGGACGATGTCATCCTGAGGTTTGATCACCCAGTGATGCATCAGTTCTGTGAGACGCACACATGGTACGTGCCATATCCAAACCGTCCATAAATTTATGACGTGCTGGCCACGCTCCCGAACTCTACCGTGATGCGTGCGTTGTATCCCTACCGTTCATCTGTTGAACGTGTGGGGGGCCAGCAGCACCGTCCATTTATTCGGCGAGCTCGTCAATGGCTTGAGGCTAAAAATGAAGCAGATTCACATCTCTGGTGGGCCACGTATGTGGGCCCCACCCCTGATGTAAGTTATCCAGCCAAGTCATCCATTCATTTGGCGAGTTTGTCTTAAGGCTTGAGACTGAAAGTAAGATAGATCCAGATATCATGTGGACCACACTGCAGAAAACAGTGGTGTTGAACGTCTATCATTGAAACCCCTTTGGATTACAGAAGTTTTGAATCAATATAATATTTATTTTTCCCTTCCTGTTCAGCTCCTTGTGACCTTATGAACAATCTGGATGGAAAATAAATGCTATGGTGGCCCCCTCTAAATTTTAATAGTGGAAATCCTTATCACCATTGTGGTTTGTGCTATGGTCTAGATGGTCTTTTGACATGATTCATTTGTTTGGAAAATGCTTTAAAATGATCTCTATAGATGGATGAATGCTGTAGTTGTTATGGCCAATTGATTTGGCCCATTTGATCGGCCCATTTGATCGGCCTATTTGACTCGGCCCATTTGAGTCGGCCTATTTGATCAACCCATTTGATTTGCCTCATTTGTAATAGCCCATTTGATTCGACCCATTTAATTGGCTCAATTAATTGGGCTCATTTGTACTGGCCCATTTGATTCATCCCATTTGATCAGCCCATTTGATTTGGCTCATTGGTACTGGCCCATTTGATCGGCCTAATTGATTTGGCTCATTTGCACTGGCCCATTTGATTCGTCCCATTTGATTTGGCTGATTTGTACTGGCCTATTTGAATCGGCCCATTGATTTGACCCATTCGACTTGGCCCATTTGATTCGGCCCATTGATTTGGTCCAATTGACTCAGCCCATTTGAACCGGCCCATTTGATTCGGCCCACTTGATTCAGCCCATTTAATGTAATTGAGGCCCACGATGATGTATATTAGGCCCTTGTATAAGGCCGTTGGCCCATTATACGATTGGCCCTATGAGCGTCATTCCTTGGGAGCAATGTTGGTTAAAAGTCCACATTATTGGGCAATGATGGTTGGACGTCCACATTGTAACCTTCCCTTAGGACGATTGTCGAGGCTGATCCGATTGTCGAGGGTGATTGCGATTATTGAGGCCGATTGCGATTATCGAGGCCAATTTCGATTGTCGAGGCCGATTCCGAGTGTCGAGGCTGACTTCGATTGTCGAGGCTGATTCCGACTATCGAGGTCGATTCTTATTGTCGAGGGCAATTGCAATTATTGAGGCCAATTTTGATTATTGAGGCTAATTTCGATTGTCGACACCGATTCTGATTGTCAAGGCCGATTTTGATTATTGAGGCTAATTTTGAGTGTCGAGGCCAACTTCGATTGTCGAGGCTGATTTCGATTGTCAAGGTCGGATATCGAGGCTGATTACAATGTATATGCGACCTGTATTTGAGGCCCATTTTGATGAGCATTCGGCCTTAGCTTGATACATTTGAGGCCTATGTAATGTATGTGAGGCCTATGTGATGAGGCCCATTGTGGTGCATTTGAGGGCCAGGCGATGGAGCCCGTTGTGTTATATATTAAGCCCATGTGAGAGGCCCATCGTGATGTATATTAAGCTCTTGAGTGAGGCCCATGGTGTTATATATTAGGCCCTTGTGAGAGGCTATGGGTTCACTATATGTTAGGCTCTATGTGGGCCATTCCTTGGGGGCAAAATGTCCACATTGTCAAGGCTGATTGTCGATGCCGATTATTGATACCGATTATGAGTATGTGACAGCAAAACATCATGATACATGCCCATACGTGTCATTTACATATTTAGTATAACATGGGGTTGGCCATTGCATATGTCATTGGGCAGGTTGTTATGAGACTCCCCGATAGGCGGAGATTATCTCATATGAGTAAACGGTATGCGCAGGATTGATGCATGATTAGATTGTATAAATCATGCATCTTGCATTATATGTTGTGATTATAGTACGCCTTAGCAACATCAGGGCCGTAGCCTCCACAAGCATACCGTGGATGGTCAGATGAGACACCATAAATATGTTATTAGCATCGGGTTGCCATAAATGACCCTAAGTGAAAATCCCTAAACTCTCTTAGTACCAGAGGATGCCCCAACGTCGAGGCCGAGTGGATATATATGAGCGCATGAGGGTCGTATACTAGTAGGCCGTGTCTCCCACTGTGTCGTGGTCAGTTGGGAGGGGTGTGGCCTTACCCGCCTGAGAGAGTAGGCATAGTCAGGTTGAGTTTGACCAGCTCATGAATGAGTCCGTTATCGATGTGCTGGGTAGATATTGGCTGACTACTGGGCAAGCGGATAGTGAGGTCTCTTCCACTTACCCAGTTGTACGCTTGATGAGCGGCAAACTGCTGTAGAGTGTACTAGACCCTTGCGATCATCTCAGAGATGAACAATACTGATATGAGGACTTATTGAGCAGGAGTTGTATACTCATTTATTTATTATCCACTCGAGCTGGTGGTGTGCAACTATTTGTTATGTGTACCTTCGCAATGACCAAGATTTTGATTGGGGCGCACGACTAGATCAGGAGTTTACCACATTGAGTCTGCTTATCCAAATTAGGTATGGGACTGGTTTGGATAGAAGACTCTTATGATGAACCCCATAGCCTATGATTCTACGTATTATCATAGCGACTTCACACTCCAGCATGGTCATTCCATTCGCACCACATATTTTATTACATCCGTGGCATATGGCATTTTGGGTTATTGTGTTCTTTATTTATATGGTCTATATACGGCTAACGGTATTTATGAATTCATTAAGAATTGTATATTGCATTGCATCCTCGGCATCTGATATTTGGATCTTTATGACTCCTCATTTGCATAGCTGATCTGTATTGCGTACTCTGATATTGTTTAACTCATAGACTTGTCAGTATTTTTGCATCGTATGATTCATAATCTTACACGTATTTTCGATATTATATGATTATGACATTATATTGAATACTTGACACTTACCTTGTGCACACACTACACCACCCTCTAAGCTTTCTATAAGCGTATGCATGATAGATGCGTGCAGGTGATATTAGGTTATAACAGCGTGGAGCTTGGAGCATGTACCTGACTTCTGGATTTTTGATTTTAACATATGTATTTCCCTTTCGGCATTGTGTTCAAATGTTTGTATTAGTGGATATGTGATGATGATGTTGCCTTTGTGATTTGGTAAACTTGTGTTTATGCTTCTTACGAGATAAATGTAAGTTGAAAAATCCTCCTTGTAGGATCCTAGGATCGAAACCTGGCATTTGGGCGCCGAGAGCCGAGAATGGGACACTAGGGAGGCTGTCGGCACCGGATTCGGTAATCGAGATTCCTGTGAATTCGATTTTCGGGTTCGGGGCATGACAACTCCTCTCCAACTCTTTTCTTTTCAGATTTTTAATTTCCAAAGTTTTTTTTTTTTAAAGGTTTTAGTTGTTTAGAACTTGAAGGTTGTGAGTGTTTCATACCCAAGTGGGTTCTTGGCAGCACTCAAAGACTTTTGAGTGAAGGAGGTTTGGTTGAAGGACTCACAATCCATCAACGAGTTAGAAAACCCTTAAATATTCCTGAAATATCATCTGAGAGCATGGCTCGAGAACATTATGTTGATGAAGATCATGTGTGTCACATACCACCTGTTAGGACGGTGCATAATGAGAATGAAGTGCACTGGGTTCCACTAGTTCGAACTTTATGAGATTATTTACAACCAGTGAGAACGAGTACACCTTCTTGCATAATTCTCCCAATCAATACAGGAAATGTGTGAAAGTGCCCTGGTTTGTCAAGTTACATGAGCATTGAGTTAGATTGTCTACAGAGCATGATAGGAAGATCAATTCAAGTGACTGCCTCAACCGGATGTGTGCAAGCTCGCCACAGGTAAACCTAAAGCCTCACATCCCATAACCCAAAACACCAGGTGAATAAAACTCTTAAAAACAAGATAGAAAACATAGGGTTTTAAGGTAAGAAAAATGTTTTTTAAAATAGGAAAATCTCTAAGTTTTTCTTGCCTTGTCGATTTTATTGAAACACCCTCGACATGATCGACCTGATCTGTCGATGTCCTCGATACCTTAACGATATTATCGATGTGAGGACCAAAAGTGTCCAGCAACTAAATATTCATCTGGATGGATTTATTGATGTATCGATACACCTATCAATATCGTCCATAGAAGAACTAAAAATGTCTAGCAACTTCAACACATGTCTGGACGAATAATCGATGTATCGATACACCTATCGATATCATCGATATTCAAATCTCAAGTTCGTCGAAAATGGCTCGATAAGATCGACAAGTAGATTTCCGACGCCCCTATTTTTTAATGAAAATCTCAAATTCCTTCGATATATCGATGCTGTTCCGATATAATCTGAGATCAAGTATCGATAACATCGAAAGTCCATCGATGATATCGATCGTGGGCGCGCATTTCTTATAGCAGATATTTCAAGTTGTTTTTAACTATGATCGAGGGCCCTTCGATAGAATCAATATTCAAATATCGATGATATCCGCACCAGGTCGATTGCATCGAACAAGGTCATAAACCGTCTAGCAAGCTTAAAGACAAATCCGCTAGATTTATCGATGCCTCGACTCTGATCTTGATATCATTGACATTCAAATTCCGATGATCTCTATGGTTCCCTGATCATTCATGAAATCCTGAAATATTTCAAAGTCAAGTCTCTCTCATTTTTCAAGTGTCGATGGATCGAACCTGTCATCGATGGAATCAGAGTTCGAAATCCGATGACATCGACAATTGTTTCGATTCATTGACCAATTGGCAAAAGTTTCAAAAGCGTATGACATTGAGTTCGAGTTATCGAGCAGACCATCGATGATATCGAGAGTATACGCTCGATGGTATCGAACCTGCTCAATGATATCGAACTCTTTCATAAATGTAACTATTTTATATCCGTTGGAACTTTTTGCTTATATATATAAAGGACTTGTCTTTTGTTGCTGTGAGAGAAAGAAGAGAGAGCTTTTGAGTGTTTCAACTTATATCTTATATCCAAAGCCCATTCTCTCAAGGGAGTTCATCCTCCAATCCACCCTCATCATTGATATTCAATAAAGTGGATTGGGGAATGAACTTCCGCATTCAAGGATCCTCCAACTACTACCTTAATGGCAAATCATTAAGCTGGGATGCCTTGAATGCATAAGATTGGAATTGCTCTATCTTCCTGATAGAAAAATATTTTGAGAGTAGGATTCCATCTTCACCTTAACCCAACCCGAAGCCAAGTATTGGTACATCATTTTGTGTTGCGGAACAAGGGAGCAGAAGACTCTTCGTCAACAAGGAGGAGGAGATCTTCGACATTGTGCTAAACGGGACTCATCAACTTATTTGTAAGTATGCAGAGTCCAAGAGGACACTTGTGATCATTCCTTTCTAGGATCGGGTCTTAAGTGGTTCTCACCCTTTGAAGTCCTCAAGGAGGCCTCCAGCAGGAGTGTACGTGGTGGGTGCATTGTGTGGACCCTTGTTCTGTGGAGAGCATAAATATCTGGTTAGGAGTGAAACAGTAAAACTCTGGGTTTAAGGTGAACCGTGTAAAACCTTGGGTTTGAGGTGAACCATGTAAAACCTTAGGGTTTGATGTCAACCGTGTAGAAACCTCTGGTATGGTCTTATGGAAGATCATTGGCTAGTGTGCTTAAAAGTGGGTGTATTGTGTTGACCCTTGCTCGTGAGAGCATAAATAGTTAGCCTCGGTGTAGGTTGTGAAGGTTGAAGGTGAACCTGATTTAAAACTTTAGGTTAGAGGTGAACCATTGTGAAACCTCCTTAGTAAAATCCGGTACACTCAAGGGTTAAGTGCGGTTACAGGGAGTGGAGTAGATTCATCGTCAAACCACTATAAAAATGACTGTGTTTGAGATTGTTATTCTTATGTTGTGTGATTTTCTTTAATACTTCCATATCTGAACATTCGATCACACCACATACACCTACACAATCATATCCATCATAAGCTAGCTTACATACTATTTATCTCTAAAATAGTTTGTGATTAGATCCTCTACCAGGCTTGGAAGCTAGTAGAGTTACATTTGAGTAATCCTAATAACTGCATGATCACAGGATTAGTGAAGTAGGATTTTTTTTAAATAAATCATAAAAACTTTAAAAAGTCCTATTCACCCCCCTCTAGGACATATTGGCATATTCCTTCTTCAACTAGTGTAGTCTTTACCACCATTTCAATTGGTATCAGAGCAGGTCTCTCTTTAAGGGCTTCATTGCCTAGAGAGTGATCTTGACTGAAGTTGAGAATATGGCCAAAGGAGAGGGCTCATCAGTCACTAGACCTCCAGTATTTGACGTCTCAAACTATGCATACTGGAAGCCTAGGATGCACTACTTTCTGAGTTCTTTGGATCATGACGTTTGGGACATAGTTGAAAGCGGATATGTGTCACCAACTGAACAAATCGTACTTGATAGTGGCACAACACTCACAAAGCCCAAACCCAAAGAAAAGTGGACAACATTCGACAAAGAAAGGCAAACATCTGAAGCCAAGGCTATGAATGCTATCTACTGTGCCGTGTCCCAGGATATATTCAATTAGATAAGTATGTGTGGGACATCCAAGGAAGCATGAGATTTATTGGAAACAACTCATGAAGGCACAAGCACTGTGAAGTGATCCAAACTTCAACTCCTGACTTCACAGTTCAAAAATCTCAGAATGGAAGAGCATGAGACATTTATGGAGTTTTTCATAAAGTTAAATATAATTTGCAACTCCATGGGTGGATTGGGAGAGAAAGTTCCGGTACCGAAAATTTGTAGGAAAATTCTAAGATCCCTATTGGAACGATTTAATCCCAAGGTTACAATAATTGAGGAGTGTAGGAACATAGATGAAATGAAAGTAGAAGAACTGGTAGGTTCCCTACAAACTTTTGAACTACACTTCAAACAATCCCAAAAATCCAAAAACACTGTTCTAAAAACCTCGAAAAAAAACAATTCATGAGGGCAATAAAAGTGAAAAGGAAGATGAAGATGAAGAAGTGGCTTTGCTGGCCCAAAGATTTAGAATATTCTTTCAAAAGAATCGTGGTCGGCCTTCCAGAGGAAGAAAGGTGAACAACAAACCTTCTACAGGCAAATTTGGTAGAAGAACCAAAGAACCACAATATTATGCCTGTCATGAGTATGGACACCTGTCTACTGAATGCCCAAATAGAAAAACTAAGGGCAAGGCAATGGCTTCCATGTGGGATGATACAGAGGAGTCAAATTCAGAATCCGGTGACTCAGAGAGTGATGGTGACTAGAAATCCTTGAAAATTCTCATGGTCTTCACTGCTCCAATCATTCCCACAGAATCTATAAACGAGAGAGAACAACAAGCCACAGAATTGTTTCCATCTGATAATGAGGAAACTGGAGAAGAAGAAGAAGAAATCGAAAAGGATAAACTGCAAGATGCCTATAATCAACTTTATATCCATAACATCAAAGTAATTAAAAAACTGGAATTATCTGAGAACAAGAAACAATTGCTGCAAAAAGATTTAGACACAACTGTAGAAATCAATACTCATCTGATCAATGATTTACAGCAACATCACTCAAATAATGATAGACTTGAAAGAATTAACACCTTCCTTAAATATGAGACCGAAAAACTAAACAAACAGGTTGAGCAATTAAAAGATAAAAATATGCTCCTTCAAAATGAAAATCATACACTCCTGTTTAATCTAGAAGAGTCCAGAAGAATTGCCAAGCAAAACTGTAAGTTTTCCTAGAGTGGTGAGAAGTTAGAAAAACTTTTAGGTATGGGAAAATCTGGAAATAATAAGAATGGCTTAGGATATGAGAAAGTTAGAGCCAAAACTGGGTATGAAACACCAATACTTGAAAAATCAAATGCCTCCAGTAACACCACAGACTAATCAAGTAATTGAATCAGATAAGAAAATTAAATCTACTACAAGTAAGAACCTTGTCACAAAGTGGATAATTAAAGAAAAGAAGAATTGTCTTGCTACTCACTCAAATCACTTAACAGGAAATGATACTAAGTGGTACCTTGACAGTGGTTGCTCCAGACATGTAACCGGTGACATGTCCCTTCTTTCAAATTATGAGAACCTTCATAATGGGATAGTCACCTACGGAGATGGAACCACTGCTGAAGTAATTAGATAGGGAATCATAAAAGGAATTCAGTTGCTTGAAAATGAGAATGCTTTCTGCATAAAAGGTCTGACACATAATCTCCTAAGCATATCTCAAATCTGTGATAATGGGCACGTGGTTAAATTTAACAAACAAGAGTGTGAAATCCTAGACCTATCAGGAAAATCAGTAATGAAGGGCCATCGCACAAGCAACCACTGCTACATTATCAGAGGCATAGAAAGGACTGATGCCTAGAAATACTGAGCAAAATAAGTCCAGATCATGCATTTAGATCTGGATGTTTAGTGAAAAGATGCAACTTTTGGCTGAGCTCAAAATGATATATCTGATGTTCCTCACCTCAGTTTTTTTTGTACATAAACATTCTGATGATTATAATCTTAACCGGTATAAAATTTTGCTGTGTATATGTCAGATTCAAAGATGATCCATAATATACATATATGTCTGTCGATATAAGGGTAATGAAAAATACTATCGATAAGTCATGTGCATTTTCGATCAAATCAATCAACTGTTGATATCATCGATATCCCTTCAGAATGTGGAAAGTCACATGATCGAGACTATCATCGAAGCTACAATCGATAACATCGACTAAGGATCGTCGATGAAATCGAAAGAAAGTTCGATCAATCGAAGTCTGGCGCCCGATAAAAGGCAGTCGAACGGTGAAACTTTACTTCTCTAAATTTTTTTTTTTGTTTCCTGCTTAAATCCTCGGCTAGAAGACTATCGGCGAGTCCCAGAAGCTTCAAAAGAAATGGGTATTATTCTTCCATTCCTTCCACTCCAGAGTCTAATCTCACTTTTGGTCAGGTATTTTCCATTCTTTTGGTTGACCTTCCTTACCTTTGCCTGTCTCTTACACTGAAAAATCATGAACAAAGGGAAATGTAAGTCTCTTTCTCAGTCTTCAAAAGGGAAAGCGAAACAACCCAGTTTGCATCAACTCCATCGGTGAGACATCCAACCACTGTTGTTGAACGTCTGGTTCTTAACAGTGTCATCAAGTCTTTTAGTGTAGACCTCCTTTTAGAAGTAATAGGATGACAAAATATTTTGAATCTTGGTGGTACTTATCAAATTGGAGTGGTCCATGACTTCCTCAGTAAAAGTCATGTTATTTGTGATGATCCACCCTGTGTTCAAGTAGAATTATTGCATTACCCCAAGCACATCACTCCCATCACCTTGAGTTACCTTTTAGATCTTCAAGTCACTCGCATTCCTGTTACTAGTCAGAATCTAAATGGTCTTGGTGTTTGGGGTGACATAACTCGTGAACTATATCAGGGAACTACTATTTCTCAGAACGATGATAATTCCCTTCATATTAATCATCTTAGACCCACTTTTAAAATCGTTCATGACATTTTTGGGTCCAATGTCTATCCTTGTGATGTGAATGGTAATAATTTGTCTCCCTTTGTGTTAAATGTGTTGTATGATGTGTATCAGGAAGTTCAGGTGTACCTCCCAACACTTCTTCTTAAGCAATTAATTCAGGTCATTCAAGGCAATCACCAGGATATACTAGCTTTTCTTGTACTCATCTGTAAATTAGCCTATCATGTTGGTATTCCTACCTCATCTGATAGAGTTTATCCAGAAAAGTGGTTTAATAGTGATTCAGCTCAGGTGGCATAACAGTTGTGTCTTCCTTCAGCTCTTCCTAAGAACAATGCCCCCCTGCAGTCGGCTGCTCCATATGCTCATTCGTCATATCCATGGGGATCCAACCGAACGCCATTGCTGAGTCCGGAGTCTATCACAAATTGCCAAGCTCATCACCTTGAACGTCACCTACTGAACGGTATGGCGAGCATGGAGGAGCGACTTCACAATTGTGAGAGACGTCTCACAGTGATTGAAGAAAAAGTCGATTCTCTCTAACAAACAAATCAACAAGTAGTTGATTTACTCACACGTGGTGATTCACGAAAACGGTAGAAGCTAATTGTGCTAGCTGTATATCATTTTTTTGGGGTATCTGTGCGTGGGCTTGGTGTTTTTGGTGGGATAACTATTAATTTGCTGCCAATCTTAGGTAATCTATCTTGGATAGTTCGATAACTTTGGTTTCATTTTGAATATGGCTGAATATAATTCTATCTTTTATCGCCATAATTAAGTTTTCTGATCCCCTGGTTTATCAAGTTTCTGTTATGGATTGCATGTGATTGAAAACTGCTATATAACTACTCTAAAATGCATCCATAGGTTCTGAAATTGATGCTTGCTTAAATAGTATTAACTGTTATACATCGATGTTCTACTCCTACCTAATTAGTTCTCCCGAGTAATTAACTCTTTAGTCAATATCACCTGAGATATCTTTGTCAATGACTGACAAAAAATGGGAGAACGCTTACAAACACCCCGAATGGAAATTGTGTATCTGTTAGATGTTGTTGCAGGTGTTAGGGGGAGCAGCCGCAACAAGCAAGGGAGAGTTGGAGTTTACAAGTCAGGGGGAGCAGCTACTGGTTGTGTACATGGGATAGAATTGTAAAATTGTGTAAAAGCATATACACACAATTTAGGGTGTGTTTGTCTAGAGAGTTCTATGGTGTTTTGTCACATAATTGACAAAGGGGGAGATTGAAAGTGCCCTAGTTTGTTAAGTTACGTGAGCATTGATTCAGATTGTCTACAGAGCCTGATAGGAAGATCAATTCAACCGTCTACCTCAACCGGATGTGTGCAAGCTCGCCACAGGTAAACTTAAAGCCTCACATCCCATAACCCAAAACACTAGGTGAATAAAACCCTTAAAAACAAGTTAGAAAACATAGGGTTTTAGGTAAGAAAAATATTTTTTAAAATAGGAAAATCTCTAAGTTTTTCTCACCTTGTCGATTTTATCGAAATACCCTCGATATGATCGATTTGTTATGTCGATGTCCTCGATACCTTAACGATATTATCGATGTGAGGACCAAAAGTGTCCAACAACTAAATATTCATCTAGACGGATTTATCGATGTATCGATATACCTATTGATATCATCGATATAAGAACTAAAAATGTCCAACAACTTCACAACATATCTAGACGAATTATCGATGTATCGATACACCTATCGATATCATCGGTATTCAAATCTCGAGTCCATCGAAAATGGCTCGATAAGATCGACAGATAGATTTCTGGCACCCTTATTTTTTAATGAAAATCTCAAATTCCTTCGATATATCGATGCTCTTCCGATATGATCTGAAATCAAATATCGATAACATCGGAAGTCCATCGATGATATCGATCGTGGGCGCGCATTTCTTACAACAGATATTTTAGGTTTTTTTAACTATGATCGAGGGCCGTTCGATAAAATCGATATTCAAATATTGATGATATCGACACCAAGTTGATTACATCGAATAAGGTCATAAACCGTTCAGCAAGCTTAAAGACAAATCCACTGGATTTATCGATGCCTCGACTCTGATCTCAATATCATCGACATTCAAATTCCGATGATCTCGATGGTTTCCCGATCATTCATGAAATCCTGAAATATTTCAAAGTCAAGTCTCTCTCAATTTTCAAGTGTCGATGGATCGAACTTGTCATTGATGGAATCAGAGTTCGAAATCCGATGACATCGACAATTGTTTCGATTCATCGACCAATTGGCAAAAGTTCCAAAAGCGTATGACATTGAGTTTGAGTCATCGAGCAGACCATCGATGATATTGAGAGTATACGCTCGATGGTATCAAACCTGCCGGATGATATCAAACTCTGTTATAAATGTGACTGTTTTATATCTATTGAAACTTTTTGCCTATATAAAGAGGACTTGTCTTTTATTGCCGTGAGAGAAAGAAGAGAGCTTTTGAGTGTTTCAACTTATATCTTATATCCAAAGCCCATTCTCTTAAGGGAGTTCATCCTCCAATCCACCCTCATCATTGATATTCAATAGAGTGGATTGGGGAATGAACTTTCGCATTCAAGGATCCTTCAGCTACTACCTTAATGGCAAATCATTAAGCTGGGATGCCTTGAATGAATAAGATTGGAATCGCTCTATCTTCCTGATAGGAAAACATTTTGAGAGTAGGATTCCATCTTCACCTTGACCTAACCCAAAGCTAAGTATTGGTACATCATTTTTTATTACAGATCAAGGGAGCAGAAGACTCTTCGTCAACAAGGAGGAGGAGATCTTCAACATTGTGCTAAACGGGACTCATCAGCTTATTTGTAAGTGTAACATCCCGAATTTTTTCTAACCTGGTGATAGACGTCCTCAGGCAATGGGTCAATCCTAACACCTGATTAACTTCTCAAACGCTCAATTCAAAAGTCTCAAATCCCTTTTCAAACCATTTTCTTCGAAATCTCACATTTCCTTCAAAATCTCACATTTTATTACCTCGTCCTTCAAAATTTTCTACGTGCTTTCATATTAGACACAAATCTTAAAGTTTAGGTGATATTGATTAATACTTAACCTAAAAATTACTATGAATAGTAAATAAATAAATAAAATGGGTTTTTAGCCTTTAACCTTTTTGAATCTCATGAAATAAGTAGGCTACATGGATAGATCAGCTTCTCCTACCCCAAAAACATATATTACAGGTCGAATAACTCATCCCAGTTTGTAAAATATATCCATTTTACATATCGGATGACAAAATCACCCCAAATTGGTCAGTGACTGGCGAGGGCATCGCCGAGTTGGCAAGGCCTCGCCAAAAAAGCGGGCCAGGGCGGGCCACAGTTCATTGGCTGGCCCATTTTCGGCCACATTTTCTGCAATTTTAGTTTGACTTCAAAAAGTCATATCTCCCTCGTTATAACTCCGAATTAGGTGATTCAAAAACCAGATTGAGATTAATAAGTCTAGTTTCATATAAAAATAATAGAAAAATATAATAAAAATTTTAATATGGTTAAATATAGGTGGTTGTGACAACTATTTGAAAATTATTAGTTTAGACAACTGCCATTTCTAGAATTTCTAGAATTTTTCCACAACATAAAACCTTATGAAATTTAGTAGAAATGAAGTTGACTTGATGATGAACTACTAAAAAAATAATTAAAATGATATACTATCAAATCGATTAGGATCGAAGTTAATTAGGGTGGAATTTGGTTAAGTACAGAACTAAACGATCAATAGAATTAGGTCGAACCACTTTAAATATGATCTGCAAGACCCAAAACTTGTGAAACCGTTGACACTAGGTTATCCTAAAATCTAGGATTAATCTCATTACCCGATTACTCTCGGGAGCATTACGAAACTCAGTATCGTCTGGACGCGACGTTGAAAGTCCGGAGAGTTAAATGTTAGGACCCCTTCTGGGCTTGACAACCATCTCAAGTCAAATCGGATAATGTCCCACGGCTATTTGCTTGAGCCCAGAGTGAAGAGTGTGAGAAAATGTAGATTTCTTAAGAAATCAAGTCTCATTTAAGTAATCTGAGACTTGTCACTTGCGGGCCTAATATATGCAATCAGACCATCAGAATCTGACCCAAATACACCCTCAGATCAGGGGAAATTTCATAGACATGTTCATGTACTTGTAACCACGATCGAGTGCGATGACCAGTTGTGGTGCACGCGTTCGAGAAATCGAACGAAACTCCACCTAGATCCAAGGTTGGTGAGCTTAAGTCCGACCATACACAAAAAAGGGGCCGCCAGAAGTGCTCCGTTGGATCGAAACGGACCCGCTTTGGATATAACCTAAGTATACCTTGTTCCTGAGTCTATTTTGAAGTGTTTTGGGCCTATATAAGGACCTTAAACCCTCACTCTCTCATTCCATACGAATTTGAGAAAACCTAAGAGAGAGAAAAGAGAAAAGAGAGAGAAAGTGTGGGAGATGTGGGAGGATCTCCCTGCCACTCTACCCTGCTGCTATCCGTGACTAACCACATCATTCTTATCACTTTCCCGGCGTCTTCAACTTCATTTCTAGGTAAGAAACCTTAACCCTAATCTGATCTAGGGATATGAACATTGCAAATAATGAAATAGCTAATCTATTTCTTTCTATAGGTTGCCAAACTGCGGTATACTAAAGCTTAACGAATCTATCGAGTTCATTACGCTTCTATGGCGTAAGGTGCGGACTTTAGGCGTATAGGTTATGATTTTCAATGCTTTCAATGTCAGATAATGATAGGTTCATGATCTGTATGTTATTGCACATGTACAAAGTGTTGTCCGTTTCATTTTTCGGTTATACATTAACTATGTTGATATACTGTATTCCTCGTATTTGTAGAAAGTACCGTATACATATAAAATTTTAAAGTGTGTTTGCCATGATTAATTACTGTATGAGCATGCTATATATGTGTATAATACTTACTTGGTGAAAGGGTTCACCCTATTACATGTTCTTGCTAATATACGCTATGTATGTTGAAAGAGTGTATCCTAAGTGTTTGTGAAAATGCTTGTAAGAGTAAGTACTTAGAGGATTGTGCTTTAGGTAAGTGTTGAGATAAGATTCTCAGCTACCTTAGAGAGGTATATGATTTCCTCCATGTTGTTTGTTTAATTTAACCGCTTACTTATGAAATATATGTGTTTGTATTTCCTGTTTATATTATGCTCTATAACATGCTTTATAACATGCTTGAATTACTTTGTTTATTCTGTTTTACTCTACATGCTTCTGAATAAAGGATTGATTGTGTTTGGGGCTATGATTATAGTCCAGGAAATCGGAAACGAAAATGAATGCGTGGCTGAGATTCATTCGCCATGCGAGATGTGTTCGATGAACCCGAGTTGTACTTCGATTGACAATAGTAGTTGGCCACATGAAGTGCTTATGCACTTCATATCGTTCAACTTGTTGTGCACTCGAGCTAGCCGAACTCGTCAAGTAATCCGATCTGTCTAATGTATGTTTACTATGTTTGGATGCTACTGCTTGAACCTGAGGTACTAACCTTTCCAGTGGAATCCTGTTAACCGTGGTACCTCGATCCGCCAAGACTCATGAGCCGGGCATGGTGGTATGGGACACAGTAGTCGAGCCGTCGGCCTACGCTGGGGCCACGAGCCTCCCCGTAGTGACCATTGAACAACCAGACTCGTGAGCCGATTATAGTGGTATGGGACACTATATTCGAGCTGTCGGCCTACACTGCTTTAATGGGTGATGGGGGAGTGGTGCAACGATTACGTGTAACAGCCCTGACCGTAACCAGTGTAGTGACCTCGAGTATACTCTAAATCTGTGATGAGGCGACGAGCCTTCCCGTAGTAATAGAGTATAAACTAGGTCTGTATTGATAAGGTGATGGGGGAGTGGTGTAACGATTCCGTGTAATAGCCCTGACAGCCCTTGCAGTGACCTAGAAACACACCATCATTTGAGATTGTCTAAGACTGACGACCCTAGAATGGATCATTGTTTGGGAATGATATAAGGAAGGTACCTTAGTTTTCCAATACTGCTGTTTGAAATGGACAAATAACAACTTGGTAATCATGCTCATCATCGCATTACATGTTCCTGGAAGATGTGAAGCACTGAGGGTGACAACATGCTGCGGTCGTAAGATGGTGCTGCACGAGGGAGTATGTTGGCGAGGGCATGCATCATAATTGTATCTCATCCTTGCATTAATTATAGTACTTAGGAATGTTGATTATACTGCTTGATTGAATTGATAACATATTAACCTATATTTTTTTGTTCCACTGAGTTGATCACTCACTCCCACGTTACGGGAAGGTGTTGTACACACCAACCAGACCCTGTTGTAGCCGCAGGTGATGGCGATGCTTATGAGGCGGAGCCGGACTTTTACGACGACGAGGATGCCTTCTTGTATGTGTTGTATTTTGGCGGCTTTATGTGAGCCGTGTCTTTATCGACGGGGTTATAGGGATGTTGACTAGAGGACCTTACGTATTTGGTATATTTTGGAATTGTACTTATAATGAATTAACCTGGTAACATTATCACACTCTGAAGACTCACCACAGTTTATATATTTTATATATCTATCACAGTCTTCTGCTTGCAAATTTAACTGTCTCTGGAGTATGATATGCTGTTTTGGTATAATCTCATTCATGTTTCAATGCTCTCATCATAATCATCATTATCTATATTGCATAAGTGATGCGCTGGAACTCGGCAGCTGAGCTTTGCTCGACCCCCGATTTTCAGGGCGTTACAGTAAGTATCCAGAGTCTAAGAGGACACTTGTGATCATTCCTTTATAGGATTGGGTCTTAAGTGGTTCTCACCCTTTGAAGTCCTCAAGGAGGCCTCCGGCAGGAGTGTACGTGGTGGGTGCGTTGTGTGGATCCTTGTTCTGTGGAGAGCATAAACATCTGGTTAGGAGTGAACCAGTAAAACTCTAGGTTTTGAGGTGAACCGTGTAAAACCTTGGGTTTGAGGTGAACCATGTAAAACCTTAGGGTTTAATGTCAACCGTGTAGAAACCTCCAGTAGGGTTTTATGGAAGATCCTTTGCTAGTGTGCTTAAAAGTGGGTGTATTGTGTTGACCCTTGCTCATGAGAGCATAAACAGTCAGCCTCGGTGTAGGTTGTAAAGGTTGAAGGTGAACCTGATTTAAAACTTTAGGTTAGAGGTGAACCATTGTGAAACCTCCTTAGTGAAATCCGGTACACTTAAGGGTTGAGTGTGGTTACAGGGAGTGGAGTAGACTCATCGTCGAACCACTATAAAAATGACTGTGTTTGAGATTGTTATTCTTATGATTGTGTGTTTTGCTTTAATACTTTCATATCTGAACATTCGATCACACCACACACACCTACACAGTCATATCCATCATAAGCTAGCTTGCATACTGCTTAGCTCTAAATTAGTTTATGATCCTCTACCAGGCTTGGAAGCCAGTAGAGTTATATTTGGGTAATCCTGATAATTGCATGATCACAAGATTAGTGAAGTAGGATTTTTTAAAATAAATCATAAAAACTTTAAAAAGTCCTATTTACCCCCCTTTAGGACATATTGGCATATTCCTTCTTCAACTAGTGCGGTCTTTACCGCCATTTCAATTGGTATCAGAGTAGGTCTCTCTTTAAGGGATTCACCGCCTAGATGCGTGCATGTGATGTTAGGTTGCAGCAACATTGAGTTTGGAGCATGCAGTGGTCTTCTGGAGCTTTGATTTTCGATATATGTATATATCCCTTTCAGCTCTGTGTTTAAATGTTTATATTACTGGATATGTGATGATGATGTTGCTTTTTTGATTTGGGTATACTTGTAGTTATGCTTCTTACGAGATAAATGTATGTTGGAAAATCCTTCTTGTAAGATCCTAGGATCGGAATCTGGCGTATAGGTGCTGGGAGCCGAGAATGGGGTACTATGGAGGCTTCGGCACCGGATTCGGCGATCATAAATTTTGTGAACCCAGTTTTCGAGTTTGGGGCGTGACACTCAGTGAGTTGAAATCCATCAAGATAACATTACAATTGGCCGACCGCTCGACTTAAATACCGAGGGGTATGGTAGAAGATGTGTTGGTCCAGGTAGATAGATTCTTTTACGTGGTAGATTTCATCGTCTTGGACACACATGCACCCAGTTACAAATGCAGACATTCAAATCCTTGTCATATTAGGCCGACCATTCCTAGCCACTGCAAATGCCATAATTAATTACAAAAATAAGATTATAAAGATTTCTTTTGGTAATATGACTGTAAAACTGAATGTGTTTCATTTGCATAAACCACAAGAGGATGAGGATCTAACCCATGAGATAAACTTGATTGACACATTTGAAGATGATGAGCCTCTTTCAACTGAAACTCCTAAATCTCTGGAAGTCTGTTTGGCATACTTTATGCATTCAAACGATCCTATGATACAAGACATAGTGAATGCCTTGCAAGATTGTGTCTCATTACCCAATATTGGTCAGGAAGTTGATAACGCTCCTTCCACTAACACTGAATTCTTACCATTACAGGTGGAGGAGATGCTTTCTGAATTGAAGTCTAAGACTTCAGATTTTAAAGAGACCACAGCGAATAAATTTTCTGTTATTCAATTGTTTATGGTCTCTTATTCACCGTAGATTGAATATTTTTTTGCTGCAGGTGAAATATACACTCTTTAGACACCTCAAGATGTAAAGAATAAATTCTTTGATGAGGTGCTTAGATTTCTCTGGCCGATGATGGTCCAGGACATCTAAACTTACTCCAAAATAGGTTTATGGATGATCTTGTTGAAAACCTTGTTGAGAAATACTTGCCAGAGGAAGAACCATTGGCTTTGAATAATTGTTAGATTATGATTAGATTTCTTTCTTTCCTAGGATTAGGATAGTTGTTTTAATTTGTGTTTAGCCTTTGTGCTTGTTTCAAACAAGAAACAAATGCATTTAATTTGGGGAGATTTCATTCACTTAATAATTAACAAAAGAAAATGAAGAAGATAATCTTAACATTTATACATTCCAAATTCTTTTACATCCTTTCTCTCCTTTGATTCCAACATAGAATATTCATATAATCATAATACAAAGCAAATGTGACATATATCTTGATCACTCCTTTGATCAAATCTAGAGCTTTTAAAAAAAAAAATAAAAATCTTTAACTACTGAAGAAATCACACATATGTCACTTTATTAGGGAAACATCATTAGGCGTTGGAAGGCACTGTGCGTTGAAGGGCACTGTGCGCCGAAAGGCACTATGTGCTGGAGGGCACTGTGCGCTAGAGCTCAGTGTGCGCTGCAACTTGCTGTGCGCTGATAGTGTTGAGCGTTGTACAACACCTGTTCCGCATAATAGGTATGAACTATACCTCTTTCTCTCCAAGGTCTGTTCCTCTCCTTTTTCTTCTCTTGAATCTGGTGCTAACGACCCTTTTAGAGGAGTCATGGGGTATTTATAGCTCTCTCACACATGTGAATATGACACATATTCGTTGTGCGCCAATCCCCTCTGTGCGAACCTGAGTGTGCAGTCTCCATTATGTGGCCCTCACTGTGAGGTCCCCAGATGCGGCCTCCTCTATGCGAACTCCTTTGTGCGGACTCCATTGTGCAGACTTCATTGTGCAGACTTCTCTATGTGGACCGGTCTACTTTAGTCCACAATCCCTTTTGCGCACAACAACAGTCACTTTTCTCTCTTTTTTTTCATGCTTTAACAGATGCTCCCTTGATCATGCATTTTTTTTAAATTTTTTTATCAAAAAAATAATAAAAAATGTGGGATCAGCACTTCAATACTCTAACTAAATTTCGCTTCTTTCTTTTCATTATGCACTTTTTACTATTTTGTGCACAATGACCTATACACGACGAATTGCGAACACTGGATCGCACACACTGGATCCCGCAAGCCTATAAATATAGAGTCAGCACTTGATTTCTTCACTCGACTTCACTTCCCAATTGTCCAAGTCTTTTTTGCTCGTTGAACCTCTCTGCGCACAACAACAGGTAGCGCACAATGCCTTCTTGCACACAATACTTTCTTGCGCACAATGACTTCTTGTGCAGAATGGCTTCTTGCGCACAATAACCCTGCACACAATGAACTTTGCACACAGTACAGACTTATACATAATCAGAGCTTGCTTTCTCCCTGCACGCAGCAAGATTTGCTCTGCTCTTTCAACTTTTGAGACTTAGAATTCTCATGCATACTTTAAACTTCTTTCCCTGATTTTAATTTGTTCACTGACTTTTGTGTATTTACAAATTTTGAATATCTCTGATGGCTAGCTCTAAGAGACCTCATGCTTCCCCAAATACTACTAGACCCTGAGACTCAACCAGCTGAGACTCACACTCGAAAAAAACCTAGATCTGCCGAAGGCTATTCTTCCTTCTTTAAGGAACCTGCTCCTTCTATCATTAATTTCGTTGACCGTATCCAATGTCTGTCCGACCACATTCATACAGTCGTCCTGATGGGAGAGATAGAGGGACCTCCCACCAAAGGCTAAGAGTCTGATTGAGACAACTGGCTAAAATCCACTTCCAATCTTCGAACAGACGACACCCATGTAGCCCTTGCCGAATCTTCCCCTTCTCCAGCGATTTCGAAGAAAGCAAGGGAAAAGAGCAAAGCTGAAGTTTTTCAAGAAAAAATTGAGGGGCACAATAAGAGACACTTCCTGTCACACCCCAGACTCTAGCCGCAACAGCCTCCGTAGCACCCCATTCTCGGCTCCTAGCACAGGTTCTGATCTGTTTCGAAGAAGAAACAAATGCATTTGATTTAGGGATTATCTTATTTAAATGTAACAAAGAAAGAGTCTATATAGAACAATCATCATATTATTAATACTGAGTTCATTTATATCCTCGAATATCCCTTGATTCTAAGATAGATTATTTAGAAATACAAGAATTAACAAAGTTCAAATGTCCAAGCCAAATGTCAAATCCGGCCGCACTTCGACTTGCGATTTGATCATCTCTTTAAGAGGAATATGACATAGATTTCTTCAACTGATTTCTACTCTTGAAGCTTGGACAGAAGGAAATCTGGAGACTTCAGTTATTTCGACAGCATGTCAGCATCATAGCATCATAGACTGCAGGGCAGTCTGGTTGCGCGGACCCGCGCAAGCCACCAGCTTCTCCTCATTCCTACCTTCGGTCTTCTCTGCTTCTCTACTTCTTCTCCAAAATCTTCGATCCCTCTAAATGAAGGGAGAAGGGGTATTTATAGGCCCTCGCACGTGTGGCACCTCGATCTTAGTGCCATGGGACCCACCTTTCAATGCTTCAGATCTTTTACAAAGAATCATTCCTGCAGTCAGTTGAGCGAACCCGTGCAACTGGTATTTCGGTTGTGCAGTCTCGTGCAACAGATATCATTTGCCCGGACCCGCACAAACTACTACAAAGTCAATTTGTTCTTCTTCTTTCTTTGTTTTCTTTCTTTTCAATCTTCTTTTGCTTCAATCCTTTCTTTATTTTTTATGCCTCAATAAATGCCCTCTTGATCCTTTCTTTGTTTTCCCAAAATCAAAGAAAAGGGATCAATTTCTTCATCATGAAAGTGTTTGCGCGGACCCACGCAACTGACGGTCATGTACCGTAGTCGGCCTCATACAGTATAAATACCCCAGACTTCATTTGTTCTGTACTTGCTTCAGACTACGCCGAACCTCTATCTCTGAACTGAACCTCCGCCCAACTGCTTTCAGTTGCGCAAACCCGTGCAAGAGAACTTTTATTCGCCTAAGCCTTTTATCCATTGCACTGCTCCATGCAACTGATCTTGATTGTGCGAGTCCGCGCAACTGGGACTTAGTAAAATTTTCCAACTTCTAATCCTTTCTTCAAGATTTAGAAAATTCTTAACCCTTCTTCATCATGGCTCGTATTAAGCGAACCTTTCATCCTGTAGACCCACCATTTGAACAACCTTCTCACCTGAATTTTCCAGACCCATCTTCTTTCCGTCCTTCCCCTTCTTCGGATTATCTGCCATTAAAACGTACTAAAACCACTGCTTGTAACCCTTCGTACTTCAAAAAGCCCGTGTTACCAACTTTCAACTTTACCGATCATATTTCTTTCTTGTCTTCTCCTATTTAGTAGGCAATTGCTATGGGAGACTTAGAACGACCTCCGAAACAAGGTTGAGAATATGATTGGAACGAATGGTTGAAGACGACTGCCCACATTCATACAGATAGTCAAAGACCTCCCATTCGAGAAGATACTCCTGCTTCTCATTCAAAGAAGACTCGCCGAAACAAGGCTAAAGAGTTCGAGGAGAAGATCAAAGAGCACAATAAGAAGAAGCTCCAGAATTCATGGGAGTCAATCAGAGTTATCGAGGGCAACATGAAGTTTGATAATCCTCACTCAGAGGGTATGACTGTGATTCCCATCAATCTTCATCGCCACCAATCTATGCTTGATTGCGAGCTGAGGGATTATATAGACAGAGAGAAGTTGATGTATACCTCCTCATGGTCAACAAGAGAGCCGCACATCCTTGAGGGGATATTGCTAGCACACAAGCCTCAAGCAAAGTATTGGTGAAGTCCAACCCATGATTTTTCTTACCCCTTTTCACAGTCCTCACAACCTGTTCCCTACATATTTCTATGAAACCATCAGACAACATTTTCGAGATCGCGAGCAACTTTGGGGACCGAAAGAATTCTGAATAAGGGGTCTATTAACTTCACAACGTTATTATTCAGACTAGGCAGAAGCCATTTTGTAAAAGCATGCGGGCATGCTTGCTAAGATCTTGTAATATGACGCTATAGAAGTTATGTCTCAGTACTTCTACAAGGAGCCAACTATGATAAAGGGTTTCCTCGAGAAGTGGTCTCCCACTACCAACTATTTCCACCTGCCTGTAGGGGAGATGAGTATCATGCTTTGGGATCTCCATCGAATAGCAGGCCTTCCATTGGCAAGAAAGTTCTATGATGAATTCGTCCCGTCTAATAAAGAGTTAGCCTTCATCTCTTCTCCTGATCGTTATCCTTCCATCTTTGAAACCACCATCGAACTCTTCAGAGAGATGGGAAAATTTCCAAACATCTATAAGCTTTCTCCTCTGCAGTGGCTTGTACACTTTTCTAGGGCCCTCAGTTATTTTCAAATCTAGGAATCAACTTCCCCTTTTTCTTTCTTCTTTCCCTTTTTATTATACATTTTCTCATATCAAATTATTTTTTTTTACCTTTCTTTGCAGATTTCGTGATTGTTGATCTAAAGAGCTAATGGAACTTCACAAAAATATCAAGTAGAGAGTGGAGTACAGCTTATATGGAGAGCTCGCTGGCTTCTTAGCCTCTTAGCTAAGCATCGCAATACTTCCAAGCTCAAAATGGGCAGATGTTATTCTCCCTACAGTCTTTGTCATTGCTGGCACTTTGGCAGAAGGCCACAAGTATTCACTCGCCCCTCCGGTGTTGTGTTCTATTTATAGAGCCCTCGGAGAAGTAGCCACCCATGTTAAGAATCCTACCATCGGAGCTTCCTCAGCACATACTTCATGGTACTATATCACTGGCTGGCTGGGAGTCTACTTTCCTTGGACTTTTGAAGCACCAGAGAAGGCATATGTTCATCTTGGACACCTTCCGCTCTGGTTCTTCCAACAAAGGGCTATGGCCTAAAGGTCATACAACTAGGTAGCCAACAAAATCTGGGATACTGATCAAGTGAACTTCTTTCAATATCGTCTCCATTGCTATATCGAAGATACTGACATGGTGGACTAGGCAACACTCACCGTAGCAGAAAGAGCTTTCTTCCTTTCTATACGTTCTTGTAGCCTACCACTTTGAGAAGGAACAGAGTTTTGGCGAGAACCCTATTATCCCAATCGCTTTGCTTGCCAATTTGGTTATGACCAAGCCGTTCTAGAAGACTGCAGATTGGTCGCTAAAAGAATGCATTGCTACGGAACCGGTCCTATCAATTGGGCCATGATATGGAAACAGCTGATAGGCGGTCATGTTGACTCTTTCTTTATAATTTTCGGTTGCGATCATATGGTTCGTACTTCTTATAGCTGGATGTAGTGGTGGGATCACCAGTCGTTCTTGGTAAACAATTGTTTACCAGTAGATTCACCCATTTGGCTTCACCCGCCCAGGTTGAGGGGTAGAAAACTTGAAGATGGAATTGGCTACATACCAGAGAAGAGCCACGCATCTCATCATGGTGAGATTTGTAGGAAGATATCTTTAGAAGATCCAATCCGTGAAAAGAAACCCATCAATACTTTAGAAAGGTGGATTGCTCATGGACTCTTGCCAGAATTCGAGCAAGTCCCTCGTGACTTTGGTGGCCGAGCAACAAATGATATGGAAGGAACATCTTCTCCTATTCCAGCAGAAATTGTCGTAGCTTAGGATGAACCATCCCCTCCTTCACAGCTTACTCCTTCCAGTTCATCATCTCCTATGACCAGGTCTCGAGTGGGCTTACAAGCATCACCATCTGTTCTTCAGGAAGGAGGCAGAAAGGCCTCTACATCCCCTCCAATTCCAACCAACAAAGAACCTCAACCAGAAAGTAGTCGAGCCGCTCCTTCTAAAGGAAAATAAGTCATGATTGAAGAAGTAGATGAAGAAATCTTAGGGGATGAAAGTTTGGCTTCTTTATCAGAGGGTACTACTTCTGCTGAATACGAAGACGATGAGGACAACAAAAATGAATAAGATAAAGATGACGATTTCGAGGAAGGAGAAGTTGATATAGATGAAGAGGAGGACGTCATTGCTAAAAATGCTGACAAAGAACACCCTCCGGTAGATTCCAAAATTCTTCCTGATGTCAATATTCCTGTAAAGTCTCCTGCGATAATAGAGGAGGAAGAAGAACCTTTAGATTATGGGGAGTATGAATATTCACCAGGTAAGGGAATTTTAATTCTGCATATATATATATATATATATATATATATATATATATATGGTGATAGTTATCTCATTATTATTGTTATACCCCTATTTCAGGTACTTATGTTGTTAATGTTAGGACGAGTGATACTCCTCCCATGAATCCTCCTACAGCTGCACCGTTGACTTCACCGAGGGTTTCTTTGTTCATTTGGTAGCGCCAAAAGTAGTGGCCTGTGAAATTATCTTTCCAGTAGAGACCACTGATGTAATGCCCCAAATCTTCAGGACCCGAGTACATGACCCTTTTCCCAAAAACTCGGGTGTTAACCTTAAAGGATGGTCGGATATAATATTTTTCTTTTATCTTTCATCAGAGTAAGTAAATGAGCATAAAATGGACAAGTAAGCATAAAAGGGAAATTCCAAATTTCATTTAGAATATACAAGAGGTTGCCCATAATGACTTATACAAACCAATGCCTCTGAATTTAACAAGTACGAGATTTACAAGATTTAATACATGAAGAATAGCAGAAAGTATATAAATATAAGCTGCAAGATCACGCAACTCCTCTAGGCAAATACGGCCATGCATCCCTGGCGATCGTACCCTGCTCCTCATCAAATTTGAACATGCATATCACTAAAGCTACCTGTACTACCTGTACGGTTGTATATTTGATGGATGAGTGGCCAACTCAGTGTGAATTCCCCTCAAGATTACAAACTGCCGCATTAGATAAGATATAACATAAACATCCAGACAACCAAAATAGAGTAAATGCAGTCTTATTAGATGCATGGATGCATGAATGCAATCATTATCCCAGGTAAAACATCCAGACGGATAGTAGGGTCGTCACCCATGAAATCATCGACCCGGGTAAAACATCCAAACATGCATGAATGTGACTGGCATTAGTGCAACACTCGGCATAATCTCATGGGCATGATGATCTAAGTCATCATCATAAATCGAATGACTGGTCATAAGCGCAACATTCGGCATAATTGCAGGGCAAAGTGATCCAAGTCATCATAATATGTCATTTATGCATGATTTGTCAGCCCATTATTAGTCAAATTGCAACCAGCCAATTTAAGTAGCTCAAGTCACTACGGGGAGCACATGGCCCAGCGTAGGCCGAGGGCTCGGTCATAGTGTCCTATACCACCATCCCCGACCCATGAGGCTACCATCTTAGGATATTTAGTGGAAACCCGTCGACTAGTGGCCAATCATATTACAGTATATGGGGCTTACCATCACATGGTTGTAAAGTATGAAACATCGAACTCATATAGGGAAAATATCAAAACAAAACCACATAAGGCGAATATCAAAATATGCCACATAAGGTGAATATCAAAACCATACGATGAAGATCATCCTTAAAAACTATTGGACACAACGACCCTGGATAGTAGGCCCACATCAATGATCCATCTAGACCACCACTCAATAACCACTAGATCGAAGGTCCATTGCAATCACCATCAATCGAGTTACATCCCAAGTATGGGTGTACATTTATAAGTGGGGGTTTCCCACTAATGTACCAGTTTAAGTTCAATCCACAAAAAAAAATCCATAAGCATGAACAATTATATAGGATAATCATAAAGCATGTAATACAGCAATTCAATTTCCACCAGCTAACACATGTGATTATAAAAGGAGATATCAATTATGAATTTAAATAAAAACTATAACTTAAGCTAATGAGAAGATGGAAAGCTCAAGGGGAAGAATCATCACCTTATTTTTCGACTCGCCTTTCAATGTTATTAGGAAGTGTGCATGCCCTTAGACTTGGATCTTATTACGAATTGTAAGTTGTATGGTTAGATCCATGTTCTACGTACTTTTTATGGTTGTGATTATAAGCCTAAGGTTTTGATTACTTATTTTTAGGGTTTTAATATAGAATTAGGGTTCCATCCCAGGGTTTAGTTAAATGCTTAGATCCTAGGATTTGAATCTAAGATTATTATAAATAATAATAATAATAATAATAATAATAATAATAATAATATTATTATTATTATTATTATTATTATTATTGTACCGTGGGCCAAATACTATTAAAGATAGGAGTTTTAACCCATCCATATTAATAATGATGGTTCATATGTTAATATTTGCACGTACCGACATTATCTAATATTTTTATAATGACTAATAATCTCTTGGGTAATATAGGTAATATTAGTAGAATATTTACTAATGATAATACAATAAGGACTAATTACATTAACAAGTATTATACTAATCCCATGATAACTATTTTTAAATGCTAATAATCAATAATAGTGAATCTAGCCATGATACTAGACACTATGATCTACCATGAGTTATGAAGTTCTATAATTAGCTCAAACCTAACACACTACCTATGTTCAGGGTATTGACCTAGAGCTTAGATTACTTAGCTTTAGGATTTTATCCTAGAGTTTAGGTCTAGGCTAGATTTCTTAGGGTTTGAACCCTACTTGGTGTATTATTACTTTTAGAGTTAATCTAATAATTATGAAATATTTATCAATGTTAATATTATAATTAGTATTCGTTAATAATCATTATGATGACATCAATTAGTGCAATCCATTATTATTAACAAAGGTTTAAGAATGATAGATGAAACACTATGATTTAATAATTGAAATTTGTTTATCATAACTAGTTTTATCATAATTATCCTACTAGCGGTTAATCATTGGTAATATTAACAATACTAATAATAACATTGTTAGTAATGATAATGATGCATTGAAACAAATCTAGATTGGGGAAACATGTTGGCTCACCTAGTTGACTCGGTTCGAGTTGAGTTTCCTTTCCCTTTCTTCTCTTTCCTTCCCTTCTTACTAGAATGTTCAACAAGAAGCTAGACTGATCCAGACTTGATGGCTCGACCGAGTCGAGTCCAGTTGACTCGGCAGTGTGTAGTGCCGCCCACGCTCACACTCATTCTCTCTTTCTTCTTCTTCTTTTCTCTTTTCTTTCTCCTCCCTCTCTCTCTTTCCATCTGCTGGAACTCCAGTTGGTCCGGACCCAAGCCCAACTCAGCCAGCTCATGTGAGCTACCTGAAGACTCGGCAGCAACTGTAGTGTGGCCCATGCTTTCACCAGCAATTTAAGGCTTGGGCAGTGAGTCGCTGAACTCGAGCCTACTTCTTCTCTCCATTCTTCCTCTTTCTTTCTCTCTCTCTTTTTCATTTTCTTTCTCTATTTTTCCTCTCTTTATTCCTGTCAACCATGGCTAGCAAGAGCAGCTCCACGCACCTGAATCTCGCCCCGACAACTTAGTGCAACTTTGAAATAGCAGGGTGCAGACGTTGTTTTGGCTCTAACAGTTGTTTTCCTTCAATGGTCGGGCCATGATGGAGTCCTAGTGATTAAGACGAACTCAGACAGCTTTCAGGGTGGATGAAAATAGAAATCCACAGATCTTGATCACTTTCTGACGAGGAAGAAGACCAGTCGTTAATGGCAGGTCTCTTCCCATTGCTCCTTTCTTCAATCCGACGACATGGGAGGATTCTTAGGGGTCCAATAGAGCTTGCAAAGGAGAGATTTCGAAGCCCCATGGGCATTTGGGTGGTGGTTTCAAAGCTAGGAGGAAACGACCATTTTTCTTTCTTTGTTGAGCTTGGCTGCAAGGAATGGAATAGAGAACTATTCATTGTATATATATCATCTTTTCTTAAAGCCCTAAGCTTCACACCACCGTTGAATGGATGATGGATGGTCAGGATTACATCCCGCAGTCCAGTTTTTACAAAACTGTGGGAAGGAGCTGAAACTGTCCCTGGTTTCAGTTAGAATGCCCTAAGAAATCGAATGGCCGAGATTTTACCTCAATGAACAGCTAAGATTTAAGGGTGAGGGGGTACTCGGATCATGACAGCTGGCTGAGAAAACGGTTTCCATTTTTAGGACGCTTGGTTTTCCTCAGTCCGAATGCGTCTGAATTCGTGACCATATATACATGTTGTTAGATGTAAAATCACCTATGGTTTGGTATAATCTTCACTCCCGATACGATGAACGATTCCGATCACCCAACCTGGTCCTAATGGTGGGCCCCACCTTGATCAGAAGATCGGGAGCCCGTCCGTTTAAAAACGCGTTGAGTGCGAGAGTGTAAATAAAGAAGATGGAAAATTTCCTTCTTGGGACTTTTTAGTCAAAGCCAGTCTGACCGGCTCCCTTGACTCAGTGCACAGATAGTGCACATGTATGTTGTACACACACCTCATTAGGTGGGGCCCACGAGGCAGATCTTGACGGATCTGGGCCGTTCGTCGGGTTCTGTGGGCCCTATTAGGACATTAGGCCGAGGATGAGGCAAATCCTAAGCTTAGGTGGGGCCCACAACCTGATTTGGGCTCTATTCATGGATTCTTAGTGATCTGATGGTCGGACTGTCCCGAATTTAGATACCAACGGTTAAAAGAGTCCTGTTTATAAGGTTTCATAATACTACCCAATTACTAACACAAATGTTACTTACATTGTTATTACATATCATTATCATTATTTATCTTTCTTTATTATTATTATTTTTCTTCTACACACATGCATGCATTTTTGTTAATGTTTATTATTATTATTATTATTATTATTATTATTATTATATGTGTATACATGGTACTTATTTGTTTATTTATTCATATTAGTAGTAGTGTCTTACGTAGGACCCATGTTTTTATTAGGGTCCTTAGTGGTTTGAACCATGACTTGTTAAGCCATGTATCTAAATCTTGGTCACAACTTCTACTTGGGTGGCTTATGGTTAGATTTATAACTCGATGGTCAAGCTTGTGATTACGTGAGTTCCTTTAATGATTTGGTGATCCCTCTTGAAGATTAATGGATGGATGACTTAATACATGGATGTGAAGTGTTTTCATTGGTTGGATTTAGGATAGAATGTGCATGGATGCTTGCTTAAGCTAGGCTTGCATTTATTTTAAATATAGTTATGTGGTAACACCCGAGTACTGAAAGTACGGGATGTTACAACTGATTTGCCCACCCCAACTATTAGAGATTTGTAACGTCTCAGAAAATTCCGTACAAAGACCCGAGTACCACCTCAGGCAGAATTCACTCAGGATCAAATCCTTTAAAAATTAGACAAAGTTAACTAAGTGCTAAACTGGATTAGCTATGAAATCCACTTGAATCACTTTAAATACGATCTGCAAGACCCAAAACTTGTAGAATCATTGACGTTAAGTTACCCTAAAATATAGGATCAATCTCATTACCCAGTTGCTCTCAGGAGTACATTGAAACTCTATATCGGATCTGGAACGCATGTCGAAAGTCCGATGACTATGAAATTATATAATTAGGACTACTTTGCTAGGCTTGATAACCATCTCGAAAATCAAATCCAGATAGTGTCCCGGGGCTATTTACTAGAGCCCGGAGTGAAGAGTGTGAGAAAATGTGGTTTTCTTTAGAAATTAAACCTAATTTAAGTAATCTGAGACCTGTCACTTGCGGGCCTGATATAAGCAATAAGACTGTCAGAATCTGACCCAAATACACCCTCGGATTAGGAGAAATTTCATACATATGGCAGTCTACTCATAACCCTGATCGAGTTTCGGTACCGTTGAACTGAAACTAGTCCGTCACGTGTGATCTGGAAACCCGATTAGAATGAAAACGTAACTCGACCTAGATCCAAGGTCAGTGAGCTTAAGTCCGAACTTTGGCTTAAGGGGGGGCTCTGAAAGTGTTCCGTTGAGCTGAAACAGATGCCCTTTGGACATAACCTAAGTATACCTTGGCCCTGGGCCATTTCCATCAGTTTTAGGCATATATAAGGACCTTAAACCCTCTCTCATTTACACCATACGAATTTGAGAAAACCCTAGGAGAGAGAAGAGAGTAAAGTGAGAGAAAGTGAGAGAGAAGTTGGAGTCATTCCTGGGAATTGATCCCTGCTATTCTCCGTGTCTATCCATCACAACTATATCGCTTTTCCGGCGATTCTGATTCCATTTTCGGGTAAGAAATCCTAACCCTAATCAGTTCTAGAGATCCAACTGGTGTAAGTGATGAAATAACTAACCTATTTCATGTCATAGGTTACTGTTGATAAAGACTTGGTGTTTAAATGAGTTCATTACTCGCTTCTACGGCATAAGGTGCGGACTATAGACGTATAGGTTAAGGTTTTCAAAGCTTTCAATGTCAGATAATGATAGATTCATGATCTGGGTGTTATTGTATATGCAAAATGCGATGTTCATTTTGCGATTCAATTACGTATGCAAATTATGGCATTTAGTGTATTCTGTATATTTGTAGAAAATACCGTATACGTATAAAATATGTAAGTGTGTTTGCCATGATTAATTGCTGTATGTATATGCCATATATGTCTATAATACTTACTCGGTGAAAGGATTCACCCCAATACATGTTTTAGCTAATATACGTCATGTATGTTAAATGAGTGTAGTCTAAGTGTTTGTAAAAATGCTTGTATGAGCAAGTACTTAGATGATAGTTCTTTAAGTGGGTGTTAAGATAGGATTCTCAACTACCTCAGAGATGTGTAATGTTTCCTCCATGTAAGTTGTTTAATTTAATCGCTTACTTATGAAATGTATGTGTTCATATTTCCTGTTTATATTGTGCTTTATAACATGCTTGCTAACATGTTTGAATTACTTTGTTAACTCTACTTAGACTACTATACGTGCTCTTTGGTTACAGATTGAGTGTGATTGGGGCTATGTTATAGTCCAGGCAATCGGTATCAGGCTAGAAGTAGTGGCTGAGATTCATTCGCCACGTAGGACACGTTTGACAAACCCAAGTCGTGTGTTGGTCGTCGGCAGTGGTTAGGCCATACGAAGTGCTTATATACTTCATGTCGATCGATGCAATGTACGCTCGTGCTTAGTCGAGCCCGTTAAGTAACCTGATTGGCCTATTGTATATTCACCATGTATGGACGCTACTGCTTGAACCTAAGGTACCAAACTCACCAATGGAATCCTGTTTAACCTTAGTACCTCGATCCGATAAGACTCATGAGCCGGATATGGTGGTATGGGACACCGTGGTCGAGCTGTCGGCCTACGCTGGGGCGACGAGCCTCCCCGTAGTGACCAGTGAGCAACCTAGACTCGTGAGCCGAATACGGTGGTATGAGACACTATATTCGAGCTAACGGCCTACACTGATTAGTGACAAGCTCTTTGTAGTGACCTTGAGTATACCTTGAGTCTGCGTAGAGGCGACGAGCCTTTCCGTAGCATCTGGAGTATAGACTGGGCCTGCACTGATTTGGTGACGAGCCCTTTGCAGTGACCTAGAACCGCAACATCGTATAGGAATTACTAGGACTGACGACCCTAGAATGGATCATTGTTTGGGAAATAAAATAAGGGAGGTACCTTAGTTTCCCAATCCTGCTGTATGAAAAGGACTAATAAGATCATATGCATGCATTGCATTACGTGTGTGTTCAGGCATTGCAGGTCAAGTACTGAGGTAGTGTTGTCATGCTCGAATGTGAGATGAAGTTGCTGAGGGAGCATAGCCAAGGGCATGCATCATATATCCATACCATTCTTGTATTAACAACAGTACTTAGGAATGTGTGATTTACTGCTTGACTGAATTGATAACATGCTAACCTATGCTTTATTATTCTACTGAGTTGATCACTCACTCCCACGTTACGAGACGGTGCTTTAAATACCAACCAGACTCTGTCCTGATTTCAGATGATGGCATGACTCCTGAGGCAGAGCCTGATTATTACGACGATCAGGATGAGTACTCTTACATGCAGTTCTCGGATGGATTTGCATAGGCTCTCCTGTTCGATGGGGCTACAGGGTTTTAATTCAGCTGAACTATATTTTCATACTTTTGACTTTGGTAATATTACATGCAATATTTTAAGAACATAGTGACTCAGGATTATATTCATACTCTGGAGACCGATTGTGATCTTTTGACTTATATACGTTTATTTATGTCTTTCAGTCTTCCGCTTGTGTTTTATAACTTGATCTGGAGTATGAATTACTATTTTGGTATAATCCCATTCATGATTAATGCACGAACACAGACAACATTGAATTATAAGCATATATGTTGCATAAGTGATGTTTTGGAACTCGGGAGTTGAGTTGCTACTCGACCCCCGATTTTCATATGATTTGGATTAAACCGGACCTGGGTTATGGTCATACACCTTACGCTGATGCATTTCGACTTAGGTGGGTATGAGAAAAATCTTGAAACAAAATTAGGATTTTCCAGTTTCGCCAATTAGTGAAGTTCATCGAAATCGATCGCCGAGATCAAGTCCGTGCACCTCCGTGATCGCTTGAGGTGACCCCGAACCTATCCTAGACCGTCTATCGATGGGTTTAGATAGTAAATCACCCCATCCCAGCCCTCAATAATGTACTGATGTAGCTATGCATCAGAAAACACCTGAGAGGGCCCGAAATGAAGCAAAATGGAGTAGGGGGCCTAACCACGCAAATCTAGGTGGACCCAGAGTGGGCCCCACACCTTTTTAGGACCCAGGGGGTAGGAGGACCTCACCCCATGGGCGAGCCCTCGCCAAACAATCTAGAGATCGGCGAGGGGCTCGCCGGTTTGGCGAGGCCTCGCCGGCTAACGGGCCAGCCGGGCAGGCTGACGCGGGCCGATGATTGTGGGGTGTTGTATGGCCCACCTGTCTAGGGTTTTTTGATTAAAACCCTCCCAAACATGCCCCTCCTTCACAAATCACCCTCCCAAGAATTCCTTTCTCTCCCAAACTTCCAATTTTTCAAAAAAATTGCCCCTCCAATCACCCATTCCGTCATTTCCTATCATAACCCATACACCTCCATCGTTTACAGCAATACTTACCTCCTACCCTCTCCATTCTCTCTCATTTGGGCATTTACACCCCCATTTAAGGCTCAAACTCGTGTAAACCCATTAGCCATCCCATCTTTTCATTTTTCTTCTTTAACCCCTGCCATTTGAGCCTTTACACATCCCTTGGAGGCTCAAATCCGTGGAGATTTAACGACTCCATATTCTTTTCCTCTTTTCTTCAATTTCTCCATGGCCCTCTTCGAAGTTATTGCGGCCATTTTCTCATTTTTCACCATTCTTTCCCTCATGGGAAAGAGGAAGGGTGCCGTGGATGAAGTCGGGCTTAGTCGCCCTACTCGTTCGAGAAGACTGCGAGGTGCCACCGCAAGCTCGGGCGTTGAGCATGAGATACGGACGAAGCAGGACCTCGATCCCTAGGCTCCTCTCCCACGAGCTCTACTAGCGGAGTTGTCCCATGGAGTGTATGAGGGCCGTCGGGTCCTTTTTGAAGCTCAGGTAGATGGGCGACTCTTTGGAGAGTATCTGTTGTTGGAGCTCCTGGATGAGGCCGATTGGGGCCCTGTGTTTGAGGGAACGTATCGTGCGAATGTGGGTACTTTCTGTGCATTCTATGCCCATATTCAAGAGCCGACACTAGAGCCCTTGCAGTTCAAGATTCCCTCAGGATGAGGTCGGGAGGCCATAATTGACGCTGACCTGATAGCTTGACTCATGGGGATATCTCTTGGCCAGGTTCACGCGAACGAGACGAATTTGAGGAGGGCACGTGAAAGGGTTCACCGCACACGGTTCCTTTGTGGTCGACTGGTTCAGTGGCAGCCCCAACAATAGCCTTCTAGTGACCTACATGAAGGATGATTTTTGCCTACTCCACCATATCTGCATGTTTAATGTCTACCCCAGGTGGAGCAATCGTAGTGAGTGTACATGTCTGATGGTCGACTTTCTATACCAAGCGGGGCTGAGTGAAAAGTTATGCTTGCCTACATACATTTTGTGACAGATCGTTTCGACTACACGCTCAAACAGAATGATTGATTCGCTCCCTTTCGGCCGGATTATATGCAAGATTGTACGCGAGTTCGGCTACAGTCTTGGCGTGAAACTCCCAGTGCCTCAACATTTCATCAATGAAACCATTCTCAACTTGAGGAGAGTGAGGATGAGACAGAGAGTGAGGAGGAACAAAGTGAGGATGAAGGCGGAGCTGAAATAGAAGAAGAAGAGAGCGAGGAAGAAGAGGAGGCCCAGGATATGGAGGAGAGCTCCCCTCCTACGCCACCGGAGCAGAACACTGATCAGGCCACTAGGGATGCTCATCTAACTCGACTTGAGGAAGATCATGCTACCCTAAGACAGGGTCAGGCGGTCCTGCGATAAGATATTATGGATATTCGGGGCCTTGTGAAACATAAGTTCAAGAAGGTGACTCGCACCTTGAAGACTATCCTGTGCTGTCTACAGGATAAGGGCGCCCCTCCTCCTTCACCAGACTCAGATGCCTAGTCATCCATGGTGTTGTCTTGAACTTGTTTTTGTTACTGCTTTAAGTTATGTTTGTGTTCATGTTGCTAGGCCTAGTAGTGTAGTAGTAGAAGAATGTTTTCAGTGTTTGAAGCTTTGGTTGTATTAGCTCACGTGCATCTTCTGTCATGATTCATGTAATTCTGTATTTCATGTATTATGACAAATTTTGGTTAATGAAATGCATGCAGTCTTTTATGCTATGAAGTATGTATGAATGCTACATAATAAGTTTGTGTGTATGCTGAATCTGACCTGAGTTACACCCTATGTCATATAGGGCATGCCACGGAAGGTTATGCGGAGCACGACACGCCTCACACTTACTGATACGATGGATCAGGCACCTCCCCAGAGGGATGGTCATACGGACCCTGGATTGGGCCCTTGTTCATGAGACGATTCCTAAATCTCAGCCCTCTCTTGGCCCTACAGTTGGACCACCATCGTACACACCATCGGTTCATGAGCAGAATCGTGCATCATCTTCGACGCAGCATGTGCTTGAGCCTGCCCCACCTGGTGATAGGTGGGAGTAGTTGATGATGATGATGCAGCAGCAGCACTAGCAGCTCTTGGCTACCATTGCAGGAGCCCTAACCTAGGGTGGAAGTGCTGTTCCACCTTCACCATCTGTATGTCTTGCTGAGACAGTAGGGCCTTCTAATCAGGATGAGGGTGTGCCTCCTCATGCACCTGCTACATACCCTATGGGGAATCTGGGTACGTGTGGTCTACTCGAGCGATTCCAGTACTTGACGCCTCTTACTTTTACGGGTTCTTACAAACCCGAGGAGGCAAAATATTGGCTCGATCACATCTCCAAGATGCTGAGGATGCTACATTGTACTGAGCAGGAGCAGGTCGAGTTGGCTGCCTTTATGTTTGAAAAGGAGGCTAGCCTATGGTGGGATAATGTATTGCGAACTGTTGCGATTGGCTATATCTGGACCTGGGCAGACTTTGAGTTCCGTTTTCACGAGAAGTATTATCCCCAGACGTACCGACACGAGAAGGAGAATGAGTTTTTGTGCCTCAGATAGGGAGGCATGATAGTGACTGAGTATGAGCATCGGTTCACAGAGTTGGGCCGCTATGTTCCTACGATCCTTGCTAATGCACAGATGCGGATGCGACGCTTTTTTAAGGGCATGCGCCCTGATATTCGCTTGAAGATGTGCTGTGTTAGCATACCCTCCTACGCTGAGCTAGTACACATGTCTATGTGAGCCGAGCAGGATGGGGATCTGTTATCACGTACTCGTGGGCCTATGGTCCCTAGGCCTCGACCAGATATGCTGAGCAGGCCATTCCTCAGCAAGAGGCCTCGTACAGACTCTCCTCCCAGGATTACAACGCCACCAGTTCTGATGCAACGACTGTGCGTGAATTGTACCTACTGTGGGAGGCCAGGCCACCCAGCGGAGAGCTGCTTCGCACGTATGAGAGACAGTGGGTTCTCACCATTGCAGAGGATTGACCGCACTCGTCCTCAGACTTTATCAGCTCCGCCCTTTCGTTTTATCCCTGTGCATCCATCATTCCGACCCCCTGCACCTCGATTTAGGTTGCCTCAACGACCTATGGTGCCTCAGCCCAACTGACCTCAGCAGGCACGCGTTCATGCACTTGCAGCAGAAGAGCCAGAGACAACACCTTCAGCACCTATGGCCTTCGAGGTCACTGCACATGTCCAAGGTACACCTATATTTCTGTTGGTGGACACTGGGTCCACTATTTCCATCATATCATGTGCAGCAGTCAAGCGACGGGGGTTGGAAACTAGTCCTATGGTTGGGGTGAGGATCCTTACCGCCACTGGTACTTTCTCGGATGTTACCAGGATTTGTAAAGGGTGTTTGATAGACGTAGGGAGCAGAACAGTGCTCGTTGATGCGATTGTCATCCCGTTGTATCATTATGATTTCATTTTCGGTATGGATTGGCTCATAGAGATGAAGGTAGAGATCGACTGCGATACTAGAGTGGTGACAGCCTGTGGACCAGAAGGCACAACCTTTACTTTCCCAGTACAGGTCAGTTGGCCCTATTGTATTAGTTGTTACGCTTCCATGCTAGAGGATGTTAATGGTTCAACACTTGAGGACACTCCAGTAGTCCAAAAGTTCTCAGATGTGTTCAGGAAGATACCCGAATTACCTCTTCAGCGTGAGATTGACTTTACCATTGATCTGATGCCTGATGCGACTCCCATTTCATTACCGACTTATCGTATGCCTCCATGTGAGATGGAAGAGTTGAGGAAACAAATCGATGAGATATTGGATGCAGGCTTTATACAGCCTAGCATGTCCCCTTGGGGAGCGCCTGTGTTATTTATGAAGAAGAAAGACGGTTCACTGCGATTATGTATTGATTATCGCCGGTTGAACCAGGTGACGGTGAAGAACAAATATCCTTTGCCCAAAATAGATGATCTGTTTGATCAGTTGAAGGGGGCACGATACTTCTCCAAGATCGATTTGCAGTCAGGGTATCATCAGTTGCGCGTTAGGGATGAGGACGTGCAGAAGACAGCCTTCAGGACTTGTTTCGGGCATTATGATTTCTCATGATGTCGTTCGGTCTTACGAACGCACCAGCCATGTTCATGGACCTGATGAACAGGGTGTTTCGGCCGTTTCTATTCCGATTCATCATCGTATTTATTGATGACATCCTGATATACTCTAAGAATCGGGAAGAGCACGAGGAACACCTACGAGCAGTCTTAGATACTCTGAAGAAGAACCAGTTGCTTGCATAGTACAAGAAATGCGACTTCTGGAAAGAGGAAGTCAAGTTCTTAGTACACGTGGTATCCAAGGAAGGCATAGCGGTGGACCTTGCTAAGGTAGCCGCGGTTCAGGACTGGAAGCAGCCTGGTTCGGTTACTGAGGTGAGGAGTTTTCTTGGTTTGGCGGGTTGCTATCGACGATTTATTCGGGACTTCTCGAAGATTGCCAGACCTTTGTATCAGTTGACACGAAAGGATCTGAAGTTCACCTATAATGAGAAGGTGGAATCAACTTTTCAAGAGCTGAAGGACAGGTTGACGTCCGCCCCTGTACTAGTATTGCCAGATTAAGGGGTCAAGTATACTATATACACCGATACATCTCACGTTGGTTTGGGTGGTGTTCTGATGCAAAAGGGTGAGGTTATTGCCTACCTGTCGCGACAGTTGAGGAAACACGAGGAAAACTATCCTACTCATGACCTAAAGTTAGCGGCCGTCATTTTTGCGTTGAAGATCTGGAGACATTACCTCTACAGAGAGGAGTTTGAGCTTTTCTACGACCACAAGAGCCTTCACTATATATTCACTCAGCGGGACTTGAATATGAGGCAGCGCCGATGGATGGAAACCATGAAGGACTTCAAGTTCGAGGTCTCTTACCATCCTGGCAAGGCCAACTTTGTGGCAGACGCGTTAAGCCGCAAGAAGGCTATAGTATTTGCAGCTCCACTAATGATAGCAGAGTGGGATATGGTAGAGTTCGTATGAGACTTCGAGCAGAAACTCATCGTGGAAGATCCATTCGAGAGTGTCGCGCACATTCGGGTGTAGTCACTTACCGAGGATTATCGAGGTCCAAAAGGGCGATGCGCGATTATCTGAGCTTCGAGAGCAAGCTAGCGATGATGAAGACTCCGAGTGGAGAGTTGACACAGATGGGGGCCTACGATACCATGGCCGCCTATGCGTCCCAGACATTCATGAATTGAGACAGGAGATTCTCGAGGTTGCCCACAGATCGAAGCTTGCGATGCATCCTAGAAGCACGAAGATGTATCGAGATATGAAGAGATCATACTGGTGGGACAATATGAAGGTTCATATAGCAGAATATGTCTCCCAGTTTCTCACGTGTTAGCAGGTCAAGGCAGAACATCGCCGACCCCCTAGACTCCTTCACCCCATGCTCATAGCTGAATGGAAATGTGACTTCAATTCTATAGACTTCATCTCGAGACTGCCGAAGACGAGAAAGGATTATGACTCTATTTGGGTGATTGTGGATCAGCTGACGAAATCAGCCCACTTCCTCCCGATTAAAGTCACAAACTCTGCAGACGAGTTGGCCAGATTGTACATTAAGGAGATTATGGGTCTGCATGGAGTTTTCTTGGAGATTGTGTCAGACAGAGACATGCGATTCACATCTATCTTCTGGACTCGTATCCAGGAAGTAATGGGTGTGAAGTTAAAGTTCAGTACCACCTTCCACCCATAGAACGATGGGCAGACGAAGCGTGTGAATCAGATTTTGGAGGATATGTTGCAGGCTTGTGTTTTAGACTTCAAGGACAGTTGGGATGACTATCTTCCGTATGCAGAGTTCGCCTACAATAACAGTTTTTAGGCGAGTATTGGTATGACTCCTTACGAGGCCTTGTACGGGCGCCCTTGTCGAGCACCGCATTATTGGGCAGAGGTTGGCGAGCGCAGTTTGATTGGGCCAGAGTTAGTACAGGCGACCTCAGAGAAGATCGACATTATCAGGCGTTGACTTTTGACGGCCCGGAGCAGACAGAAGAGTTATGCCGATACGAGGCGGCTACCACTAGAGTTCAAAGTTGGAGACCATGTATTTCTCCAAGTTTCCCCCATGAAGGGAGTCTTGCGTTTTGGCAAGAAAGGGAAGCTTACGCCGCGGTTCATTGGCTCATTCCAAATATTAGACCGAGTGGGTGTGGTGGCATACCGTCTTGCTTTGCCCACACCACTTGCTGGCGTACACAACGTATTTCATGTATCTATGCTGAAGAAATACGTTCCTGACCCTTCCCACATTATCAAGTGGGAGCAGGTACAGTTGACCGAGGACACTACATATGTACTACGACCGGTGCGTATTCTAGACAGGAAGGAGCAGGTGTTACATAGCAAGGTCATCCCACTTGTAAAAGTATTGTGGACATATCACACTAAGGAAGAGGCTACTTGGGAGATAGAGGCCGAGGTCAGAAAGAACTATCCTCAGATTCTCGAGGAGTATGAAAAGGTACTAATTTCGAGGATGAAATTTTTCTTTAAGGGGGGTAGATTGTAACGTCGCGGAAAATTTCGTATAAAGACCTGAGTACCACCTCAGGCAGAAATCACTCAGGAGCAAATCCTTTAAAAATTAGACAAAGTTAACTAAGTGCTAAACTGGATTAGCTATGAAATCCGCTTGAATCACTTTAAATACGATCTGTAAGACCCAAAACTTGTAGAATCATTAACGCTAGGTTACCTTAAAATCTATGATCAATCTCATTGCCCAGTTGCTCTCGGGAGTACATTGAAACACCGTATCAGATCTGGACCGCACGTCGAAAGTCCGATGACTATGAAGTTATATAATTAAGACCACTTTGCTAGACTTGATAACCATCTCGGAAATCAAATCCAGATAGTGTCCCGGGCTATTTGCTTGAGCCCAGAGTGAAGAGTGTAAGAAAATGTGGTTTTCTTTAGAAATTAAACCTAATTTAAGTAATCTGAGACCTGTCACTTGCGGGCCTGATATAAGCAATCAAACCATCAAAATTCGACCCAAATACACCCTCTGATCAGGAGAAATTTCATACATATGGCAGTGTACTCGTAACCTTGATCGAGTTTCGGTGACCGTTGAACTGAAACTGGTTCGCCACGTGTGATCTGGAAATCTGATTGGAATGAAAACGTAACTCGACCTAGATCCAAGGTTAGTGAGCTTAAGTCCGACCTTTAGCTCAAGGGGGGGCTCCGGAAGTGCTCCGTTGAGCTGAAACAGATGCCCTTTGGACATAACCTAAGTATACCTTGTCCCAGGGGTCATTTCCATCAGTTTTAGGCCAGTATAAGGACCTTAAACCCTCTCTCATTTACACCATACGAATTTGAGAAAACCCTAGGAGAGAGAAGAGAGTAAAGTGAGAGAAAGTGAGAGAGAAGTTGGAGTCATTCTTAGGAATCGATCTCTACTATTCTCCGTGTCTATCCATCACAACTGTATCGCTTTTTCAGCGATTCTGATTCTATTTTTGGGTAAGAAATCCTAACCCTAATCAGTTCTAGAGATCCAACTAGTGTAAGTGATGAAATAGCTAACCTATTTCATATCATAGGTTGCCATTCTATCGTTGATAAAGACTTGGTGTTTAACTGAGTTCGTTACTCGCTTCTACAGTATAAGGTACGGACTATAAACGTATAGGTTAAGGTTTTCAAAGCTTTCAATGTCAGATAATGATAGATTCATGATCTGGGTGTTATTGTACATGCCAAATGCGATGTTCATTTTGCGATTCAGTTACGTATGCAAATTACGGCGTTTAGTGTATTTTATATATTTGTAGAAAATACCATATACATACAAAATATGGAAGTGTATTTACCATGATTAATTACTGTATGTATATGCTATATATGTGATTAATACTTACTCGGTGAAAGGATTCACCCTAATACATGTTTTGGCTACTATAGTTTATGTATGTTAAATGAGTGTAGTCTAAGTGTTTGTGAAAATGCTTGTATGAGTAAGTCCTTAGATGATAGTGCTTTAGGTAGGTGTTGAGATAGGATTCTCAACTACCTTAGAGATGTGTATGATTTCCTCCATGCAAGTTGTTTAATTTAATCGCTTACTTATGAAATGTATGTGTTCATATTTCCTGTTTATATTGTGCTTTATAACATGCTTGCTAACATGTTTGAATTACTTTGTTAACTCTACTTAGACTACTATACATGCTCTCTGGTTATGGATTGAGTGTGATTGGGGCTATATTATAGTCCAGACAATCGGTATCAGGCTGGAAGTCGTGGCTGAGATTCATTCGCCATGTAGGACGCGTTTGACGAACCCGAGTCGTCTGTTGGTCGTCGGCAGTGGTTAGGCCACACGAAGTTCTTATGCACTTCATGTCGATCGATGCAATGTACGCTCGTGCTAGTCAAGCCCGTCAAGTAACCCAATTGGCCTATTGTATGTTCACAATGTATGGACACTACTGTGGAATCCCGTTTAACCTTGGTACCTCGATCCGCTAAGACTCATGAGTCGGATATGGTGGTATGGGACACCGTGGTTGACTGTCAACCTATGCTGGGGCAACGAGCCTCCCCGTAGTGACTAGTAAGCAACCCAGACTCGTGAGCTGAATACGGTGGTATGGGACACTGTATTCTAGTTTTCGGCCTACACTGATTGGTGACGAGCCCTTTGTAGTGACCTCGAGTATACCTTGAGTGCGTACAAAGGTTGCACCACTCCCCATCACCTGTGAGCGCTGAGAGGCGTTGCGAGCCTTTCCGTACCATCTAGAGTATAGACTAGGTCTGCACTGATTTGGTGACGAGCCCTTTGCAGTGACCTAGAATTGTAATATCGTATGGGAATTACTAGGACTGACGACCCTAGAATGGATCATTGTTTGGGAAATGAAATAAGGGAGGTACCTTAGTTTCCCAATCCTGCTGTATGAAAAGGACTAATAAGAACTTGGTAATCATATGCATGCACTGCATTACGCGTGCGTTCAGGCATTGCAGGTCAAGCACTGAGGCAGTGTTGTCATGCGAGAACATGAGATGAAGTCGCTGAGGGAGCATAGGTGAGGGCATGCATCATATATCCATACCATTCTTGCATTAACAACAGTACTTAGGAATGTGTGATTTACTGCTTGACTGAATTGATAACATGCTAACCTGTGCTTTATTGTTCCACTGAGTTGATCACTCACTCCCACGTTATGGGATGGTATTTTAAACACTAACCAGACTCTGTCCTGATTTCAGATGATGGCGTGACTCCCGAGGCAGAGCCTGATTATTACGATGATCAGGATGAATACTCTTACATGCAGTTTTCGGATGGATTCACATAGGCTCTCCTATTCAACGGGGCTACAGGGTTTTAATTCAGCTGAACTATTTTTTTTGATACTTTTGACTTTGGTAATATTACATGTAATATTTCAAGAACATAGTGACTCAGTATTATATTCATACTCTGGAGACCGATTGTGATTTTTTGACTTATATATGTTTATTTATGTCTTTCAGTCTTCCGCTTGTGTTTTATAACTTGATTTGGAGTATGAATTACTATTTTGGTATAATCCCATTCATGATTAATGCACTAACACAGACAACATTGAATCATAAGCATATATGCTGCATAAGTGATGTTTTGGAACTTGGGAGTTGAGTTGCTACTCGACCCCCGATTTTCAGGGCGTTACAAGATTCGAGTACAGAGGCCAAAGCGCCTTCTTTTGTTGATATGGCAGGAGTTAATCCCTCTATGGTCCAGGAAGTTCCGCCTCCTATCTGTAGTACCTCTGCAGCAGGTACATGTATATTGATTACTTCATCGAGATCTTTGCATCTTCTAGTTTTATCATTACTATTCTAAGTTCTTTTCTTCTTTATATTATAGGAACTCCTCCTTGTAGTGGTGCAGTGAGCTCTGAATCTGTAGCCACTATCTCTAAACTATTGTCCTTTGCGAGGATCCCCACACATAAGATGCTCTTAATGAAGAATTCATATTTTCAAGGATCCTGAGCAATGGTCGGATTTGGATATCGCCATTGAAATCTTAGAGAGTACTGCAAGGATGGCAAAGATCAACATTTCCGGTCTACATGACTCTCTCTTCAGGTTCCGTGGTTCGATAATCTCTTTAGCATCAGCGGAAAATGTCACCATTGCCCTTGAAATTTTTAAATGTGGGAAACAACTCTTTCCAAGGAAAAGGCTTCTCTCATTACTTCCGCTATTTCTGAATTTACTCAGGAGCAATCAACTCTTCAAGAACAGTTGAGGGCTTGTTCTGATGGCAGGGTGATTATTCAAGACCACATTGTTGCCCTAAAAGAAGAGATTTCATAGCTGGAGTTGAAGGATCATGCGAACGAATCAACCATGAATGAAATTGAAGAAAAGATATGGGTCGGTATCCAATCTGTTGAAGATGAGAGATCCGAACTTCTCCATAGTGAAGAGACAATTGCATCCCTAGAAAACAAGCTTGCTGGGATCCCTGATCAGGCAAAAATTATTCTAGAAGAGCAATCAAAGCATCCTGCAGCCCAGATGCAATTAAAGGAGGATTTGCAAAGGTATATGGGAATTTTAGGAATTGTAGAGGAACTTTGAGCATATAATTTCTTCTTGCATATATATATATATATATATATATATATATATATATATATATATATATTATATATATATATATATATTGAACATGTAATTTCCCTTGACTTCTCAGCATATATGGATGAAGACATGATGATATTTTAAGACATTTTGTTCTCCAATGAATTTCTACATCATATATCATTTCAAGCATACGTGATAATTTTGACATGTTATTAAATGAAGAATTGATATATGTATATATATAAGAAAACATCAGCATATTATGATTATCAGTATGGGATTTCCTATATGATTTCTATTTTGATAGGCGATACTAGATTTTAATTCAGTTAGATGATCACACAGAGTTTAAGCTCTTAAGTAGTGGAGCAACGTAGTTTTTTAGACTCTCGAGTAGTGGAGTCGGGTCTCACGTCATAGTCTCTGTCACAGAACTTCTCACAGCTTGGTGAGTTCACAAACCGTGATCCATCAAAGGGCCCAGTGAAGCTACCGGGGCCGTGAACTCGATTGGATTTACGCACAGGGTTGGCCGCAGTAACTCTCTAGAGTTCACGGGGCGTACAAGTTAACCTTTGGGGTACCAAATCCAAGGCCATCAGTCCATCAATGAGTAGGTTTAGTCCCTTCCTCATGAGTTACTACTGAAATCAAGCCAAGGATTTGGGGGGCCTTATGCATGATTGGCCTATCTATAGTTAACGACCAAAGAGCGCACACTGCAGCCTGCTTTTTCTTTGTCTACAAGGTTGAGCCCGTGTCCATTCCCCATGATGCTGCTGGAAAGCTATACAGATGGCATGGGTGTTATGCGTGATTAGCCGTCGAGGACTTTTTGGCCCTTTAGGACTTTTAGTCATTGACTTCATCTACTGCCCATATGGGTATGCGTATGATGGCCTTCACGGGCTTTTTAAGGCCACTGGCTTATCGCCACTACCTGAATGGTGATGGAGATAGGCTTTATACGTAGTTGGTCGTATAGGGCTTAACTACGTTGCCTCAAGAAGTAAGTTGCTACATTGTCATTAGCTTTATATGTGGTTGTCTATATAGTTTATTCCACTACTAAAATTGGTGAATCAATAATTGATATTTCTCCATTACTGACAATGTTCTGAGAATACCCATATTATGTTTAAATAGTGTATCAGCTTGGCGATGATAGCAATTTTGATAAAATGAGTGACTGATAATGACAGTGATAGTTGTTAGTTTCGACGATAGCCATCGACGGTTCATGAATTCGACAATAATTGTCAGTGTCGCCAATGTCAGCAACAATCGGTAACAATTATCAACAGTGGCAATCATCAATGTTTCTGATATACGTTTGAGAGGCTTTTCTTAAAATTTTGCGCCTTTTATTCTTTCACATGAGGGCGAGTACATGACTTTTGTCTTTCACAGCTCTTTTGCCCCCTTTTGATTAGGAAGCATTGCTCTAGGAATCTTCGTAATCAAAATCACGATGTTGTATCCTTTAACAAATATACTGTCACTGCATCTCTTCGCATTGTTCATCCAAGATTAACATTGCCCCCAGTTTTTAACTAATCAGGCCTGTGTACTATTATCTCTTCTTTTATGTCATACACTCTCCTTATAGTGACTTCACCTTCATCAATCATCTTCTGTAACCTTTTCTTCAGGCTGAAACAATTCTCAGTTCGATGTCCGCGGAAACAATGATAACAATAATAATCACCTTCATTCATTTTCTTCTTTTCCTTTGGACGTTTTGGCCACAGTAATTTGATCTTTTCGGCTGCTAGCAATTTGTTCAACATAGGGAGCATATCATCTTCTTCATATGAATATTTCTTATAAGCCTTAAGCAGCACAAATTCTTTCCTTATTTTCTTAGTCGTATTTTCATTCATATTTCTTGTACCTGAAACTCCTTGCTCCTTTTGTTGATTCTTCCTTCTTCTTTCTTCTTTAATTATATCAATCGGATTTCTTCTGAGGTTCGGAACCAACTGACTTATGTAAAAGTCGGCAACCTTTGCAATAATCCTTTCTTAATGACAAGCCTCTTCAATCAGGTCTTGAAATGTCTGCAAATACAAACCCTCCAGACTCAGTGCAATACTCGGCTTTATACATCCCAAGCATAGCTTAACTTGATCCTTCTCTTCTTTCACCAATCGTATGCGTGATGCCCCCAGGATTCTCCATCGATTAATGAATTCTTTGACCGATTCATCATCTCTTTAGCGAATAGAAGCTAAACCATGAATGACTTCTTTAGAAGATAATTTGACAAATTCTGAATCACAATGAGACTTTTTGAGTGGATTCACCATTGCCGACCATTTTCTTATTGTAACAGCTTTCCTTTTATCTCTCTTAATTTTCGATAGACTTCTTGCAAATGTGGTATTTACAGTCGCCTTCTTATCTTGTTTTTTGTCTTTTCCCATTACTATTTCGCCTTGTTTTATCATTCTCTTCAGCCTGTTTTTTAACGTAAAGCAATTTTCTGTTGGATGCCCAACATAATGATGATAACGACAATATCTCTTATCTTTAGTCATTTCAACTTCTTCTAGGCGTCTAGGTGGAGTGAATTGAATGGTTCTGGCAGCTAGCAATTGTTCCATTATTGGTATGACGTCTTCTTTTTCAAAATTGTACTTTTATGATAATCATTCGATCGAGTTCGCTTATCGTTCACTTGATTTTATACCGATCTAAATCTTCTCTTTTCCTAGTCTCTCGCTTGTTATAGAAGGTATTTTTCCTTCTTTCGCAGGAAATAGTATTTACTAACAGCTTGCTCGATCCTCTTCGGTCTGTTCTGTTTTGGAATACCAGCATTTTCCTAGTCATCAATTCTAAAGCATGTGCCTTTGTTGCCAATTCTCGAAAAGTTTTTATGTTAGCGCTTGTGAGTCCAAATGCAATATCTGTTTCAATGGAATTTAAGCACATTTCACTAGTTCCTTCTCTTCCAGAAACTGTCCGCAAGAAGCTCCCAGTGTCTTCCACCTATCTATGAATTTCTCTACTGGCTCTCCCTCCCTTTGTCGTACCAAAGCCAACTCTGTAATACTGACATCGTGTTTTGAAGAGAAGAAATTCGACATGAAGGCGTCTTGCATTTGCTCCCAAGCGCGTATTGACCCCGGAACTAAACCGGAATACCATCGGAATGCTTTACTTGTCAGAGACGATCCAAACAATCACAGACAGTACTGTGGTACCGTACAGAAATTCCCCATGCTAGTAATAAAGTACATCAAATGTTCCTTTAGCGACCCTTCTCCATTAAACTTCTGAGAGTCCGGATGCTTGAAGTTGATTAGAAACGGGATATCTTCTACTTCTCAAGGATATGTCGCTTGATATCTGAACCGACCAATATTTTTGCATTCCCTTTCTGTCCTGACAGCTTCCTTAGAAACTTGTTTCACTTCCTCTTAAGTTATAGCCCTTACTGCCGGAGAAGATCCGAGCGATCCTACCCCCCTATGGCTGAAAACTCTCAAGTAGATGTTCTTGTTCATTCATTGTGCCTGTCATCGAAGGAGCCGCTATCTGGGTTATGTTGTGTGCAAGAGTCGTTAGAGCTTCCCTAAGATTTCTACATTCTTCCATCAATGCTCTCTGTACTTGCGCCATTTCGTTCATGCCATCCTCCGTAGTCAACGTAGTCCTTCGATCTGTTTCGGTCATATGTATTGTGGCTTCTCTATTCCCTGATGAGGCCGTGTTTGGAGTGAGATGATAACGTGTTGATGTAACAGGGCCTACAAGGAGGGGAGTCCCTTTTGATTTTCCCATACTCCTGCCGCAACTGATTGATTGCGAGGGTACAGGGGTAGGTGATTCAGGAGTAACACTTTCCCTTTTGTTCTTTCGTCCATCGAGCTCTTGGGGGAATTAAAGCTGGGAAATCATGTGATGCTGATTGTGGAACCATATGCCCAGGATATATGGCGGGAGGGGCCAATTCAGGATTCTTTCTAGCGGTGTTCCGTGTTACCGGCCCCATGGTTTGTAGCGAAGGCAGACTTGTTCTAAAGTTTCTTGCATTTCGAGTCCTACTTTGTCGAGATGTTATGACGGTCCAGTTCACCCCATCTTTCGATACTTGAGGTGAGGCAAATACGACTCCAACTATTGTTCAAGTTGAGTTGTCTTTATATACTGAAGACTGAGTTTTACACTTTGGTGGCTGGCTCGATGCATATTCCACCATAAATCCAGTTGCGGTGAAATAAAAGTTTATTTTCGTCTGAGTTCGCCATTTGATCGTAGTTCACAATCTTATCTTCATACCATCGGAATGAAACATAAAACCGTAGTCATTTCTTTGAATATAATCAATATAATCTATGTAAGAGATGAAGGGGAGGATGTTTCCACTAAGAGTAGCCATTTTGGTGTCAGAAAGATGCCAAACTACAATGAAAATTCTATAACTATCTCAATGTTAACATTAAATAAGATAGTCCCCAGCAAAGTCACCATTTTGTTTCGAACAAGAAACAAATGCATTTAATTTGGGGATTATCTTATTTAAATGTAACAAAGAAAGAGTCTATATAAAACAACAATCATCATATTATTAATACTGAGTTCATTTACATCCTCGAATATCCCTTGATTCTAAGATATATTATTTAGAAATACAGGAATTAACAAAGTTCAAATGTCCAAGCTAGATGTCAAATCCGGCAGCACTTCGACTTGCGATTTGATCATCTCTTTAAGAGGAATATGACATAGATTTCTTCAACTGATTTCTACTCTTGAAGCTTGGACAGCAGGAAATCTGGACACTTCAGTTATTTCGTCAGCATGTCAGCATCATATCATCATAGACTGCAGGGCAGTCTGGTTGCGTGGACCCGCGCAAGCCACCGGCTTCTCCTCACTCCTACCTTCAGTCTTCTCTACTTCTTTGCTTCTTCCCCAAAATCTTCGATCTCTCCATATGAAGGGGGGAAGGGATATTTACAGGCACTCACACGAGTGGCACCTCGATCTTAGTGTCATGGGACCCACCTTTCAATACTTCAGATCTTTTACAAAGAATCAGTCCTGAATTCAGTTGAACGAACCCGTGCAACTGGTATTTCAGTTGCGCAGTCTCTCGTAACGGATATCATTTGCGTGGACCCGCGCAAACCACTCTAAAGTCATTTTGTTCTTCTTCTTTCTTTGTTTTCTTTCTTCTTTTCAATCTTCTTTTGCTTCAATCCTTTCTTCATTTTTTATGCCTTAACACGATCCTAGGATCCTATAAAGAGGATTTCCATAACACAATTCCAATCTAACTGAGCATACCCAAGATCATAGCAAGTAAATCTCAGAAATAAACCAAGGAACACACTATAAAATCTACCAAGAATTAAAACTTTACAGGTACAAGGCTCAAAAGGAAATACATAATATAGAAAGAAGGGAAAGGAAAGGTCTGTAATAGGTCCTCAGCTCTCGCCAATCCAATCCACAGCCCCTCCACTACTGCGCTGACCTAGGATCTGCTGCAGACATTAATTGTGTATAAGCTTATAAAAAGCTTAGAGGGTGGTGTAAGTGTGTGACAATGGTGTTCAAAAGAATAAGGAGAATATAGACGGAGCCAATGAACAATACCAACGCCTCCAGCCATACCGAGGATAAGCTATGAATGCAGTAAGCCATACCAAGGCTATGCAATGCAATACACAAGTACTGGATGCCATACTAAGGTGATGTAATATAAGGCTTATACAGCCGATGCAAATGTAATGTGAAGTAATGCCTGTCCTCATATCCAATCCACATATCAAGTACAGTTCCATCATAAGGAATCCACCGGGGTCAAGTACAGTGCTGGATGACTGCCACTCTACAAGACCCGCACGTCAAACGAGCGTAGGAGACCTCACTACCCTCATGTGAACAGCCAACCACCAGCAAGGCTTGACGGTAATGGACCCATTTCACAAGTTGGTCAAACTCAGCCTAGCTATGCCCCCTCACTTCAGGCGGTAAGGCCAAACCCAATCTCAACTGACCTCGCAACAGTGGGAGTCGCGGCCTAATGGTATAAGGCACTCGGGCTCTCATGTTTTCCACTCGGTCTCGGTGTTGAGGCGTTCCCTCGGTACCATGGAAGTTTAGGGACTTTCACTTAGGGATATCCTATGCACCCCAATGCTCAAGTAACATTTTCGGTGTCCACTTATGACCATCCACAATATTTCTGTGGAGGCTACGACCTTGATGAAGCAAAGGCGAATATCCACATGCTATGCAATACTAAATGCATGAATCACACAATTAACCATGTATCTATCCCAAGCATCCACCGTGCTCAAGAGGGTAAACTCCATCCCTCGGGAAGATACCAAAATGTCCTACACAATGGCACAACCATGGCCAATTATACCTCAACCAAGCATGTATATGATGCATATGGGGTGGATCATGAAGATGAATAAGGGTGCCAATGAGGTGAATGAGAAGATGTACTCTCTACATAACCATGAAGGGTTTAAGTACTTAACCAATTCCTCATAAGGAATACAACCTCTAGTGGGGGCCCATTTACCTGGGGTAGCCCACAAGACTAAGCATATAAAGCTAGGGCCTAGATAATATGGGAATGGGCCTAACAAGGGACTAAGGTAAGCATTCAACCACACTTAGCAACTAATGGACCTAAAGGGGTCCAAATGGGGACTTTCAACCACCATTGCCCCAAGGTATCTAATCCACAAACCACATAAATATAAGGACCAAGGCCCATATCCAAACCACATATACATATGTCCTACAAAAGGATAAGGAAGTAGGCGCAATACTACCTCTAACAATTATGGCCCAAGGAGGGGAAACAAGGCCCAAAGCCCAAGTCCCATTGGCCATAAGACCCATACATTTAGGTGAACTTAAGGGACAACCCATGGGCACAATACATGACACAAAAATAAGTCTAAGTTGGGTAGAATGGACCCCTTTACATCAGCCCAAAAACTAGCATATTTAAGTGGGCAACCAAGGGCCCAAAACCACCTTTATCTAGCCCACAAGTCTATCTAAATGGTGAAAATCAGCTCAACATATGGCTGGGCCAAGGTTGGATGTTCCAGCCTACTTTGGACCCACTAGGAAGTCTCAAAAAATTTGGTCATACTTGGGTCCACAAGGACCATAAAAAGGAGTAACCAAACTATGCACTAATCAACCCCAAAAAGGGCACTAATCAAGCTTAAAATATTACCAAAATATGTGTGCATCATGCACCCCAACTTTCTCAATAAGGTGAGCCCCACATCTCATACAATTGAGTCCAAGAAAATATTCATTTGGGCCCTTACTAAATTTTCAGTCCATCAACAATTTAGGCCTGCTGAAGCCCAAATATACTTGTTAAAACATGCAGAAAATATTTCCATAAGGGCCAGCGATATTTACAGGGGGCCCCCGCAGATGGAGAAAGAGGGTGGTACACACAAAATAGGTGGGCTTGGGCATCCCAACGCCTGGGCATCCTGGCCCATATACACATCAAAGTGGGCTCCACACATCCCTAAGGTGGCCCCACATGGGACGTCCACCTGGGGTGCTCCCACACTCCACGTGGGCCACCACAGAGGGGGGAACGATGTGGACATAAAACATACATCATGGTGGGCCAGCCCATGAATGGTCCACCATGCTGGACGTCTAGTAGGGGATGCTGGTCCAACTGGTTAACTCCACATACATGGTCCATATAGACCTCGGATACATCAGAGGTGGGCCCCAGTAAACATACACAAGTCCAACTGGGCTGGGGCCCAAAATTAGCTACAACTCAAGAGGACAGTAAGGTAGTAGAAAATTCCAGCAATGTATGTTGTTGTACCAACTTTGGGCACTCCAATGGAGTGGGTCCAAGGCCTCTAAATTTAGAAATTTAGGGCCAAGGTCCCTCATCATGTATACAACAAGGGAAAGTCCATAAAGATGGCCAACCACTAGAGAAAATATTTTTAAATTATGGTTTTATGTGAGACAATGTTGTAGGAATTTACAGCAAAGAAATTCAGCAACATACCCATATTGGCCCACTCTTTTGGAGACCCATATAAGATCATTTAAGGCTGAAATTTGACATGCTTATAGGTGGGACATACACCTTCAAAAGTCATATATTACTTGGTACAAAATTGTAACACCTTGTACTTTCAAGTGCTCAAGTGTTACCATGCAATCTAATTTAATGCAAATACAAGCATAACTTAAGTAAACATCTATGTTCATTCTAGTCTAAGTCCAACCCTTGGAAGCAATCACTGCCCATGTATCAAGCTATCAGTCCATTGTTATTCAAGATGGACCTCCACATTGACTTAGGAATCCATCTTCAAGGCTTCCATCTCCTGGATAGATCAATCCGAACATTCATCTTAGATTTGGAAATCTGAATCGCCATATCTGCTGTTTACCAAGTCTATGGCATCTCGTTCAATGATCTAACACTAGATCATGTGATTCTGATTTTAGATTGTAATATTAACTAATCAGGTGCACCTAAGTTCTGATCAAAACCCCTAACACTCTTTAGGATCCCTAGAACCCTTTTTAACCCCTAATGTTCCAAATGTAGGATGATCCGACCATTGGGATTGTTAGGCAGCTATGAAATTCGAGATGAATCATTGGATTTAAGCCTCGCACCATACAATGATGAATCTGACCATTAAAATCAGTCCATAGATCCATCTAAGGGACCCGTGGACAACCGATCAACCAACCTAACATACTCAAACCCATGATTGCTCGTTCAGTTGAGAGGTAGGGGCGATTAATTATAGAAATGGCTACTGAACTTGCCCGAGATCGGGCTACAAACTATTAGGCATGTTGATGATCATATATGAAAGGGACACGACCGTTAGATGGTTGGAAAATGCCTCTTATGGCACATAAAACAATGTTATGGCCCACTTGGGTTTTAGGTCAGCCTGATCTTTGGTCAGGGGTCATATTTGGACCCATCTGTTTTGATGGACGGGCCAGATTTCGCTTAATGTTAATACGGGCCACGCAAATCACTAATTAGACATAAAATTGGTGTGTATGGTCCACCAAAACTTTGGATCTACTTGAATTTCGGTTAGGGGCCCTAGTTGTGACCACCAAACAGAAAGGACAGAGTGGATCTATCACAAACAGCCATGTGGACCCCACACTTTAGTGCAAGTGCACCGAGTGCAACTTCTCTAACTGCACACGAGATCAGGCAGCCAGGTCAAATGGCCACTGACTTGGCATTCCAAAAGGGGGAAAAATCTCCTGCTTATTGCCATTTTAAATGGCCAATTGGTGTTTCTCCCTCCGTGTTTGACGGACGTGTGGCCCACCATCTCATACTAGTCAAAAGATCCAAACTGACTATCTAGTAGAGCGTCCACACCTGACCAAAACCCCATCTGGTTCACAAGATTTCGAGCACATGTGTGGGCACAAACCCATGCGCAAACATGCTGTATGTGGTGAGTTCCTTCCAAAAACGGAAAGCTTCCACTCCTGTATCGGTTTGCCAGAAGGGCGATCCATCTGAGGATCTCTCCTCAAATCCCAGACATCCATGCGTGTTATCTCAGCCATCCAACAGCCTTCACGAGGATAAGGGCTCCCGTATGAAAATTAGCGCAGATCTCTCCCCATAGTTTTAGAAACTAGATGGCGGGAAAACATCTGAGCCCTCCAATCCAATCCGACGGCCCTGAGGGAATCTAGGGTGTGATATAATGTGAGTGGGTCATGTGACAACAGTCCTCTCTCACATTCTTGCTACGAGTAGGAAAAACCAGCCGTTTTTCGTCTTCATGCAAACCCACCAGGAAAACCTTTGTGAAGCTTCGATCCATCCCTCCTCCAAGCTCCATATAGTCTATCTGGACCATTCTGAAGAAATAAAATGAAGGAAGAGGCTCCCATTTGAAATTTGCCATTGGAGCGAGCTCCTTCTTCCTCTTTCAAAATCGCATCTGGTTCAGTTTGGGTCAAGATGAGCTCGATCATCTAATGTTGTCAGACCTCTCTGAGTGAAGAAGAAGGTGAGAAGAAGAAGTGAGGGAAATAAAGAAAAGAAGGGAAAAAGGAAGAGAAACGAAAGAAGAAAGAGGTTGGCTGCTTGGTGCAGTAGCAGCTTAACCGAACTGAGTAGGGCGGGGTTTTTGGCTGACTCGTTGCCGAGTCAAGTGGTCTTAAGGTGTGGGCTGGTCAGTCTCCCTACTGGAGTTTCCCCAGCAGTATGAGGAGAAGAAAGAAAAAGAAAATAGGAAGGAAAGAATGAGAGACAAAGAGGGTGAGACGGGCTTGAGTTATGGGCTGACTTGTTGTCGAGTCAACTGGGTCAAGTTTGGCCTGAGTGGGCCTGTTTCAGTTGGGTTAGGTCTGGTATAACCCAACCAACTTGTTGGACCTTAGATTTTAAAGGAAAATGGGATGAGAGAAGAAGGAAGTGAGAGAGAGAAAGAGAGGAATGATGGTGCTTGGAAGCACTGAGTTGATGGCTGAGTTGACTCAGCTGAAACTGAGTCCAGCTGATTTGAGTTGTATTGGTCTGTCCAGGCTCTCTATTGGGCATTCTAACAAGGTGGAAAGAAGAGAGAAAGAAAAGGAGAAGAGGAAAAGAAAAAGGAGGAGAATAAGTGTTGGTGGTTGTGCTTGAGCCGAGTCAACTTGACTCGAACTGAGCTAACAAGGTGAGTCCACTTGTCCTCATTCCAGATTTATTTCAATGCACAGTTATCGTTGCTACCAATGTTATAATTAGTATTATTAATATTACCAACGATTAGCCGTTAGTAGGTTAGTTATAATAAAACTAGTTATTTTATATGTAATAATATTTTATTTACCGCCCTTAAACATTACCATTAAGGGTAGATTAGAATATTTATTACCATTGTAATGCTTATTATTATCATGTAGCTAGTATAAATTACATCGCTAGTGGTGGTTTTACAACTATTGATATTACAAATGTTATGGTTAATCACACATCGATTAGCGATCGATCCTAGAAACTAAGTCTAAGGCTGAACTCTAGGATGAAAACCTAGTTCTATGTCAATACACTATATGTGCTAATGATAATTATTATAAACAAAATTGTAGTTATCAAGTAGTAGAATCTTATGTAGCACTCTTAAATATTATCCTTAACAGTAGATCTTAGTATTTATTATCATCATTAGTATTGCTATAATTATTGCAATTATTAGATGTGGCCAACGATTGATAGGTTAATTTTGCTAAGTATTGGTTATTATAGATATTAAATATTAACATTAATCACGTTATGCCTATTTTGTCATTGTAAGATTATTGATAATAAGATTAATATTATTAGTATTAATAGGCAGTTATTATTTATTGTTACTCCATTCTAATATTATTACAATTTAATTATATGAGTTGAACTTCAAACCTTAAACTAAAGTCTAAGATTAAATTAATGAATAAAACCCTAAATCTAAATGATCCAAACCATAGGTCATGATCCTAATCATAGATAACATATGAAACTTGGATCTAACAATACAAAATTTATAATTCATGATAGGATTCGGTTCTAAGGGTGCAAGTACTTAGCGACACTAGAAGGTGATTCAGTTCATCAGGTGATGATTCTTCCCCCTGAGCTTTCCATCTTCCCATTAACTTAAGTTATAGTTTGTATTTCAATTTATAATTGATATCTCCCTTTTTATAATCACATGTGTTAGTTGGTGGAAATTGAATTGCTATATTACATGCTAAATGTTCATCCTGTATATTTGTTCATGCTTGTGGATTAATTGTGGATTGCTTATGGAATTTAAACTCATACATTAGTGGGAAACCCCCACTTATAAATGTACACCCATATTTGGGATGTAACTCGATTGACGATGATTGCAATGGACCTTCGATCTAGGGTTATTGAATGGTGGTCTAGATTAGGGGTGTAGGTGGGTTGGTTCGGTCTGGTTCTGGAGTGAAACCGGAATCGAACCGTTCTTAACGGTTCTACCATTTTTAGAACCGGAACCGAATTGTTAGTACCCTAGAATTGAATCGGAACCGGACCGTGAAAACCGGTTCGGTTCCGGTTCGGTTCCACGATTCTGGCCTTACCGTGAAAATCCAAAAAAAAAACCCTCGTCTACACATTATGTTTCGTGACTTTATTTTATCAACGAAATTGAGCCCTCACCTCTCTAGGTTGGTCCGTCTCTCTGTAAAAGAAAATCCTCACCTGCGGAAGCAGATTGTGGACTGAGTAAATTCAATCTATGGTGTCCACTCTGATTTATGTATTTTATCCACTCCCGCAATCCATTTTAACAACTAAGATTGAGCCTAAAAAACATTTTTTTAATTTTTTCCTAAAGTCAACCTACTAATACCAAATACACCATGGAAGAGGGGAATTGGCCAAAATCCCTCTCACTACGGTTTTTGAAGTCACCTTGAATTTTAATATTAGCCATGCCTTCTTCAGAGAGAGAGAGAGAGAGAGAGAGAGAGAGAGAGAGAGAGAGAGAGAGAGAGAGAGAGAGAGAGAGAGAGAGAGAGAGAGAAGACCTGTCTAAGAGAGTTCTGCATGTGTGTCGCCCACTAATTGAGATGAAAATGATGATTTAAAATGTGGGCTCAGCCTCAAAAAATTGTCCACCTAAATTGTCATGCGACATAACTGAAGCACATGGAAATACCATGTCATTGTATCATTTAGTAACATAGCCCAAAAACAATTGTGTTGCTTAATCAACCTTACAGACAGCAATTTACAATATTTACCAAAAACCAACTATGCCCATTCACATATCATTGCCACAAGAGGAGTCCTGATCCAATAAACAGAAAGGTCTCGACATCAATCCTGTAAAGAAGAAGGCCAAAAAGAAAATTAATTGGCATAAACGAGTTCGTATATTCAGATCAACGGTTCAGTTCAGTTCTACACAACCTTAAACTGGAACCGATCCATATCCAATGGTTCTAAAAAATTTGGAATCGGAACCGGAACTAGTGCTATCTAGAACCAGACCAAACCGGACCGATCCAATGGTTCCGGTCTGGTTCCACAGTTCTACCGGTTGGATGTGCACCCCTAGTCTAGATGGATCATTGATGTGGGCCTACCATCCAAGGTTGTTGTGTCCAATGGTTTTTAAGGATGGCCTTTATTGTATGGTTTTGATATCGGCCCCATGTGACATATTTTGATCCTCGCCCTATGTGGTTTTATTTTGATACTTGCCCTAGATGGGTTCGTGTTCTATATAGTGCAATCATGTGATGGTAAGCCCCATACACTGTAATATGTTTGGCCACTAGTCGATGGGTTTCCATTAAACATCCTAAGAAGGTAGTCTCATGGGCCAGAGATGGTGGTCATGGGACACTATGCCCAAGTCGTCGGCCTACGCTGGGCCATGTACTCCCCGTAGTGACCGTGAGCTCATTTAAATTGGTTGGTTGCAATCGGATTAATAATGACTTGGCTTATCATGCATACATGGCATATTATGATGGCTTCGATCATTATGCCCATGCAATTATGCTGAATGTTGCACTAATGACCAGTCATTCAACTTATGATGATGAATTGGATCATCATGCCCATGCGATTACGCTGAGTGTTGCGTCGATGACCAGTCATGGGTGACGAGTCCAATGCCTGTTTAGATGTTTTACCTAGGGCACAGACTGTCTGCATGTTTTACCCGAGTCGATGATTGCATGGGTGGCGACCCAATGTCTGTCTGAATGTTTTACCCGAGACGATGTTTGTATTCATGAATCCATGCATATAATAAGACTGCATTTACTCTATTTTAGCTACCTGGATGTTTTATACTATTTCTTACCTAATGCGGCAGTGTGTAATCTTGAGGGGAATTCATACTGAGTTGGCCACTCACCTATCAAATATGTAACTATACAGGCAGCACAGGTGGCTTAAGTGATTTTCAGGTCTAAACTGATGAGGAGCCGGGCACAAGTGCCATGGATGCACAACCGTATTGCTAAGAGGAGTTGTGCGGTCTTGCGGCTTATGTTTACATCATTCTGTTATTTTTCATGTATTAAATTATGTGAATTCTTGTATTTGTTATATCAAGGCATTGGTTTGTATAAGTCATTATGGGCAACTTCTTGTACATCCTAAACATAAATGAAATTTTCCATCATGTATGATTTATCCATTCTACGCTCGTCTGCATACTTTGATGAATGAAAAAAAATAAACTCGAATTTGACCATCCTTTAAGGTTAACATTCGGGTTTTTGGGAAATGGGTCGTGTACTCAGATCCTGAAAAGTTTGGGGCGTTATAGTTGATATCAAAGCATAGTTTGGACAAACTTGGCCTTGGGAAATGATCTTATACAAGCCTTAAATGTCTCAAGTTAGGGTGTTTAAATTTAGATATTTGAACTTAGGGCAATTTCCCCCTTAGACTTAGAGAATGATTGTGAATGTAGAAACCCAAACTTAGGGTCCTTCATAAATGATCAAGATAGTCATTTGAATTGATTGAGAACATAGAAACTAAAAAAATTTTAGGCTCCCTAGAAAAAAAAAAATGTTTTGGATAATTTTAGAACATAGAAGTGAACTCAGGTTCCCTTAGAATTAGAGGATTAGACATTTGGATGTATATGAAATTCCCTCAAAATAAGAGAAAATTTAAAACATAGGAATTTCAAACTTTAGACTCCATTGAAACTTTTAAGATAGACTCTTAGACCTTAGACTTATATGGAATTCCCTTAGAGTTAAGAAAAACTTGAGAACATAGATATCCAAAACCTTAGTCCTTTGAAATTCTTAGGACGAATCATTTGAATTCAAGGAAAAGGACTTTGGTTCCCATAAAAAATTGACAAAACGACATTTTGAACTTAAAAACAATAACTTTAGTTCCCTTATAAACTGCAACATGGTTGTTTTAACTTAGAAATTAATTATGCAAATATCTACTATGATGTACGTAAGGATAAATAAGGACATTCCTTGTACTTCCAAATGAAAATTTTCTAGAAATTCAGGATATGAATTTTCCTAAGATTTCATGGTCAGAGATAACGCTATCGTAATAATCAATCAAATGGATCGAACTTAGACTTCGTAGGATCCACCACGTTGTGTGTTAGGTTGAACATAAGCACTTCCTAAATCTAAGGAATTTGGCCAGAAATTGTTATTTGAATTTCTCAATACATCTTTCACTTGAAAAAAACATTGTCCACAAATTTTAACACGCAAGAATTAATTAGAGGAGAAGTTACATGATCCTAGGTAAAATTTTAAACCTAGGCTAAGCATATTGAAATTATATTAGAATCTTAAATGAACTTGACAACTTTTAAACCTAGGTTTAAGGTGAAATACTTGCCTTGAAATTTCCAAGTAGTACTTATATAATCAGATTGCGCGCTAGAAGCATGATGGTCGTCTATTCATGTAAATTTCAGGCACTATCATTAGATGACTACAGGATGCTCCCCATGAGTCTAGAATAATCGGGATCATGGACTAATGCAATCATGTGTATGCGATGTGTACACGGTTTGACCTGAATTCTAAGCCATAGCAAGTCTCAATGATCTCGATGCCCTGATCAAGCAAAGGATAGAGATTTAGTAGGATTATGAATTGATACTAATAATTCTCTGTTCTACGTAGGCAAAGGATTGGGTATCGGGCTCAAACCCACTACAACCATTTATCCGTGACAGCTCGAACACTGAAAACCAGAATATTGTGTCATACTTTAGATAGTGGGGAACTATCATTAAAGGTAAAAGAAAATAAAGGGGGAGATAAGATATTGTTATTAGCCACCCACATGAACTTGCAATCTTAGTAAATGCTATTAGAAATGCTGAGGTTGGCAAACACTAGAAATGATCCCTTAGTCCTAGTTGATACTTAAAAATGATTTATAACCTACAGAGGAACCTAAACCCATTAGTTGATTGATAGACAAATGACTAAAGGGTTGTGGTAGGTCTATATATAACTTAGATTTCACACTTTTATCAAATCTCAATGGTTAAAACTTCTTTAAGGGGGGTAGATTGTAATAACCTTTGTCTAGTAGTAAGTCCGGAGAGCTTGCATATACAAATAAACTTAGTGCGAATAACTACCAGATGCATATGGACACCGTAAGATAGATTGTTGTCCACATTCATAGGGAAAGTGTTGAATTTCGGGGGTGAAATTCTCTTTAAGGGGGGTAGTATGTAACACCCCGTACTTTCTAGTTCTCAAGTGTTACCATGCAATCTAATTTAATGCAAATACAAACATAGCTTAAGTAAACATCTATGTTCATTCTAGTATAAGTCCAACCCTTGGAAGTAATCACCACCCATGTATCAAGCTATCGGTCCGTTGTTATTCAAGATGGACCTCCACATTGACTTAGGAATCCATCTTCAAGGCTTCCATCTCCTGGATAGATCAATCCAATCATTCATCTTAGATTTGGAAATCTGAATTGCCATATCCGCTGTTTACCAAGTCTATGGCATCTCGTTCAACGATCTAACACTAGATAATGTGATTCTGATTTTAGATTGTAATATTAACTAATCAGGTGCACCTAAGTTCTGATTAAAACCCCTAACACTCTTTAGGATCCCTAGAACCCTTTTAAACCCCTAATGTTCCAAATGTAGGATGATCTGACCATTAGGATTGTTGGGCAGCTATGAAATTTGAGCTGAATCATTGGATTTAAGCCTCGCACCATACAATGACGAATCTAACCATCAAAACTGGTCCATAGATCCATCTAAGGGACCCCCAGACAACTAATGAACCAACCTAACATAATTCACCCACTCAAACCCATGATTGCTCGTTCAGTTGAGAGGTAGGGGCGATTAATTGTAGAAATGGCCACTGAACTCGCCCGAGATCGGGCTAAGAACTATTAGGCATGTTGATGATCATATATGAAAGGGACCTGACTGTTAGATGGTTGGAAAATGCCTCTTATGGTGCATAAAATAACGTTATGGCCCACTTGAGTTTTGGGTCAGCTTGATCTTTGGTCAGGGGTCATATTTGGACCCATGGGTTTTGATGGACGGGCCAGATTTCGCTTAATGTTAATATCGGCTGCACAAATCACTAATCAGACATGAAATTAGTGTGTATGGCCCACCAAAACTTTGGATCTACTTGAATTTCGGTTAGGGGCCCTGGTAGAGACCACCAAGCAGAAAGGACGGAGCGGATCTATCATAAACAGCCATGTGGACCCCATACTTGAGTGCAGGTGCACCGAGTGCAACTTCTCTAGCTACACACGGGATCAGCTAGCCAGGTTAAACAGCCACTGACCTGGCATTTCCAAAAGGGGGAAAATGTCTCCTGCTTGTTGCCATTTAAAATGGCTCATTTGTGTTTCTCCCTCCGTGTTTGACGAACGTGTGGTCCACCATCTCATACCAGTCTGAGGATCTAAACCTACCATCTGGTTGAGCGTCCACACTTGACCAAAACCCCATCTGGTTCACATGATTTCGAGCACACGCGTGGGCACAAACCCAGGCGCAAACATGCTGTATGTTGTGAGTTCCTTCCAAAAATGGAAAGCTTCTGCTCCTATTTCGATTTTCGAGAAGGGCGATCCATGTGAGGATCTCTCCTCAAATCCCAGCCATCCATGCGTGTTATCTCAGCCATCCAACAGCCTTCACGCAGATTAGGGCTCCCGTATGAAAACCGGCGCAGCTCTCTCTCCCACAGTTTTAGAAAATCAGATGGCAGGATTACATCCGAGCCCTCCAATCCAATCTGACGGCCCTGAGGTCATCTAGGGTGTGATATAACGTGAGTGGGTCATGTGACAACAATCCTCTCTCACATTCTTGCTATGGGTAGGAAAAAGCAGCCATTTTCTGTCTTCAGGCAAACCCACTAGGAAAACCTTTCTGAAGCTTCGATCCATCCCTCCTCCTAGCTCCATATAGTCTATCTGGACCATTCTAAAGAAAGAAAATGAAGGAAGAGGCTCCCGTTCGAAATCTGCCATTAGAGCGACCTCCTTCTTCCTCTTTCAAAATCGTATCTGGTTCAGTTCGGGTCAGGATGAGCTCAATCGTCTAATGTTGTCAGACCTCTCTGAGTGAAGAAGAAGGTGAGAAGAAGAAGTGAAGGAAAGAAAGAAAAGAAGGGAAAAAGGAAGAGAAACGAAAGAAAAGAGAGGTTGGCTGCTTGGTGTGGCAGCAGCTCAACCGAACTGAGTAGGGCTGGGTTTTTGGCTAACTCGTTTTCGAGTCAGTTAGTCTCAAGGTGTGGGCTGGTTAATCTCCCTACTGGAGTTTCCCCAGTAGTATGAAGAGAATAAAGAAAAAGAAATTGGGAAGGAAAGAATGAGAGACAGTGAGGGTGAGACGGGCCTGAGTTATGGGCTGACTCGTTGATGAGTCAACTGGGTCGAGTTCGGCCTGTGGGGGCCTATTTCAGTTGGGTTAGGTCTAGTATAACCCAGCCAACTTGTTGGACCTTAGATTTTAAAGGGAAATGGGAAGAGAAAAGAAGGAAGTGAGCGAGAGAAAGAGAGGAATGATGGTGCTTGGAAGCATCGAGTTGATGACTGAGTTGACTTGGCTGAAACTGAGTCCAGCCGATTTGAGTTGTGTTGGTCTGTCCAAGCTCTCTATTGGGCATTCCAACAATGTGGAAAGAAGAGAGAAAGAAAAGGAGAAGAGGAAAAGAAAAAAGGAGGAGAAGAAGTGTTGGTGGTTGTGCTTGAGCCGAGTCAACTTGACTCAAACTGAGCTAACAAGGTGAGTCCACTTGTCCTCATTCCAGATTTATTTCAATGCATAGTTATCGTTGCTACCAATGTTATAATTAGTATTATTAATATTACTAACAATTAGCCATTAGTAGGTTAGTAATAATAAAACTAGTTATTTTATATGTAATAATATTTTATTTACCGCCCTTAAACATTACCATTAAGGGGAGATTAGAATATTTATTACCATTGTAATGCTTATTATTATCTTGTAGCTAGTATAAATTATATCACTAGTATTAATGGTGGTTTTACAACTATTGATATTACTAACGTTATGGTTAATCACACATCGATTATCGTTCAATCCTAGAAACTAAGTCTAAGGCTGAACTCTAGGATGAAAACCTAGTTCTATGTCATTACACTATTTCTACTAATGATAATTATTATAAACAAAATTGTAGTTATCAAGTAGTAGAATCTTATGTAACTCTCTTAAATATTATTCTTAATAATAGATCTTTGTATTTATTATCATCATTAGTATTACTATAATTATTGTAATTATTTGATGTGGCCAACCATTGATAGGTTAATTTTACGAAGTATTGGTTGTTATAGATATTAAATATTAACATTAATCATGTTATGCCTATTTTGTCATTGTAGCATTATTGATAATAAGATTAACATTATTAGTATTAATTGGCAGTTATTATTTATTGTTACTCCATTCTAATATTATTACAATTTAATTATATGAGTTGAACTTCAAACCCTAAACTAAAGTCTAAGATTAGATTAATGAATAAAACCCTAAATCTAAATGATCCAAACTATAGTTCATGATCCTAACCATTGATAACATATAAAACTTGGATCTAACAATACAAAATTTATAATTCATGATAGGATTTGGTTCTAAGGGCGCAAGTACTTAGTGACACTAGAAGGTGATTCGGTTCATCAGGTGATGATTCTTCACCTTGAGCTTTCCATCTTCCCATTAGCTTAAGTTATAGCTTGTATTTCATTTATAATTGATATCTCCCTTTTTATAATCACATGTGTTAGTTGGTGGAAATTGAATTGTTATATTACATGTTTAATGTTCATCCTGTATATTTGTTCATGCTTGTGGATTAATTATGGATTGCTTAGGGAATTTAAACTCGTACATTAGTGGGAAACCCCTACTTATAATTGTACACCCATACTTGGGATGTAACTTGATTGACGGTGATTGCAATGGACCTTTTATCTAGGGTTATTGAATGGTGGTCTAGATGGATCATTGATGTGGGCCTACCATCCAGGGTTGTTGTGTCCAATGATTTTTAAGGATGGTCTTTATCGTATAGTTTTGATATCGGCCCTATGTGGCATATTTCGATACTCGCCCTACGTGGTTTTGTTTTGGTATTTGCTCTAGATGGGTTCGATGTGTTATATAGTGCAATCATGCGATGGTAAGCTTCATACACTGAATATGTTTGGCCACTAGTTGACAGGTTTCCATTAAACATCCTAAGATGGTAGTCTCATGGGCCGGGGATGGTGGTCACGAGGCACTATGCCCGAGCAGTCGGCCTACGCTGGGCCATGCGCTCCCCATAGTGACCGTGGGCTCATTTAAATTTATTGGTTGCAATCGGATTAATAATGACTTAGCTAATCATCCATACATGGCATATTACGATGGCTTGGATCATTATGCCCATGCAATTATGCTGAGTATTACGCTAATGACCAATCATTCAACTTATGATGATGACTTGGATCATCATGCCCATGCGATTATGCTAAGTGTTGCGCTGATGACCAGTCATATTCATGGGTGATGAGCCCAATGCCTGTTTGGATGTTTTACCTGGGGCACAGACTGTCTGGATGTTTTACTCGGGTCGATGATTGCATGGGTGACGACCCCAATGTCCGTCTGGATGTTTTACCCGGGATAATGATTGCGTTCTTGCATCCATGCATATAATAAGATTGCATTTACTATGTTTTGGTTGCTTAGATATTTTATACTATTTCTTACATAATGCGGCGGTGTGTAATCTTGAGGGAAATTCACACTGAGTTGGCCACTCACCTATCAAATATGTAGCCGTACAGGCAGCACAGGTGGCTTAAGTAATTTTCACGTCCAGACTGATGAGGAGTCGGGCACAAGTGTCACGGATGCACGACCGTATTTCTAAGAGGAGTTGCACGATCTTACGGCTTATGTTTGCATCCTTCTGTTATTTTTCATATATAAAATTATGTGAATTCTTGTATTTATTATATTGAGGCATTGGTTTGTATAAGTCATTATGGGCAACTTCTTGTACATCCTAAACATAAATGAAAATTTCCATCATTATGTGAATTCTCGTTGGCTTACTCAGATGAATGAAAAAAAACTCGAATTTGACCATCCTTTAAGGTTAACACTCGGGTTTTTGGGAAATGGGTCGTGTACTCAGATCATGAAAAGTTTGGGGCGTTACAAAAACACCCCACCAAAAGCCTTAAAATCTGGCCTCAAGTTGACCCAAAAACCTGTCCAGACAATTCTAGAAAACAACATATAACTGAAAAGAATTAAATATAAACATTATTTGAAATTGGATTTAATCCCAGAAAATAATGGGATAGACCACCCCAGTGGGCCCCATAACCATCCAGACTTTTCTTGATAACAAAAACCCCTTGCATGTGCCCCATTTAGGTGGATTTTTGAGGCCACATGTCCAAGGTGAGCTATCATGAACGTCCAACCTCCATGAACGGTCTAGATTTTGTTGGTCCACAAGGTGGGCCACACACACATAATCAGAGGTTATCTACAAGAGAAAAACAAATATCCGGCCACAAGAGAAGGGTCTCCGCCACATTGATGCCCTTCTCTTCATCACATGCATATACATTCCATTATACAAGATACACAAGATATACATAGATCATATGATTCCTACTTGGGATCTATGGTGGAGATTCAATCTCCATCAAGGATCAAGGGTCTAAATGACCCAGGAATCCCTGATCAAAGGAAGAAAAGGTCATAAAGGGGTCCATGGAGAATGGTCCCTTGCATGTAACATGCTTGCAATGTAGGGCGGGCTTTAAGCCCCATCCATGGAGTCTTGGGGCCTCCACCATCTCTTGATGGGTCTCACATACTCCAATCATGAAAAGAAAAGATGAAGAATATTCACAATACAAAGAAATCTGAAATAGAAAATACATGCACCCACCTCTAAAGATGCAATCTTCAAATCTACATCAACATGATCTTCATGCTCCAAGGGAGGGGTTCCTAAGGTTGAGATGAGTTGTTGAAGGCTATATTAAAGGAGATTTAAGGGAGAGGGGGCTGGAGAGATGGAGAGGGTGGGAACGTCCATGTGTTTGCTAGGAGGAGAGAAGAGAGAGTGAAAGAGAAAATGAGAGGGATAGAAGGAGGGCTTGCTAGAAAAGAGAAAAATAATTACTTCTCTTTCCTTGGATAGACAAAATCATGATGAGGCTATGGCGATACAAACAATGTTGTAGGCTCATAGGTTTTATAGGTTTAGGGTGTAGGCTTGTTAGAGAGCCTAAGCCTAAGGATGAAATCATCACATAGGGAAGTGTTGGTGTTAGGGTGGGGTCCACCATCACACATAATCAATGGTCCAAATCGAGACTTGCGATGTACATGTCTGTTTCACGCATGAAATGCGACATTAGAACCACGGAGCTGATGCGGATACAATGGCATAAGTTTCTAGTTGATCCGAGTTGGTTCAACAAGACCAGACTTAAGGATGACCGCAAACACTATCCGTAGGTCGTGGGTCATTGGGATTCAACCGGTAGGACCGCGTGACCTAAAGAAACGGCGTGCACACTTAGGTTAGGGTCTTACACTTCCAGAATGCTTGGGATACAATCAAGTCTAATGCAGACACTATTAAATTCAGAAATCCCTACAAGGATGAGACTATCATCATCCCTTTACATCTCCAGCGTCATCTATTAATAATCCAAAGTGAGCCATCTGACTACATGACCCACGACTCCTATATGTGTCAAATTGGGTCATCAAAGAGCCAAAGATCCTCGAGGGCTATCTCACCAAGAAATGCCTAATTTAAAAGACCGCAGATATCATACATGCACTTCCTTACGCCATGTTATAATCCTCATGCCATATACCCTACACATTACTTCGAGACAATTCAATAACGCTTTTGTGATCGCGACTCCCTATAGGGTAAAGATAAATTTAGGACACGGGATCTTTGGGCTGATCATTCATACTATAACACATGGACTAAAGAAATCTTGAAGAAATATAAAGATGTTCTCATTGTGGCGAAGATATATTATGCTATAGAAGTCACCTCAGAGTTCTTCCACAAGGACACCATGATTTACAACAGCTTCCTAAAGTATTGGTCTTCTACTACAAATTCTTTTCACCTCCCAGTTAGTGAAGTATCACTCTGTGGGATCTGCATAGGATGACAGTTTTGCCTATCGCTGGATCCTTTCTAGACGAGTACATTCCTACAAATGAGGAATTTGCTTACGTTGCCCCCAATAAGGTACCTAAGATTTCAGCAACTACCATTGAACTCTTTCGTGAGATGTCTTGCTTCCCCGATGTTCAAAAGATATCCCCTCTTCAATGGCTCACACATTTCTCACGACACCTACTGTAAGCATTTCAACAATCCTTTTCTCTTTCAGATAAAATTTTTCGCACATGTATATATCCTTATTTCAGTTTTTTTATCCCTTAGGTTCCCTGGCAGTCATTGTGCCAAATTGGAAGCCAATCGCAAAAAGATAAAGGGCCCATCCAAATTCACTACCGAGACTGAGTTAGCTGCTTTCTTGGATTATTGGTTAAGCTTGGTCATCCTTCCTAGTTCGAAAAGCTTGGACTCTGTTTAACCAACCTTATTTGTAGTAGCAGGCATTATGGTGGAAGGCAGGAAAAAATACTCTCTGGCTCCCCCTGTGTTATGCTCATTATATAGAGCTTTTGGACATGCTGCAGTGCATTGCTCAAGCCCAGCAATTGAAGCCTCATCTTCTTTCACCCCATGACATTATTTTTTAGGTTGGCTTGGCGTATACTTCCCTTGGACTTATGGTGACCAGGAGAAGGCCTATGTCCATCCCAAACATCTACCCTTATGGCATTTCCTTAAGCGAAAGATGATAAAGAAGGGGTATGGCTGGATAGTAGACAAGATTAAAAACACAGAATCTATTTATTTCTTTCCTTTCTATTTGGATTACCAAGCTGAAGACAGGGAGGTTGAAGATAACAACAACTTGGAACCTATTGAGAGGACCTTCTTTCTTTGTATCCGATCCTATAGCATACCCATGCGAGAAGGGGTAGAGTTCTGGAGAGAGCCATACTATCTGAGTAGATTCGCCAAACAATTTGGCTATGATCAAGCCTTACCTCAGGCAGGAGAGGAGGTCATGCGGATATGGAAGCAACTCTTGACGAGAAGTTATGGAGTCGGTCCCTATAATTGGGCTCTAATATGGAAGCAACTCTTGACAAGAAATTTTGGCTCCTGCTTTCTTCTCCCAAGGTATAATCATCGAGTAATGGCATCATACTCCTGGATGTGGTGGTGGATGCACCATTACTACTTAGTGTGCAACTATTTTCCCATGGATCATCCTATCTGGGTTCCTCCTCCGCGTTTGAGAAACTACAGACCGGAGCAAGGAATTGAGTATTTTATTGAGAAAGACCATGCCACTGTTTCGGGGCAACTTTTTCGCAAAATTTTTGTAAATGAACTAATTAGAGAGATAAAGTCGCCGAATACTCTGGAAGGATGGATTGTTTTCGGCTCTCCTTTAGACTTGATAAGACGAGGAGAGAGACCAGTTACTCCTCATGATGAATTCAAGACGGCGGGTGGTATTCTGCCTTCCCCTACTCCTGAAGGAAGAGACCAGCCTGAACATCCTGCTCTTGTCACCTCTCCTACTACAGAGCCTGTCGCAACTATGGCTTCTCTCGCCATTGATCATGCAGCCACCACGGTCGTCTCTGCCATGGGTGATGCAACAACCACAGTCTCTCCTATTACAGGTCGTGCTATAGTTATAGCTTCCCCTGCTACAAAATGAGTCACTATTACTACATCTCCTATGACTCGTTCACGTGCCAAGTCATTGTCTCCTAAAATTCAAGCGCAACAGGTCCATTCTCTTGTTCGAAGCACTCGTCTTCTCCCTGTGAAGACTTCTCACAAGGGAAAACAAACCATGTTGGAAGAAGATAGTTCGTTGAAATACTCGGCTAACACTTCAAGCAGTGATACCTCTTCTTCTACAAGTTTAACAGACGAGGGAGATGTCTTGTCAAATCAAGAAACTGATGTTGAAGTAGATATTGAAGAAGAGGATGAGGGTAGGGCCAAATCAGTCGCCCTGATGTCCCTATTCTGATCACGATGACCTCCTTAGAAGAGGAACAACTTGATTATGGAGAGTCTAGCTACTCTCCTGGTGCAAATATCTTTCTTTCTTTTGATGCCTCATATTCTCCATGTATCGTGGAAGTTGCCAATGTAATTGTTCATGAAGCATCGACGCTAAGAGAAGTGGAAGCTCAATCATCAGAGATTCAAATAAGGATGGAAAATATACTCCTTCCTCAAAGCGCAGAAGAAGTCTTGCCGATAGTCACCGCAACATCTGATGCCCCCATTCATGCTGATAAATATCCTACTGTGCGCCCTCCTCCTATCTGGCCAGTAGCCCAGAGTATGGAATTCTTCTCCGACCCAGTTGACGTTCCGACTCCGACGACTCTCTACTCGAGTACTGGAGGGCCTCAGGAGCTTTCTTTCAATGTTGTCATGGCTACAGATGTACCTAGATCTGTAGCACCAGGAACCTGTTCTATTCAAGCTACTTCTGCAGTTGCCTCCAGATAGGGTATATACTTTCTTTTTTTCTTCTTATTTTCTTTACATCATTATATGTATGTATCTTCTTTTTTAATTTATAATTCTTCTTTTGTTTCCAGCTTTGGTCGTACCAACTCCAAGTGGGTCTGAAGGCTCTAACTCAGTAGCTACAGTTTTTTATAAACTTTCGTTGGAGAAGGTGTCACCTCTCATGCTGGGATTCTCCAAGAATGCTATCTTTGTCATCATAAGTGCTTTTAAAGATCCAGCCCGGTGGCCCTTTTTAGACAGTGCCTTAGCCATTCTTGACCACTCAGCTTGTTTGGCGTACGTCAATGTTCAATCCCTTCATGACTTCTTATCACAGTTTTATGACTCCACCAAAAATTTAGAGGCAGCACGAGGTGCAGTCATTGATCCAGAAATTTTGAACCGTCAAAAAGAGCTAGCACTGCTCAAGAAGAAACTTTCTCGTTCAGACGACATTCTCTCTAATTTTGGTACTGTTAGTCAATCTCTTCATGAGAGGTTGAAAGCTTCTGATAGAAATAAGACAATCGTTGATGACTAAATCGCCCTTCTAGAGAGAGATTATGCTACTCAAAGGCTAAAAAGAAACAGAGGAATTGAATATTTGTCAAATCAGGGAGGAACTTGAAATGAATACTTAAGTTGCCGACATCGAGAAGGATGAACAAACGAAGAATAGGGAAGTTACAACTTTTTTGGAATCAGAATTGGCCGGCGTTCCTGATCAGGTTAAGATTATTCTTGAGGCTGAACACAAGACTGCTACGGTACAAATTCAGTTAAAAGAGGAATTACAGCATTATGTAGTAGCATTAGACATATTAGTGGATCTATAAGAATTGCATCTTTCATCTAAATTTCTTCACTTCTTTTTGTTTCTTTTTGTGCTGTGATATATAGACAGATTGTGGTGTTTTATTCGAAGCAAGTATATTCTTCATAATACAATCATTGATTTTGGAATACATGTTGATATAATACTTTCATACTCATGCTTTATTATATCTATCATTTATATTCACGTATCGTAAAGTGATCCTATGTGATGTTCATTTCAATTGGTGGAACTATTTCATTTTAAAATTAGTACAGTCAGTTTTGCACACAGTTTAAGCTCTTGATTAGTGGAGCAATCACAGTTTTTTAGACTCATAAGTAGTTGGAGTTAGGTCTTATGCGAATGGTCTTTCTAACTCTCCTGAGTTCTTTGGACTTATCGCAGTTAGGGAGTTCACAAATTGCAGTCCATCAAAGGGGCCCAGTGAAGTTACCGGGGCAGTGAACTCAATGGAATTTACGTGTAAGGTTGGCCACAGTAACTCTCTAGAGTTCATGGGGCGCAGAAGGCTACCTTTGGTACTAAATCCAGGGCCTCCAGTCCATCAATGAGGGGGCATTTATTAAGACCCTGCCCTCGTGAGTTAATACTGAAATCAAGCCAAGGATCTCGAGGGTCTTATTATATTCCCCATTTTTCTTCGTCTGTAAGTTCAAACCCATTCACAGGAGGGTATTTTCATTATCATCTATGACATTGTCGAAGAGCTTATGGACAACATTGGTCTCACACATGGCTGGCTGTTGAGGACTTTTGGCCTTTTGAGGCTTTTAGTCACTAGCTCCGCCCGCTACCCGGATGGGTATGCACCTGATGTGGCCTATACGGGCTTTTTAGGGCCGCTGGCTCCACACTGCTATCCCAGATAAATATAAGTTATATGCGCAGTTGGCCGTATAGGGCTTGGCTGGACTACCTTAGATGATAGACCACCTTTGCTGTCATAAGAATCTGTATGTGCTTAACCATATATGTCATTCTACTGCCATGAATGGTGAACCAATAATTGATATATCGTCGTTGCTTGTTATTGCTCACAATATTCTGATGATATTTGTCTCTATATTTAGTCAGTTTGGCCATAATAACAATTTTCATAGGTGACCAATAATGACAGTGATGGCTGCGACTTCAGCAATAGTCCTTGATGTTTACTCTTGATATGCTTGAGAATTTGCCTTTTATTCATCATCTATGAAGAAAGAATACAAGGCTCCGCCTTTAAAGGTTGTTTCACCATTTCATCTGTGATTGCCCCTTTTTTATATAGAAATATTATTCTGATAATCTTCTAGATCAAAATCTTTCCCACTATTAGGGATGATATTTCTTAATGAAGAGAGCATTAACCGGTATACTGATGCCTCGTCCATCTTGATCTGTTACTCTATATGTCCCATTAGAATAAACTTCACTTATGATGTATGGCCCATTCCATTTGGGCTTGCCCCCCATCCTTCGGGTAGTGACTACTATCGGCCTTTTCAACATCAGAACCATGCCTCCTTTCTTAAAGGATCGGTGCTTAACCTTTTTATCAAAGGCAGCAAAAATCCTAGCCTGATATAACAACAATCGTTGTTGAGCTGCCAATCTTTTTTCATGAAGTAGGTCCAATTCTGTCAATCTTATTATTGCATTCTCATCATTTGTAATCGACTGGTGCACTGTTATTCTAAGTGAGGGGACTTACATTTCAATCGGTACGATAGCCTCTACACCATAAACCAACGAATACGGGGTAGCTTGCGTCGCCGTCCGATGGGTGGTCCTGTAAGCCCATAAAGCTTCTTATAGATTTTCATCTCAATCATGTTTATTCCCGGTCACTATTTTCTTCAATATTTTTACAATTATTTTATTGAACGCCTCTGCTAGCCCATTGGTTGGCGGATAGTAGGGTGTTGAAAATAAATGGTGAATACTGAACTTGAGACATAACTTCTCCATGCCCCTATTCTTGAAAGAAGTGTTGTTATCTGTGATGATTTTCTTTGGGATGCCGTGAAGATAGATTATTGTGTACCGAATGAAATAGAGAACAACTTTCTCTTTAACATTCTTCAGCACAATTTCTTATGTCCATTTGGAGAAGTAGTCTGTTGCTGCCAATATATACTATTTCCCTCTGGTCGACAGCGGATTTATGGAGCCAATGACATCGAGTCCCCATGCAGCAAAAGGTCAGGAAGTAGCCAACTGATGAAGATCTTCAGGGGGTATATGTGTAATATCTCTATGGATCTGACACTCGTGGCATCACTTCGCGTAGTGTATGGCATCTTTAAACATTGTTGGCCAATAATATCCCATCCGGTGCACTCAGTGGAATAAATTTTGCCCAGCCTGATGCGCCCCACACTCCCCAGAATGTGCCTCTCGAAGCACTTGACCTGCTCCTCTTCACTCAGGCATTGCAGCAATATTTCATTATAAGATATTTTGTATAACGCCTCGTTACACATAATGAATCTTTTCGATCTCTACTTAATCTGCAACTTCACCTTTAGATCTTCTGGCAGGATTCATGCTTGAGATAATCAACAAATGGCTGATGTCAATCATCTGTCGTCACCTCTAAACACGATATAGGGAGTGCTTCAATGGTTTCACTGATGATTTCCACTAAAGGCAAAAATCTTCTTTCTTCAATTCTCACTTGTAGGGAGCTTCGATCTGGGCATGAAAACGTTGTTGCTAAACTAGCCAAAGCATCTGCCTTCCCATTCCCGCACCGTGGTACATGCTTGATTTTAACATACGGGAATTATTCTAACAAACGCTGTGCTTTTCAATAGTACGGCAGAAGTTCTTGTTTCCTTGTTTCAAACTCGGTCGTCAACTAATTTATGACCAGCTTGGAATCCCCATAAATTCGTAGTGTCTTTATTTTCATCTCACTGGCTATTTCCATTCCAATGATAAGGGCATTATATTCAGCTTCGTTATTTATGCATGCAGTGCCCAACGTGAAGGAGTAAGGCAACAAATCACCTTGGGGGTGATAAATATCGCCCCATCACCTTCTCCTGTTGCTCGTGCTGCACCATTAAAGAACATTTGCTAGGAATTTGGTGATTTAGTCATCATGACTTGCTCGTTGGGAAACTCATCGATAATAGCTTCACTATTTTTCATAGGATGGGCTGCCAGAAAATCTGCCACTGCCTGCCCTTTTACTGGTTTTGCCGGCTCATATGTAATCCCATATTTTGATAATAATAACATCCACTTCGATAGTCTTCCTGACAAAATCAGCCTTATCATTAAAAATTTGATGGGGTTTGCTCTAGATATCAAGTTTATGTCATGGGATAGACAATCATGTCTTAGCTTCTGGACTGCGAATATTAATGTCAAATATACTTTTTCAATCGGTGTTGCTTCCTTCCCGCTTTCATTCACTTATGCCAACAAAGTTCCTAATGAATTTTCAGTTGCCGATATGTACAAGATGAGAGGTCTTCCTTTCACTGGGGTTATTAACATTGGAGGTTGTTTCAACAATTCTTTTATCAAATCGAAGGCGTTCCAGCAGGGCTTGTCCCATATGAATTTTGTTCCTTTCTTCATCAAATGAGAAAATGGCTGACATCTTCCTGCCAGGTTGGAGATAAAGCGGCAAATATATGTTAGCTTACCATGCAGGCTTTTTAGTTCCTTCAATGTTTTCAGGGGCGGCATATCTCGAATAGCCTTAACTTTTTCTGGATCGATCTCGATGCCTCTGTGTCTTACAACAAAACCAAGGAATTTTCCTGATGATACTCCAAATGCACATTTGGCTAGATTCATCTTTAACTATTTCTTTCTGACTCGACAAAAAACTGAAGCCAAATGCTCGTGGTGCTCCTCGTGATGGTTTGACCTGACTACCAGATCATCCACATAACACTCAACATGGTTATGCTTCATGTCTTGAAATATATTTTGCATCACCTTTTGGTACATCACACCCGCATTCTTGAGACCAAACGGCATAACTTTATAACAATATATTCCCAAGGGAGTTCTGAAAGTTGTTGCCTCCTCGTCTTCAGGTGCCATTCTTATTTGATTGTAACCAACGTAGATGTCAATAAAGAACATGATATCATATTGTGTAGTACTATCCACTAGTGGTTCAGTGATTGGTAATAGAAAATCATCTTTCGGGCATGCTTCGTTTAAATCTCTAAAGTCGACACAAACCCTAATCTGCCCATTTTTTTGCTTTACTAGGACTATATTTGATATCCATTTGGGGTATTTGACTTCTGTGATGAATCCGACCTTTATTAGTTTGTTTATTTCTTCTTCTATCCTGGGGACCAGATCTGGATGGAACCGCTTTTGTGTTTGTTTGATCAGCTTTTTATCTTTAAAGATATTTAACCGACGCATTGCCACTGATGGTTCTAGGCCTGACATTTTTGCATATGTCCAACCGAAGACGTTTTTATTCTCTTTCAAAACACCGATATACTAATTAGCTTTTTCCTCTGGCAAACTGACACTCATAAATGTATTCCGCAGTTCTTCTTCTGCTCCTAAATTTATCTTTCTCAAACTGTCAATCGTTGGCTACCCCTCGTCTTCTATCTACTTCGGAGCGGTCTCAGGCTTTCTGATCATTTTAGAGTTTGTTTCTTCCATCTGGCTGACTGTTACCATGTTTACTGAAGCTTCTGCCCCTAGTCCTCAAAACTTTTCTCGCTTTTGCTGATTAACTCTGATCGGAATCTGAATTCCCTTTCCATATTTTAAGCCAACGGGTTCTTCGTAATCAAAGCTCATTTCTTCATGATTTTTCAACTTGCCGGGCTATGTCTTTCAAGCTCTTCAGGTGTTAATTTTCCATGCCTCATATCATTGTCGACTAGTTCCTCTATCTTTTCTTCTAAGGGGGCATAAAATTCAATTAGCTCTGGGTATTTTGCACTGGACTTAACATGTAATCTTTTCGGGATGAGAGGAAATGGTTTACTCCTTTCAGCATACAGAAGCAGCATCGTATAATTAGACTACAGAATTTTCAACTGTTCTAGTGACAGTAATGTCAATGGTGGTTGTCCTGGCTATCGCAGATGCTTTGGCACAAAATAGTTCTTTTTCTCTTTTTCTGTTAATGACGATTCTATTTCTTTTTCCTTCACTATTTTCATGTAAACATTTTCTGGGACCTTGTTCTTATCCTTTTCTTCTTTATTATCAAATGCGTCGTAGTAACTGGCATCTGCGAAGAAGGCTTCAGGTTCTGTATACGGTTTCGCATCAACTAGCACTTTGTGTTGCACCTCGTCTTTGCAGTATTTGAAGCACTAGTGTAAGGTGGAAGGTATGATACCATACTGAAGCATCCATGGCCTCCCTAGAAGGAGATTATATGTCGTCACTGTATTTATAACGTGGAAAACAATATTCGTAGTCAACTCTCCTATTTCCAGTGTTATTGTGATCTTACCAAGTGCACGTTGTCCATCTTGTTTAAAGCCCTATATCATTATTCCACTAGGGTGTAAGTTCAAGCATCAATAACCTAATTCATTCAACATCGTCAATGGCAATAGGTTTACAGTAGACCCATTATCGAGCATTATTCGCTTGACTTGTTTACCGTGAATGTGACCCTCTACCATTAATGACCTATTATGTTCCCCGTCACAAACTAGGTCGTCATCGGAGAAGGAAATAATTGGCATACAATCTCCTTGTTTCTCATTCTCCATCTCAGTTAGCAAAACTCCTCTTATATCTTCATCAAATAAGGCTTTAATCAGGCTCTACTGAGAGTCTTCTGACAATTTCAGAGCATCATAGACACTTAACCAAGCTGGAATACCTTTCAAATGACTTATAATATCATAAGTTACTTTCTTTGTCTCCTTTCCCTTTTCTTTCTCACTGCTGTTGCTGCTGTTGGCGTGATTCTTGACTGTTCCTATCTTTAATTTTCGCTTTTCGAATTTGGTGGGCTGACCATCCTCATCCCTAATCGCAATGTAGTCACTGCAACTTTTTCCTATATTTTCTGATTATCCACCCTTGTCCTTCCCTGATAGTCTTCTCACATGGTGAGTACATTTGTTGTCGCTCTTCTGTGTCTTTCTTTCTCTTTTCTAATTATTATCTCACCCCTATTTATCATCCTTTGTATGATACACTTCAATGTATAACAATTCTTTGTCGGATGCCCTACTATGCGGTGATAATGACAGAAGTCTCTTTCTTTCATTTTGGACACTTCTTCGGGACGCTTTGACATGGGTAGCTCAATCATTCTTGGTTTTAGTAACTGATTCATCATAGGAAGTACATCCTCCTTTTCAAATGCAAAACCCTCATGAGAATTCAACGATCAGAGTTTTTTGTCGTAAAACCTTTCCCTAGGGCGATTCGACTCTTCTTTCCTTTTATCCTTTTACCCCTTGCTTCTCTCGTGTCCTGGCTTTTGTATTCTCCCGCATCCTGGCTTCTCTTTTTGTACTCAACCACGTTCGTGATCAACTTATAGGGTCCTCTTCTAACTAGTTCATAATTAAACGTCGGTGTTTTTAGAGTCATCTGTTCTAGGGCATGTGCTTTCGTAGCTAAATCACGGAAGGTCCTGATGTCGGCACCGGTGAGACTGAATGCCACTACCGTTTCCATAAAATTCAGGCACATTTCACCGGTTCTTTCTTTTCTTGTAATTGTCTGCAAGAAACCCCCAAGGTCTTCTATCTGTCTATAAATTTTTTCACTAGCTCTCCCTCTCTCTGTCATATCGAAGCTAGTTCTATGATACTGACATCTCGTTCTGATGAGAAAAAATTTGACAAGAACATGTCTTGCATCTGTTCCCATGTCCTTATCGACCTAGGTGCTGAGCTAGAATAACATTTGAACGCTTTATTCGTCGAAGAAGACCCAAATAACCAGAGGCAATATTGGTGCACTGTGGAGAAATTCCCCATGCTGGTAATAAAATGCATCAGATGTTCTTCCGGTGATCCATCCCCATTGAATTTCTGAAAATCAGGATGCTTGAAGTTGTTCGAGAATGGGATATCTTCTACTTCTTTCGGGTAGGGCGTCCGATATCAGAACCTTCCTGTGCCCTCATGTTCTCTTTCTGACCTAACTGCTTCTTCAACAACTTTTCATACATCTTCTTATGTCACTACTCTCATCATGGGGGCAGATCTGTGTGACCCGGTCCTCGGCAGTTGTTACCCTTTAGGGTGCTGTTCTCGTTCATTTATGTTATCAGCCATTGGGGGTGCTATCATCTGGGCTACATTATGCGCAAGAGTCCCCAAAGTCTCCCGGAGGTTTCTACATTCCTCCATTAGTGCTTTCTTTGCCTCTGCCATTTCAGCTATGCGGTCCTCTGTAGTTGGGGAAGACCCTTGATTTGTCCCAGCCATGTAAACAGCAGCCTCTCCATTCCCTGACGAAGCTGTAGTCGAGGTTGAATGAGAGTGTATTGACATTAAAGGGGTTGCCAAAAGAGGAGACTTGTATGATCTTTGTGTATTTCCATGGTAGCCAGTTGATCAGGGGGATGTGGACATTGGTGACGTGGATCCTAGTGAGCTCATTAGTAGAGCCTTGCCCTTTTGCTCTCTTATCCACTGGGAGTTCTTAGTAGGCAGGGCAGAAAAACCTTATATCGTTGAAGGAATGACAACTTGCCTAGGGTAGATTGCTAGTGAACCGAGTTCGGGATGTTTCTTGGCTAATTTCGTGTTATCGGTTCCCTCTTCTCAGTGATGAACTCGTTTCTACAGCAGTGATGTTCCGAGTCCTTATCCTTCTACAAGTAACAACGATCCAGTCATCTCTTTCTTCCTGTGCTACCAGCGAAGCGGTTATGACTGCAACAACTGTTTGTGATTCTGTACGCTTTACTGACGCTACTCTTCTTTTACGACATTTAGCTTGTTCATCAGCATATTTGACGACAAAACCTGTCGCATTGAAGTAGAAGACTGTATTTTTCTAAATGATTGTCATTGATCAGTTGTAATATTTTTTCTCTCTCTTAAATCTCCTCATATTATAAAACGGCACAAGTTAGTACGTAAATGAAGTTATATTCTATTTTGGAGATGAAAGGGAGGATGTTTCCACTGAGAGTCACCATTTTGGTGCCTTAAAGACGCCAAACAATAGCGATTGTCCTCTCCATAGTTCTTAAGTTAATATCAAGTGAATATAACGGTCCCCAGTGGAGTCACAATTTTATTTCGAACAAGAAACAAATGCATTTGATTTGGGGAGATTTCATTCACTTAATAATTAACAAAAGAAAATGAAGAAGATAATCTCAACATTTATACATTTCAAATTCTTTTACATCCTTTCTCTCCTTTGATTCCAAAATAGAATATTCATAGAATCATAATACAAAGCAAATGTGACATATATCTTGATCACTCCTTTGATCAAATCTGGAGCTTTTTCGTTGATCTTTAATTGCTAGAGAGGGTCCTTACTCTTGCTCGGGTGGTAGACTCTTAGGAGTTTCAACACCGGGTCAAGGGTTCGAGTACCCATAGGTGGTGAAATTCCACTAAAGCGTGAGTGTGTGGGGTGTGTGTGTGCATAAAAAAAACTACTGGAGAAATTACACATATGTCACTTTATCAAAGAAACATCATCGGGTGATGGAAGGCACTGTGCACTGAAGGGCACTGTGCGCTAGAGGGCACTATGCGCTAGAGGGCAATGTGCACTGGAAGGCACTGTGCGCTAGAGCTCAGTGCGCGCTGCAGCTTGCTGTGCACTGACAATGTTGTGTGCCGCACAACACCTGTTCCACATAATAGGTACGAACTCTACCTCTTTCCCTCCAAGGTCTGTTTCTCTCCTTTTTCTTCTCTTTAATCTAGTGTTAATGACCCCTTTTAGAGGAGTCATGAGGTATTTATAGCTCTCTCACACGTGTGAATATGCCATGTATTCATTGTGCACTAATCCCCTCTGTGCGGACCTGAGTGTGCGATCTCCATTGTACGGCCCTCACTATGCAGTCCCTGGTGTACGGCCTCCATTGTGCGGATTCCATTGTGCGGACTTCTCTATGTGGACTGGTTTGCTTCAGTGCACAATGCCTTTTGCACACAATAGTAGTCACCTTTCTCTTTATTTTTCATGCCTCAACAGTGCTAACCCATTACATGTTGAACTTTGGAAAAATTTCAACTTCTTCTTCTTCAGGTACTATCTTTCCATCACTTCCCTTTTATTTTCATTGTCTCATATGCATTGCATGTTCACATTTTTTTATATTGAGGACAATGTAGATTTTAGGTTGGGGGTGTGGATTAGGTAGACTAATTAGTGTTTTGTTATTAATCAGTGTTTTTCTATTTTTCGAGCAAATTTTTTTTTTAATTTTCAATTTTTCAAAGTTAAAAACTTGTTAGGAAGCGATAGTTTGTGTAATTAAGAATGTTTTGAGTGTTATGATATGATAGAGAGTTCAACCTTGAATTGTTGGAGTTCAATCAACTAAGTAGACCATTGATTAAGACCATCCAATTTACTGACTAAAAGAAAAGTTTGAATATCACTTTGATCTAATTCACACATTCACACTCGACTTATTTTCTGTGGAGAATACTAGAATTTCTTATTGTTAGTATGAATATCACTGATAAGCAATTAGAACCAAGTCTAGAGATCTTCATCCACCTTAAAATAAGAGAAAAACTAGTTATAAAATAGTAAGATCGACAAAAAGCCATGTGTTCAAATGAGAAATTCTCGAAAAAAGAATAAAAAGACTGAAATTAATATAAAAAGATGCCGTTGATATAAAATCAAAAATCGAAAAAAGAAGGAAAAGGGGATAAGTTCAGAATCAAGGCTTGTGTTAATCTTATTGCCTTGAAATGATGTGCATTGTTAATATTATGAAATAGTAGTTATTTTATATGGAAAGTAAGTTGAGAATCACTGAGCACATTAGGAATTTGATATATGAACTATTATTATTAGTTAATCGATGAAGGAAGAATTGAGCTAATTGTTTACTCATGAGATTCGACTTTAAGTTTTTAATTTTCACTCTCTTGTCTTTGGAATCCTACTCATCCATACTTGATTGCACAAAAGGTTGTTTTCCAAGAGAGGTTTTTGAAACTCGTGGATTGAGGATTATTTCATGCATGTTTTGCTCGGGACTAGCAAAATACTGGTTGGGGGGGTGTGTTTAGTGTGAAATATTGCATATTCCCCCTATTTATACCTTGATTTTATAAACATGATAGTGCTTAATCGATTTAATTATGCATGTTTTCATGTGTTGATTTCAAGAGCTTTAGGTGAAATTGATGGCAAAAGGAAGATTTATGCTTAAAAGATTAATAAATGAAGAATCGGAGATTTGAAAGTCATTAATGAAGAATTCATATGCCAAAGATCCAAGGAAATCAAGTGAAGAATGAAGAGAATCGAAGTTTGAAGTGAAGAAAAGGAATCCTGAAAATTAGTCTCAAAAAACATATTCTGGAATTCTAAGTCTAAAACAGAAAAGTCCTGAAACAGACTTCGGTCCGATCGAAATTCAATTTTGATACGACCAAAATTGGCCAAAATAATTAAGCGAGAAACAAAATTTTCAGCCTTAATTCGGTCAGACTGAAGCATAACTTTTTGCGTAAATTTGAGGCGGTTTCAAAGTCGGATCCAAGTAAATACTATAAATATGGGTCTCTTAATTGTTTCTAAGAACAAATTAGGGTTGGAAGAATGGAGGAAAGTGTTGAAGAACTTTAAAGTGTCTTTTCTTCTTCCCCAATATTCTTCTTCTAGTTAGTTTTTATGTTTTCTTTAAGCACTTTAGTTTCAATCATGTCTTTAATTGGCTAAACCTCTTAATTAGAGCTAAGACGTGAAGCTTGTGGTTTGTTTGTTTATTTTTCTTACTTTGATTGAAGTTTATGTTGAACTTCATTGATTTTTAATTTGATTAAAGGAATATTTTCAGTTTTCTATGGTTTATTATGACTCCAATTACAGTTGATGCTGTGAGAGCTTTAAATATCTTCTTATATGTTTTGATATTGTTGAGATTGGTAAAATTCGTGATTCACCATCGTCTCCTGGGCATGGTAGATGGTTGAATCCCCTTCCAATCATCACAATGGTGCTTCATGTGAGAACTAATTCAATGAAAAGTTCATATTATGGTTTAATTGTTTTATCTTCCAACTGTATACCCGACCCCACCCAACCCCCCCGCTTTCCTTTCTTCTCTTTCTCTACCCGCCGCACACCCGCCCGACGCCCGACCACTAGAAATCCCTCCCCTCTCTCTCTGTCTCTCTCGCACTCTCTCTCTCTCTCTCGATCTCTTCGCCCCACCGTTGCCGCACGCCCTACCCATGAACGCAAGGTATCTCTCTCTCTCTCTCTCTCTCTCTCTCTCTCTCTCTCTCTCTCTCTCTCTCTCTCTCTCTCCGATCTCTCGCCCCATGTTGCCGCACGCCCTACCCATGAACGCAAGGTATCTCTCTCTCTCTCTCTCTCTCTCTCTCTCTCTCTCTCTCTCTCTCTCTCTCTCTCCTTCTCAATCTCTCTCAATCTCGATGTTGATTTATGAATTTGGGGATTTAGTAATTTGTGGATTTCCAATTCGAATGTGTACCCTTATTTAGGGATTTGGGGATTTTAGGGCTTACAGATTTGAATGTGGACCCTGAATTTGAGTTTTTTTTTATTTTATAAATTGGGGATTTGGGGTTTTTAGGATTTTGGGCATCTGAGAATTTTTAGAATTAGGGATTTCACCTTCCAGATTTAAAAGAGCAATTTTGGTCTAAAGTTGTGCAGTTTGGATTCACTCAAAGATTTTCCGTGCATGCGTTTTATACAAAAATGTTGATGTTGCTGCTTGGCCATCTTCTATATCCGGTCAAGGACCATCAATGGGGAATTTGGCTATTTTTTATTCACTTACTCATTGTTGGGATGTGTCGAATCCTCTGTTGAATTCCATGGAACTCGAGATTTCCAATGTTTGAATGCCCCGAGTTCCATGGATTATTCCCAACCTGACCTTACTCAACCTGCATTTGCTCAACCCAAACACAACCTGAATTCAAATTGGATTGTTGTTTTCTAAACCGAACCAAGTCAAGGACCTTGACAGCCTCAGCCAAAATGACCCAAACTTAGGTTGTCCCAAACCCAAGTTGTAGTCCTATACCCAGTTCTCTAATTACAAATAGAGAGTCTGAATTTCTTCTTTCCTAATTATGTTAGCCAGATAGAGAGGACCGGAATAGACAAATACGAGAATCTCTACAACTTCTCCATAAAATCAAGGTTTGTTGGATTACCTTGATTTGTTTGACCAACTTTGATTATTTGCTGTCATTCTGGCATCAACCCCACTTTACCCTGCCTTGGGAATGGTTGGCCTGTTACTACCATGTGGAATTACAATGCTTAACTAATGTCTATCATACAATTTGGATTCCTCTGATATTTTATTTTGTAATTCTTCTATGATCTCTAGAATCTTGTATGCTTTGGAGAACTAGCCCCTCAGATGTTCTCTATAAGAGGGCAACATGCTCATTGATGTGTTAGCTAAGGGATGGAACTTAGACCTCTTTTGATTACCCGATTCATTTATTCATGATCTTAATGGATTGTGTTTCCTTTCCTGCATCTGTTTTCCATTTAGAAATATATTCCTTCGAACATAAAACCTTCTAACCATTTACTTATCCATGGTGCCATCATCGTCATCATCCTTATCATAACCTTGTCCCAGCTATTCGAGGTCAGTTTCTCATGATTTGCTTGGCAAAGGTTTTACCACTGGCTGTCCACCTAACATCAATTCTCCTTTGCCTGGGCTTGGGACCAGCTGGAGTGTCACTAGTAGGCGGAGTTGCAATGCTTATCTGTAGTGTCTATCATATTATTGGATTCCTCTGTTGTCATCTATTGTAATTCTTCATTATTCTCTAGATATCTTGCATATTCTAGAGAAGCAACCTATCAGTATTCATACAAGTGGCCAACACAATCACCAATGTTTTAGCTGATGGATGGGGGCTCCTTTTTTGTATGTTGCCAATAATAGAAAAATGCTATATTTTGGTTGTGGATCAATTTTATTGTTTCCTGATGTCTATTGTTCTTCAAAATTTGCCATTTTAATTTTTTTTTTCCATTTTGGCAGGAACAAGGCATATCAGTTCTAAATGATGTAATTAAAGCTTGCACGGAAGAGATAGACCGACACAAGGGGAAACTTGTAGTGAAGGAGGCACCTAGAGTTGTGAGTTATATTCTCATTGATAAATCTCTATTTGAACATAAAAGTTTCAGGCTGCTTTGGGATGCACTACTGAACTGAGTTGCAATAATTAGTTTGTGTTTGGAAAGCTCCAAAATTGATGTTCGGCGCTGTTTCCACCATGCCTAAGTACGGTAGCATGTTAATGGCTACAAGTGGATCCTTGGCGCTCTAGTTTCCTTTTATTATTGATAGTTTATTCATAACTAATTTCTCTTATTCCATATTTCAGTTTACATTCTTACTCTAGTTCTAGTTCTAGTTTATTTCAGAATACGTACAAGTTAAGTCCCTGTGGATTCGACCTCGGTCTCATTGAGTTATTACCACATTACAATGCTGAACTTGGGGTTATGAACAAGAATCAGCAAGCCATGCAAGGACAATAAGTAGGGATCAACCATTTGATGAAAGCCTTCAGATAGATCTATATTTGTAATAATAAGAAATATGAGATCAATGATGGAGCTTGCAGTCATCATGTTCGTGGCGATGATCCACCTCTGGTAGGTGCTAGAATTCACAATCGTGCTAGTCGCAAGACATGCTATTGATGAATTGCAGATCACACCTGAAGATGGTGAATCTAGCAACAAGGAGATCGATGACATGATCCTCTAACATCCTAGACAAGGCAACGATTGAGTAGGTCCAACCGATCAAGAATTTAGGATGAAAGTCGATCTGCCTTCAACGACCAACTCCATATCGAGGACTTCCTTGATTGGCTTCTTGAACTAGAACGTTTCTTTGACTATATGGACATCGTTGAAAAGAAGAAAGTAAAACTTGTGGCCTACAAGTTGAAGGGTGGAGCTTCAGCTTGGTGGGAATAGCTTCATCTCACATGAATGAGACAGATAATGTCATGCCCCAAACCCAAAAATTGGATTCACAGGAATCCCGATCGCCTAATCCGGTGCCGACAGCCTCCGTAGTACCCCATTTTCGGCTCCTAGCGTCCATACGCCATATTTCGATCCTGGGATCCTACAAGGAGGATTTTTTTTTTCAATGTACATTTAACTCGTAATAAGTAAACCAAAAGATTACCCAATTCACAAAGGCAACATCATCATCACATATCCACAAATATAATCATTTGAGTACAATGCTAAAAGGGAAATACATAAATCGAAAATCAAGCTCCAGAAGACCGCTGCACGCTCCAAGCTCAACACTGCTGCAACCTAACATCACCTGCACGCATCTATCATGCATAAGCTTATAGAAATCTTAGAGAGTGGTGTAAGTGTGTGCACAAAGTAAGTGTCAAGTATTCAATACAATGTCATCATCATATAATACCGAAATTACTGGTAATCCATAAATCGTACATTATCGAAATAAGCATAAATACTGACAAGAGCAGGAATTATCAGAGTAAAAGAAATACTGACAAGATCATAAATTATACGATAACAGAGTAAGCGGAAGTATGGACAAGTCCATAAGTAAATCAATATCGGAATACGCAATATAGAACAGCTATGCAATAAGGAGTCATAAAGAGTCAAATATCAGATGTCGAGGGTGCAATACAATATACAAATCCTACTAAATTTGTCTAGGCCATATAAGTGCAGAAACATAGCAACCCAAAATGTCATATGCCTGCAGATGTAATGCAATATGCGATGTGAATGAAATGACCATGCTGGAGTGTGAAGTCGGGATGATAGTACGTAGTATCGTAGGCTACGGGGTCCACCACAAGGGACTTCTATCCAAACCAGTCCCATACCTAAATTTGGATAGTCAGACTCAACGTGGTAAACTTCTGATCTCAGGTTAGTCGTGCGCCCAACCGAAATCCTTATCATAATGAAGGTACACAACAATTATTAGTTGCGCACCACCAGCCCGAGTAGATAGTGAATGAATGAATGAATGAGCATGCAACTCCTACTCAATAAGTCCACATATTAGTACAGTTCCTCTCTGAAAAATCATTGGGGTCTATTACACTCCAAACCAGATTGCCGCCCCATTGCACGCAACAAGGTGAGTGGAAGAGACCTCACTATCTGCCTGCCAATATCGGGCCCGGCTCGTCGATAACGGACCCATGCATTCCTCGAGCTGGTCAGACTCAGCCTAGCATTGGCCCCTCCTCTCGGGCAGGTAAGGCCGTACCCCCTTCCAACCGACCACGACACAGTGGGAGACGTGGACTAACGGTATATGGCCCTCATGCACTCATGCATCCACTCGGTCTAGATGTTGGAGCAACCTCTAGAACCAAGAGGGTTTATGGACTTTCACCCAGGGATATCTATAGCACCCCATGTAGAATAGATTTTCGGTGTCCCGTCTGGCCATCCACGATATGCCTGTGGAGGCTATGACCCTGATGTCGCTAGGGCACACAATGCAAGATGAATGAGCCATACAATCCAATCATGCATCAATCATGTGCATACCGTGCGCTCATGTGAGATAACCTCTACCTATCAGGAAGTCTCATAACAATCTGCCTAATGACATATGCAATGGTCAACCACATCTCATAACAAACATGCAGATGATGCGTATGGGCATGTATCATGATGTTATGCAGTCACATACTCATAATCAGTATCAATAATTGGTATCAACAATCGGCCTCGACAATGTAGACATTTAACCAACATTTCCCCCAAGGAATGGCTCATACAAAGCCAAACATATAATGGGTCCACGGCCTCACACAAAGGCCTAATATACAACGCAATGGGCCTTACTCAATAGCGTAATACACACCATGAGGGGCCTTTCACATGGGCCTAAAATACATCACAATGGACTCCTTCGTCTGGTACCTAAATGCATCACAATGGGCCTCCACTACAGGTCACATATACATCATATAGGTCACGACAATCGGCCTTGGCAATCGAGCTCGGCCTCAACAATCGAAATCGGCCTTAACAATCGGAATAGACACTCGGAATCGGTACTAATAATCAACATCTAAAATCAGCACCGACGATTAGCATCGATAATCTGCACCGACAACCAGCATATATAAACAAGGCAGGGTCCATGAATGGACAACCGATCAACCATAATGTAAAGATTGGCTCTCGGTCGTGGTGATATCAAATACGATAGCACAGAGTCATCCGTCTATGGCGAATAGGGCCCACTTATTTGGGTTAACCCACGAAGAGAATGGTCCTAACAAGGCCTAAGGGAAGGTCACAATGAGGACATATAACCGTCATTGCCCATTAATGTGGACATCTAACCAACATTACTCCCAATGAGTGACCTTCATAGGGGTGAACATAAAATGAGCTCATGGCCTCGCACAAAGGCCTAGTACACATCACTATAGGCCGCATCACATGGGCCTCGAATACATCATATGGGCCACAAACCATCGGCTTCAAATACACAATAAGTGGGCTTTACTCATGGGCCTTATACACATTAAGTGGGCTACATCAATGGGCCTCGATTACATCGCAATGGGCCACATTATATGGGCCAGAAATATATCACAATGGGCCACGACATATGGGTCGGAATTATAGTGCAATGGGCCTCGCTAATGGGCCATAAATACACAATAGGTGAGCCCCATCACATGGGCCAAAGATATAAACAGGTGTGCCCCATACATGGGCCAAAATACATCATGATGGGCCGCGTCAATGGGTCGTATCAAATGGTCCTAATATATGTCACGGTGGGCTACATCAAGTGGGTTATATCAATGGGCCGTAACCCATGGGCCCTAAACACATCTCAATGGGCCTTAACCCATGGGCCACAAATACATCAAGATGGGCCTACTCAAATGGGCCTTATAAATATCAAGGTGGGCCTCAACAACGGGCCACAATACATCAATATAGGCCCCATCACATGGGCCTTAGGTATATTAAGTGGGCCACACCAATTAGGTCTCATGTATATCAAATGGGCCATATCCCATAGGCCTTGAATACATCACAATGGGCCTCAACCCACGGGCCCTAATGCATCACGATGGGCCTTAACCCATGGGCCCTAATACATCACATCCAAATGGGGCCTCACTCATGGGCCTCCAATACATCAAATGGACCTCATAACGTGGGCCTTATGTACATTAAGGTGAGCCTCAACAACGGGCCACAAATATATTAAAGTGGGCCTCCTCAAATGGGCCTTTTGTATATACCGAGGTGGGCCTCAACAACGGCCACAAACACAATAAGGTACAATATATATATATATACATGAATTATCTCAAAAGATCGGCTGGACCGCACTCCAAATAATAGTAGTGACAGTGATTTCCACCGTTAAAATCCTATAGGGCCCAATAATGGAAATAGATGAAGTGAAGGCAAAAACATTAGCTTGATCGGAACTATCGTGGCCCTTAAGAAGTTTGAACGGTGAATGTCACTATCCCCGCTATTTTTCGGTGGTGGGTACCCACTTGAACTAGGGATCTGACTCATTCTTTATCTCATGCCATAAATTGAGCTTTCAAAATGGTTGGCTAGCTTGGATGCAACGCATTCATCATGGTGGGTCCCATAGATGGACGGCGAGGGTGAAACAGGTGGGGCCCACGTAACTTGGTGACGTCACATACACCAGCTGTATAGCTGGTGCGTGGCACATTAACCACTCCACTTCATAAGGTGGGTCCACACGTGTGGCCCACCATAACATTTATTTTCCATCCAATGTGTTGGTAAGGTCATACAGACCCAGGCCCACAGTAGTGTTTACTTTCCACCCAACCTATTGGTACGGTCACCTAGACTTGGGGCCCACCACAATGTTTATTTGCAGTCCAACCCATTCACAGGGTTACACAGACCTGGATAAAAAGGGAAACAAAGTTCATATTAATCCAAAACTTCTGTCCCAAAAGGTTTCAATGGTTGACGTTCAATCCACCACTATTTCCTTGATGTGCGCCCACCAGTTAAATGGCTGGATGGAGTGGATAGGACACGTACATCATGGTGGGTCCCACCGTCCAAACACTGGACGGTGCGGACAAAGCACATACACCTTGGTGGTTCCCACCGTCCACAGCCGTGGACGGCATGAACAAAACACATACATCAATGGCGGGTTCCATGTGGGGCCAGCATAATGTTATTTTGCAATCCATCCCATCAGTAAGGTCACACAGACCTAGGTAAAGACGACAAACAAATTTCATCACGATCCAAAACTTCTATGAATACCCACATGGGTTTCCATGGCACCCGCTTAATCCTGTTGTTTCTTATGGCATGGGCCACCTGAGCCGTGTATACAGCTGATTTTTGGTGGGGGCCACTTCCCTAAGGGGGCCTACAAAATGGACGGTGTGGCTGTTCAACACACATCATGGTGGGGTCCACGTGTGGTGGCAGCCAAGTAAGGCTCCCACCCTCTCCGTCACTAGACATCCAGGGACTTATTTCTTTTTGTTCTTCTCTTTCTTCCCTTAATTTTTTTTCCATTTTGTTCTACTATGTGGGGCCCACTAATAAATAATTCATTCTGTCTATTATATCGACCAACTCTCTATGGAGCAAAGGAGTCTAATGATGGATAGGTCCACCACTTATACACACAACAGTAGGTATTCGAAAGTTCTAATGGTGAGAATTTGTTTCCCTCGGTGGGGTCCACTAAGAACTAAGATTTGTCTCATTTTTCGACTCATAGCCTAAAACTACATGGGAAAGGCGGTGGACGGCATGGATTAAACATATACATCAAGATGGGGTGCCCTCACCCGCGTCCGCATGGTTTATGTGAGGCGGGTACTCCTACTACCACCATCGGTTGTGGTGTGGTCCACCTGTTAGTTGGATCAAGTAGATTTTTGGGCTACACGGCTAAAATGTATGTATGGTGTGGATCTAAGAAATACATCCATATGGGTCCCATGAGTGAAAACTCACTCCAAACCTCCCATGCAAAAAGGTAAGAAATGACGTGGGTAACCCAACCCTTAGTATTTGTGGTATGGCCCACCTAGAATTCAGATTAGCTTCATTTTCTGGTTCGACGCCTAAAATAGTCTAGGGAATGGGATGGGAGGTGTGGATTGGATCAATGCATCAAGGTGGAGCCTGTATGAGTGGCTCATCCAAAAGCCTAAAAAAACCAAATTGCTTTTCAGTGAGTACACCTCACTGTCAGTTCACTCTCCACAAGACGCTGGACGGACGGCGTGGGTATTCATAACATGAAGGTGGGTCCCACATGTGGGGACCACAGCTGGTGGGTCCCATGTGGACGTGGCCCACTTGATCAATCTGATATTTGTGTTTTTCCCATCCCCATTTAGGTAGGGCCCACATGGTTTAGACGGCCATGGGGTCCATTTGATGGACAGCTTAGACATCACATACATCCAAGTGGAGTTACATCCGGGTGGGCCACATGGCCATATCACCACACCAAAATATTGAAAGAGAGAGAGAGAGAGAGAGAGAGAGAGAGAGAGAGAGAGAAAAGCACCCATTCTAGTCGACTCTTCTTCAACCCTTCGGGTCCTCAAGCCTTCTAGCATCCTTTTCAACGGTGGAGATGATCATTGGATGGTGGAGATGGGAGATAGGAAGGTGGGCCACACTAGATCTCTCATGGGAGCCATGGATGTGGGTTGCTCCATGGAGGGATTGCTTGGAGAAAAAGAGATGAGAGAGGAAGTGATGTAAGAGAAGTGATGGGAGAGAGATGATGAGGTGATGGGAAAGTTGACTTATGGGGAAAAGGGGAGGAGTGGTTGTTTGTAAGGAGTTATGGCTAGGGGTAGGGGGTAGGTTAGGTTGTAGAATAGGTTGATGTCATCCCTAGGATGACATCATCCTCATTATGATTATGGGGAAACATGTACACTATGGCCCGCAACGTGCGTTCCACCGCCATGATTGTGCACGGGTCATATCTTGGGATCTAGACATCGGATTGACGCACGAGACGTGACATTGAAATTGTAGCGATGACATGGTCGTAATGACATAGGTCTCGGGTCGTACAGACTCGGGTGTACAGGGTGTGACTCAGGGCCGAGCGTAAATAAAATTTACAGGTCACGGGTCGCCGGAATTCGACAGGGAGGACCATGGAAGCCTACGGAACGATACAGTCTAGGACACGGGTCTTACAGATAAAAGCGTTAATCTCTACATGGCCGCCGATAGAGCAACTGATACATGCACGATTCTTTCCCAGTGATTATAGTCAAGTATTGTCCCAGCACTACTAAAATTGTCGGTAGGATAGCCTATCGGTGAGAGATTATTTTAAAAATCCTATTGTTTGTCAGCGAGAGGTGAGGATAGATAATCGTTAAGGGGTTATGCAGAGAAATATCATTGTTTGTAAGAGAGAGGTGACCTGGTCAAGACGAAGTCATGACAGGCTGCCTGATTCATTAGTGGCGTACATGTGGCCCCTGTGGAAACGAGAAACCAACCTAAGACTTCTAAAGTGGAGGGACAGTCTCCCATAATCAAACAAGATTTCACAAACAATCTGAGGAGACGAGGGATGTAGATGCATTAGTTGAAAAGGAAAAATATTTGGAGGCCGTACATAAACATCTTAAAAGATTTAACACCAGTGTTATAAGAGTTTAAGGCAATTGTGCCCGATGAACTTCCTAAGAAATTGCCTCTCATACGAGATCTATAAAGCCACATTGGTCTTGTCTCAAGGGTAAGTTTGTCTAATTAACCACATTTCATAAAGAATGCGAGATCTTTGTTCACAACCTCAAGTGTAGGATCGCGATGTAGTAATAATCTCGGTAAGACCGAGGTCGAATCCACAGGGACTGAAATTTGTATGTTTCTGAAATTAACTAGAAGTAGAACTAGAAGAAGATGTGAAGCTAATTTTGAAGTAATTGAGAGAGTAATTGCGAATATAGTAATTAAAATTAAGAATTTAAAGGTGGGAACTAGGGTGCCAAGGATCCACTTGTAGTGATTAGGGAGCCCTCTTACTTGATTCAAGTAACACAATTGGAATTGGAGTCTTATCCTATCCAATTGGAAGATATATCAATAAAACCAAATCTGAACTTTCATTGATCTAATTCCCAAAGGAGGAGAATTGTAATACTTAGAAGGGATTCCATCACCAAACCATGCCCATGAGACGATGGCCGACAACAAGATTTACTAATCCCATAATCTCAAAGTAAGGAAAAGAAGATACTCAAAGCTATTACAGATCTACTGTAATTTAAGTCACAATAAATCATTAAAAACTGAAAGTATTCCTTTAAAATCAAATTATAATCAAAGAAGATTCAACATAAACATGAATTAAAGCAAGAGAAACATCCCATCACGCTACAAGCTTCACCTCTAAGCCCTAGCTAAGAGGTTTAGCCAACCATAGACATGATTGGACCAAAGTCTTTTAGACTAAAGTCTCTTAAGAAAAACATGAAAACAACTAAAGAAGAAGAGAAACTCTTGGCGACGGCTTCTCCACCCTTATGCTCCACTACTTAAACCCTATAAGATGCCTTGGGGCATCCTAGGGAGTCCGATTTATAGTTGTAGAATTCTGACTTTCACACCTAGTTGGAAAACTCTAGAAACTGCCTCAAATTTACGCAGTTTGCTAAAATAGACTTCACTCTGTGCAGTTTGCTAAAATAGACTTCGCTCTGCGCAATTTCACAAAATGACACAGAGTTTCAAAATAAGATTTTTCAAGACGATTTCAGGATTCCTTTGCTTAACTTCAAATCTTTGATTCTCTTCATTCCTCACTTAGTTTTCTCAGATCTTTGGCATGTGATTCCTCAATCTTGGTGTCCTAAGATCCACCCATTGCCTTGGTGATTCTTAAGCGTCAAGTCCATGCTTTTAACACCCTTTTCAATCCAAGCTCTTAAATTCACCTTGCAACACAAGCATGAGTAAAATAGAACATTAAGTATTATCATGTTCATAAAACTAAGATATGAATGGGGGATAATATACAATATTTGACCCTCAACACAATCCCCAACCAGCATTTTACTAGTCACAAGCAAAGAATGCGAAAAATATTTCGAGAACCATGGGATAATTTCTATAAGCTCAAGTGGTTTTTTTAAAAAAATCTAGATAACAGAATTCTAAAATACATCGATGTTGATTATGAAACTTACCTTCTCCTAAACTCTAACACTCGGTAAGTTTCATAATCAAGTTCAAAGCATTAATCCTCCAATTAGAACAATTCCAAACATTGAGTTCCATGGGTGTATAATGAAGTCTAAACTTGTCATAATCAAAGGTTCAATTCTTCACTTTCTTGATAACATTGATACTTAAAAGAGCATTCAGGACAACCGAAATCTAAACTGAAACTTGCCTTATAGTTCATCTTTTAATTCCCTCTTTTATTCTTCCATCTTTTAATTTTTCCATCAATGGCTTTCATGCTATGTCAATCTTTTTAAAGATCTTTAATAGGTGGCCTTTTCGAAGAAAATGGTTTTTTAGCTGGGCATTTTTCTTTCCAATTCTTCTCATCGAACATGATGGGAAATTTCCCTAGGTTAGTTCATTTCGTGTTAAATAATCACAAAGTTAAGAATTCAATGTTAACTAAAACTTTAATGTGACTGCTAAATGTGGCATGTGAAATCATAACTCGATCAATGTTTAAAACTTCTACTCATGGATTAATAACTCGAACTTAACTTTGAAATCTCCAAGTAACTGAATCCAAGGGATATAAATCATCAACATTAAGCATCTTATACTTCTATTTTTTTTATAAAAAAATTCCAATTTTCTGCACTTTTTTTTCCACAATTTTTGCTCAAAGACTAGGAGAGCAACTAATTAAGTAAGCTAATCCCATATCCCCAACCTAAAATCTACATTGTCCTCAATGTAAAAGAAATAAGCATGTAATGCAAGAGAGGCAATGAAAAGAAACTGGAAGTGATGGAAAGATAGTACCTGAAGAATGAATTTTAAGGCTTTTCCAATGATCTTAGTATGAAGATGGGTTAGCACAAAAGACTCAAACAAATAATAAGCAAACTATCCTGAAATAGCGAAAAGCAAACTATCCTAAAAAGAAAAAGGCAGTAAACCTAAATACACCTCCGTCAGACTAGGAGGTCAATCTTAGTAAACAAGATCGTTCAGAGGTATGGACATGTCCTCTGAATCAAAATTTTCAACAAATGGGCTTAAAAGGTGTCCATTCACTTCAAAATCATTGCCATTGTTTGGATTCTGAATCTCGACGGCCCCATGAGGATAAACATTATTAATAGTGAAAGGGTCGGTCCAATGAGATCTGAGTTTACCCGGAAAGAGATGTAATCGAGAATTTTACAAAATGACCTTCTGACCTGGTGTGAATGATTTCCGAAGAATGTGTTGGTCATGAAACACCTTTATTGTCCTTATAAATTCTCAAGTTCTCGTAAGCATTGTTCCGGATTTTCTCAAGTTCATTCAATTGAAATTTGCGCAGTGAGCCAACGTTGTCCAAATTAAAGTTCATATTTTTAATCGCCCATTAGGCCCTATGTTCTAACTCCACAGGTGAGTGGCAAGCCTTCCCTTAGAAAAGTCTAAAGGGAGACATTCCAATAGGAGTCTTAAATGCAATACAGTAAGCCTATAAGGCATCAGTCAAGTGGATTGACCAATCCTTGTAGTCAGGGTTAATCATTTTTTTCAGTATGTGTTCAATTTCTTTATTGGAAATCTCAGCTTGCCTACTTATTTGTGGGTGGTATGGAGTGCTCACTTTATGAGAGATGTCATATTTCTTCATTAAATTTGAGAATGACCTATTACAAAAGTTTGATCCTCCATCACTAATGATGGCTCGGGCGTTCCGAACTAGAAAAAATGTTTTCTTTTAAGAATTTAATGACGTTTTAATGGCCATTGTTTCAGCATGGGATCGCTTCGACCCATTTAGTGACATAGTCTACTACTAGTAAAATATATAAATTTCCAAAGGATTGGGGGAATGGACACATGAAATCGATGCCCCAACAATCAAATGCCTCTATGATAAGAATGGGGTGTAAAGGCATGATATTTCTACTGGACAATGCTCCCAATTTCTAACAACGATCACAAGCTTTACAAAACTCATGAGTATCCCTAAGCATATTGGGCCAATAAAAGCTATACCGCAAAATTTTAGTCGTAGTTTTTTTAGCAGAAAAGTGACCACCACAGGCCTAAGATTGACAAAAGGAGATGACACTTTGGTGTTCATTATCTAGCATACATCTCCTTAAGATTTGGTCTGGGTAATATTTAAATAAATACGGATCATCCCAGAAGAATTTGCGTACCTCGGCAAAGAATTTCTTTTTATCTTGCACAGTCCAATATGTCGACGTGGAACCTATGGTAAGATAATTAGGAATATCTGCGAACCAAGGTGATTAAGAAACTTTAAATAATTATTCGTCAAGGAACATATCATTTATATGTGTCGTCTCAAGGGAATCAAAGAGATCCCGCTACATTTGCTACTCTTTTTATCTTTTATTTTTAAATCAAATTCCTAGAGTAGAGGGATCCATCTTATCAAGCAGGGCTTAGCATCATTCTTAGAAAGAAGATACTTGAGTGTTGCATGATCCATGTAGATGATGATCTTGGATCCAATCAGTTAGGACCTAAATTTTTTCCAAATGAATACTACGGCTAAGAGTTCCTTTTACATAGTAGTGTAATTCACTTAGGCAAGATTTAAGGTTCTACTTGCATAATGTATAATGTAGGGCTTATTATCTTTTCTCTGACCTAATACTACCCCAAGAACATAGTCGGATGCATCGCACATAAGTTCAAAAGGGATGCTCCAATCGGGTGGCTGCATGATAGGTACGGTGGTTAACATGCCCTTAAGCTTAGAAAAAGCTTCCTGAAATTGCTTAATCCACTCGTATGGTACATCCTTTTGAAGTAGATTGCATAAAGGGCAAGAGAGGTTACTAAAGTCCTTTACAAATCTTCTGTTAAATCTGGCATGTCCTAAGAAGGATCGCAAATCATGTATATTCTTGGGTGGAGGTAAGTTAGAAATAAGATCAATCTTAGCCTTAAGTGTCACTTCTTCTAATTAAGTACCAAATTCTTTTCCTCACATTGCTTTAGCACATTTTTCAAAATTTTCAAACATTCACTGAATGATGGACCAAAAATCGAGAAGTCATCCATGAAGACCTCTAAATATTGCCCCACCATATCAGAAAAAATACTCAATATACATCGCTGAAAAGTGACGAGAGCATTACATAGTCCGAATGGCATCCTTCGGTAAGAAAAAATGTCGTAAGGACATATAAATGTCATCTTTTCCTGATCTTCAATGGCTATATCAATCTGATAGTAGCCTGAATATCCGTGAAGGAAATAATAATAGGAATGACCAGCTAGCTTTTTCAAAATTTAATCAATGAAGGGAAAAGGAAAGTGGTCTTTCCTTGTGATGGTATTCAACTTCTTGTAGTCAATGCACATTCTTCAACCGGTAGTGATCCTAGTTGGCACGAGTTCATTGTCGGCATTGGCTACGATGGTGATTCCAGACTTTTTAAGAACCACCTGAGTTAGACTCACCCATTGACTATTGGATGTTTGGTATATGATGCCCACATCTAATAGCTTAAGAACCTCAGCCTTAACCACTCCTTCATGTTTGGATTTAGTCTATGTTGTGGTTGCCTGGAGGTCTTCGCATTATCCTCGAGATGAATGCAGTGAGTACAAATCAAATGGTCAATTCCCTTGAAGTCTGCAATCGACCATCCAAGGGCTCCTTTATGGTCAATGAGAGTAAAGATAAGCATACTCTCTTGTTCTTGCTCAAGGTGGGAAGAAATCACCACCTAGTATGTCTCGTCTTAACCTAAATAGACATATTTTAAATCAGAGGATAAATGTTTTATGTTAAGCTTCGGTGCCTTGAGGTTAGACGGTAGAGGCACTACATCAGTTTGGGGTAATTCTTCAAATTGTGGCCTCCATCGGTTAGCTTCAAGTACCGGTACAGTGTTAAGCATGGCACCCGTCTCCTTAATTGTATCATCATCCAAATCATGGGAGCGTGCCAAGCACGTTACTAGAGGGTCAGATGATAAGGTCATCAAGGTTCTATCTTTCAAGAATGAATCAATCATGTTAATGTTGTGGGTATCATTGTCATCCTCTGCTTGTTTGTTCATATTGAAGAAAATATTAAGCTCTGATGTCATATTCCTAAAAGATAGATTCATGACTCCATTCCTGCAATTTATGATTGCATTTGATATAGCAAGGAATGAGCGACCAAGGATGACAGGAATTTGAGTGCTCATGTCAATGATGGGTTGAGTATCTAGGACGATAAAATCTACTAGGTAGTAGAATTTGTCAACCCGGACCAACACATCCTCAATTATTCCTCTCGGTACACGAACTGAACGATTGATAAGTTGTAATGTGGTCTGGGTGGGTTTTAATTCACCCAGACCTAGTTGTTCGTAGACCGAGTAAGGAACCAAATTTACGCTTGCTCCTAAATCAAGAAGTGCGTGCTCAATCCAGTAATTCCCAATTACATAAGTGATGGTTGGGCTACCGGAATCTTTGTATTTTTGTGGCACATCTTGCTTTAGGATGGCACTCACTTTTTCTGTCAGAAAATTTTTCTTTTTGGATGCTTTATTGCCTTTTGGTCATGTATAAGTCTTTCAAAAATTTGGCATATGAAGGAATTTGTTTCACAACATCAAGAAGAGGGATGTTAACCTTCACTTGTTCAAGCACCTCTAGAATGTCCTGAGAATTAGAGAGAGGTTTTGGTGTAACCAACCGTTGGGGGAATGGAGCAATTAGCTTGCTTTGAAGTTCCAATTCTACCTCATGTGGAGCATCACTAGGTCTATCAATTTCATCTACTTCCGGGTCATTAGGCTTTCCAGCCCTTACCAGAATAAATTTATCAACTATCTTTCCACTCCTAAAAGTGGTGATAGACTTAGCTTGCTCCATTGAATTTGAAGAGCTTGGTTCACTAACTTCATACTGCTGTTTAGGGTTGGGGATAGGTTGAGCTAGAAGTATCCCTTTCTCCATAACTGTAACACGTGAGTCTATCTTTTGGATGGCCTTTGTAAATTCTTGTAAGGCTTAAAGAGTACTTTGCTAGATAAGCTCCTGAGGGTTTTGAACCAATTCCTCTTGAGGTTTCCCTTGATTTAAGAATTGATTAGGGATACCTTGAGGTGTAGCCAATTGTCCATTCCTCCAACATAAATTTGGGTGATTTCTCCAACTAGGATTATATGTGTTCAAAGTGAATCCTTTGAAAGGCCTTTTTAGTTGTTTACGGCATTCAACTGCTCATTCAATATTTCTTAAAGTGCAAGTATTGTTGGAAAATTTTCAGTTGTATGAATATTGCACACACAAATACCGCAGAAAACTTCCTTACCCTTATCCTTCCTAAGTTTCATGGCTTTGAGTTTTCTTGTGAGACTGGTCACTTTGGCATTTATATCATCATTCTCCTTCAACAAGTATATTCCACCCCTCCCCTTTGATTGAATAGGCTTAGATGTGGTGTTAGGTCTTGGCGAGATGTCCTATGATTGTGCGGTTTCAATGAGTTCATCAAAGTAATTCCACACTTCATCGACATTTTTGTTCATGAATTCCCCATTGCACATTGTCTTGACAAATTGGCAAATGAAAGATGTCAGTTCGTCATGAAAGAAACTTGTTATGCGCCACATTTCAAAACTGTGTTGTGGGCATGAACTGACAAGATCCTTGAACCGTTCCTAACATTGGAAGAATATTTCGTCTTCCTTTTGGGCGAAGTTCATGATCGACTTGCTGATGGTGTTCATCTTATGGTATGGAAAAATATTATGAACTCCATCATGTCATTCCATGTGCCAATAGATCGTGGACATAGTGAGTGCAACCACATCTTAGCTTTTTCTTTTAAGGAGAAAGGAAAGAATTTCGGCCTAACCGTGTCCTCAGACACGTTAAGAAAATATAAAGTGGTTATTGTAAGTACTATGGTCTCATGCTCCTTTGGTTGTCAAATTTTGATGTGTCAAAACATCTATCTGTGTCTTGTGTTTGTATGGTAATTTATATGTGTTCAAGACACTGTATCAATACTTCATGACATTGGATGTCTTCAAGAAATACAAAGTGTACTTCATCATCCTATTAATGTTCAAAGCTACAATGTTGAAGTTCAAGACTCAAGAGCAACGCATGAAGTAGTTTTCAAGCTGATGAAGATTTTAAGATTAAAGCTACAACAAGTTCGAGATCTCAAGCTTGATAAGGTTCAAATGTCTACATTCGTTGAATGGTTGAAGTTCAATGTCCATACGACATGTTTTAGGTTTGAATGACCATTAGGTTGACCTTAGAGTAGGTCATTTCGGATACATAACTCAATTATATTTTTTAATAGGTTTTTGGTCTATTCAAAGACCAGTCCTAGCCCTTATTCAACCAGTCCTGGCATTGACTCGACCAGTCCAAGAAATTCCACGACCGGTCCTAAGTTGTTGAGAATTTTCAGAATTTTTTGGTACACCTACGACCAGTCCTGGTGGTCCTTAGACCGGTCGCAGGAGTGACTTCGACTCAATCTCGACCAATCGTAAGTTTACGACTTAAAGTCCAGCAAGCAATTCTATGGTCCTACGACCAGTGGTAGAGAGCTACGACCAGTCGTAGGTGATCCACGACCGGTCGTAGGTTCCCTAAGACCAGTCGTGGAACGACTTTCAAAAATTGCGCTCCTTATTTCAAATATCCGTTAGAGCTATGACCAGTCGAAGGTTCCTAAGACCAATCATAGATGTAATTTCTGCTTCTATAAATTGAACACGAATTTCAGAGTTTTTCATTCAATTCATAATATTTTTAAGGCTCTACACTGAGATAAGTTTGTGTTTGTTTTTAAGCTATTTTGTGCATAATTGCTTTCTCTTTTTGCTAGCTTATTTAATTTGATTTTGTTTCTATATTCCAATCCTATTTGAAAAGAGGAATTACCTTATTCCTTCTTCTTGGAAACAAAATCAAATATAGCTATGCCCAACTGGTTAAAATCTAAAATCTATTAGAACTTAGAACCATATTGAAGTGAGTATTGGAAATTGAACTTTGACATTCAATCATCTACTCCGATTGGTTCTACCGAGCTGTTACGAAAAGGAGAAATCCAGGTATTTTACAATTCTATAAAATTTCATTTCTTTTGGTTTTGTTTGAGGTTAAGCTAGAAAAATCTCATTGTATTGGTTATCTGAGGAGAGCCAGAAAACTCAGAAAAGAGGAGTTTTTGAATTGTGTAAGCCCAAGTGAAAAAGACACAATTGTAAAGGTTTTGGGTGAACCTATGAAAACCTATTTGATAGTGAACGCTAATATCCCCTATGTGAGGATATTAGGAGTGGAGTAGCATTCTGTGTGGCTGTTGAAAGACAGTTAGTGTACACACAGGTGAACCACTATAACGCTTTATCTTATGGATTGAATGTTTGCTTAATTTTCATATCTTTTATCATTCAATTGTGTGGAATGTACATGTGGATGTGAATGTTGTAACAATTTACATTTCAAGCAAGTATGGGGATTGTTGTAATAAATTAGATCTATATTTCTGCATTTAATTTCAATTCTTTACTATTCATTTGTTTATATTAAAATTGAGTTCTTGATCCAAAAGACATTCTAGAAATAAGGTTGTCCTAACATAAGCCCTTGTTTATTATGGTGTATGGTTGTCCTTAGAACTGAATTTGTATCAATCTCTCAATACTTATTTATTAAGGTGATTTGATTTCAGCATTGTGAATTGATTTATAATTGTAAGGCTATTGATTTATTTTATTCCGCTGATTTTATTTTAATTTGGCATAGTCCTATTCACTCGCCCCTCTGGGACATATAGCTTGGCCTTTTCAAGTGGTATCAGAGCCTAATAGCTCATTCTTATTGCTTTTTATTTGGATTTATTTCCTAAGCTAACGATCTAAGCTATATAAAAAGATGTCAAATTTTGATAGCCTTTCAGTCACTAGGCCTCCACCATTTGATGGCTCCAACTATGCCTATTGGAAAGCCAGAATGAGGATCTTCCTCAAATCAATGGATGAGAGTGTGTGGCGAGCCACAGTGACCGAATGGAACCCTCCTACCATTGAAGTAATCGAATCCAAATGAGTTCAAAAAGCGTATGCAGTACTACTTATTATTTATGGACTACCCTTCAGAAAAGTGAGTATAGTGCCAATGCTAAAGCACTAAATGCAATCACTTGCGCACTATCACCAGATGAGTTCAAAAGAATTATATCCTGTGATACTGCAAAGCAAGCCTAGGATATACTAGAAATGACACATGAGGGTACATCAATTGTCAAAAAGTCTAAAGTCCAACTCCTCACAACCAAATTTGAAGAAATTCATATGGAGGAAAATGAAATGTTTATGGACTTTTACACTGGACTAAATGACATTGTAAATTCAATGTGGGGTCTTAGCGATAAAATTCCAGAAAGTAAAGTGTGTGGAAAGATACTACGCTCACTTCCTGAATGGTTCAATTCTAAAGTAACCGCGATTCAGGAACTTCGAGATACGGATAATATGAGGGTAAATGAACTAGTTGGTTCTTTACAAACCTATGAATTAAATTTTAAAGCTCCTAAAGGTAAATCTATATCTTTGAAATCATCTAAAGGTATTTCTCAAGAAAACTCAGATTTAGAAAATTCTGAAGATGATATGGCTCTTTTGGCGAAAAAGTTTTATAAAATTTTCAAAAGCAAGAAAAGGGTCGACTTTCAAAAGGCAAATGAAAAGAAACGATCTAAACCTAAGTCCAAAACTTGGAAGTCATTGAAACATAGTCAATGTTACAACTGCAAAGAATATGGGCATTTAGCAAATAAATGTCCTAAAAGGGACAGACCCAGAAGGAAGGGTATGTTGGCTACTTGGGATGAATCGTCTGATTCTGAAGCATCTTCTGAATCAGAAAATTCTGAAACCGAGTCGGGCAGTGAAGTTAAAGCCCTTATGACTCTAACCAAGTTTACTTTTTCAGATCACGATGATTCAACAACTGAAGAAAATTTGGATAGTGATCATGAAAATGAAGAAGATATTCAAGATGCTTATAATGCCTTATATAAAGAAAGTTGTAAAATTGCTGTCAAACTTAAACTTCAAAAAGAAAAGTTTTTTAAACTCAAAGAATATTTTGAAACTCTTGTTTTAGAAAAATCCCAAATTTTAGATTGCTTTGAAAAATCAAAGTGTGATTTGAAATTCAAAACGTCCCTGATTGAAGATTTGAAATCTGAAAATGAGAAACTTAAAAATGAAGTATCTTCTCTTCTGAGTTTGAAGGACACATGGAGATATGCCCAAGGTGATCCAAAATTAGAAAAATTATTATCCGGATCAAGAAAATGTGGTGATCAATCTGGGTTGGGCTATGATACATCTCTTAAATAGAAGAATACTCCTCCCAACTTTGTGAAAGGAGAGACTTCTAACTCAAAAGGAAAAGGTACTAGTCAAGCTTTTTCTAAAAATATAAAAATTTTTCAAAAACCTAAAAGCAACTATATAAATTTTAAAAATCAGATCAGAAACCCACTAGCTGAAAAGATAATTGATTTACTAAAGGAGCTCTTAAAATCTAACTTTGTAGGTCACTCTTACAACTATAAACAAAAGAAGATCAACTATACTCCTAAACCCAAAACAGTTCTGAAATGGGTTCCTAAGGTTGCCTGTTTGGTTGCTCACACTGCTTTCAAAGCTTCAAGCCATTCAAAATGATACCTAGATAGTGGATGCTCCAGACACATGACAGGCAACAAGGCTCTATTCACCGATTTTAAAGATATGGCTGATGGGTCAGTCACATTTAGTGATGGTAGCAACTGTAAGATAATTGGCAAAGGTACGGTTCAACTCTATAACCTTCCCTTATTTAAAGATGTTTTATATGTTGAGGGATTAAAACACAACCTGTTAAGCGTATCTCAAATATGCGATAACAAGCATAGTGTTAAATTTTCTAATCAAGGTCGTGAAATTATAAACAAAAACTGTTCTGTAATATTAACTGGTCGCAGAACTTCTGAAAACAGCTATATAGTAAGCGATGGTTGCTCATCTAACCAAACGTGCTACATGGTCTATACCAATGAGACAGAATTATGGCATAAACGCCTCGGACATGTACACTACCAAAATTTATATAGATTGAGCAAAAGAGAACTAATTAGAGGTCTACCTAAGATGCAAAAAGTAGAAAAAATTTGGTGTGAATGCCAGTATGGTAAACAAACTAGGAGCTCTCACCAAAAGGTGAACTCCAATTCCACCACAAGACCACTCGAGCTTCTCCACATGGATCTTATAGGACTAATGAGAACGGAAAGTCGAGGTGGTAAAAAATACATCTTGGTTATCGTAGATGATTATACAAGATACACTTGGGTTTCATTCTTGAGGGACAAATCAAAAACCCTTGATGAAGTGAAAAAGATTATAAAGCGGATCCAAACTGAAAAATGTTCTCAAGTTAGTAAGATCCGTAGTGATCATGGATCCGAGTTTGAAAATAGTAGTTTTGAGAAATTCTGTAGCGATCAGGGAATATCGCATGAATTCTCTGCACCTAAGACTCCTCAACAAAATGGAATTGTCGAGAGGAAAAATAGAGTGCTTCAAGAAATGGGAAATGTTATGTTAAATAGAATGAAGCTTCCCAGGAATCTCTGGGCTGAATCAGTGAATACCGTCTGCTACATTATTAACCGTGTTTATATTTGTAAATCTAATAATAAAATGGCTTATGAAATGTGGTTTGAGAAAAAGCCTTCTGTCAAATACTTTTAAGGTTTTAGCAGCAAGTGCTATATTTTGCATGACCGTGAAAATTTAGGAAAGTTCAACACTAAAAGTGATGAAGGGATCTTTTTAGGATATTCTTTAAACAGTCGTGCATATCGTGTTCTGAACAATAGGGCCGGTGTGATTCAAGAGTCAATAAATGTTGTAATTGACGATCATTTGAATACACCTGCCCCGAGTTCAGATAATGATGAAGTTCTTATACTTGAGAAACCAGAAACTTCATCAAGTGAAACTAATTCTGAATTAAGGACTATTAAAGATCAACTAACTTCTCAAATACTTGTAAACCCTCTCACTGGTGTGCGCACTCGTAGACAATTAGACAACATATGTAACTACGTATGCTTTACATACTAGATAGAACCGGTTAATGTGAAAGAAGTACTTTCTGATGAAAACTGGACAGTTGCGATGCAGGAAGAACTTAATCAGTTTATCAGAAATGATGTCTGGTACCTTGTTCCTAGACCTAAAGATAAACATATTATTAGAACAAAATGGATTTTCAAAAACAAGTCTGATGAACTTGGAAATATTATTCGAAATAAAGCAAGGCTAGTTGTACAGGGGTACACACAAATTGAAGGTATTGGCTATGATGAAACCTTTGCTCCTGCAGCTCGTCTTGAATTAATCAGACTTTTTATTTCCATTGCTTGCTTTAGGAAAATTAAAATTTACCAAATGGATGTAAAGAGTGCCTTTTTGAATGGTGATTTACATGAAGACGTATATGTTGAACAACCTACAGGGTTTGAAGACCCTAAGTTTACTGATCATGTGTATCGTCTTAAAAAGGCTCTCTATGGTCTGAAACAAGCTCCCAGAGCATGGTACGAAAAACTGACTAAGTTTTTACTAAGTCATAATTTTCAGATGGGAAGTGTTGATAAGACGCTCTTTGTTAAGAAACATAACGATGATATTCTAATGGTTCAAATATATGTTGATGATATTATTTATGGATCAACCTGTACTAACATGACTGTTGAGTTTGCAGATTTAATGAAATCTAAGTTCAAAATGAGCATGGTTGGGGAATTAAATTATTTCCTAGTGTTGCAACTGAAACAACAACCTGATGGAATTTTTATCTCTCAAACTAAATATGCTCTGAACTTAATTAAGAAGTTTGGATTTGAGAATGGTAAAAATTTTGATACTCCTATGAGTATAACTTTGAGACTCTCAAAAGACTCTACAAGTAAAGATGTGAATCCTAAATTGTTTCTTAGTTTGATTGGTAGTTTGCTTTACTTGACTGCAAGTAGACCAGATATCACTTTGAGTGTTGGTATTTGTGCTCGTTATCAGTCAAATCCTAAAGAATCTCACTTAACTACTATTAAGCGGATTATGCGATATGTCGCAAGTTCTGCTAAACTGGGTCTCTGGTATCCTCATGAGACTAGTGTTCAATTAGTCAGGTACTCAAATGCTGACTGGGCTGAAAACATTGATGACAGGAAATCAACTAGTGGTGGTTATTTCTACATCAGAAATTGTCTTGTTTCTTGGTTTAGTAAGAAACAAAGTTCTATATCGCTATCAATAGCTGAGGCTGAATACATTGCAGCTGGAAATGCATGTACTCAACTTGTTTGGATGAAACGCATGTTAAGCGATTATGAAATTACACTGGATTCTATGATTTTATCTTGTGATAATTCCAATGCAATAAATATCTCAAAAAATCCAGTTCAACATTCACGTTTAAGCATATTGACAGTAGATTTCATTTCATTTGTGAATTAGTGGAAGAAAAATTAATATCTTTGGAATACATTCCAACCAAGACTCAACTTGCGGACATTTTCACTAAACCGCTCGACAAAAGCAGGTTTAATAAATTAAAGTTTGGTCTCGGTATATGTGATTTAAATTGAATTTGCATGCTTTGGTGTATCATAATGTACATATATTTGATGACTTATTTGCCTAAATTTTGAAATCATTTGAAAAATTGTAAATTTTGGTCAGTACTCAACTAGTCGTGAGTGTACATGACCGGTCTTGATTCGACCGGTCGAGCACATCCACGACCAGTTATGAAACTCGTGAATTCACTTTATTTTGAAGTTTTAGCTCTTCTTCTTCATTTCCTTTTGTCTCACTAATGAGCCTAGCCTCGACCGGTCAAATCCACCTTCATGATACTTCAAGGTTAGTGGTTCTTTTGCTATTTCCTTGTAGATTCTTGTTATTGGTGCTTTAAATTTCACTCTTGTAGAATCTATTTGCTCCTTCATTACAAGTTTGGAGTTTTCTCTTAAAAATCTATTCTATCAAAATCCCACTTCTTCTTTCTTGAATCTTGTAGTTTCCTTGATTCCTCCTTTGAAAATGGATGTTAGGGGTAAAAAGAAAACTACACGTGGTCCCTCTTCATCTCGATCAGCATCTATTACGCAACGTCATCTTTGATCTCCCGAAAATGATCCATTAGATGCTCGGGATTTGCGTATGCGCAATGTTATAGTTGAGCATCCTGTTAATGTTAATTACATTGCTTCATTTGGTATCCTTCCTCTGTTGCAATCTGTGGGATGGGATAACATCTTACATTGGGGTGGAGCTGCATACTAGTCCATTGCTCAATCCATGGTTAGATGTATCTGTGATATTTCTCTTGAGAATTTAACTTTTAAAATTGATACTTAAGAAGGCTTATTTACTGTGGATCACCATTTGATAGTTCACCTTATGGAAATCCCTATCAATGATGAGGGCATTCCGATTCATATATTATCTGATAAAATCTCAGAATCTGAAAGACAAATGCTTACTAGGGATTTATGTAATTTTGATGTTCACTGGACTCATAAAGGTAATGCACTTCCTTTAAGGTATTTGTTACCCAGACACAGAGTGCTTCACAGGATTTTCATCTTAAATCTATATCCGCGTTCTAGAAATAAAACCGAACTCACTGCATTCATGGTTTGTGTTTTGCATTCTATCATCTCTGGTGTGAAAATCTGTCTGCCTTTGTTAATTTGTCACTCCATTATTTAGTTTCGTCTCCATCCAGGTCATATGGATATTCCCTTTGGTTATCTGATGACTATGTTACCCAATCATATGCTCGTGGCTATGCCTGTTAGAGAGAAACCCATCCATCATCTCCCTTTTAATGATTCCATTATTAACAAGATGAATTTAGAATTGGCTCATGGCCAAGTGGATGTTGGTAGCAGTGGTGCTGAAGCAGGGAATGCAGATGAAGCTTGTGATCTTTCTGCAGACATAAATATGGATGATATATTTGAAGACCTTGAGTCAGACTTCGCTGATGATCCTAATTTTTAGCCTTCTGATTTTGATGAGAGGTTGAATTTTCTTCAGGAACAAGTGGCTCAAATTCGTGTTACCCAAGACACTCAATTTTCTTATTTACGCAAATATATGAGGCGTGTTGCTAGGGATTTACACAAAAGTGATCCATCTAATCCTGCTCCCTCTTCTAGTTCTGACTGACAATTTTACGTTTGGTCTGTAATAACTGGTATTTTACTTTGCTCTCTGGCTGCACTATGTTCGCTTGACTGATTTTTGTTAAATTATGCACTATGCACTTCGAACTTTTTATCTGTTGCATCTATATTCCATCTCCTACTTTCCTTAACCTTAGCTTGCCTTATTTTTTCTTCCTTTGCATTTTGTGTCAAAAAGGGGGAGAAGTTTGGTGAAGTTTTGGCTGGATTTAATGATTATGATTATGGGTTTGTAGAGTAGTTTGGATGTTCTGTTACTCAGGGAGAGTAATCTGGATGTTGCTTATGATGTCTATATAACTGGTGGATGATTCACTATTGAACATGTTGTGCTTGTATCTCTCTTATTCTGATTGGAAGTATTGTTATTTGGGTGTTTTGTCACAAATTTGACAAAGGGGGAGATTGTAAGTGCTATGGTCTCATGCTCCTTTGGTTGTCAAATTTTGATGTGTCAAAACATCTATCTGTGTCTTGTGTTTGTATGGTGATTTATATGTGTTCAAGACACTGCATCAACACTTCATGACATTGGATGTCTTCAAGAAATACAAAGTGTACTTCATCATCCTATCAATGTTCAAAGCTACAATGTTGAAGTTCAAGACTCAAGAGCAACGCATGAAGTAGTTTTCAAGCTGATGAAGATTTTAAGATTAAAGCTACAACAAGTTCAAGATCTCAAGCTTGATAAGGTTCAAATGTCTACATTCGTTGAATGGTTGAAGTTCAATGTCCATACGACATGTTTTAGGTTTGAATGACCATTAGGTTGACCTTAGAGTAGGTCATTTCAGATACATAACTCAATTATATTTTTAAATAGGTTTTTGGTCTGTTCAAAGACCAGTCCTAGCCCCTGTTCGACCAGTCCTGGCATTGACTCGACCAGTCCAAGAAATTCCACGACCAGTCCTAAGTTGTTGAGAATTTTTGAAATTTTTTGGTACACCTACGACTAGTCCTGGTGGTCCTTTGACCGGTCGCAGGAGTGACTTCAACTCGATCTCGACCAGTCGTAAGTTTATGACTTAAAGTCCAGCAAGCAATTCTATGGTCCTATGACCAGTGGTAGAGAGCTACGACCAGTCGTAGGTGATCCACGACCGGTCGTAGGTTCCTTAAGACTAGTCGTGGAACGACTTTCAAAAATTGCGCTCCTTATTTCAAATGTCCGTTAGAGCTACGACCAGTCAAAGGTTCCTAAGACCAGTCGTAGATGCGATTTCTGCTTCTATAAATTGAACACGAATTTCAGAGTTTTTCATTCAATTCATAATATTTTCAAGGCTCCACTCTGAGATAAGTTTGTGTTCGTTTTTAAGCTATTTTGTGCATAATTGCTTTCTCTTTTTGCTAGCTTATTTAATTTGATTTTGTTTCTATATTCCAATCTTATTTGAAAAGAATTATTACCTTATTCCTTCTTCTTGGAAACAAAATCAAATATAGCTACACCCTTGGTTAAAATCTAAAATCTATTAGAACTTAGAACCATATTAAAGTGAGTATTGGAAATTGAACTTTGACATTCAATCATCTACTCCGATTGGTTCTCTAGGCACTACGAAAAGGAGAAATCCAGGTATTTTACAATTCTATAAAATTTCATTTCTTTTGGTTTTGTTTGAGGTTAAGCCAGAAAAATCTCATTGTATTGGTTATCTGAGGAGAGCCAGAAAACTCAGAAAAGAGGGGTTTTTGAATTGTGTAAGCCCAAGTGAAAAAGACACAATTGTAAAGGTTTTGGGTGAACCTGTGAAAACCTATTTGATAGTGAATGCTAATATCCCCTGTGTGAGGATATTAGGAGTGGAGTAGCATTCTGTGTGGCTGTTGAAAGACAGTTGGTGTACACACAGGCGAACCACTATAACTCTTTGTCTTGTGGATTGAATGCTTGCTTAATTTTCATATCTTTTATCATTCAATTGTGTGGAATGTACATGTGGATGTGAATGTTGTAACAATTTACATTTCAAGCAAGTGTGGGGATTGTTGTAATAAATTAGATCTATATTTCTGCATTTAATTTCAATTCTTTGCTATTCATTTATTTATATTAAAATTGAGTTCTTGATCCAAAAGACGTTCTAAAAATAAGGTTGTCCTACCATAAGCCCTTGTTTATTATGGTATAAGATTGTCCTTAAAACTGAATTTGTATCAATCTCTCAATACTTATTTATTAAGGTGATTTGATTTCAGCATTGTGAATTGATTTATAATTGTAAGGCTATTGATTTATTTTATTCCGCTGATTTTATTTTAATTTGGCATAGTCCTATTCACCCCCCCCCCCCCCCCTCTAAGACATATAGCTTGGCCTTTTCAGTTATAATCTCGTCAAACTCTTTCAAGTGTAGGTATAGACTTTCATATTCAAGTCTAAGGAACTTTGGAATGAGTCAGATCACTCATGGCTTGATATCCATATTTCCCATATTTTCTGGAAAGATTATACAGGAAGGTGTACTCGCCCCTACTGATTGTAAATAGTCTCATAAAGTACGAGGCGGGGATGCATGTTGCACCTCATTCTCATCCTGGGCTTCCACAACCGGTGGTTGCGGTTACCTTGCTAGTCGATTTTTAGGTTGATTGGCAACCATCACTTCGATTGACTCTGAGGATCTCAAGTGGTATCTAACCTTGTGATGGATAGATAACCCCTCAACTAATCCTCCTTCACTTAAGAGACGTAGAGTGTCGTCACGGACCCACTTGAGCATGAAACACTCTCCATCCTCAAGTTCAAATTCAAACCTAACCCTAAAAAGGAAGGAACTTGAAGTAGTAAGGAATCTACAAATAGAAAGAGAGAGAGAGAGAGAGTTAAAAAGATGTTACCAAATTAGAAGTTTCAATATCGAGATCCAGCAAAACAAAGAATAATAAGTTAGTTTCTTAAAAAAATTAGGAAAGTTTCTAAATTTGGAAATAGAAAGAAAAGTTAGTTTCCAAAAATAAATTAGTAAAGTTTCTAAATCTAGAAATGGAAAGAAAAGTTAGTTTCTAAAAATAAATTAGGAAAGTTTCTAAATTTGGAAATAGAAAGAAAATTTAGTTTCTAAAAACAAATTAGGAAAGTTTCTAAATTCGAAAATAGAAATAAAAGTTAGTTTCTAAAAAAATTAGGAAAGTTTCTAAATCTAGAAATAGAAAGAAAAGTTAGTTTCTAAAAATAAACTAGAAAGAACCCTAACCTAAAAATAGAAAGTAAATAAATCATAATCTTAACCTAATTTCAAAACTAATCAAATCCAGAAAGTGCAACCATCAATCCCCGGCAACGGCGCCAAAAACTTGCTCACAACTCCAAGTGTAGGGTCGCGATGTAGTAATAATCTCGATAAGACCGAGGTCGAATCCATAAGGACTGAAACTTATACATTTCTGGAATTAACTAGAAGTAAAACTAGAAGAATATGTGAAATTAATTCTGAAGTATTTGAGAGAGTAATTGTGAATAGAGTAATTAAAACTAAAAATTTAAAGGTGGGAACTAGGGTGCTAAGGATCCACTTGTAGTGATCAAGGAGCCCTCTTACTTGATTCAAGCAACACAATTAGAATTGGAGTCCTATCCTATCCAATTGAAAGATATATCAATAAAACCAAATCTGAACTTTTATTGATCTAATTCTCAAAGGAGGAGAATTGTGATACTTAGAAGGGACTCCATCACCAAACCATGCCCATGAGATGATGGCCGACAACAGGATTTACAAATCCCACAATCTCAAAGTAAGGAAAAGAAGATACTCAAAGCTATTGCAGATCTACTGTAATTTAAGTCACAATAAATCATTAAAAACTGAAAGTATTCCTTTAAAATCAAATTATAATCAAAGAAGATTTAACATAAACATGAATTAAAGTAAGAGAAACATCCCATCACGCTACAAGCTTCACCTCTTAGCCCTAGCTAAGAGTTTAGCCAACTATAGACATGATTGGACCAAAGTTTATTAAGAAAAACATGAAAACAACTAAGGAAGAAGAAGAAAAACTCTTGGCAATGGCTTCTCCACCCTTTTGTTACACTCCTTAAACCTTAGAAGATGCCCTAGAGCATCCTAGGGAGTCCTATTTATAGTCGTGGAACTCCAACTTTCGCACCTAGTTGCCAAATTCTAGAAACCGCCTCAAATTTACACAGTTTGATAAAATAGACTTCACTTTATGTAGTTTTCTAAAATAGACTTTGCTCTGCGCAATTTCACAAAATGACCTAGAGTTTTAGAATATGCATTTTCAGGATGATTTTAGGATTCCTTTTCTTCACTTCAAATCTTTGATTTTCTTCATTCCACACTTGGTTTTATTGAATCTTTAGCATGTTAATTCTTCAATCTTGGTCTCCTAAGATCCATCCCTTGCCTTAATAATTCTTGAGCATCAAATTCATGCTTTTAGCACCATTTTCAATCCTAGCTCTTAAATTCACCTTGCAATACAAACATGAGTAAAATAAAACATTAAGCATTATCATGTTTATAAAACCAAGATATAAATAGGGGGTAATATGCAATATTTAACCCTCAACAATCTTACAAGCATAAACTAAGGAACTGATCCATGAAGGTCAAGTCAAGGAGAGCATGAGTACATGCGTTGTACCAGCATAGGAGTCTACCATAAAGTATAAGGAAGAGGCTATTTAACATTTCTGTCAGAAGGTGTTTCAACTGTATGATAATGTACTAGTTCACTTGCATAAGAAAAAGTTTCCGAATGTGGTGTATAATAATGTAAGCGCTATGGTTTCTTGCTCCTTTAATTGTTAAATTTTGTGGTGCCAAAACCTTAATTTGTGTCTTGTGTAGCACGTTGATATACATATGTTCAAAGCACTGCATTACAATGCTCCAAGTCAAGAAATGCATGATCAATTACATTGTTCTCTTCTCTAAAGTATCAGAGTTTTAAAGCTACATCGAAGATGAAATCTTATTCAAAGACTCTAGGTGAAGTACAATTCAAGGACTATGAATTCAAGCTTCTGAAGATTTCAAGCTTCATCAAGTATAGAGATCTCAAGTTTCATAATTTTCAAAGGTCAACCATCATCTGAAGAAATGAAGTCTGAATGCTCATACATCACTTTCGAGGTATGATTGACCTTAGATTGACCTTAGGGTAAGTCATTTTGTATACATAATTCAAATTGAATTTCTTTACATGTATTTGGACTATTCTAAGACTAGTCCTGAACCCTATTCGACTAGTCCTAGCACTAGCTCAACCAGTTCAAGAAATTCCAGGACCAGTCCTATGTTGGTTGCAATTTTAAAAATTTTTTTGTTCATCTACAACTAGTCCTGGAGACTGTTCGTTCACGACCAGTCCTACAGCTATGACTCAAACTATAACAATGAATTCTGGTTCCTCGCGACCAGTCGTGGGAAAGTCACGACCGGTCATGAAGAGCCTTCGACTAGTCGTGGAACGATTTTATCTGATCGCGCCCAAAATTCAAAAATCTATTTGACCTTCGACCAGTCGTAGTGTCCACAGGACCAGTCAAATATACGATTTCTGCAACTATAAATAGAACATGGATTTCAGAGTTTTATATCGAATTCAAGTAAAATCAAGGCATCACTCTGAGAGATAAGTTTGTGTTATTTTTAAGCTACATTGTGCTTATTTAATATTCTTTTTTTTTTTTAGCTTTTCATATTTGATTTTGTTTCTGTATTTCAATCTAACTTGAAAGAGGAATTGTGATATTCCACTTTTTGGAATCAAAATCAAATAGTGGTTGCTCAACTGGTTTAATTTAAAATCAATTAGAACCTAAAACCATTTTAAAGTGAGTGTGGACATTGAACTTTTATATTCGAACTTCTACTCCGATTTGGTTCTTTGGGGCTGCTACAAAAGGAGAAATCCAGGTATTTTACATTTGAGTAAATCTTTTATTGTATTGGTTTGTTTTGAGATTAAGCCAGAAAAATCTCATTGTTTTGGTTATCTAAGGTGAGCCAGAAAACTCAGAGTGGGGTTTTTGGATTGTGTAAGCCCATTTAAAAGACACAATTGTGAGGGTTTTAGGTGAACCTGGAAAAACCTATTTTAATAGTGAACATTAATGTCCCCTGTGTGAGGATATTAGGAGTGGAGTAGCAAGCTGTGTGGCTGTTGTTTAACAATTGGTGAACACACAGGTGAACCATTATAACTGTGTGTTTTGTGAATGTGTGATCTATTTTCTATATCTTTTATCATTCAAGTTTGTGGGATGTATGTGTGGATGTGAATGTTGTAATATTTACATTTTAAGCATTGTGGGGAATGCTGTAATAGTATAGATTTCAATTCTTGCTATTTCCTTTTTGTTTCTCCACAGTTTGAGTTTTTAATTCTCTATTTGTTCTAGTAAGGTTGTCCTTGCCATAAACCCTTGGTTTTTATGGTGAAAGGTTGTCCTTAGAACAATTAGAATTCAAGGTTACTTTACATTTTGTATTGTGGATTGCTATCTTTCCTTTACTTGGCTATCTTATTGTTTAATTCCACTGGTATTATTTTTAAATTTAGCATAGTCCTATTCACCCCCCCTCTAGGACATATTGTAACATCCCGGATTTTTGCCAACCTGGGATTAGACGTCCTTAGGCAATGGGTCGATCCTAATACCTTATTAACTAGTCAGAACTCAATCCCAAAGTCTAAAACTACTGTTGAACCCACTTCCTTCACAAATCCCACCCTTCACCACCTTGTTCTTTCAAATTTCCTAAGTACTTGCACCCTAGACACTATCTTAAACTAGCTAAGTAGTATAAATTGGATCACTTTATACACAAACTACAAAGGCCTAGGTACCACCTCAGACAGAAATCTTATAGGACTAAATCCTTTAGAAATGAGACAAAGTAACCAAGTGCTAAATTAGATTAGCTACGAAATCCGCTAGAATCGCTTTAAATACGATCTGCAAGACCCAAAACTTGTAGAATCATTGACACTAGGTTACCCAAAAATCTCGGATCAAACTCATTACCCGACTGCTCTTGGGAGCACGTTGAAACTCCGTATCAGATCTGGACCGCACATCGGGAGTCCGATTAACACGAAGTTAAGGACTTAGGACCGCCTCACTGGGCTTGACAACCATCTCGGAAATCAAACTCAAACAGTGTCCCACGGCTGTTCGCTTGAGTCCGGAGCGAGAGAGTGTGAAAACACATGTTTCTTTACAAAATAAATATCTTGAATAGTAATCTGGCATCTCTCATTTGCGGATCAGTTTTAGGCAACCAGACCGTCAGAATCAGACCAAATTACACCCTCGAATTAGGAGAAATTTCATACACATTTACATGTACTCGGAATCTCCGATCGAGATCCACTAACCGTTGAATTGAAACTGGTCTGCCACACGTGATCTGGAATCCCGACTGAAACGAAAACTTAATAGAATGTAGATCCGGTATCGGTGAGCTTAAGTCCGACCTTTAGCTTAAGGAGGCCCGCCAGAAGTCCTCCGTTGAGCTGAAAAAGTTCCACTTTGGTTATAACATAAGTATACTTTGACTGAGTCTGTTTTGGGAGTTTTAGGCTATATAAGGACCTTAAACCCTCTCTCATTACAGTCATACGAATTTGAGAAAACCCTAGGAGAGAAAGAGAGAAAAGAGAGAGAAAGTGTGGGAGATGTGGGAGCACTCCCTGCAGCTGCTATACGTGTTCAACCACCCCTTTCTCATCGATTTCCTGGTGATCCCGACGTCGTTTCTAGGTAAGAAAACCCAACCCTAATCTGTTTTGGGGCTATAAAGATTGTAGGTTATGAAAAAGCTAACCTATTTCGTTCTCTAGGTTGCCAAACTGCCAAATACGGAAGCTTAGCAAACCTATCAACTCCGTTACGATTCTACAACAAAAGGTGCGGACTTTAGGTGTATAGGTTATAGTTTTCAACGCTTTCAATGTCAGATAATGATAGATTCATGATCTGCATGCAATTGCACATGTACAAAGTGCTTTCTGTTTTCTATTTCGATTAAAGTTGTAGAATATGGAATTTTACATATTCTAGGTATTCGTAAAAAATACCGTATACGTATATTTTTTAGAAATGTGTTTGACATGATTATTTGTTGTATGGATATACGATATATGGATAAAATACTTATTTGGCGAAAGGATTCGCCTAAATACATATTTTACTAATATACACTATGTATGTAGAAATACTGTATTGTAAAAGTACCGTATACATGTATATTTTAGAGATGTGTTTGCCATGATTAATTGTTGTATAAATATATTATGTGTACATAAAATACTTGCTTGGCGAAAGGATTCACCCTAATACATGTTTGTTAACATACTCTATGTATGTTGAAATAGTGTATGTTAAGTGTTTGTGAAAATGCTTGTGTGAGCAAGTGTTTGAATGTTGATGCCTTAGGAGAGTGTTGAGATGAGATTCTCAACTACCCTAGTAACATGTATGATTACCTCCATGAGGTTGTTTACTTAAACCGCTTACTTGCAATATATGTGTTTGTTTTCTTATTGACGTAATGCTTTACAACATGCCTTATATCATGCTTTATAACATGTCTACTAGTATGTTTGAATTACTTTGTTTATCATGCTTTACTCCACATGTTATGGATGAGAATTGATTGAGTTTGGGACTATGTCTATAGTCCAGATAATCGGTACCAGATTAGAGATCGTGGTTGAGTTTCATGTCGCCACGTAAGATGTGTTTGACGAACCCGAGTCGTATGTCAATTAGCGATAGTGGTTAGGCCACGCGAAGTGCTTATGCACTTCATGTCGTCTAATTGATTGTGCGCTAGAGCTAGTCAAGCTCGTCATGTAACTCGATTTGTCTAATGTATGTTCACCATGTTTGGTTGCTACTGCTTGAACCTAGGGTACCAAACTTACCAGTGAAAACCCTTTTAACCATGGTACCTCGATCCGCTAAGACTCATGAGCCGAGCATGGTGGTATGGGACACCGTGGTCGAGCTGTCGGCTTACGCTGGGGCCACGTGCCTCCCCGTAGTGACCAGTGAGCAACCAGACTCGTGAGCCGATTATGGTGGTATGGGACACTATATTCATGATGTCGGCCTACATTGATAAGGTGATGGGGGACTGGTGTAACGAATGCGAGCAACAGCCCTGGCAGCCCTTTGTAGTGACCTCAAGCATACTCTGAAATCGTGGTGAGCCTTAGAGTTTTGCCGCAGTATATAGAGTATGAACTAACTGTTTTCGTATAGTGATGAATCGTTTAAGAGTTGATGGGGAGTGGTGTAACCTTTGTGCATAATGACCACAAAAGTGACTAGAAAACACACCATCGTCCGATATTAACTAGGACTGACGACCCTAGAATGGATCATGTTTGGGAATGATACAAGGGAGGTACCTTAGTTTCTCAATCCTGTTGTTTGAAATGGACTAATAACAACTCGGTAATCATGCTCACCATGCATTGCATGTGCCTGAAAGATGTGGAGCACTGAGGGAAGAAAGCATGTCGCGAACGTGAGATGGTGTCGCACGAGGGAGGGTGTGGTGAGGGCTACATCATGTCATTCATACTTGCATTAATAAGAGTAGTTAGGAGTGTTTGATTGTACTTGTAAGGGTTATGGTCTCATACTCCTTTGGTTGTCAAATTTTGATGTGTCAAAACATCTATCTGTGTCTTGTGCTTGTATGATGATTTTTATTCAAGACACTGTTAAAGTTCAAGATGCTACAAGTTGAAGCTCAAGATGTTAAAGTTCAAAATGCTACAAGTTGAAGCTCAAGATGTTAAAGTTCAAAAAGCTACAAGTTGAAGCTCAAGATGTCAAAGTTCAAGATTTCAAGCATGATATTGTTCAAGATTTCAAGCCTGATATTGTTCAAGATTTCAAGCGATATTGGGTCAAACAATCTACATTCGTTGAATGGTTGAAGTTCAATGTCCATACGACTTGATTCAGGTTTGAATGACTTTAGGTTGACCCTTTAAGTAGGTCATTTTGGATACATAAATCAAATGTTTATTTTACATAAGTTTGGTCTATTCAAGACCAAATTCTAGCTCTTGTTCGACGGTCCTAGCATTGGTTCGACTAGTCCAAGAAATTCCACGATCAGTCTAAGTAGTTGAAGATTTTTTGAATTTTAGTACGCCCACGACGATCCTGGAAGTCCTTCGACCGGTCGTAGGTTGGCTTCGACTCGTCCACGATCGGTCGTGAAGCTACGACTCAAAATCCAAGAACTTATTTCATGGTCCTACGAATCGTAGGTATCTACGACGGATCGTAAGTGACCCACGACGGTCGTAGGGTACTCACGAATTGTCGTGGAACTGCTTTCAAAGATCGCGTCAATTTTTCAAAAATTGTTAGAAGCTACGACTGTCCTAGGTTTCTAAGACCCGGTCGTAGAACGATTTTTTCTTCTATAAATTGAACACGAAATTGAGTTTTTATATCCAGGAACTCCATTCCATTTCAAGAATTTTCAAGTAATCACTCTCGAGATAAGTCTCGTGTTTATTTTAAGCTAAATTGTGCTTATTTAATATTCTTTTTTGCTAGCTTATTTAATTTGATTTTGTTTCTCTATTCCAATCTTATTTGAAAAGAGGAATTATCTTATTCCTTCTTCTTGGAATCAAAATCAAATATAGCTACGCCCAACGAGTTAAATCTAAAATCTATTAGAATTTAGAACCTTATGAATGTGAGTATTGGAAATTGAACTTTGATATTCAATCATCTACTCCGATTGGTTTAGTCAGCTAAAGGAGAAATCCAGGTATTTTACAATTCTGTAAAATTCATTTATTTTGGTTTTGTTTGAAGAAAAATCTCATTGTCTTGGTTTTGTTTGAGATTGAAGAAAAATCTCATTGTATTGGTTGTGAGGAAATTCTAAAAAACTCGAGAAAAAGGGTTTTTGAATTGTGTAAGCCCAAGTGAAAAAGACATAATTGTAAAGGTTTTTGGTGAACCTGAGAAAACCTATTTGATAGTGAACGCTAATATCCCCTGTGTGAGGATATTAGGAGTGGAGTAACTCTTTGTCTTGTGGATTGAATGCTTGCGTAATTTTCATATCTTTTATCATTCGATTGTGTGGAATGTACAAGTGGATGTGAATGTTGTAACTATTTACATTTTCAAGCAAGTGTGGGGATTGTTGTAATAATTTAGATCTTTACTTCTGCATTTATTTTCAATTCCTTGCTATTTCATTTACTTATATTAACATTGAGTTCTTGATTCAAAAGAGGTTCTAGAAATAAGGTTGTCCTACCATAAGCCCTTGTTTATTATGGTGTAAGGTTGTCCTTACTGAATTTGTATCAATCTCTCAATAATTATTTATCAAGGTGATTTATATTTAGCATTGTGAATTGATTCATAATTGTAAGGGTATTGGTTTATTTTAGTTCCGCTGATTTTATTAAAAATTTGGCATAGTCCTATTCACCCCCCCTCTAGGACATATAGCTTGGCCTTTTCAGTACTGCTTTATCATTACTGCTTGACTGATTCGATAACATGTTAACCTATGCTTTATTGTTCCACTGAGTTAGCTACTCACTCCCACGTTACAGGACGATGTTTGAACACCCTGAGACATTGTCGATTTCGGATGGCGACGCTTTACGAGGCGGAAGGAAGCACCTTTGCAATGACTACGATGCCTACTTGTATTGGTTGTCTTCTGACGGCTTCCTGTGAGCCGTGTCCTGATCGACGGGGCTTTCTGGGATATTGACTAGAGGACCTTACACATTTAGTATATTTTAGGATTGTACTTGTAATTATTTAACCTGGTAATGTTATCACACTTTGGAGACTCATCATAGTTTATATATATTTTATCTATCTATCACAGTCTTCCTCTTGCAAATTTAACTGTCTCTGGAGTATGATATGCTGTTTTGGCTTAATCTCACTCATGTTCACTACTCTAATACAGTCAACATTCAATCATCATTCATTTTGTTGCATAAGTGATGTTCTGGAACTCGAGAGTTGAGTTACTACTCGACCCTCGATTTTCGGGATGTTACACACATAGCTTAGCCTTTTCAAGTGGTATCAAAGCTTAATAGCTCGTTTTTAATTCTTTATATTTGGATTCATTTCCTGAGCTAATCGATTTAAGCTATATATAAGATGTCAAATTTTGATTGCCTTTTAGTCACAAGGCCTCCATCCTTTGATGGCACCAATTATGCTTATTGGAAAGCCAGAATGAGGATTTTCTTAAAATCTATAGATGAGAGTGTGTGGCTAGCCACAGTGACTGAATGGATTCCTCCTACCATTGAAGTAACTTGTATCGATGAATCTAAATCTATGAAAATCTCACCTTATTTTTCTTGGACCACTCTTCAGAAAAGTAAAAGTAGTGCCAATGCAAAGGCACTAAATGCAATCACTTGCGCACAATCACTGGATGAATTCAAAAGAATTATATCCTGTGATACTGCAAAGCAAGATTGTGATATTTTAGAAATGATACATTAGGGAACATCTATTGTCAAGAAATCTAAAGTCAAATCCTCACAACTAAATCTGAGGAAATACATATGGAAGAAAATGAAATGTTTATGGACTTTTATACTAAATTAAATGACATTGTGAACTCTAAGTGAGGTCTTGGTGACGAAATCCCAAAAAGTAAAGTGTGTGTAAAGATACTACGCTCACTTCCTGAACGGTTCAATTCTAAGGTAACTGCGATCCAGGAACTTCATGATACGCACAATATGAGGGTAGAGGAATTAGTTGGCTCTTTACAGACTTATGAGTTAACTTTTAAAGCTTCAAAAGGTAAATCTATTGCCCTTAAATCTTCTAAAAATAGTTTTCAAGAAAACAATAACAATTCTGATTTAGAAAACTCTGAAAATGATATGGCCCTTTTAGCGAAGAAGTTTTACAAAATTTTCAAAAGTAAAAAGAGGGTTGATTTTTAAAAATTGAATGATAAGAAAAGATCTAAATCTAAAACCTGAAAATCATTAAAAGACAATAAATGTTATAACTGCCAAGAATATGGGCATTTGGCAAACAAGTGTCCTAAAAAGGATAAACCCAAAAAAGAAGAGTATATTGGCTACTTGGGATGAATCTTCCGGTTCTGAAGCTTCTTCCGAATCAAAAGATTCTAAAACTGAGTCAGGCAATGAAGTCAAGGCCCTTATGACTCTAGCCAAGTTCACTTTTTCAGATAATGATGATTTAACTAGTGAAGAAAATCTGGATAGTGATCATGAAAATGAAGATGATCTTCAAGATGCTTACAATGCCCTATACAAGGAAAGTTGTAAAATTGTTGTCAAACTTCCAAAAGAAAATTTTTCAAAGCTTAAAGAAAATTTTGTGTCTCTTGTTTTAGAAAATTTCCATATTTCAGATTGTTTTAAAAAATGCAAATGCGATTTAGATTTCAAAACCTCCCTTATTGAAAATCTTAAATCTGACAATGAAGAACTTAAAGTTGAAGTCGCTTCACTTTTAAGTTTAAATGATACATGAAGGTAAGCCCAAGGTGATCTAAAGCTAGAAAAACTTTTGTCTGGATCAAGAAAATATGGCGACCGATCCGGTACCAATTGATATGTTTCCACAAATAGTTAAAATTCAATTTCTTGAGTCAATCCTATTTTCGATAGGAGCAGTTGACAATTGAATCCCATTTTTCCATTATATTCGTATCCGTAATAGTCAGTAGTCAGATGTAGTAGAATGTCTAGGATTTTCATCTCGTTATGGTATATTCTACTCGGTTGGCATTCATGTACATTATTGGACGTTTTGAGTAACAGTCAAGAAGATCTTATGAGAATTGAACATTTTCACATAGAAGATGTAAAACAAATATTGGACATTTTTGAGCTATGATAGAAATATTCCTCCTAAATAGAAGAATGCTCCTCCCAAGTTTGTGAAAGGAGAAACCTCAAACTTAAAAGGGAAAAGTACAAATCAAATTTTTTCTAAAAATACTAAAACTTTTCAAAAACCTAAAAGCAACTATATCAACTATAAAAAATAAAACCAAAACCCTTTAGCTGAAAAAATAGTTGATTTACTTAAGGAGCTCTTAAAATCTAACTCAGTGGGTCATTTTTACAACAACTATAATCATAAGAAGACCAATTATACTCCTAAACCCAAAACAGTTATGAAATGGGTTCCTAAGGTTACTTGCTTAGTTGCCCACACTGCTTTCAAAGCTACAAGTCATTCGAAGTGGTACTTAGACAATGGATGCTCAAGGCATATGACTGGTGATAAAGGTCTATTCATAGATCTCAAAGACATGGGTGATGGTTCGGTCACATTTGGTGATGGCAGCAATTGCAGGATTATTGGCCAAGGTACGGTTCAACTCTTTAACCTTTCCTTATTTAAGAATGTTTTATATGTTGAAAGATTAAAACACAACCTGTTAAGCATATCTCAAATATGCAATAACAATCATAGTGTAAATTTTAGTAATCAAGGTTGTGAAATTTTAAATAAAAAGGGTTTTGTAATATTAACTGGTCGTAGAACTTCTGAAAACTGCTATATTGTAAGTGATTCTAGCTCATCTAGTCAAACGTGTTACATGGTCCATACCAATGAGTCTGAGTTATGGCATAAACACCTTGGATATGTACACTACCGAAATATGTACAGATTGAGCAAAAGAGAACTAATAAGAGGTCTACCTAAATTATAGAAAGTAGAGAAACTATGTGGTGAATGCCAGATTGGCAAACAAACTAGGAGTACCCACAAAAAGGTGGACTCCGATACCACATAAAAACCACTCGAGCTTCTCCATACGGATCTTATAGGACCAACCAGGACGGAGAGTCGTGGTGGCAAAAAATATATACTGGTAATCGTGGATGACTTTACCAGATTCACTTTGGTAACCTTCTTAAGGGATAAATCAGAAACCCTTGATGAAGTAAAAAGAGTTTTCAAACGGATTCAAACGGAAAAAGGTTTTTAAGTTTGTAAGATTCGTAGTGATCATAGATCTGAATTTGAGAATAACAGTTTTGAGAAATTTTGTAGCGATCAGGGAATATCGCATGAATTCTCTGCGCCTAAAACACCACAACAAAATGTAATTGTTGAAAGAAAAAATAGAGTGCTTCAAGAAATGGCTAATGTAATGTTGAATAGTATGAAGCTATCTAAAAATTTTTGGACTGAAACCATAAATATAGCCTGCTATATAATCAACCGGGTATATATAAGTAAATCTAATAATAAAACGGCTTATGAAATGTGGTTTAATAAGAAGCCTACTATCAAATACTTTCAAGTTTTTGACTACAAGTGCTATATTTCACGTGACCGTGAAAATCTGGGCAAGTTTGACACTAAAAGTGATGAAGGGATCTTTTTAGGGTATTCTTTGAACAGTCAAGCATATCGAGTACTGAATAAGAGGACTGGTGTTATTCAAGAATCCATTAATGTAGTCATTGATGATCACTTGAATACACCTGACTCAAGTTCAGATAATGATGGAGTTCTTTTAATTGACAAATCAGATACTTTATCAAATCAAACTAACTCTGAATTGAGGACTATTAAAGATCATCCAACCACACAAATTCTTGGAAACCCTCTCACTAGTATGCGCACTCATAGACAACTAGAAGATATATGTAATTACGTGTGCTTTACATCCCAGATAAAACCAGCTAACGTAAAAGAAGCTCTTTCTGACGAATACTGGATAGTTGTGATGCAAGAAGAGCTTAACCAATTTGTGAGAAATGATGTTTGGTATCTTGTTCTTAGACCTAAAGATAAACATATTATCAAAACTAAGTGGATTTTCAAAATTAAGTCTGATGAACTTGGTAATATAATTCGAAACCAGGCTAGACTGGTTGTATAAGGGTACACTTAAATTGAAGGAATCGATTATGACCCCAGTAGCTCATCTTGAATCAATCAGATTATTTATATCAATTGTTTGTTTTAGAAAGATAAAAATATATCAAATGGATGTAAAGAGTGCCTTCTTAAATGGTGATCTACATGAAGAAGTGTATGTTGAACAACCAGTGGGTTTTGAAGACTCTAAGAACTCTGATCATGTCTATCGCCTTAAAGAGGCTCTCTACGAATTAAAACAAGCTCCCAGGGCATGTCAGAAAAAATTGACTAAGTTTCTTCTAAGTTATAATTTTCAAATGAGAAGCCTTGAGAAGACTCTTTTTGTTAAGGAACATAACGATAATATCTTAATGGTGTAGATCTATAGTGATGATATTATTTATGGATCTACCTATTCTAACATGACTGTTGAGTTGGCAGATTTAATGAAATCTAAGTTTGAAATGAGCATGGTTGGGGAATTGAATTATTTCCTAGGGTTGTAAGTTAAACAATAACCTGATGATATTTCTGAAAGTGCCCTGGTTTGTCAAGTTACATGAGTGTTGAGTTAAATTGTCTACAGAGCCTGATAGGAAGATCAACTCAAGCATCTGCCTTAATCGGATGTGTGGAAGCTCACCACAGGTAAACTTAAAGCCTCACATCTCATAACCTAAAACACAAGGTGAATAAAACCCTTAAAAATAAGTTAAAAATCATAGGGTTTTAAGGTGAGAAAACTTTTTCAAAATAGGAAAATCTCTGAGTTTTTCTTACCTTGTCGATTTTATCGAAACACCCTCAATATGATCAACCTGCTCTGTCGATGTCCTCGATACCTTAACGATATTATCGTTGTGGGGACTAAAAGTGTCCAGCAACTAAATATTTATCTGGACGGATTTATCAATGTATCGATACACCTATCGATATCATCGATATAAGAACTAAAAATGTCCAGTAACTTCACAACATATCTGGATGAATTATCAATGTATCGATACACCTATCGATATCATCGATATACAAATCTCGAGTCCATCAAAAATGGCTCGATAAGATCAACAGGCAGATTTTCGGTGCCCCTGTTTTTTAATGAAAATCTTAAATTCCTTCGATATATAGATGCTCTTCCGATATGACCTGAAATCAAATATCGATAATATCGAAAGTCCATCGATGATATTGATCGTGGGCGTGCATTTCTTACAGTAGATATTTCAGGTTGTTTTAAACTATGATCGGGGGCCCTTCGATAGAATTGATATTCAAATATTGATGATATCGGCACTAGGTCGATTACATCGAACAAGGTCATAAACCGTCCAGCAAGCTTAAAGACAAATCCGCTGGATTTATCGATGCCTCGACTCTGATCTCGATATTATCGACATTCAAATTCTGATGATCTTGATGGTTCCCCGATCATTCATGAAATCTTAAAATATTTCAAAGTCAAGTCTCTCTCATTTTTCAAGTGTCGATGGATCGAACCTATCATTGATGGAATCGGAGTTCAAAATCCGATGACATTGACAGTAGTTTCGATTCATCGACCAATTGGCAAAAGTTTCAAAAACTTATGACATTAAGTTCAAGTAATCGAGCAGACCATCGATGCTATCGAGAGTATACGCTCGATGATATCGAACCTACTTGATGATATCAAACCTGCTCGATAATATCGAACTCTGTCATAAATGTAACCATTTTATATCCGTTGGAACTTTTTGCCTATATATAGAGGACTTATCTTTTGTTGCTGTGAGAGAAAGAAGAGAGAGCTTTTGTGTGTTTCAACTTATATCTTATATCTAAATCCCTTTCTCTCAAGGGAGTTCATCCTCCAATCTACCCTCTTCATTGACATTCAATAGAGTGGATTGGGGAATGAACTTCTACATTCAAGGATCGTCCATCTACTACCTTAATGGCAAATCATTAAGCTGGGATGCCTTGAATGCATAAGATTGGGATCGCTCTATCTTCTTGATAGAAAAATATTTTGAGAGTAGGATTCCATCTTCACCTTGACCTAACCCGAAGCCGAGTATTGGTACATCATTTTGTGTTGTGGATCAAGGAAACAGAAGACTCTTCGTCAACAAGGAGGAGGAGATCTTCGGCATTGTGCTAAACATGACTCATCAGCTTATTTGTAAGTATCCAGAGTCCAAGAGGACACTTATGATCATTTCTTTCTAGGATTGGGTCTTAAGTGATTCTCACCCTTTTAAGTCCTCAAGGAGGCCTCCGGTAGGAGTGTACGTGGTGGGTGTGTTGTGTGGACCCTTGCTCTGTGAAGAGCATAAATATCTGGTTAGGAGTGAACCAGTAAAACTCTGGGTTTGAGGTGAACCGCGTAAAACCTTGGGTTTGAGGTGAACCATGTAAAACCTTAGGGTTTGAGGTCAACCGTGTAGAAACCTCCAGTAGGGTCTTATGGAAGATCATTGGCCAGTGTGCCTAAAAGTGGGTGCATTGTGTTGACCCTTGCTCGTGAGAGCATAAACAGTCAGCCTCAGTGTAGGTTGTAAAGGTTGAAGGTGAACCTGATTTAAAACCTTAGGTTAGAGGTGAACCACTGTGAAACCTCTTTAGTGAAATTCGGTACACTCAAGGGTTGAGTGCGGTTACCGGGAGTGGAGTAGACTTATTGTCGAACCACTATAAAAATGACTGTGTTTGAGATTGTTATTCTTATGATTGTGTGATTTGCTTTAATACTTCCATATCTGAATAATTGATCACACCACACACACCTACACAGTCATATCCATCATAAGCTAGCTTGCATACTGCTTATCTCTAAAATAGTTTGTGATTGGATCCTCTACTAAGCTTGGAAGCTAGTAGAGTTATATTTGAGTAATCCTGATAATTGCATGATCACAAGATTAGTGAAGTAAGATTTTTAAATAAATTATAAAAACTTTAAAAAGTCCTATTCACCCCCCTCTAGGACATATTGGCATATTCCTTCTTCAACTAGTGCTGTCTTTCCTGCCATTTCAATTGGTATCAAAGCAGGTCTCTCTTTAAGGGCTTCACCGCCTAGAGAGTGATCTTGAATGAAGTTGGGAATATGGCCAAAGGAGAGGGCTCATCAGTCACTAGACCTCCAATATTTGATGGCTCAAACTATGCATACTGGAAGGCTAGGATGCACTACTTTCTAAGATCTTTGGATCATGACGTTTGGGACATAGTTAAAAGCGGATACATGTCACCAACTGAACAAATCATACTTGATAGTGGCACAACAATCACAAAGCCCAAACCAAAATAAAAGTGGACAGCATTCGATAAAGAAAGGCAAACATCTGAAGCTAAGGCTATGAATGTTATCTACTGTGCCATGTCCCAAGATATTTTCAATCAGATAAGTATGTGTGGGACATCCAAAGAAGTATGGGATCTACTGGAAACAACCCATGAAGGCACAAGCACTGTGAAGCGATCTAAACTTCAACTCCTGACTTCACCTTTCGAAAGTCTCAGAATGGAAGAGCATGAAATGTTTATGGAGTTTTTCACCAAACTAAATATTATTTACAACTCCATGGGTGGATTGGGAGAGAGTTCCAGTATCGATAATTTGTAGAAAAATTCTAAGATCCCTACCGGAACGATTTAATCCCAAGGTTACAACAATTGAGGAGTGTAGGAACATAGATGAAATGAAAGTAGAAGAACTGGTAGGTTCCTTACAAACTTTTGAACTACACTTCAAACAATCCCAAAAATCCAAAAACACTGTCCTAAAAACTTCAAAGAAAACAATTCATGAGGATAGTGAAAGTGAAAAGGAAGATGAAGATGAAGAAGTGGCCTTACTGGCATAAAAATTCAGAAGATTTTTTCAGAAGAATTGTGGCCATCTTTCTAAAGGAAGAAATGTGAACTATAAACCTTCTACAAGAAAATTTGGTAAAAGAACCAAAGAACCACAATGCTACGCCTGTCATGAGTATGGACACCTATCAACTGAATGCCCAAACAGAAAAACTAAGGGCAAGGCAATGGCCACCACATGGGATGATACTGAGGAGTCAAATTCAGAATCTAGTGACTCAGAACGCGATGGAGATCAGGAATCATTGAAAATACTCATGGTCTCCACTGCTTCAATCATTCCTACTGAATCTAAGAACAAGAATAGCTAGCCACCAAATCATTTTCATCTGATAATGAGGAAACTGAAGAAGAAGAAAAGGATAAGCTACAAAATGCTTACAATCAACTTTATATTCATATCATCAATATCCTTAAAAGACTCGGAACAGCAGAGAACAAAAGTAAGTTGTTACAGAAAGATTTGGATAACACATTTGAAATCAACACACAATTAATAAATGATCTACAATAATATCATCTGGATAATGATAGACTTGAACAAATTAATACTTTTCTTGAAAACAAGTCTGATAAATTGAACAAACAGGTTGAATTGCTAGAAGATGAGAATAGACTTCTTTACAATGAAAATTATACACTCCTGTTTGATCTAGAAGAATCTAAGAAGATGGCCAAGATAAACTACAAGTTCTCCCAGAGTGGCAAAAAACTAGTAAAACTGTTGGGAATGGGAAGACCTAGAAAGGATAAAAGCGGCTTAGGATATGAAAATTTTAAGCCAAAGGCTGCAAATACAGCACCTAGAACTGAAAAATCTACTACTTTTGGGAGTAAAACCAGAACAACTCCAACATATCATTTGTGTGGTGATTCAGGTCATTATAAGTTTGAATGCATAACACCTAGGAGGACTAAACTTAACTCTGGTCAGAATCATGTTAACGAATTATCAACCAGAGAAATACAGAACTTTAAAAGTCCTCTAAAGGATATGGATAGAAACAATGCCCTTGCACCACCACTCAAATCGGTTAACAAAATGAAATGGATAAGGAAGAATTAGTTCAAACCATGCAATAGAATCTGAACCTGTACTAAAATGAGATTTTTTTTTTTAAGCTTAAAATGATATATCTGAGGTTCCTTGACTCAATCTTTTGCATAAACATTCATATGTTTATAATTTTGTTGTGTACAGTACATGTACATAATTTTTTTTGAAGTATACTGTTGAAAAGAAATACGAAAAGTATACTTAAAGAATCGTTTGAATGCTGAAAATTGAAAATCTTCATCTTCGATATGACTATTAATATGACTTTCTCGATATATCAATAAAAGGACGATACGATCGACTCCTCTTGAGAATATGAATAGTCGTGTGACCAAGATTGATATCGAAGACAGACTCGATAGAATCGATCAACAACTTCTCGATGATATCGAACCAATGATCGATAATATTGACAGATACCGCTCGATAAAAGTCAGCAAAGCGAAAAAGGGGTTCATTTTCTTAAGGGTTTTGGTCATCCTCTCCACACGATTCTCTCGACCAAAACTGCTGGAAGCCATGTCGGACTACTCCAACCCCTTCGCAAATCTAGTACTACCCTTTTGACACGTCAAGAGTCCATTCTCATTTGGGTATTTTTTTTGTTCTTGTCAGGTTTTTGTCATTTTTCCCAACTTATCCCCATGGGAAAAGACAAAGGGAAAGGATCTGGACAGGGGAAATCTTCAAAAATCTCCCGACAAAAGGTGCTTGCCTCTAAGGCTAAAGCAAGTGCTTCCGAACATGCGATCCCCACAAAGCAACACTCAAAACATGGTGGGTCCCAGTCGGAAGAGCAGACACCTCCACCATGCAAGTCAATCCCGTCCTGATAAGATTTGCAGGAAGGAAAGTCATTCCCGAAAGGAAAGTCGACAGAAGCTACTCGATTTCATATAATCTGGAACCTCTATTTTCAGCTATAGATTGGTCACCAGTTCTCAACTTTGGAGGTTCATATCAGCTTGAACGAACTTACCATTTCTTTGCTGCCTGCCATTCTCCGACATCTGATCCTCCATCCATCTCTCAGAATCGTAGATGGTGATGATGTCTTGATCACCTGTGGTCTATTGCAGGAATATTCAATCTTATCTTATCTCCTGTAGGAATCCCTGATATGGACATGGAAGACCCTGAAGTTCGGTCCAAGGTCACTAAATTTCTCTACCATAATCATGATGTCGAGTGGTATCAAGGGAATGCCCTGAAAGTCAAGTTCATGGAACCACGTTATTGAGTCCTGCATGGTATTCTTGCTTCAAATATTTACTATAAAGGTTCTAACAGAGCTGACCTCATTGGCTTCATAACTATGATAATCAATTCAATCACCGCTGGGATCAAGATCTGTCTGCCTACCCTGATTGTGTATCAATTGGTGTACGCTTATCATAGGGCTAAGGACATTCTCCTACCATATCCCTAGATCATCAATACAATTTGTAATACCATAGGGTTCCAAACTACAAATGATCTAGTTCTTCCTCTCCAATCCTTCAACAAAAGCAACATCCGAAGGATGGATCTAAGGTTTCACAAATACCCTAAGGAGCCCCTGGAGGAAGGAATTTAAGCTGAGGAAGAAGGCAGGGCTAGTAACACTCCTATGGGAGGGACCGAGATGACTGAAGAAGCTACTTCTAGACCTCAACATGCTCCATCAATATCAACACCTGGGCATGCAAAGAGGTTTAAGCCCCATCCAGACAAGCTTGGTGCCATTCAGCATGAAGTCTCTCAGCTTAGGGAGTCAATGAATGAGAGATTTACTGTCCTGGAACAGATGGTGCTAAGTGTGCAGCAAACCATCCAATAATTGGTGAACGTGATAACTTGTCGCCGGGACGACACAACACCATCCCACTCCGCTCCATGATGATGTTCACTACATGCTATCACCTACACCCCACTCTTATCTCTACGTACGAACATTAGTATATTTTTGAATGTTCTACGTCTTCATGAGTATATGTGATAACTAGCTAATCTGGAGATTCTAATGTTTTTTTTTCTTCTTTTTTATTGTATATGTCCATGGAAGGACTGTTTTTTTTTTCTTTGTTTGGTTTGGTTAGGATAATTTTTTCTACTGCTGTCTGTGGCAGTACATGTTTGGATGTTTTGGATTATGACCGAATATAATTCTAACTTTTATCGCCATAATTAAGTTTTCTGATCCCCTAGTTTATCAAGTTTCTGTTATGGATTGCATGTGATTGCAAACTGTTATATAACTGCTCCAAAATGCCTCCATAGGTTCTGAAATAGATGCTTTCTTAAATTAACTGTTATACATCAATTGATCTGCTTCTGCCAGTTTGGTTCTCCCAAGTAATTCAAAGCTTCAGTCAATATCACCCGAGATATCTTTGTCAATGACTGACAAAAAGGGGGAGAACATTTACAAACACCCCGAATGGAAATTGTGTATCTATTAGATGTTGTTGCAGGTGTTAAGGGGAGCAGCTGCATCAAGTAAGGGGGAGTTTATAAGAAAGGGAGAGCAACTACTGGTTGTGGACATGGGATAAAAATTGTAAAATTGTGTAAAAGCATGTACACACAATTTAGGGTGTGTTTGTCTAAAGAGTTCTAGGGTGTTTTAGGGATTTTGTCACGTAATTGACAAAGGGGGAGATTGAAAGTGCCCTGGTTTGTCAAGTTACGTGACTGTTGAGTCAGATTGTCTACAGAGCCTGATAGGAAGATCAATTCAAGCGTCTGCCTCAACCGGATATGTGCAAGCTCGCCACAGGTAAACCTAAAGCCTCACATCCCATAACCTAAAACACAAGGTGAATAAAACCCTTAAAAATAAGTTAAAAATCATAGGGTTTTAAGGTGAGAAAACTTTTTCAAAATAGGAAAATCTCTAAGTTTTTCTCGCCTTGTCGATTTTATCGGAACACCCTCAATATGATCGACCTGCTCTGTTGATGTCCTCGATACCTTAATGATATTATCAATGTGGGGACCAAAAGTGTCCAACAACTAAATATTCATCTGGACGGATTTATCGATGTATCGATACACCTATCGACATCATCGATATAAGAACTAAAAATGTCCAGCAACTTCACAACATATCTGGACGAATTATCGATGTATCGATACACTTATCGATATCATCGATATACAAATCTCGAGTCCATCGAAAATGGATCAATAAGATCGACAGGCAGATGTTCGGCGCCCCTTTTTTTTAACAAAAATCTCAAATTCCTTCGATATATCAATAATCTTTCGATAAAATCAAATATCGATAACATCGGAAGTCCATCGATGATATCGATCGTGGGCGCGCATTTCTTACAATAAATATTTCAGGTTGTTTTTAACTATGATCAAAGGCCCTTCGATAGAATTGATATTCAAATATCGATGATATTGGCACCAGGTCGATTGCATCGAACAAGGTCATAAACCGTCCAGCAAACTTAAAGATAAATCCACTGGATTTATCGATGCCTCGACTTTGATCTCGATATCGTCGACATTCAAATTCCGATGATCTTAATGGTTCCTTGATCATTCATGAAATCCTGAAATAATTCAAATTCAAGTCTCTCTCATTTTTCAAGTGTCGATGGATCGAACCTGTCATCGATGGAATCGGAGTTCGAAATCCGATGACATCGACAATAGTTTCGATCCATCGACCAATTGGCAAAAGTTTTAAAAGTGTATGACATTGAGTTCGAGTCATCGATCAGACCATCGATGCTATCGAGAGTATACGCTCGATGATATCGAACCTGCTTAATGATATTGAACTCTGTCATAAATGTGACCGTTTTATATCCGTTGGAACTTTTTGCCTATATATAGAGGACTTGTCTTTTATTGCTGTGAGAGAAAGAAGTGAGAGCTTTTGTGTGTTTCAACTTATATCTTATATCTAAAGCCCTTTCTCTTAAGGGAGTTCATCATCCAATCCACCATCTTCATTGACATTCAATAGAGTGGATTGGGGAATGAACTTTCGCATTCAAGGATCCTCCAGCTATTACCTTAATGGCAAATCATTAAGTTAGGATGCCTTGAATGCATAAGATTGGGATCGCTCTATCTTCCTGATAGGAAAATATTTTGAGAGTAGGATTTCATCTTCACCTTGATGCAACCCAAAGTTGAGTATTGATACATCATTTTGTGTTGCGAATCAAGGGAGCAGAAGACTCTTCGTCAACAAGGAGGACGAAATCTTCGAAATTGTGCTAAACGGGACTCATCAGCTTATTTGTAAGTATCCAGAGTCCAAGAGGACACTTGTGATCATTCCTTTCTAAGATTGGGTCTTAAGTGGTTCTCACCCTTTGAAGTCCTTAAGGAGGCCTCTGGCGGGAGTGTACGTGGTGGGTGCGTTGTGTGGACCCTTGCTCTGTGGAGAGCATAAATATCTAGTTAGGAGTGAACCAGTAAAACTCTGGGTTTGAGGTGAACCACGAAAAACCTTGGGTTTGAGGTGAACCGCATAAAACCTTAGGTTTGAGGTGAACCATGTAAAACCTTAGGGTTTGAGGTTAGTCGTGTAGAAACCTCCAGTAGGGTCTTATGGAAAGTCCTTAGCCAGTGTGCCTAAAAGTGAGTGCATTGTGTTGACCCTTGCTCGTGGGAGCATAAACAGTTAGTCTCAGTGTAGGTTGTAAAGGTTGAAGGTGAACCTGATTTAAAACCTTAGGTTAGAGGTGAACCACTGTGAAACCTCCTTAGTGAAATCTGGTACACTCAAGGGTTGAGTGCAGTTACCGGGAGTGGAGTAAACTTATTATCGAACCACTATAAAAATGACTGTGTTTGAGATTGTTATTCTTATGATTGTGTGTTTTGCTTTAATACTTCTATATCTGAACATTTGATCACACCACACACACCTACACAGTCATATCCATCATAAGCTAGCTTGCATACTGATTATCTCTAAAATAGTTTGTGATTGGATCCTCTACCAGGCTTGGAAGCCAATAGAGTTACATTTGAGTAATCCTGATAATTGCATGATCACAGGATTAGTGAAGTAGGATTTTTAAATAAATCATAAAAACTTTAAAAAGTCTTATTGACCCCCCTCTAGGACATATTGGCATATTCCTTCTTCAACTAGTGCGGTCTTTACCGCCATTTCAATTTTTATTTTTCAAACCAAATATGCTTTGAACTTGATTAAAAAGTTCGGATTTGAGAATGGTAAAAATTTTGATACTCCTATGAGTACAACCTTAAGACTTTCAAAAGACTCTACAGGTAAAAATGTGGATCCTACATTATATCGTAGTATGATTGGCTGTTTACTTTATTTAACTGCTAGTAGACCTTATATTACTTTGAGTATTGGTATTTGTGTTAGATATCAGTCTAATCCTAAAGAGTCACATCTAATTGTTGTTAAGTGGATTATGCGATATGTCGCAAGTACAGCAAAATTGGGTCTTTGGTATCCACATGAGACTAGTGTTCAGTTGGCTGGGTACTCAGATGCTAATTGGGCTGGTAATATCGATGATAGAAAATTAACCAGTGATGATTGTTTCTATATTGGAAATTGTTTAGTTTCTTGGTTTAGCAAGAAGCAAAGTTCTATATCGCTCTCATCTTGTTGAAAGGTGAATACATCGCGTATTTGAAATGCATGTACTCAGCTTGTTTGGATGAAACGTATGCTAAGCGATTATAGAATTGCATAGGATTCAATGGTTTTATATTATGATAATTCCAATGCAATAAATATTTTTAAAAATCCAATCCAGCATTCACGTACCAAGCACATTGACATTAGGTTTCATTACATTTGTGAATTAGTGGAAGAAAAAGTAATTTCATTGGAATACATTCCTACCAAGACTCAACTTGCTGATATTTTCACTAAACCGCTTGACAAAAGCAGGTTTAATAAATTAAAATTTAATCTTGGTATGTGCATTCTAAATTGATTATTCATGCATGTTTGTATCATAGTGTATATATATTTCATAATTTATTGGTTTAAATTTCAAATTTTTATGAAAAATGCATGTTTTTGTTGGTACATGACCAGTCGAGGACATCCCACGACCAATCGTGTAGCGCGCTGGATCTTTTTAATTTGGGGAAAATCACTTTCTTCCTCATTTCCTATTTCTTCTCCAACGGACCAAAGCATGACTAGTCGTACCCAACTGTTTGATTAATCAAGGTTAGTGCATTATTTCTGTTATTCTTGTAGATTCAAGCTCTGTTCACTTCATTTTCTTCCTTGGAGTGCTTGATTTCAAGTTTTCATAAAGTTTTTGGGGTTTTCTTCTCCAAAATCTGATTTTGAAGAAACCCACTCTGCATCTTTTTACACCCACTTGATTTCTTCATTTCTTAGTTGTAAATGGATGCTAAAGGTAAAAAACAAAACTCCCCATGGTGCTTTCTCATCTCGATCAACTATAACAAGGCGCCACCTTTGGTCACCCGAAGATGATCCATACCATGTGCGGGATTTATGATTGCACAATGTTATCGTTGAACGACCTGTCGATCTTGAATACATTGCTCCTTTTGGTCTCCTTCCTATTCTCCAAGTTGTAGGATGGGCAAACATTCTACATTGGGGTGAGCCAGCATACCAATCTATTACGCAAGCTATGTTTGCGTGTATTACTGAATTTTTGACTGAGAATTTAACGTTTAAAATCGCAACTAGAAAAGGTCCATTTAACATATACCGTAATTTAATTTCTACTTTAATGGATATACCCGTTAATGACGATGGTATTCCTATTCACACTCTAGCTAAAAAACCGCCGGAATCAGAAAAATGAGCGCTCACTAGAGCCTTATGCAACATAGATGCCCAATGGACTCATAAAGGGAATGCGCTCGCCTCAAGGTTCTTGTTACCCAGATACAGGGTTTTGGATCAAATATTTATTTCCAATCTGTATCCACGTTCAGGTAACAAAACTAAACTGACTTCCTTTATGGTTCGGGTTTTACATTCCATCATCTCTGGTTGTCACGCCCCAAATTCGGAGAACGGGCTCACAAAATTCCTGATCGCTGAATCCGATGCCGACAGCCTTCGTAGTACCCCATTCTCGGCTCCCAGCGCCCATACACCAAATTCCGATCCTGGGATCTTACAAGGAGGATTTTTAGTATGATTTTTTTAATGAAGCATAACCACAAGCATAACCAAGTCATAAAACAACATCATCATCACATATCCACTAATATAATCAATTGAATACAATGCTGAAAGGGAAATACATGTATCGAAATGAAAGCTTCAGAAAATAGTTGCACGCTCCAAGCTCAACACTATTGCAACTTAATGCCACTTGCACGCATCTATCGTGCATAAGCTTATAGAAAGCTTAGAGGGTGGTGCAAGTATATGTAAGGTAAGTGCCAAGTATACAATGAAGCACATGAATCATACATCATCGGGATAAATGGAAATACTAACAAGATCATAAATCATACGATATCAGAGTAAGCGGAAATATACTGGTAAGTCAATGAATCATTCAATAACAGAATACGCAATACGAATCGACTATGTAAATGTGGAAGCCAAATATTAGATGTCGATGATGCAATGCAATATGTAAATCCTACTAAGTCCGTGTAGGCCATATAAGTGCAAAAACATAATAACTCAAAATGTTAATTACTGTAGATGCAATGTAATATGTAGTGCGAATGAAATGATTATGCTGAAATGTGAAGTCGGGATGATAGTACGAAGTATCACAGGCTATGGGATCCATCACAATAGACTTCTATCCAAACCAGTCCCATACCTAAATTTGGATAGTCAGACACAATGGGTAAACTCCTGATCTTAGGTTAGTCGCGCGCCCAACCGAAATCCTGGCATGTCATGGTACACGTAACAAATAGTTACGCACCACCAGCCCGAGTGGATAGTGAATGAATGAATGAATGGATATGCAATTTCTGCTCAATAAGTCCACATATCAATATGGTTGCTCTCTGGAAAAATTACCGGGGTCTATTACACTCTACTCTGACTGCCTCCTCCTTAGCTGCACGGCCTAGTGAGTGGAAGAGGCCTCACTATCCACCTAGCCAGCAGTCTGTCAATACCTACCCGGCTCGTCGATAGCGGACCCATTTACGAGCTGGTCATACTCAACCTAGCTTATAGTCCCCTCACTTGGGCGGATAAGGCCACACCCCCTCCCAACCGACCACGACACAGTGAGAGACGCGGCCTACTGGTATTCGGCACTTGGGCGCACATGTTCCACTCGATTTTGACGTTGGGGCTACTCTTGGCCTCGAAGGTTTTGAGATTTTCACCCAAGGACATCCTAACTGCCCACAGTGCTAGAACCAAATATTTCCGGTGTCCCATCTAGCCATCCACGATGTGCCTGTGGAGGCCATGTCCCAGACATCGCTAAGGCGTACAATGATCAAGTCACACATATGCGAGATGCATGAGTCACACTATCCAGTCACGCAGTAATCCTGCACGTACTGCCCGATAACGTGGGGCACTCCATCTCATGAGTCCTGTAAATGGTCTGCTTAATGGCGTATGCTATGATCAAACATTCTTCATATCAGACATACATATGATGCGTATGGGCATGAATCATGGAGTTATACTAAGCATGTTATATGGTGATGAACTATCCTCATAACAAAGATGGCCTTGATGGCCTACACACAACAAGTATGGGCCTATCAATGGGCCCTAAGGAGAGTTATCATGCGGACATTTAATGAACATTATTCTTACAATGTGGACGTTAAACCATCATTGCTCCCAAGGCATGGCCCACCATAAATATCATTACCCATTGGGCCTCGACCCATAGGCCTCCAATATATCAAATGGGCCTCACAGCATGGGCCTCATGTATATCAAGGGGGGCTTAAATGGATGGGCCATAACTACATCAAGATGGGCCTTCTCAAATGGGCCTTATATATATCAAGGTGGGCCTCAACGACGGGCCATAAATATGGGCCACAAATACATCAATGTGGGCCTCACCACATGGGCCATATGCATATCAAATGGGCCACACCAAGGGGCCTTATGTACATTACAATGAGCCATATCCCATGGGCTGTAAATACATCACAATGAGCCTCAACCCACGATCCCAATACATCACAATGGGCCTTAACCCATGGGCTCCAAATACATCACAATGGGCCTCAACCCACGAGCCCTAATACATCACAATGGGCCTCAACCCATGGGCCCCAAATACATTACAATGGGCCTCATAACATGGGCCTTACATTCACATCAAGGTGGGCCTCAACAATGGGCCATAAATATGGGCCACAAATACATCAAGATGGGCCTAATACATACCCCAAAGGGATTCATATTGAAGAATCATTTGGACCATACCACAATAGCAAGGGAGATAATAATTTTCATGGTTAAATAAATCACAGGGCCCATTATAACATTTATTTGCCAACCACTCTAATTATAAGGTCATAAAGTCCTAGATTAAGAGGGAAAACAAATGTCATATTGGTCCAAACCCTGTAGTCCAAGGGTTTCTAATGGTGGACATTCAAACCCACTTATTTATGAAATGTGGTCCACTTGATCCTAGGTCTTCTCTTATTTTTCTTCTAGTCTCAAGCCTTAAAATTATCTATTAAAATAGTTGGACAGATTGGATACAACACATGCATCATGATGAGGGTCCACATGGAGGCCCACCATCATGTATATTATATATAATATAATATATAATTTATATAATATATATATATACAATATTATATATAATATATATATATATATATATATATATATCTATACATACATACACACACGCACACACACCGTCCCCTGGACGGTGTGGATAGAACACATAAATCATCTGGGGGGTTTCACCATCCACCGTCAGTGGATGGTGAGAATGAAACACATACATCACTGTGGGTCCCACGTGGGGCCCACCATAACGTTTATCTTCCATCCAATCCATTCATAAGGCCACACGTGCCTGGATAAAAGAGAAAAAAAATTTCAAACTGATCCAAAACTTCTGCAACCACAAAAGAGTTTCAATGGCAAACGTTCATCCCACTATTTCCAATGATGTGGGCCACTTGAGAGTCAGATTGGCCTGACCTTTGGAGGGGGCCCACTTCAGGGAGGGGCCCACCTAATGAACGGTTGGATGTCATACACACATCAAGGTGGGGCCCACGGCTGGGGGCCATGGGTCCCTGCTGCCTGCGCCTCTGATAGCAGCAGCGTCTGCTGCCATGAATATATATTTTTTTTTAATCACGAAATATCGCGGTTTTTCAGGTGTGGGACCCGCATCAGTGGAATCTGACCCTGCCATTGGTCCCCATAGCTCAAGACAAGCCAAACAAGCCCAATATCAAATATATTTTAACGTATAGAAACATCGGGGTGGATTTGAACAGTAAACACACTGTTTTCAACACTATGGCCCACCTCATGCTTGGATCAACCTCATTTTTCAGCTCAATGCCTAAAATGAGTTGGTAAATAGGATGGATGGCGCGGATTGAACTTATACATCAAGGTGAGGCCTGCATGAGCGGTCCACCCCAAAACCCAAAGAAAAACCCTTATTTTATTTTGTTCAGCTAACATTTAACGTCCGTGAATGCTGGATGGTTTTGGGCAAACAGCTTTACAAGGTGGGCCCTGCTCAGGTGGGCCACCAAATGATGGATGGTGTGGACACAACACATATGTAAAGTGAGCCCCACCCACAGATGGCTTGGACCAAATACATGCTTCATGGCGGGGTCCATCCAGGTGGGCCACAAGGTCACATTATCAAAGAAGAAGAAATGAAAAGGAGAGGGAGAGAGGGAGAGAGTGAAATAGAGTGGGACGCGTGTGATGAAGGGCTCTGCCACTATGAGCCCTCCCTTGCAAGAAATCATACATCAAGTGGGTCCCAATACACGTGGGCCTACTAAATTAAGGATCAACGGTGGAGATCCCTTCTCCACCCAAAATGGATGGTCTAGATGACCTCTTTTCATGCAAGGGAAAAATAAATATCATGATGGGGTCCATGGAGAATGGCCCCATCATGGAACGATCATGAGCATCAAGGTGGGCCATCGGCCACACCTAGGGTCCAAAGTGAGATCCATACCATCAATCGGTAGGCCTCACTTGGCCCATCATCAAAACATGAAAAATCTAGCCTAATGAGCACCCACCGTCGATCTTCTTAGTCCGTTGGAAAGCCGATCTCCTTGTGCTTCACTTTGATGGAGGGAGATGAGGTTTGAATGACTAGGATGAAGGTTAAGGGATAGGAAAGTGGGCCACTAAAAATCACTTTTCTCTCACAGGGAAGAGCTTAAACATGTGCACCTATCTTGCTTGGGATTGTGGGTTTGAGAAATAAGAGAAAGAGAGTTGTAAAGAGAGAGAGGGTAGCTTAGGTAGGCTATGATTACTTGTAAGAGAGGGTGGCTAGCAAAAAATACTTGTAAGAAGGGCTAGGGGTAGGGTGGCTAGCCATAAGTGCTTGTAAGAAGGGCTAGGGGTAGGTAGGGTGGCTATAGCTAAGGTAGGGTGGCTATAGCTAGGATGATGTCATCCATCACCCTCATGATTTCATACGGATTGGTGCCACGTGGGATGGGTGGGTCCTGCAATATGTGATCCACGGTCATTATAATGCACGGTCCATATCTTATGATCTAAGCGTCTGATTGATGCACAAGATGCGGTGTTGGAATCGCGGCGATGGTACGGTCACAATGGTACAAGTCTCGGATTAAGCTGACTTAAATCTACATGATACTACTTAAGGTCACGCGCAAATATCAATTATGGGTCGCAGGTTTTTGGAATTCGACCGGAAGGACATGGGAGTCAACGAAATAGTACAGGCTATGATACGGGTCTTACACTGGTACTCCAGTTTGTCTTCCATCTTTGATCTGTCATTCCATTATTTAGTTTCATCTCTATCTAGGACATAGTGATATACCATTTGCCTATCTTATGACTATGTTAGCTACTCACATGCTAGTTGTTATGCCTGTTAGAGAGGCTCCTATTCATCACCTTACTTTCGATAATTATAATATTAACAAGATGAAATTAAATTAGACTCTAGAAATGATCCTGACTATGAACCATCTGATTTTGATTTATGTCTACGTGCACTTGAGGAGAAGGTAGAGAACATGAATGTTACCCATGATTTGCAGTTTAAATATATACGTAAGTATCTAAGGTGCTTAAATAAGAGCATTCATCAAATAGATCCTACCATAACTGCTCCTTCTTCAGGATCTAATTAAGTGTTTTATCCTTTGGTCTATAATAACTTTTATACTACTTTGTTTTTGTTGGTATATGAACTTTGATTTTACTTCAGGTTGTTGGTTAATGATATGTGAACTTTGAATTTGCTTATACTTCTTTCATATCTTGCTTATACTTCACTCCTTATTACTCTCTTGTTCATTTTCCTCTTCCATATCATATGTGCTTCCTTTGTCATATTGTGACAAAAAAGGGGAGAATATTTAAGTTTGTTTGCTTATGGATATGGATGGATTGTGAAAAGTAGCAAGTAGCATTGAGCATTGTTTTTTTTTTATTATTATATGTGTGCTACTCAGGGGGAGTAAGTAAGAAGGTGAACCAGGCAATAACTGGTTTTCTTCTATAACTGGTGCATGATTCTTTATGTGTATATTGGTTATATTATATTGAGTGTGTTTTGTCACAAATTTGACAAAGGGTGAGATAGTAAGTGTTATGGTTTCTTGCACCTTTGATTGTCAAATTTTGGGGTGCCAAAACCTCAATCTGTGTCTTGTGTAGCACGTTGATATACATATGTTCAAAGCACTGCATTACAATGTTCTGAGTCAAGAAATGCAAGATCAATTACATTGTTCTCTTCTCTAAAGCATTAGAGTTTTAAAGCTACATCGAAGACAAAATCTTGTTCAAAGACTCTAGGTGAAGTACAATTCAAGGACTATGAATTCAAACTTCTGAAGATTTCAAGCTTCATCAAGTATAGAGATCTCAAGTTTCATAATCTTCAAAGGTCAACCATCATCTAAAGAAATGTAGTCTCAATGTTCATACATCACTTTCGAGGTATAATTGACCTTAGATTGACTTTAAGATAGGTCATTTTGTATACATAATTCAAATTAAATTTCTTTACATGTATTTGGACTGTTTTAAGACTAGTCCTAAACCCTGTTTGACTAGTCCTAGCACTGACTAGACCAGTCCAAGAAATTTCAGGACCAGTCTTATGTTAGTTGCAATTTTTTGGAATTTTCTGTTCATCTACGACCAGTCCTGGAGGCTGCTAGACCAGTCATGTGAACAGTGCACAACTCGTTCACGACCAATCCTGCAACCACGACTCAAACTACAGCAATAAATTTTGGATCCTCATGACTAGTCGTGGGAAGGTCGCGACCAGTCGTGGAGGGCTCACAACAAGTTGTGAAGAGCCTTCGAGCAGTCGTGGAATGATTTTATCTGATCGTGCTCAAAATTCAAAAATCTGTTCGACCTTCAACCAGTCGTAGTGTCCACAAGACCAGTTGAAGACACGATTTGTGCAACTATAAATAGAACACGAATTTCAAAGTTTTATATCGAATTCAAGTAAAATCAAGGCATCACTTTGAGAGATAAGTTTGTGTTATTTTTAAGCTACATTGTGCTTATTTGATATCCTCTTTTGTTAGCTTTTCATATTTGATTTTGTTTCTGCATTCCAATCTAATTTGAAAGAGGAATTGTGATATTCCACTTTTTAAAATCAAAATCAAATAGAGCTAGTCCAATTGGTTTAAATTAAAATCAATTAGAACCTACAACCATTTTAAAGTGAGTGTGGACATTGAACTTCTATATTCAAACTTCTACTCCGATTTGGTTCTTCCGGGCTATTACAAAAGGAGAAATCCTGATATTTTACATTTGAGTAAATCTTCTATTGTATTGGTTTGTTTTGAGATTAAGCTAGAAAAATCTCATTATTTTGGTTATTTGAGGTGAGCCAGGAAACTCAAAGTGGGGTTTTTGGATTGTGTAAGCCCATTTAAAAGACACAATTGTGAGGGTTTTAGGTGAACCTGAAAAAATCTATTTTAATAGTGAACACTAATATCCCCTGCGTGAGGATATTAGGAGTTGAGTAGCAAGCTGTGTGGCTGTTGTTTAACAATTGGTGAACACACAGGTGAACCACTATAACTTTTTGTGTTTTGTGAATGTGTGATTTATTTTCTATATCTTTTATCATTCAAGTTTGTGGGATGTATGTGTGGATGTGAATGTTGTAACATTTACATTTCAAGCATTGTGGGGAATGTAGTAATAATATAGATTTCAATTCTTGCTATTTCCTTTTTGTTTCTCTACAGTTTGAGTTTTTAATTCTCTATTTGTTCTAGTAAGGTTGTCCTTGCCATAAACCCTTGGTTTTTATGGTGAAAGGTTGTCCTTAGAACAATTAGAATTCAAGGTTACTTTACATTTTGTATTGTGGATTGTTATCTTTCTTTTGCTTGGCTATCTTATTGTTTAATTCTACTGGTATTATTTTTAAATTTAGCATAGTCCTATTCACCCTCCCTCTAGGACATATAGCTTGGCCTTTTCAAATAAGTTGATGAATAAGAAGATAGCCTTGTTATGATCCTTAAGAAAATCAGTGATAATGCCTTTGTTCTATATCTTCTAGAGGAAATGGAGATCTCAAGGACTTTTAATGTAACATATCAATATATAAGTCGTGAACCAAGCTCGTTGAAGAACTTGAGGAACTTTAATATGTGTCATGAATCAAACTCAAGGATGAGGTTTTTTTTAGGGTTTGATGTACGATGAAGATCAAGCATGTTCATAACACACATGGGTTGAAAGAAGCTAAAGGAGAAATTGACAAAATTCAGTATAGTTTAATCAATTGACAAATCTAGTCGACAGGTTGAAATTCTGCCCGAAATTTCATATTGTTTGCCAGCTTATTATAACACCATGTACCTTTATTGTTTGCTAGCTTATTGTGACACCCTATACCTTTCAGTGCTCGGGTGTTACCATGTAGACCTATTAAGGCAAATAGGCGAAGTAGATTCATCAAAATCACTACCATAAACTCCACCCTACAAGATGCATGTGCATTTACTCCATTTAAACTCAAAAAGAGTGAAATCCAGACTTGAAACCCTATTTTTTAAAATCTAAACTGGACTGGACTTTGTAGGACCCATCCATGATAGAATTGAACCATGAAAAGACAACATCATGACTTAAACTAACAGATCCGACTACTAGATCATCGAAGATTATCATTTAGACATCCAACAAAAAACTCTGACCCACCTAAGCATTGGATCTGCCTAGTCTCTAGTCAAATGACCCAGCGAGACTTGTAGTAATGAATTCTTGGTGGGAATTGGATCACACATCGCTATGGACCCCACCCTTTACATTGAGTGTCCACCACGTGTGTGCGCAACTGCGGAGCACCAAATGTGGATGCCCAATCAATCGGGTTTGACCCAATCGAGACCAAAGAAGAAAGGATTCTCTTGCAATTTTCTACCAACAAATGGACAGTATCTGTCAATTTGAATTTTGACCCACTATAATGTTCATCCAAGATGATTCGAACCATCCATCTGGTAGAGAGTCCACAACCAACCAAAACCTTATAACTTCCACGCGAAGTTGTACACGTGTGAACATTCAATATTCAATGCAATTTGAGTTGCACATGAGCAGATTTCAAAAATAGGAAACCCCATTTCGAATCAATGAACTGGCAATCTACATGTTCATGTTTCCTGCAATCCCAACCATGCATTCTCAAAGATCCAACCCTCCACTTATGCCCTATTTTAGGGTTTACTTGGCTGTGTAGAAAGGCGGAGGGAATCTTACCATTTTGAGGGGTAGGATGATTTCGAATGTCCGTGGGCTTCTAAAAGGTCCTCCAAAGGTATCAAGAATGTTCACCCTAGGGCAAGCAATAGCTCTACCCATTAGGATGAATAGTTCCACGAGAAACTCTCCTTCACATGAGAATTTGCCCGTGGCTGAAAATATCTGGACCCATCGATAATACGAGGATGTTCTGACAAATGGTGGGCCCCATGATAATCAGTGGACCCATCTCGTCCATCCAGAGAACACGTTATCGTCGGATGGGACCATAAATTAAAAATCATTATGAGCGGCCATGTCATCTTCTCCGTCCAGTTTTAAAACCCATCATGATGATGTGGGCCCCATTTTCATATATGAAGCGTTCATCTGGTAGATCCTACTATAAGGAGTCTATCCCAAACACTGGATTAAACCCATGTAGGTGGGATGTCAACTTACTCCCCTTAACACCAAACATAAGAGGCTCAGGACTACTAAACTAAACCCCCAATTAGTTGCAATTGTAGCTTTGAGAAGGTGTCTGAGTGCTATAACAATGCCGCTTTCCATTTTTAAAAATTGACCCCGAAAGCCCTAATAGTCTAGAGAGAGAATTGGATGTGGGCTTAAGCGCATGTCACACTGCCCCGAGTCAAGCGGAGTCGTGTCGGTGCCTCAGGCTCTAGCTGAATTCCTCATAATCACCTAGGTAAACCCTAGCACTGTTTGAGGGTAGAATGGGGAAGCCTAATCTCAGTTACCCCAACCCGAGTCAAGTCAGGTCATCCTGCTCGACGATTCTTCGCCACCGAGTCTCAACAGACGGGTCAACTCAGATGACTTCTGAGTTCACCCAGGACAACTAGGTCTCATTTTACTAAGTTTGAGCAACTCAGAACCCTCCCAAACGCTCCGAAGAAGCCCAAGGATCAGGCCCCATCTGTCGGATCGACCAGATTCACTGGCGAGTCGAAACACGAGTCGATTCAGGCAAAACCAGTATGACGTAGCCATCTGAACTGCTGAGCTAATCCATGTCATGCTCTTTCCTAAGCAGTGATTTGGTATGGATAATTCATTTGGCTGATAGTGTTATAACAACAACTGGATTTAGTTCGAGCTGACTCGTTTCAACCATAGAGACCGATTCGGTAATCCTCGAGTTTTGATTGGTTTCAGAGGCTGAGTTAGCTCTCGAATCATCAGTAATCAGTGACCTTCCAACCAAGAAAACCTGATGATTCGAACTCCGTTACACCATTTAAAACCCAAACAGGTCGAGCTAGTAAGTCAACTCGACTTTAAGCAGACTTAGTGAGTCGTGACCGAGTAGATGTCCATATCACTACTCAACTCACCACGTTACACCAGCATCAAAAGTAATACTGCCGTTATTAGGTTTATCTCAACCATAGTGGGATTATGAGATTGATGAATGAGCCACATTCAGCTCGTTTCGAGCTGAGTTAACTTAGTTTACTTTGCTAAGTTTCTTTTGAGTGAATATGTGAAGAGGGAGTGAACTTATGAATGATAACTTGCTCTAGGACAAGATCTAGGCTAATGAAGTTATCGATCAGTGATTAGGAGTGCTTCACCACCTAGCCTAGCAAGCAATCAAGCAAGGTAGCTTCTACTTTATAGCTTATAACCAAATTCTCTTGGATGTTAAGAAGAAACCTAATGGTCGACTTAAAATTTTGGTATATGAGGTTGTACGTTTCTACCACTCTTGAACTATTAGAATTGGAAGTCACTTGTTGAAAGATGTTTGGTTAGAGGTGTTTAAATTTTTCTAAACTTTACAGTGCATTTGAGCCAAATGTGTTCTCGGCTTTCTGCTTTCATGTTAGCTTAAGTAATAGTTTCTATTTTAATTTTGACTGATAATTAATATCTCTATTTCATGATTAGTTATGTTAGTTATTAGAAGTGATCCTCAAATCATATGCTCAACATTTATCTAGCATAAGTAGTTACATGTTGCACTCGAATATTTCCTCATGCTTGTGGATTGTCTATTAAAGTTGAATTTCTACATCGATTAGTGGAAACTCCACTTATAGGTATATCTACATTGGGATGTAACTTGATTGATTGGATTAAATGGAATTTTATCGTGGACTTACCATCATGTAGATCGTTTGCACCTATATGGCTTTCTGGTGATAATCCCTTTTTATCGCATCCTTTGATGACTATTTGCCCTATGTGACTTCAATTTAGCATTTGTCCTACATGGCTTGAAGTATTATTTTTGTATAACCTTGCGATAGTAATTTCTACTTGTTGAACTATGATTGGCCACTAGTTGAGATGGTTACCATTAAATATCCTAGTGTTAGAGTCTCATGAGACAAGGATGGTGGTATCGGACACTATGCCCGAGCTGAGTTAGCCACTCATTCTTTGAATATACAACCACATGGATAATGCAGAAATAGCTCTAGATGATGGAGTCTATGAAGCAGAACCCGATTTTACCCCCAATAGGGTGGGAGAGGAGCTCTTCGAGGGGGAGCCCGATCAAGACGTGGCTGAGTTCTATAGACTCAACCAATAGATCGTAGTATATTTCCTATTAGCTATTTGTTTAAAACATTTTATGAACTTGGGTTTTATACTAAGTCCCCAGCTAAGTGGATGAGAATTTTATGATATTTTATATTTGATGTCATATCATGCTTAGTTTTTCTCCCTCGCACTTTGATTTCCACAGGTTTGCATTATACATACATTTTCTCTCCAAGTAAATACCCAGGTTCTCGTAAAAAGAGTTTTACACTTAGGTTATGGGAACTGGGGTGTTACACTTATTTCTGCCAGTTTAGACAGGTCGACAGATTTGTCAACAAGTTGACAGATCGGATCAACGGGTCAAAATTCATAAAATTTTCAGTTTGTCTCTAGGCATTTTTTAGTCATTTCGATAGGTCGACGAAAGTAGAAATTTGCAAGTTTTTCATAAATTCTTTCCTATTTTGATTAGGACTCATTGATTACGATTTTTAAAGTTTGTTTAAGGTTATTTAAGGATGTTAAACTCTCTTTTTTATTCAATCAATAAAATTCCCAGAATTTATTTTATTTCTCTCATGGATTCGAGAAATCTCTCTTGTGAATTCAAGAAGTCCTTGCGGATTCAAGGCATTTATCGATCGAGGAAAATGGTGATCGACTTCATCACATCCGTACATCGCCACTCACCCCAATGGATCCGGGGTCTCACCTAATCAGTTCCCTTCATCTACTGGGATGCCATGTGGATATGCCATATCCCAGAGGGACAAATAGTCATAGTTGTCCAGTAAGAGGCCTGCAAAAGGTACATTCGAGCAGCAACGTAAATTCAATCAGTAAAACTCACAAATGAATGGTTTGAGTTTTCCAACCATGCAATTTTTAATGTGTGGCCCACCAACACCAATAAGGTGGCCCACCAATTCAACGGAATGTTAGGCATGTGTACCATGATAGGAGGGAATTACATTAGCCTTTTATTCACCAACTTGGATGTTAGCTATGGTCTTCTCTTAACCAAATAGTGGCATCTATGTCGCCTATGGGTCTATTTGGATGTACCTACCCAAGGGGTGTGTCAGGCCTAAATGATGTTTGTTGTTTGGATCCAAACAACTGTTGCTTATGTCCATTCGGTTCAAATTCTTTCTTGGGAAGTACATTATATGAAGTGAAGCCTATGTTTGATGGACCATTGAATTGTAATCAACTAACCACATTTTACAAATGATGCTAGTCACCTATATACATATGCAACTTGAATGTCATGTGTAAATGGCACATATGGATGAATGGTGTGGATAAAACACATGCATCAACATCGGCCTATGGTTGTAGCGGATTTCAAAATACATTAAAAATCATGCATTATTTACTATTGGCTCTGGATAATATGATTCCTTCTTGTTGTTTTCAATCTCTAAATAGAATTTGCATGGGACCACATGCAATTTCATACCACATAATCCCACCTAATATGACGTTGGGAAGAACGTGATGTGGTTGATCATCGTTTTCCTCAATTGATAATTACATTGAATCCATAAAAGCTTTCTCAAATCCGCAAGAGAAATAAGAAATTTTCCAAGAAATTGATTTATTAAATGAACGAGTCTCATAAAAATGAGTTTAATCCTTTTAAATACCCTTAAAAAAAATTAAAATGTAATAAAAGAATCCTAATTAAACTAGGAAACAAATTTAAGAAAATCACGCAAAATTTTCATGTCCGTCAACCTGTTGTCAACTGGTCAATCAGCAGGTTGAAATAGCCAAAAAGTGTCCAAATATTTATACTAAAAATTATGTGATTTTCGACATGTCGAACTGGATTTCAACATGTGGACAAGATTTGTTAACCTGTCTAAATTGGCAAAAATCAACTAACAAGCAATCTAAAATTTCATGCGGAATTTCGACCTATCGATTAGATCTATCGATTGGTCGAACTATGCTGAGTGTGCTCGATCCTTCTTGGCTTCTTTTCTTCGTTCCATCTTATCCATGATGAGTCCTCAACATGTTCTACATCATAATACCATCCTAACAATCTTTTGAAAGTTGGTGGCCCCCTTTAACAAGCATTTGCAGCCCAATGAAATGGCATCACGCTAGTGATTTATTGAGATCGATCTGACTTGGGAAAGAAAGTCGATTACATTATGAGTAAACTATGTGGAGTCCACCATGGATGTATGTGTCTTATCTACATTGTCCATTCATTTTTTTCCAAATCATTTTTGGGCATGAGCCCAAAATTCAAGCATATTCAATGTTAAAGCAGGCCATGCCCTGGGAAACAATGGAAATAATGGTGTCCACTGTTGAAATCTTCCTAAGGCCCATAGTAATGTTTATTTCTCATCCAACCTGCGAATAAGATCACATAGACATGGATGAAGGTTAAACAAAAATATTAGCTTGATTCAAAACATATACAACCCTCAAGAAGTTTTCAGTGATAGTCATTTAATTCACAATGTTTCCTGTGGCGTGGTTCACTTGACCTTTAGAAATGATTGGATTTTGGGCTCATGCCCTAAAATTATCTGTTAAAATGGATGGAAGGAGTGGATAAAAGACATAAATCATAGTGGGCAACACAGAGTTTACTCAGTACAATTTCTCTCCCTTGGGAAACACCTAATCCACTACCACAAAAACCAATTTATCAGAAAAAACAAAAAATTTTAAAAAAAAATGAAGAAAAAATGAAAAAAGAAGTCTTAGAACCCCTTGAAACTCCTTTTTAACTATGGAACCTTCTGTAAGTAATCTTTTATAAGGACTCGCACCACGAGTACTGATACAACTATAACCTTATTGTGGGGAACAACACAGGGAAACATATTGATAGGGATCTCCAACTCGACAACCATAGGGGTCCACCGTGTTGTTTACATGTAATCAAGACAATTCATACCCTTTTTCATGTCAAGATTTACACTATTTTGGAACTCAGGTGGGTCCCTATGGAATTCAAGTATGGGCATTCCTTCACAACTTGCTCCCTTTGTTGTGGCCTATATAGGTTTTGAATTGAGCTCACATCTGATGGACCAATTGGATGGTGAAACTATATGGTGGTCCCCCACATATGGCGGTCCCCCATTATGCTTATAGGAAGTGTCATATTTTATAATCCTAACCTTCTCCACACACAAGATTCCATTTAAAAGAATCATATGCTTCTAAAAGTGAAATGCAATTAGCTAGTGAGAACAAATAGTAGCCTTAATAACCAAAACTATCTAAAAATGGAAGGCCATTAATGATCCAACAGTTAGATTGTTGATCTAATGGTCAAATCGCTGATCCAACAATTTGAAACGTTCGAAAATTAGTGCTAACAACGAGAAACATTTCACAAACGTTCTAAACCATCGATAGCCACCTAGCAATGATCCATGCTTCAAATTCTATATAAATTGGACCATCCAGGTCTAGAATAATCCAAGTCCAATAGATCTAATCAGAATCCGATCTATTCTCTCCAAATATTTTCCTTTTAAGAAATTTCTGAGTAGCTCGAACATTATTTGAGTCATTGAGTTCAACCACTCATCAAATCTGTCAAATGATCAGCTACGTTAACCAAGTTCCTGAGTAGATCCCTTCGTGATTGTTGCACACGGGATCTTAGAGAGAAAGCTTGTCTTATCTTAGAAGCAATTCACCTGTAACCCATCAGCAATCAAGAAGGGAGCGAATCAAGCTTTAAGGACATCATATTTATATGTGATTTAGCCTGGTGCTAATTTAAATATTTTATTTTTGATTTTCCAATATACTTTTTTGAACAAGAGCCCTCCCAGATTATGAGAGACGAATCTTGACAATTGCCATATGTATCTCTTCTTTGGTCATCTACCTTCAACCTTCATAATTGCTATATTTCTCTATTTGATCTACCTAACTCCAAGGACAAAGGGCCTGTTTAGACTACCAATTACTATTTTAATTTAAAGAAGCAACATTATGACAATTGTATGATAAACTAATCATCCAGAATTGTTAGTCAAGCATGGATGTTTTTAGGAGAGGAATTTATAATCATTGCACTTTTTTCTAGTGGTGTAGTCCACTTGTGATTTAGAACCTTTCCATTTATGGGCTCATTCTTAAAATGAGATCGTAAAATGGATGGATGGTATAGATCAAACATATACATCATGGTGGGCATTATAGAAAATTTTCTCTTCTCCAAGATAATCACCTCAAAACCTATTAGCAGTCAACTTTGCTGACACCGTTAAGGGGAAGTCACTAGGCTTATTTATCATCATTTACCTCTATAAATGGAAAAATAAATACTTCCTTATCTTATAAGTGGAAAAACAAACACCTCCTAACCTTACTGTAAATATACCAAACACACGTAAAGAAATTGATGGCCAAATGATGATGTTGTAACCAAATAAAAAATGAATTTGTAATCATTACATTTTTTTTCTTTAGGTTATTTTGGTAATTGGGAATTGAAAACTTTGGGAGCATCGTCCATCCAAGGTGAAGTAGATTGCATGTTGTGCCAAGCTGAGGTTGGTGGTGTGTTGGCATCACCAAGTTTTTGTTGGGGGACCATGGAAGCATGCAGAGTATAATCAAGAGGAGTAATCCAATCGCACCAATTAAACAGAAAGGGAACACAATGATTTTAACGTGGAAAAACCCTTGCGGGAAAAAACCATGACACAAAGTGACAGATGATCACTATGAAAGTAGAAATTACAAAGAGAAAGAGCTTACCAGATTCGAACAACCTCGAATCTCACCCTTGCTACACCTTTGAAACCCTAGAACAATTAGAAAACCCTTAGAATATTTCACAATACCGTTTACACCCATATATATAATCTATGGAAGAATCCCAAACGAAATTGGAAACAAATCCCGCAAATTCGCAAGTATGTGAAAATCTGCGCTGATTTTGTCAATGGCATTGAACAGTTTTTGATGTCATTGAAACTAATCCTTTGATGGCATCGAAGACACATCGATGACATCGAAATAACACCTTAACTGTCCAAAGACAAAACATGATTTTCCAAAATTCTTGTTTGCATCGAGCTATGTTCGATGTCATCAACATCTCTTTCAATTTAATGTCATTGAACACCCTCCGATGACATAGAACAGACACCATGAAAGTCCAGTGACCAACTGGAGAAAATCCAAAAAATCTCGATGGGATCGAGCATTGTTCAAAGCAATCAAAGGTGGCATCGAATAGTCTGTTGATTGCATCAACATGCCATGTATCTGACAAGATTTAAGACATCAAATACAACAATCTCCCCCATGTCTTCAATCATCAAACGTGTAGCTTCTTTTTCTCTTCTCTTCTCTCTGCCTTGCATCATAGCCCCATCATTACTTCTCGTGCATACTCTGTCCTCCTTTTTACACCATCGCCAAGCCCAGAGAAGTCGCACAGAACTTGAACTTCTCTGCAGGAACCACCTTGGTGAGCATGTCTGCCAGATTCACACTGGTGCGAATCTTCTCCAGAGTTACACCTCCTTCCTCAAGAACCTTCATGCCCTACATGCTCATATGGCCCAAATGAGCATGCCACATACATGCCAATATGGAATATATGGCAATCGATGCAGCTCCACCTATTGAAGTTCTCTTAATTAAACTCTAAAAGTTTGCGTGCCTCAGTGCACTCATGATCACGAGTGCCTCCTTTGATACTTTAAGGACACCATCAACTCTAGTGAACTTGTACCCTATAGCTTCGAGTGCACCGAGAAAAATCAACTCTTCTTCATGTCAGGAACGTGCCTTACCTCAGTCAGGGTGTGCTATGTCCCATCAAACATCTTAATGCGCATTGTACCAACAACCACTATGTTACAGGCATTGTCATTGTCTATAAACACATGTCTGTCATCGCACCCCCTATAACTGGCGAACCAACTCCTGTGAGGAGTGATATGATAGGATGCTCCTGTGTCTAGAATCTTCTCATCCATACAATCATCGTGTAAGTGTCTGATCATAAACACTGACAACACATCACCTTCACTCGTACATTCATCTGACATGTCAATGTTGGCCTCCCTGGAAGAAGCCTATGAGTTTTCTTTCTTCGTTTTAGGATTTGTACAATCCTTCTTTATGTGTGCAATCATCTCACAGTTCTAGCACTTTAACTTACCCCTGCACTTTGATTTGGATATCGGCCGAGAAGATCTTGCATCTCGCTCAGTATTCTGACCACTTGTAAGCATCACATTGGTAGAGGCCCCCATGCTACCGTTTTTTCTTTCTCATGACCTTTCCCTAAATGGCTGAGATAATGGTGTTTACACTCAGTAACGAATTACCTATGCACAGGGAGTCCCTGAAAGACTCATATGATACCGGAAGTGAATTCATTAAAATACATGCCTGATATTCATCTTTGATCACTTCCTCCATGTCTAGCAACTTGCAAATCAACTTGATAAAATTACTGATGTAGGCATCTACATCTCCACGATCTATCATCCGAAAGTTGAGCAATTGCAACTTCAAGTGTAGGTAATTTTCCAAGGATTTCTTTGCATAGACATCCTCTAATTTTGCCCACAACTCCGCTGCAGTTTTATATCCCTCATGATATTGTAGAGAACCTCATCCGTTAAACACAATCGGATTAAGTATTTAGCTTTCTTATCCAAATTCTTCTAATCATCATCATTCATGTACTCACATCACTCCTCAAGAGCCTCATCTAACCCTTGTCAAGTTAATAGACTAATCATCTTAATCCTCCATAACTCAAAGTTATTTTTTCCTGAGTACTTCTCAATGTCATACTTCGAATTTCCGGCCATCGATACTTCTCCTTACATATTCAAGTAAGCGCCTCAACGTTAGCTTTGATACCACTTGTTGGGGGACGGCAGAAGCACATATAATAGAAGATGAGTAATCCAATCGCACTAATCAAATACAAAGAGAACACAACAATTTTAACATGGAAAAACTCTTACGAGAAAAAATCACTGCACAAAGCGAAAGATGATCACTATGAAAGTTGAAATTACAAAGAGAGAGAGAGAGAGAGAGAGAGAGAGAGCTTACTCAATTCGAACAACCTTGAATCTCACCCTTATTACACCCTTTGAAACCCTTGGATGAATTAAAAACCCTGGGACATTCTCCCAATCCTACTTACACGCATATATATAGCGTATAGAAGAATCCTAAGTAAAATCGAAAACAAATCCCACAAAATCGTAACTCTGCATAAAATTGCGTGGAAACTGTCGATGGCATCGAACAGTCTTCGATGCCATTGAAACTAATCCTTCGATGGCATCGAAGCCACATCAATGGCATTGAAATAACACCTCAACTGTCCAGAGACAAAACATGATTATTCGAAAATTCTCAGTTGCACCGTGCTATGTTCAATGGAATCGAACATCTCTTTCGATCTCATCGAACGCCATCTGACAGCATCGAAAAACACATTGATAGTCCAATGACCAATTGGAGAAAATGTGGAAATTTTCAATGGGATCGAGCATTGTTCGATACCATCAAAGGTGACATCGAACAGTCTGTTGATGGCATCAACATGCCCTGTGTATTTGACTAGATTTAAGATATCAAATACAACATTTTTGTGGGCCCTATCATGATGTATGTGTTGTAACTACACTATTCATGTATTTTTCAACATCCTTTTCTCGCTTGAACTAAAAACAAATGAGGCAATTGAAAGCCCAAGCGGACCACACCACATAAAGCAGTGGGTACAATAATTCCCACCATTGAAACCTTTATAGGGCTCACTCGTGATATTTATTTTCCATCCAACCTGTTCATAATTAAGGTCACACGAACCCGAGTGAAAGGAAAAAAGTAAAACAAATATCAGAATAATCCAAAATTTCTGTGATCCCTAATGAGTTTTTAATGATAGATGTTCAATCCCCACTAGTATATGTGGTGTGGTCCACTTAAGCTTGCGACCTTATGGCTCAATTGTAGACTCACGGCAGTTTCAACACGAGGTCTTCGGTTTAAGCACCTGTTATCCCGTGAGGCACGGGCGTGTGTAGGGCGTGTGAGTATGTGTGGAAAAAAAAAATGGCCTTAGTTTTGGCTAATTTCTGGTCTCAAGACCTAAAGTGATCTTGCCAAATGAGGGGACAATTTGAATATAACACACATTATGGTGGGGCCACAGACTTGGTGAGTCAACACACGACACCAGGCAATCCACTTCCCATCAAAGGTGGGCTGGAAAACCGTGGGCCAAGGGGTGTCAACGGATCAGGCTAGGGACCAGCCGAGTTATGTCCAAGCCCAGCTTGCATTATTCAAGCTAAGCCCAAACTAGGCTCAACCCCTTACCAACCATAATAGTCCGGCCTAAGCCGGAACCTAAGCTTTAAAAGGTTAAAAACCGAAATAAGGATTTGCCTAGCGAGGTGGCTATTGGACAGTGCTTCGTCGGCCCACCACAATATATGTCTTATCTGCATTCTCAATCTAGTTTTTCAAATCATTTAAGGGCATGAATCCAAAATGAGATTTATCCAAATCTCAAGTAAACCACACCACAGGAAAACAGTGGTGATCGGACACCCACCATTAAAAACTTTCAGGGCAACCGTAATTTTTATTTGCCATCCAACCTGAGTCACTTGGACTTAGATGAAGGCAAAACACAAATATCAGCTTCATCCAAAACCTTTATGGCCTAAGAGGTTTTTAACTGTAAAGGTTTAATCATTACTGCTTCAATCTGCCTTATTTTTGGACTTATATCATAAAATGTCAGGCCAGACTGTGCTGTTAGGCTCTTAGAGAAAGCCCAGCCCACTTAGGAAACGGGGTGGAGGTTTAAGCCTGAACCCGGCTCACAGGCTTAATACAAAATCGAAAGCCCGTGGGGCCAGCCTGGCCCATTGACAGCCCTACGTGGGGCCTGTACTTGTAAAAACGTAATACCCATGTACAGTGTCCAAGCATTGCCCTTGGGTGGAGGGTGTTCCCTCTTTAACGGAAACGGATTGGCCACTCCCCCTGCCACTAGCCAATGGCTAGTGGTGGGTGCTCTGGGGGCCACCATGATGTATGTCGTTCATCCATGCCGTTCATCTATTTCTCTAGATCATTTTATGGAATGAGCCCAAAAATGAGTATATTCCAGTCTCAAGTGGACCACATTACAGGAAACAGTATTGATCGAACTGCCATCATTAAAAAAAATTTGGGGGCCATAAGAGTTTTGGATCAAGCTGATATTTGTTTTTTCCCTTCATCTAGGTATGTATGACCTAATCAACCGATTGGATGTCAAATAAACAATACGGTGGGCCTTAGGAGGATTTTAGTGGTGGATATCCAATCACTATTGTTTACCTGTGGTGTGGTCCACCTGAAATTTATATCCCTCTCATGATTAGGATCAAGCTCTAAAATGAACTGTAAAAATGGATGAACGGCATGGATAAAAGACATACTTCATAGTGGGCCCGCAGAGCACCGACCACTAGCCACCGCAGGGGAGTAGCCAATCCGTTTCCCTCTTTAACCGGCCATTATCATGGTCCCAATCAAGGGGCTATTGTCCATCCACTGTGGACCGATACATCAGTGTTATGGATGACAGGACCATTGATCCATTTGAACCGTTTGTTCATTCATACTATTGAGGGCAAGCCGTGGTGAAAATATCCGCTGGTCAATTTGTCTCACCTTTTAATATGGGCCATCTTTTACAACCATCTGTTTTTTTAGATCGATGGATAGGACGGTTAGCATCACAATACCAAAGTGTTTCTTTGGAGTCACAAGTGATTGTGGGTAGGGGTGCACACAGTTCGGTTCGGTTCGGTCCGGTTCTGGGGTGAAACCGGAACCAAACCGCTCCTTACGATTCTAGGATTTTTGAAACCGGAACTGGACCGTTAGCACCCTAGAACCGAACCGGAACCGGACTGTGAAAACCAGTTTGGTTCCGGATCGGTTCCACTGTTCTGGGCTTTTTATAATCCAACCCAATTGCACGTTCTATTTTATAATTTAGCCCATGTCCATTCATGTTGTGATCCATTTGATGAATGGTTTAGATATTGTATATGGTGTGAAAAAATATATTTATGAAAACAATCAAAGGGTGCATTGTAAACCATAAATCATGAGTCAAATATACAACTAAAATATATTGTAAACTCACGGTTCCAAGTTCGGTTCCATGGTTCGGATCCACGGTTTGGATCACGGTTCGGTTCGGTTTGGTTCTACATTCCCCCAAACTGGAACTGAACTGAACTAAACGGTTCTTTAATTTTTGGAACCAGAACCGAAATTGGGGCACTTTAAAACCGGACCAAACCGGACTATTTGGTCAGTTCCGGTCCAGTTCCACGATTCTATTGGTTCAACGTGCACCCCTAATTGTGGGACCTATTGAAGATAATGACAAGTGTTGATGCAAAAATCTGGTTCACCCTCACCAAGCTTCGAACACATGCCCATGAGAGTAACAAAGGAGCCCCTGTCTAAAGCAGGGACCTTCCGATACCAAAGTCAGGTCAGGAATCTGGGTCTAGTAGAGTAAAGGGGTTCTGGGTGAGAGATTTTGCATACCTGTCCCTATGAGTGCTCTCCTCATTTATAATGTTCATAGGAGTTGTGGCCCATCATTATAGGCACAATCTTAGCCATTAGGCGGGACGTGCGTGACCGACGATGCTAGCGGCTACACTAAGATTGTGCATCGGATGTTACTCCCATCGTGCGTTATTGGAGTTGATTTAGCCTTACTAGTCGGTTGAGGACCATCCGAACTGAGCTCACTCCAACTGAGGACTATCCGAGACGAGCTTACGGTTGAGCTACCTAGGATGTCCTCGAGTCAGGCTCACTAGTATCGAGCTTTGCGCCGAGCCTCGTCGATTGGCTGAGCGTGACATATCCTATCCTGGCATGGATGGGATGTGACAAGTGGATATTTCAGCTCGGGCGAATATTTCTATCCAGACTGCTTGTCTGGGCAACTCCTTGACTCTGATGGATCTCTCGTCCTTTGGCAGGCTACTATCGAGCAGGAACTCGATAGTTTGTATTGTTCGGAACTATTCTTATGGGGTCGAATATCAATTGTACTTTACTTCCACCAATGATAATATTGTTGAGCCGAGTTGATAGTGGTCGGACTACATTTTCCATAACAGAAGCCCCCCTACTCCTTGAGTCTGAGCGCGGACTTGAGGAGTAAATGCATGGATGAGTAGTCCGTTACACTTCTATCGACGGTTAGTGTTGTTAGCAGGGTTGAGGAGGATTCTCAGTTATGGCATGGTGCTATCGAAGCATCATACTTTGCGGTGGCGGCTTCTCGACATCAGACCTGTGGTGGACAGACGCATGGCAGATGTTGGGAACACATAACGTTGGGGCGAGTGGGGAGCTGCTACATGTAAAACATTAGGCTAGAGTACGGCTCCTCATTCACCACATTAAATGTCATTCATCGAAGATGGTGCGTAGTTACTAAAGATGTATCATTTTGGCTGATTGTATACCACCACGTATGAGATGGTGATCGGCAAGATGGCCTTTCGTCTCCAGTAATGAACTCTCGCCATGATTACATCCAACCGAACATTGTTATAAAAATGACTTCCTCCTCTGCTGATTCCATTCTTTGCTCAGAGACTTTAGTTGCAGACAGACTCCTAGAGCAGATGATTTTCGATGAGTCTTTCTCGTTCCCTATCCTAGTTTTTTGTTCCATTTCCTTTGCTTTTGTACCATTTTTCGTTAAGATTTTGATGTCAAACGACTGGGAAAGTGTTCGTGAAGTTTATGCCTTTGGTGACGATACCGACCCAGAGAGCGTGAGCTCCAAGGTCGAGGCCTTAGCAGAATTGCTAACTGCGATGCCCCTGTGGCCTATCAAGACGACTGCTCGTCCTTAGGCTAGGAAGTCCAAGGGCCCGAAGACTACTGCTCAGCCCAAGGGCACCAAGAAGGTTGCCCAATCTACAGTCGTGAGGGAAACCATTGAACCACAAGCTAGATGACCTGTTGAGCTCGTTCCCGAGGGGTCAGTCATAACTGAAGCCCAAATGGCTAAAGTTTGCTCAGAGTTCCAGATCTCGAGCTCTGTGGTTATTCGAGCCCTTGCTCCGCTCGACATCCCTGGGGACCTGGCTAAAGGGGATGTTATTATCTTCATTTGTGCCCTCCAGTGTAGGCTTCATCTTCCGATCCATCCGTTTGTGAGGATGATGACCGCGCACCTGAGGTTAGCTCCAGAGCAGCTTGCCTCGAACGCCTGGAGGTCATTGTTTGGGGCTTATATTATCTGGTATTAGCTTAAAAATAAAGAGCCGACACCAGATGAATTCATGTACCTGTACCAAGCCAAGCATGATCCAATGGAGCTGTACTGGTACTATTTTTCGACAAGGACGCACCGTGGTCCGGGCCTCATTGACAAGCTTCCGACCTCCAACAAGGATTTGAAGAATAAGTGGTTTAGGCATTAGGGGAATGGGAAGCACCCGCCACCGAGTTCACTAGCCTTCGGGTAAGAGTGCCCACCAAATTCTTCCTCCCAGGTCAGATTTCGAGAGAAATCTGTTTTCTCTTCTTATCTTTTTAGAATACTAAACCGACTTGTATTGCTCTGCAGTTTACTCAAAGGGACCGCTCAAGCTTTCCCCTTTCCTCCGAGCCCAAGTAGATAATAAGGCAAGTGTACAGAAAGAGGAGTTTCGCCTTTGGCACCAGCTCATCACTCCAGATCTTCTTCACCGATCCAAGCTCTACAGATCTATCCATTTCCCTTCTGCTCTTAGTAAGTGCTCGTCTGCCACTTAGAATTCTGATGTTGATGCTTTTCTGACTCAAATAGTGATATGTTGGTATGGCCAAACCCTCAAAGGCCGAGAAGAGGAAGCAACCTCCTTCCGTCGCGGAGCGGAGATGCTCCGCACGAAGACTACTGCTAGGAAGAAGGGGATCCTCGCTACTCACATGGTTTCTTCTACCGCTGAACCAAGGCCCGACGTTGCTCCTGTCTGTGCTGTTGAGGAGCCTCTAACTACCCCTTCATTCTCGCCTAGGTTGCAAAGGGAAGAAGTTCTTGAACCTAACACTCCCTCCCAGTTAGAGGCCAGTAGAATGACTGAAAAGGCGACGGAGGACATACCTGGCTTTATGCCCGCAGAAGTTAACTACCTGATCGGCAAGGTTAACTCTCTAATCAAGGATGTCGAGGTGCCTACAGTCGAGCCTCAGGCCTCTGTCGCTAGTGGCATCAGCGGAGTTACTAAGTCTGCCCCCTCACCTTCAGGTGAAATTGAGACATTCCCGCCGGGCTACCATATGTCCTGCTTGGCTGAATGGGCAGGGAACCATGCTCCGGAGGCGGAGATTGCGAAGCTCCTGACCTTTCGCCATGAGTCTTTCATGACTGGTTTTGCATCAGTCTGCTACAAGGTAAGTTCCTTACTTTATCCGAGTTGTTCTAATATGGGTTATTTCCCTTGTTTGCGAGCTCATCTACCTTTAATTTTTTGTCCAGGCGGTCCTTATGATTCTGTCCTCTCGGGAGAGAATGGTACGGATGACCAGGGAGAGGGAGGTGACTGAAGCAACCCTTCGAGAGAGGACGACAGAAATCAAGGTTTTTTGGAAGGAGAAGGCTGAGGTTGAAGCTTTACTGATGTCCACTGGCAAGGAGCGGGATGCTCTGAGCACCCAGATGGCAGAAGCCCAAGAGAAGGAGAGCTTGGTAATGATCAAGCTTAATGGGACTAAGTCCCACTTAGATACGGCGAGAGCTGAGCTGGTGAGGGTGAAGGCCCACCTCTCCTCCATCGTTGATGATGCCACCAGGTTGATGGCGGATCTGAGGCAAGAAAAGGTCGACGCTGCTGCTGAGGTTAAGAGGTCTTTGTCTACCCAATGGGCCAAGTTTGAAGCTTCAGCTGCGTCAATTAGGACTGCTACTGTTGAAGAATTCAAGTCCTCAGCAGAAAGATTTGTCGAGGCCAAGACCTTCTACCACTGCGGCTATGACGCTTGCCTCAAGGACGTCAAGCAGCTTTATCCGGATCTCAAGTTGGATTCTCTTGCTGTCGAGGAAGCAGTGGATAGACCATCCGAGCAAGCCCCTCCACCTGGCCAACCACCTCCTCAGGCTAATTGAGATACCTCTATTTTTGTCTCTCTTTTTTTGTTATAGTGCGGGAAATTTTGAGACAATTTGATATCATATTTTGGGGAATGCTTTTATTTTATTTTAATGCACTCGTTTAGTAGTTATGTGATGCCATGTGTTCAGTTATAAAATGATTGCCTGCGTTGTTTTACTTTCAACATTATTGTTGATATAGGTGACAAGCCGACCTCTTCTTTAAGGGTCAGGTCGTCGGAGGATCGTTTCCCTGCACTTGAGGGAAGGTCCTCGATGGATCGTGTAATTTTTAATGAGCCGACCACTTCTTTAAGGGTCATCTCATTAGATGGGCTTCTCTCCAATAGGAGGCCATTTGTAGAGTAAGTGGAAACATGGTGTATAGGGTTAGAAGATTCCATGTCGAGGAATACATCTTATTAAAGAGTAGAATCTTCACAAGTGCTGAACTTTGTCGCTTTTCCATACAATTTTTTCTATGTGTAGTAGATTTTCAAATGCTCGACATTTCATGAGTGCAGTAAAGGTCGACCCTCCAGGTCTTTGAGTTAGTATGAGCCAGACTTGTTCATGATGACTACTCGATAAGGTCCTTCCCAAGTCGGTCCCAGGGTCCCTGCTCCAGGTTCCACAATATTTTGGAATGTCCTACGGAGGACGAGGTCTCCCTGTTGAAATCGTCTCATCTTCACCCTAGAGTTGTAGAATTGAGCGACTTGTTGCTGCCAAGCCGCGATCCTGAGCTTAACAGTATCCCTTGCTTCTTTGAGAAGGTCGAGACATGTCATCATCTGCTCGACGTTGTGGTCCTCCCGATAAGACCGTACTCATGTCGTAGGGAGCCCTATCTCAACTAGGACAACCGCCTTAGCTCTATAAGAGAGAGTGAATGGAGTTTCTCCTATCGTAGACCAAGTTGTCGTCATGTATGTCCATAGCACGAATGGGAGTTCCTCCGCTCAGGTGCCTTCCGCTTTCTCAAGTTTGGTCTTGAGACGATTCTTTATTATCTTATTTATTACTTCGACCTGCCCATTCGACTAAGGGTGCCGAGGTGACAAATAGGCATTCCGAATGTCGAGTCATTGGCACATACCTTTGAACTTATCGCTGTCACATTGTCTCCCATTGTCTGATACAATGGTATGTGGAATACCGAACCGACAGACAATATGCTTCCACACGAAATTGATCACCTTCTATTTGGTGATTCTAGCAATGGGCTCAGCTTCCGCCCACTTCATGAAGTAGTCAACTGCTACGATTGCATATCTAGTTTGCCCTTTTCCCTGAGATAACGGTCTAATGATGTTGATCCCCCACTGAGTGAACGGCCACGATCCACTCATGGGGGTCAGCTCTTCTGCAGGCTGCTTGGGGACGGCTGCAAACCTTTGACACTTGTTGCATTTTCAAGTGAACCACTTGGAATCCTCTTGGATCGTCGACTAAAAATACATTTGTCGGATGACCTTATGAGTTAGGGCTTAGCACCAAAATGGTTGTTGCAGATACCTTAGTGAGTTTTTCGCAAGACATAGTCCGCCTCATCTCGCCGAAGACACCTCGGGTATGGCAGGGAGAATCCCTTCTTGTACAGAGTGCCTTCAATGATCACATATCGAGCCGATCTAAGTCTAAGCCGTCGCACTTCTAATTTATCCTCGGGCAGCTTTCCTTCCTGGATGTAATCAACAATCGGGTCCATCCAATTTGGGATCGCATGCATGAGCTAAATGATTTCATGGCTGATGTGATCAATGCTCGGCTCGTTAAGAAATTCTATCGGGACGATCATCGGAACGTCCCCATCCGTTGTGAAAGCTAGCTTTGCGAGGGCGTCTGCCCATGAGTTGTCGGCCCTCAGGATCTAGTTGATACTGTACTTCTAAAACTTATTTATCAGTTTCCAAGCCTCGCTCAGATAGGTGATCATCCTAGCTTCCTTTACCTGGTATTCTATTGATATCTGGTTGACGACAAGCAGTGAATCGCATCGAACCTCGAGTGTTCAGACTCTCATGGCGACCGTTAGCCTGAGCCTTCCAATAATGCTTCGTACTCAACTACATTGTTTGAAGCACAGAAGCAGAGCCTTATAGCATACTGGCAGGGGCTAAGAGGACAATTCCTTCTCCGCCTTGCTTCGAATTAGATGACCCGTCTACAATACAGGGTCCAATTGTCTGAATTCACTTCTTCTGCTTTAGGGTCCTCAATCGAGTGGACAATCTGGAGAATCCCGACACTTGATTGGAATTCTCTATAGGGTTGGCAAATTCTTCCGAGTTGGCCGCTCCGGCTTCCTTGCTCTGAGCAGTGAGCTCCAGGATAAAATCGTCCACTGCTTGGCCCTTGATGATGGTTCTGGGCAGGTATTTGATGTCGAATTCATTGAGCTGAATCACCCATTTGATCAGTCGTCTTGACACTTCAGCTCTCTGAAGTACTTGACGAAGAGGCTGGTCGGTGAGGACTACTATAGTGTGAGCTTAGAAGTAGGGATGAAGTCGCCAGGAAGAAACTACCAGGGCTAGAGCAAGCTTCTCTAGGCTTGGATAACGAGTTTTGGCAGGGACCAGTGTCTTGCTGACGTAGTATATGGGGTGCTACTTCCCTTCAGATTCTCGGATAAGGGCCGAGCTTACAGCTGAAGCAAATATCGCTATGTAGAGGAGCAGCGGTTCCCCTTTTCTAGCTTCGATAGTAGTGGGGGTGACCCTAGGTACTATTTTAACTATTGGAACGCTTGTTCACAGTCCGGGGTCCATTCTGCCTTCTTATTACCCTTCAGCTGCTAGAAGAAGGGGAGGCACTTGTCAGTTGCTCTGGAGACGAATCAGCTAAGGGCAGTTACTCTACCGGTGAGACATTGGATCTCTTTCAAAGTCAGAGGGGACCTCATGTCCAGCCGGGCCTTAATCTTTATTAGATTTACCTCGATCCCTCTCTAGCTGACCTGGAAGCCGAGGAATTTACTTGAGCTGATGCCGAATGTGCACTTGGTCAGATTTAGCTTCATTTTGTATTCCTTCAGGTTGGAGAAGGTCTCACCGAAGTCAATTAGGTGATCGGCCGCCCTGATGCTCTTTACTAGCATGTCGTCAACGTAAACCTCCATTGTTCGACCGATCTGTTGAGCAAACATCTTGTTCACTAGCCATCGATATGTTGCCCCTGCATTCTTCAGCCCGAAGGGCATAACCTTGTAATTGTAGAGACCTTTATCTGTGACAAAGGTCATCTTCTGTTGGTCCGAGGAGTGCATCATTATTTGATTGTAACTTGAGTATGCATCCATGAGCATCAGAAGTTCATGCCCGGCTATGTTGTCGATCAGTTGGTCAATCGTAGGAAGGGGAAAGCAATACTTGAGGCAAGCTTTGTTTAGATTGGAGTAGTCAACGCAAACCCGCCATTTCCCATTAGACTTCTTGACCATTACCACATTGGCAATCCACTCGGGATAATATACTTCTTCTATAAACCCTGCATCCAGAAGTTTACCAACCTCTTCAGCAATCACGACATACTGCTCTGGCTTAAACATCCTTCTCTTTTGCTTAACCGACTTGTGATCCAAATCCACGTTCAACTTGTGGACCATCACCTCAAGGTCGATGCCCGGCATGTCCAGATGGGACCAAGTGAAGAGGTCCTTATTTTGTCTGAGGAGCTTCATCATTTGCGCTCGGTGATCAAGGGTCAAAGATGACCCGAGCTGGACTATTCTCGTGGGGTCGACATCATCGAGTGGAATGGTTAGGAGATCATCCATCGGAGAACTACTCTCCAAGGAATCCTCTCTAGGATCGAGCAAGTTGACCGTAAGGGCTTGCTTGGGCATCAATTTCCTTAATACAGTTGAATAGCGTAACGCCCTGAAAATCGGGGGTCGAGCAGGAGCTCAACTCCCGAGTTCCAACGCATCACTTTTGCAACATAGATAATGATGATTAAATGTTGTCCATATTAGTACATTAAACATAAATGGGATTATACCAAAATAACATATCATACTCTAGAGACATTTAAATTATGCAAGCGGAAGACTGTGATACATATATAAAGCACATAAATGGTTGTAAGCCCCCAGAGTATGAACATGTTACCAGGTTAAATGATTACATGTATAATTTCAAAATATACAAAATGTGTAATGTCATCTAGTCATCATCCCAATAATCCCCATCGATCAGGACATGGCCTACATAGACCTACCTGATAACTGCATATAGGAGAACTTCTCGTCATCATAAAAATCAGGCTCCACCTCACAAGCGTCGCCATCATCTGCAACTAAACCAGAGTCTGGTAGGTGTTTTAAAACAGCGTCCTAGAATGGGAGTGAGTGATCAACTCAGTAGATCTATAAGGCAAAGGTTAATATGTTATCAATTCAGTTAAGCAGAAATGATAAAGTAATACAATAAGCATTCCTAGGTACTCTGGTTAATGCAAAGATGATATGAGTTAATGATGCATGCCCTCACCTACACTCCCACTCCAACAGCATCTCACAATCGCGGCATGCACCCCTACCTCTGTGCCCAACTCTAATACCAAAGACACATACAAATGTGGTGCATATACGTGATTAGCCAAGTTTTTAATTAGACTTATTCATATAGCAGATTTAGGAAGCTAAGGTACCTCCCTTTATATCATTTACCCAACGATGATCTATCTAGGGTCGTCAATCCTAGTTTATCACATACGATAGATAAGTTATAGGGCAACGTCACCCCTAATTTGAATAGCAGTGGACAGGCAAGTTCAGGTCACTACGTAGAGGCTCGTCACCATCGGCGTAGGCCTCAGTTTATACTTGAGGTCACTGCAGGAAAGGCTTATCACCTTAGCATAGGCCGACAACTCGAATACAGTGTCTCATACCACTGTAGTCGGCTCACGAGTTTGGTTTACTCACTGGTCACTACGGGGAGGCTCGTCGCCCCAGCGTAGGCTGACAGCTTGACCACAGTGTCCCATACCACCATGCCTGGCTCATGAGTCTTAGCGGATCGTGGTACCAAGGTTAAACGGGTTTTCCTCTGGCAAGTAGATACTTTAGATTCAAGCAGTAGCATCCATACATGGTGAACATACATTGGGCAAATCGGGTTACTTAACAAGCTTGACTAGTATGAGCATACGTTGAGTTGATCGACATGAAGCTTGTAAGCACTCCGCGTGGCCTAACCACTTTCGACAATCATCATACAACTCGGATTCCTTAAACATGTCTTATGTGGCAAAACGACCTCAGCCACTAACTCGATAACCATTCCCGATTGCCTGGACTACATCGTAGCCCCAATCACACTCCAAATGATAGCATTCACATGTTATGGTCAAAGACAGCATGTGATAACTAATCTAATACAAATCTAATTTGAGCATTTCAACAAACACATAGTACACATGTTGTCATGCATAAGTATTTCATACATAAAGCACATGGTAGTAAGTTAGGTTACATGAAGGAAATTATAACTATATGTAAGGGAATTGAGAGTCACCCCTCAATGCCCTTAGTAAACACATTTCAGCAAGCGTTTACTCATCCAGGCATTTTATCAAACACTTAGACTACACATATCAACAAACATGTAATATAATAGTTATAACAGGTATTATAGCAAATCCTTTCACAGGGATGTTGTCATACGTACAACAGTCATGCATCATCAAACATAAATCATGGCAAGCACAAGTCATAATTCCATACTCATACAAACATTTCAACAAACACATGGAATGCATCTATTTCATCATAGTTCATATATATGTGTAATACGCGGAAAACATCGTATCTAAGCATATGTGATAGCAATCAAGTCAGACATAAATCATTGCTGACATTGAAAACCTTGAAAACCATAACCTAAACATTTATAGTCCGCACCTTTCACCGGTAAATACGTATCGAACTCAGTTTGTACATTAAGTCTTTATCTATAGCACAACGGCTACCTAAATCACGAAATAGGTTAGCTATTTCGCCGATCTTCCTATTTGGATATCTAAAACAGGTTAGGGCTAGGATTTCTTACGCAATAATAGGATCGGAATCATCGGTATGGCGACACAGAAGCAGTGGTTAAGCATGTGGAGTGGTGGGATCGAATCCTAAGAACAATCCCTTACTCTCTCTCTTTCTCTCTCTCTCTCTCTCTCTCTCTCTCTCTCTCTCTCTTCTCCTCTCTCTTCTCTTCTCTTTCTTCTCTCTTCTCTCTCCTAGGGTTGAAATTCGCATGGAATGAGAGAGGGGTAGGTTTAGGTCTTTATATAGGCCCAAAACTGACCTCAATGGCCCCAAGGCCATGGTATACTTAGGTTATAGCCAAAAGTTGGCTGTTTCGGGCCAACGTAACTCATTTGGAGGCCCCTATTCTGCATACGTCCTGGGAAAATTTTTCTAACATTGGATCTAGGTCAAGTTAAGTTTTTGGTCCGATCGGATTTACGGATCGACCGCGAAGAACCAGTTTCAGTTCAACGGTCATTGTGACTCGATTAGGGCCACAAGTACACTAACATGCATAGAAAAATTTGTGTCTAATATGAAAGCAATTAGAAAATTTTGAAGAATAAGGTGGTGAAAGGTGAGATTTTGAAGGAAATGGGTCAAAAAGTGATTTTAGACTTTGTGATTGAGTTCTAAGAGGTCAGTAAGGTGTTATGATTGACTCATTACCTAAGGACATCTATTTTCAAGTTGACAAAAAATTTGGGATGTTACAATCTACCCCCCTTAAAAATAATTTCGTCCCCAAAATTACCTAAGGGGAGTACATAAAGATTTGATTATTTCGTTTGCCTAAGTTTTATTGATTTCAAGTTTATATGTGTGGTAGGGTGTATACTATCTATACTAGTCTGGTACGTTTTAGTCTCCCCCCTTAAAAACTTATCTCTTTATCTCTTACTTATACCCTGATGATTTGCTACAATTTATTTCTTTATCTATTTGGAGTCTTGATGACAATTCTCATCTATTTAGAGTAAGATATTTGTTTTCAATGGTCGACAAATACGGAGAGATGTTTGTAGTGAGCTTGATCCTGATACATCGATCACCTACCTAACCAGGGTAGAAGGCTCATCGTATCCCTTCCTAGTCCTGGTAGATTTTGGTCTTCTGCTCAGTTAAAGTAGTGAGTCCATTGGTAATCGTCAGGATTGAGAATTGGGTCAAGCCACGAATGCTTCACAGTTGTATATTTCAGTAACTCCGTAGTCCAATCACTCTAAAAGCTTAGGGAATGCCCATCACTGAAAGGTTCAAATTTCCTATTTATAAGGTTGCCCTTTGGGTCTTGGTCTAGGAGAGTCCTCGTCTTAATCTATGTCCAAGGTAGGGGTTAATAAACACCTTAATAGATCATCCTAAAAGGGTTTCTAATCATATAGAGTTGGCTAAGGCTTCTATTATGTTCGTATTTAACGAGTGGATTTGTGGATACATGACCTCAGCTATTGTAATTCAACTCATACCCATTGTTACGAATTGGTTTAATACTCAAACCGTAATTGTTTTTATTCCAGTAACTTCATTGTTGACATTTTAAGAAAGGTTCAGCTCCTATTTAGTGACCTAACCTTTCGTCTAACCTGGATCAATTTCCTTCGATCCTGGGCCAGTGGGGCAGGGGCCCACCACGCTTCCGCTGCACTACTTTGATTAAACGGATGCATTAGCCGACCTAACTAGATTGGGCTCATAATGTTCTACCCCCCTTAAAAATTATTTTCACTCTCAAGGCTCAAGGATCTATGTCCTGATCCGTATGTCGGAACAAGATGTAATTTAGAACCTATCCTTGACATGAAATGGGATATGATCTCTCAAAACATTAGTCTTTCTTCCATCAACGATGTGTGTTATGGCATTGGTACCTATGGCCATAGAAAGGAGCTAAAAATGATGGGTGTTGTGGTTGATTTCAGGGACGGGTGTGAGTTTGTGGGAGATGCCTAATTCTATCAAAGAAGGTCTTTTACTACAATCCCAACTTACCTTTTTTAATTATGTTCAGTTTAATACCGTAATATAATCTATACATTATTAGTACATATGGAATTTGGACAAAATAGGTTAACAGGTAGACTATCTTTCTAAGTTCATACGCACAATATGGATGACAGAATGGTCTATGACTCAGGACCCTATTCCTAACTGTCTGTTGCCCATTTGAAAATTTTCTTGGGCCTAAAAAGAAAAAATCTCTATCGGCTATATATTCTTAACACTTCTCAAAGGTGAAAGAAACAAACGTTTGGTTGTAAGTGGTCGGGCCAACACGGAAGGAAAGTTGTGTAGTGGGTCTGATCCGGATACTTAAAGAAGCCTATAAGTATCAAGGGGATCCGACGAAGGAATGAAGTCTTACTCCAACCTAATCAAGCCAACTAACTAAGTTTATCTTTCAATTATCTTAGAATAATTAGTCTTTTACCTTCCTTAGTATAACCAGTAGCCTAGTCATAACTTATGAGTAGTGGTAATCCAATAGTTGTAATCCAAAGTCTACGCTCATGCGCTAGATGATTTCATACCATTTCTAATACAAGAAATTGTTTTATCACTTAAGGTCAAAAGTTGTCTGATTAGAATTGAGTTGCCCGAACTTGAATTTAACTGCACTCGAGCACTTCACATATGCTCATACCAACTAAGGAGGTCCTAGGGTTCACGTTATTAATTTATTGGATTTCCTATGCTGTCATATCTTTCGAAATCTAGGAGTACCAACTTTAGGTCCAAAACTCTAAATGTCCCAACATTTGATGGTCATTGTGGTTTATATAATCCTCATTCCCAAAGCCCTAGTTATCTCATTACTTCGCTCTAAAATTCTTGGTTTGGGTCCATTTTTATGGTCCTACGCGCCCGTATTCGTACCATTCAGATCTGTTTCAGGTTTGGAATTCGTCAACTAACGACTCAAACCCATCGACTGATGGCCTAGAGGCGACCTAGGTCGATTCACATGATCGAAGATACGTTGTGGAGTAAATTATAGTATTTGGTCTCACCTGTCAACGAAACTTTGGGATCCTAATGTTGTCTCTAAATTTCATTACCCCCTTCTTAAATTAGAGTGCGTCAGAGTGCGTCGTGTTACCATAACCCAGGTCCAGTTTAATCCAAATCATGCTTTGATACCAACTTGTAACGCCCTGAAAATCGGGGGTCGAGCAGGAGCCGAACTCCCGAGTTCCAATGCATCACTTATGCAACATAGATAATGATGATTAAATGTCGTCAGTATTAGTGCATTAAACATGAATGGGATTATACCAAAACAACATATCATACTCCAGAGATAGTTAAATTACGCAAGCGGAAGACTGTGATACATATATAAAGCACATAAATGGTTGTAAGTCCCCAGAGTATGAACAGGTTACCAGTTTAAATGATTACAAATATAATTTCAAAATATACAAAATGTGTAATGTCATCTAGTCAACATCCCAGTAATCCCCATCGATTAGGACATGGCCTACATAGACCCGCCTGATAACTACATGTAGGAGAACTCCTCCTCATCATCATAAAAATCTGGCTCCGCCTCGCAAGCATCGCCATTATCTGCAACTAAACCAGAGTCTGGTTGGTGTTTTAAAACACCGTCCCAGAGTGGGAGTGAGTGATCAACTCAGTGGAGCTATAAGGCAAAGGTTAACATGTTATCAATTTAGTCAAGCAGAAATGATAAAGCAATACAATAAGCATTCCTAGGTACTCTGGTTAATACAAGGATGATATAAGTTAATGATGCATGCCCTCGCCTACACTCCCTCTGCGACATCATCTCATGATCACGACATGCACCCCATCCTCTATGCTCAACTCCAATGCCAAAAGCACATGCAAATGCGGTGCATGTACGTGATTAGCTAAGTTCTTAATTAGACTTATTCATACAGTAGATTTGGGAAGCTAAGGTACCTCCCTTTATATCATTTACCCAACGATGATCCATCTAGGGTCATCGAGCCTAGCTTATCACATACGATAGGCAGGTATAGGGCAATATCACCCTTGATTTGAATAGCAGTGGACAGGCAAGTTTAGGTTACTACGTAGAGGCTCGTCACCATCGGCGTAGGCCTTAATTTATACTCGAGGTCACTACGGGAAAGGCTCGTCACCTTGGCATAGCCGACAGCTCGAATACAGTGTCCCAAACTACCGTATTCGACTCACGAGTTTGGTTTGCTCACTGGTCACTACGGGGAGGCTCGTCGCCCCAGCATAGGCTGACTGCTTGACCACAGTGTCCCATACCACCATGCCCGGCTCATGAGTCTTAGCAGATTGTGGTACCAAGGTTAAACGGGTTTTCCTCTGGTAAGTTGGTATCTTAGATTCAAGCAGTATCGTCCATACATTGTAAACATACATTGGGCAAATCAGGTTACTTGACAAGCTTGACTAGTACGAGCGTACGTTGAGTTGATCGACATGAAGCATGTAAGCACTCTGCGTGGCCTAACCACTATCGACAATCAACGTACGACTTAGATTCCTCAAACATGTCTTATGTGGCGAAACGACCTTAGCCACTAACTTGATAACCATTCCCGATTACCTGGACTACATCGTAGCCCCAATTGCACTCCAAACGATAGCATTCACATGTTATGGTCAAAGACGGTTGTGACAACCAATCTAAATACAAATCTCATTTGAGTATTTCAACAAACAAATAGTACACATGTTGTCATGCATAGGTATTTCATGCATAAAGCACATAGTAGTAAGTTAGGTTACATGAAGGAAATTGTAACTGTAGGTAAGGGAATTGAAAGTCACCCCTCAACGCCCTCAGTAAACACATTTTAACAAGCATTTACTCATCCAGACATTTTATAAAACACTTAAACTACACATATCAACATACATGTAATATAGTAGTTATAACAGGTATTATAGCAAATCCTTTCACAGGGATGTTACCGTATGTACAACAGTCATGCATTGTTAAACCTAAATTATGGCAAGCATAAGTTATAATTCCATACTTATACAAACATTTCAACAAACACATGGAATACAGCTATTTCATTATAGTTCATATATATGTGTAATACACGAAAAACATCGTATCTAAGCATATGTGATAGCAATCAAGTCATACATAAATCATTGTTGACATTGAAAGCCTTGAAAACCATAACCTAAACATTTATAGTCGGTACCTTTTGGCAGTAAACACGTATCAAACTCAGTTTGTACACTAAGTTTTTATCTACGGCACAACGGCTACCTGAATCATGAAATAGGTTAGCTATTTCGCCGATCTTCCTATTTGAATATCTAAAACAAGTTAGGGTTAGGATTTCTTACCCAATAATAGGATCAGAATCGTTGGTAGGGCAACACGGAAGCGGTGGTTAAGCACGTGGAGCGGTGGGATCGAATCCCAAGAACAATCTCTCTCTCTCTCTCTCTCTCTCTCTCTCTTCTCCTCTCTCTTCTCTTCTCTTTCTTCTCTCTTCTCTCTCCTAGGGTTGAAATTCGTATGGAATGAGAGAGGGGTGGGTTTAGGTCTTTATATAGGCCCAGAACTGACCTCAATGGCCCCAGGGCCATGGTATACTTAGGTTATAGCCAAAAGTTGGCTGTTTCGGGCCAATGGAGTTCATCTAGAGGCCCCTATTCTGCATACATCTCGAGAAAAGTTCCCTGACATTGGATCTAGGTCAAGTTAAGTTTTTGGTCCAATCGGATTTACGGATCGACCACGGAGGACCAGTTTCAGTTCAACGGTCATCGTGACTCGGTCAAGGCCACAATTACACTGACATGCATAGGAAAATTTTCCTGATTCGAGGATGTATTTGGGTCATATTCTGACGGTCTGAAACCTTAAATTTGGCCTACAAACGGATGACCCAAATCACTTAAATCTGAGTTCATTTTCTAAAGATATTCGCGTTGCACACACACTTCGCTCCGGGCTCAAGTTGTGTGTTTCTGGATACTATTAGGAACTGATTTCTGAGATAGTCATCAAGCCCAGTAAGACGGTCATAACCATATATTTTTGCAGTAATCAGACTTCCGACGCGCGGTTCAGATCCGATACGGAGTTTCAAGATGCTCCCAAGAGCAACTGGGTTTTGAGATTGATCTTAGGTTTTTAGGTAATGTTGGGTTAGCAATTCTAATAGTTTTGGGTCTTGCAGTTCATATAAAATGTGGTTCAAGCCAATTCCACTGATTGTTTAGTTTAGTACTTAACTAAATTATGCCCTAATAACGAGAGAATATGGTCGTAGGGCAGTTCTACGCCCCTTTCTAGCACTTTTAGTTAGTATATTATTTTAATTATTTTCTAGTAGTTCATCATCAATTCTACTTCATCTCTACCAAATTTCATTGATTTCGTGTTGTAGAAAAATTCTAACAATTCTACCAGCAGCAATTGTCCAAACTAATGATTTTCAGATAGTTGTCACAATGACCTATATTTAACTATATTAAATTTTTTATTATACTTTTCACTTATTTTTATATGAAACTAAACTTATTGACCTTCAATCTAGCTTTTGAATCACCTAAATCGAAATTATATTGAGAGATATATGACTTTTTGAAGTCAGACTGAAAATTACAGAAAATGGGGCAAAAAACGAGCCGTCCGGCCCGCTAGACGGCGAGGCCATCGCCGACTCGCTGTCCTGTCTGGTGGTGGTTTCACCACCTGATATTTGAAATGTGTATATTTTACAAATCGGAATGAGTTATTTGACATGCAATATATGTTTTGGGGGTAGGAGAAGCAGATCTATCCAAATAACCTATTTATTTCATGAGACTCCAAAAGTTTAATGGTCAAAAATTCATTTTATTTATTTATTTTACTATTTATAGCAATTTTTAGTTTAAGTATTGTTCTTCATCACCAAAACTTTAGGATTTGTGTCTAATATGAAAGTACTTAGAAAAATTTGAAGAATAAGGTGGTGAAATGTGGGATTTTGAAGGAAATGGGTTAAAAAGCGATTTTAGACTTTGGGATTGAGTTCTGAGAGGTCAGTAAGGTGTTATGATCGACCCATTACCTAAGGACTTCTATTTCCAAGTTGGTAAAAAATCCAGGATGTTACAAATAGCAACGTCAAACCTCGTGCTAATCTCCTCGGAAGTAGCCGACCCTTCTTTCGGTGAAGAAGTTCATCATCAGGTGGTACATAGATACCACAGCTCTCATGAAGTTGAGCGAGGGTCGTCTGAGGATGATATTGTAGGTTAATGGGTAGTTCACTACTGAGAAATCCACCATTAAGGTGACCTGATTCTGCCCTTCCCCGACTGTGACGAGGAGGAGAATGACACCCTCGGACATAACCTTGTACCCTCGGACATAACCTTGTCCCCTGCAAAGCTATGCAGCGGGGTTTGAACGGGTCGGAGGCATGAACTATTGATTTTCATCTTGTCGAAGGCTTCAGAATATAGTACATCGGCTGTGTAACACCCCATACCTCCGGCACACGGGTGTTACCTTTTTAAAACCCGTGATTATTGAAACATGAGGTCGATTTAACAAATGACTTAACTTAACACATGCAGGGTGGGATTTCCAAGCAACGTTGAGACAATCCACCATGACCATGAAGACTCAGTTTACACTCCACGCCAGTCAAGAAGGTAACCTCGATCGAATACCTTAAGCCAGGTCAGTTTCTAAGTCAACTACTAATAATAATACTCTAAAACTCAGCCCATGAGGGTCAGTGGGTAACCAACAAGGTACCCCTGTGTTTTAAACACATTTAACCATTGAAAACAAGTATCGGACCCATCTGACCGTTAGATCGCATCATATGGGCCAAATATAGCCCAAAGAAGTGTGTAACGGCCCACCTAGGCCTCGTCATTGGCCCAAAGTGGGCCAGGACATCCAAGTGGGGCCCCCAAGATGATTAGATGGAGTGAATTTAATACAATCATCATGGTGGACCCCATACACAATGCACGTGCACCTAGCACTAACATTGCACGATATGCACCGAACCAACTGCTCAGGCAAACGGCCTTTGACCGAGCAAAAACCCCCTCGCCCCCCCTTTTTAAACTTAGAAATTTGTCAAACTTCAAACCCCAAAGTGAGCCATCTGAGGGACTTTTCGGATGATCCAACCGCCCATTTCACTCATGGTGGCCCACTGAACAAAATGATATAGGATCTTAGACCCCTACTTGGGGAAGAGAGAGAACACTCCCGGCTATCCAATCCTTTCACAAGTGGCTAAGATCCGAAGGAAAGGACAATCCGATGGCTTCTCTTGCAAGCCAACACCACCATTACCTAGGGGATTTAGGCCTTCCATGGGCCAGCTGGAAGAGTCCCGTCATTGCCAAAATCCGCTAGGAAAATGCCTGAACGAAGAAGCAGGGGCTTTCTGTTTGCGGTATGAAGAAAGCTGGCACAGCCGTTGGTGGCTCCTTTGCCTTGCCTAAAAATAGGCACTATTGCCTAATGAATCCCACACAGAAACAAAGGAAAGAAGGAAAATGGAGAGAAAAGAGAGGAAGAAAGGAAAGAGAGAGTGGAGCCAACGTTCGGCCAGGTAATCGGCCCAAACTCCTATCTTCTTCTTATTTTTTATTTTTTCTGCTTTCCTCTTCATTTCATGGAGATATCAGCACTGTTGTAAGCCACGTTTGGGGCCAAAAATTTAACTATGGAGAAGCTTGGACAGAGTTTAAAAAAAAAAAAAAGCTCTGTTTTGAGGCTGAACATGGCTCGAGTGCAGGTTCTGTTTGAGACCGAAAATGGCCTGAGTGCAGGCTCTGTTTAAGGCCAAACAATGGCCTGTGAATGGCCTCAGCTAGGGGCTGAAACTTAGTCTAAAAAATGGCCTACAAACAGGCCCTGTTTGAACTGCAACATGTCCTAGAAATCAAACTGATAACAGTCCAGAAATTGGGCTAAAAACACCCTTATTCAGGTCATTCTTCGGCTGGAAAAATAGTAACCAACGAGCCCCTGTTTGAGCTCTAAAATAGGCTGAAAAATGGCCCAGGAATGGGCCGCATTTGAAGTAGAAAGTATGGCATTTATGAAGCCTGATAAACAGCCGACATCTTTGCTTACAAACGGCTAAGGATGCAACCTGTAAGTGGTTGGTTCCTCAACTAAAAATGGTTGGGAACGTGTCTTGAAGATGGCTGAATTATCAGCTTGAAGTTGGTGAAGAATACCACCTGTAAACGGCCCAAAATCAAACGATTAGGTGGGCCCCGGATCAAGCAGAAAGCCAGCCATTTGCTGGTGCATGCGCTGGACTGAGTACCAACCCAGAATTGGACCAGAAATCAGGCCCAGAACTAGGCCGATGGCAGCAGGTGGGCCGCACCATCAAAAAATCACAGTGGGACCCAGCCTTGATGTATATATTCTATATCAACACTGTCTATCGAGTGGACTACACTGCAACCAGTAAGGGATTGAACGTCTACCATTGAATCCCGTTTGGGATCCCTGAATCCCGTTTGGGATCCCTGAGGTTTTGGATAAATATGAAATTTATTTTTCCTCTTTATTCAGGTCTGTGTGACCTTATCAACAAATGGGATGGACAATAAACGTTATGGTGGGCCCCACGTGGGACCCACCTGATGAGGGACGGATTGGCTGGAATGCCCACACCAGCTATAGCTATTATAGTGACGAGCAGCAAGCTCTATGGGTCCCTTTGATCCACACCGTCTGACCATCTGGACGAGGCCCCACAGGGCACGTGTGTTTCATTAACGTCGTTCCTCCATTTGATGTTCAGACCATCCATCTGGACAGTGGGCCAACCAACCCGCCAGCAGCATAACTGCTGTATTACATCAGCAAGTTCTGTGCACTGATCACGAGGTTTGTGTGATATCTACACTATCCATCACTGGGACGGGGGACCTCCGTGATGTACATGGGCCCTCGTGAAGTATGTGTTTCATCCATACCGTCTAGCAGCTGCTGAACACTGCTGGACAGCGATGATTAAATGCCACCCATCTGCCGGGCCTTCCTTGGTGTATGTGTTGTCCACATCGTCCGTATGCCGGACGGGTGGGCCACACCTTGATACATTTATTTTATATACACTCCGTCTAGTCATGGACCCCGCTTGCTGTACGTGTGAGATCCACTGTGATCTATGTATTTCATCCACACTATCCAATGTTTGGACAGTGCTGATTTATATATACAATGTTTGGATAGTGCTGACTTATACAGACAATGTTTGGACAGTGTTGATTTACATAGACAATGTTTGGACTGTGTTGTGGGCTCCACCGCGATGCATGTTGTACCCACGCTACCCATCTGGTGGGGACCATTTGTTGTCTATGCGGGCCCACTTGTTATGTATATTAGGCCCATGTATGAGGCCCAGTTCAGGCCTTAGTTATGGGAAAACTCCAGGCTTAGTCTAGGCCTTTGAAATAATCGGGGCCCAACTTGGGCCATTTATTGGACCAAGATCTAGTGGGGCTTAGGCACCAAAAAGCCTAGCCGAAATACTCTATTTATGGGCCCTCCCAACTCACACAAACCCTTTAAATCTTTGGCTATAACTGTAGGTAATCGTTGCGTGAATTGAACCACAAGGCGTGTACGGGAACGTGAACTAAGGACGGTTAGGTAACTTTTCAAGGTGATGATTTCTTCCCCTTGAGCTTTCCATCTCTAAACTAGATTACCAGTAGTCTTTTATAATAATTATAAATGATCTCATAGAGGTGAATGATGATCAAACCTATTTAATTGGATACCTGCCTCATAGTCTAGATACTATTGGTCAACAATTGTATGCATACTTTTTTTAAAATGGACGAAACCCTTAATCTATATTATCATGTGACCAATCTATTGTATACTCCTGGAACCCGTTAAATCACCAATTAGTCCATCTTAGACACATGATTTATACTTGATTTTCCTAATTGAGTTGCATGCTTTAGAATTTGGTAAGATAGGATTATATGATTCCTGAACTGCTTGCATACATGAGTTTTATTTCACTTATCAAAGCATGTCTGAAATCTCTATAAGATTGTATTAGTTGTAAGATATGCATTATTGAAATCTCTCTCTATGGAAACTCCTATTTAAAGAGAGTCCGAATTTAGGGTATAACAGAACGGATCGCGATGGAGATAGGCCCTCAGCACGGGGGTTATGATTAGTGGCAAGTGATTATAGGGGACCACCATCTATGGAGTGATTCCACTTGCCTAACTATGGAGTGAACCATGCCATGTTTTACCCACCGCTGTTTACTCGCTTTGATTCATACATACCGTCTCACTTTGATCGTTGAATTTAATGATTTGTATATTTCATTCTTAGTTAGCATACATGGTAGCTCCCTAACATTGAGAATTGATTGACCACATATTGATAGGTTTTATCCACACCCTAAGGCGGTAGCCTCATGAGCCGAGGATGGTGATATGGGACCAATGTCTGAACTGTCGGCCTACACTGGTAAGTAGCCCCCATAGTGACCTTTTTACTTATTTAAATTGGTTGGTTGTAACTGGACTAATAATGGGTTGGCTAATCATGCATATATGGCACAAACCCGCATCTATCGCTAATGTACGTGATGTAAGATAAGCAGTCATTATGTCGCACTTAATATGTTTTCATTGACGACTAGCCTCTATCCAACTGAATGTCTTTCCCAGGTCGATGATTGCAATTCTCATGGTTAACCCTAGGGCGTTGATTGCGTATTTAGATGGGTGATGAGCCCAAATTCCGCACGGATGAGCATCCCAGGGGCGTGACTGCATTCACGCATCCATGTGCATAATAAGACTGCATTGCTATGTTTTGGATTGCTTGTATGTTTATGTTATTTCTTGTCTAGGGCGACGGTGTGTAATCTTGAGGGGATATCACACTGAGGTAGCCACTCATTCATCAATGCTTAACCATATAGATGAGACAAGTACGGAAGCTAACGAACGTGCAGCGGACCCGGAGTCTACAGCCACAGTCGAAGAGGAATTTTACAATGAAGAGTCGTAGCAGGAAGCAACTACGTACTATGATTTGAATTAGTAGGATAGTTTATTTTTCGAATAAAACAATCATATTTTGGAATCTTGTAAACGGGCCCCAACTGTGTGGCCCAGGATATTTTGCTATGGTTTGGGCTACATCTATACTACGCTTTGCTTCCATTGATCGCATTTTGATTTGATTGAGTTATCCATTGATCACCAGTTAACACCGGATTTTCAGAAAATGGGTTGTATACTCGATTCTCAAAAATTGGTATGTTACAGTTGGTATCAAAGCAGAGTATGAGATAGCCTGGCTATGGGATCCATTTACAATAGCCTCGTTGAAATAACTTAGGATGAACATAGGAATTTTACCTTAGGAGGAAACTGGAACGGATGAATGTAGACACAAAATACTTAGGATTCCCTCAGATAGCTATGGGGTGGATGAACTGCATCTACACCAACTATTCAGAACATGGACTAAACTTATGGGGTCCTTGGAAAGCATTTAGATAGTCATTGGAACAAGAACCTTAGCCCCTGGGATTTGGTTAAAAATGCCACCTAGAACTAGGAAATAAATTTAAACACCACACGGTGAGGATAGTAATAGAACCTCTAACCTTAGTAATCTTCATTATTAGCTAAAACCATTTTCTCCCAATGCCTGAACGAAGATTTTCTTTCAAGAAAGCATGCCACCCGTACTTCGATCACACCGTACCGATACGGTTGATGTTCACGCCATACCCTTGACCGAACAACAAAGGGAGCGAAGTCCCGAGTACACACCAGGCCTCCCACCTGGGGTGGCCAACATGGACAATCGGTCCGAAGCAATTGGGGAGTCTTCTTCCCCCCAAATACTCACATCCGGCCTACCGCCACAATACTTTGAACAGAGGATGCCTACTGCCGAGGCATCCGTAGAAAGATAGACTAGGACTGCAGCCTTTGTAGTCGTCGAACAAATGGCTGCAGCTATGCAGCGGTAGTAGGACATGTTCATGTGACAACAGCAGGACATGCATACACTAATGATGGAGTCCTTAAGGAGTAAGGATTGTGGGGAGGCGTCTCGGGAGAGATATGGCAGAGGTGTAGATATCTTTAAGAGGTTCCAAGAACTTCGACCATAGACATTCGAAGGGGCGCTGAACCCAATGCAGGCAAAGCACTGGCTGACAAGAATTTTCAAAAGAATGCGACCCCAAGAATGTACCGATCCACAGATGGTGAGCTTGGCCACATACTTGTTAGAGGGGCAGGCAGAGAATTGGTGGTAGAGCCTGCAACGGAGTGTCACAGCCACCTACTCCTGGATGGGGCTGGTTTCAAGATAAAATTTCTAGAAATGTATTTCCTGCGGTCGTGTTGCAATGAGAACATCGCACAATTCTTATAACTGTAGCAGAGCCTTATAGTTGCCCAATACGAGGCGAGGTTCGACGAGCTCTCCCGTTATGTGCCAAAAGCCCTCGAAGACGAGGAATATAAATTTTAAAAATTTAAGGAAGGGCTCAAGCCCAAAATTCAGTCTCGTCTGTGCATGTGGGATTTCGGAGACTTCCCGAAATTAGTAGACGAGGCAATGAGGGTGGAAGACTTCGAGTGCACCATTCACTCTCTCCTCCCAGCCCGTGACACCCAATTCAGACAAAGGCAGGCGCCTCCCACTCCGTCTACTCCTGCAGAGAGGCCCAGACCAGTGCTGGTGCGAGCTCCACCCTTGTCCTCCAGCGGAAGTTACGACTACTGTGGCAAGACAAACCACAACGCCAGAAGCTGCTTCAGGAGGATGCACGACTAGAGAATCTCACTTCCATGAAACCATCCCCGGCAGAATCCAGGGACAGCTAGGCCAGCACCCAGGCCCCAACAGCCTAGGACAAGACCCCCAACCCTGCAGAGAGCATGTGTATATGCAGTCACCGCTTCAGATGCCGAGTAGGATCCACTCCAGACCATCCACGATACCGCCCACATTAAGTGTACCCCCGTACTTGTCTTGTTTGATTCTGGTGCAACTTTGTCATTTATAGATTTTATCATTGCGTCTAGATTAAAACTGAACACAACCTACATGCATACTCCCCTAGTAGTAGCATCCCCTATGGGGAAATTTGTAGAAATAGACAAAATATGCAGGGCATGTCCCATCACCTTCGCAACTCATCAGGTGACCGTGGATCTGGTCATCATGCCAGTCAAGCAATTTGATGTCATCCTGAGAATGGACTGGCTTATATTCGTGCGCACAGTCAAGGACTGTCATGACAAGGCAGTTACCATAACCATCCCAGGGCAATCTCCCTTTACCTTGAGGGGGAAGGGCAGACAGGAAGAGTACTTGCAAGCTCTAGCCTAGGTCGAGACAGAAGAAGTCTCCATTAGTCGAATACCGGTCGTGCGGGAATTCCCCAAGGTGTTCCAAGAAATACCAGGGCTACCTCATAGGCAGGCGGTGGATTTTTGTATCGATCTTAAGCCAGGAATCGCCCCCATTTCGCTACCCTCATTTCGCATGCCTCCATGTGAAATGGAGGAGTTGAGGAGCCAAATTAGTGAATTACTAACTAGGGCTTCATCCGCCCCAGCGTCTCACCCTGGGGGTGGCCAGTCCTCTTTGTGAAGAAGAAGGATGGATCGATGCGCCTCTGCATTGATTATCGATGTCTGAATGATGTCACGATAAAGAATAGATACCCCATGCCACGTATCGACAATCTATTCGATCAGCTTAAAGATGTCAAGTATTTCTCCAAAATAGATCTATGCTTTGGGTATCATCAGCTGAGAATCAAGGACAAGGACATCCCTAAGATAGTATTCAAAACTCGCTACAGGCACTACGAGTTCTTGGTAATGTCCTTTGGACTTACAAACGCTACAGCGGTGTTCATGGACCTCACAAATCGAGTCTTCATGCCATATCTAGACCGATTCGTGATCGTGTTCATTGACGACATCCTAGTCTATTCTAAGAGCCGGAAGGAGCACGAACAGCACTTGCGCACGATTCTGAGCACTCTCAGAGAAAATCAGCTATATGCCAAGTTGTCCAAGTGCGAGTTTTGGGAAGAAGTTCTTAGGACACGTGGTTAAGGCTGATGAGATAGCGGTCAATCCAGCAAAAGTGGAAGCAGTATCTAAGAGGGAGTAGCCCACTACAGTTACTGAGGTCTGGAGTTTCCTCGGCATGGCAGGATACTATAAGCGCTTCATCAAGGAGTTCTCTATTATCGCCCGGTAGCTCACCCCGTGGTATGAGAAATGCGGCTTTTTCAAGAGCTAAAGATGAGGCTGACTTCTGCACCAGTACTTGTCACGCCCCAAACCCAGAAATCGGATTTATAGGAATCCCGATTGCCAAACCCAGTGCCGACAACCTCCTAGCATCCATATGCTAGGTTCTGACCCTGGGATCCTACAAGGAAGATTTTTTTATACATTTAACTCGTAAAAAGCATAACCACAAGTATACCCAAATCATAAAGGCAACATCATTATCACATATCCACTAATATAATCAACTGAATACAATGCTGAAAGGGAAATACATATGTCAAAATCAAAGCTCCAGAAGACCGTTGCATGCTCCATGCTCAGCGTTGCTACAACCTAATGCCACTGCCTGCATCTATCGTGCATAAGCTTATAGAAAGCTTAGTGGGTGGTGAAAGTGTGTGCACAAGGTAAGTGTTAAGTAAGCAATATCAGAGAAATCAGAGTAAGTGGAAATATACTACGATATCAGAGTAATGCGAAAATATACTGATAGGTCCATAAATACCATCAGCCTTATCCAGGCTATGCGATGCAGAAATATAATAAGATCGGATATGCAATGCGGAGACAGCAAGCCAAATATCAGATGCCGAGGATGTAGTGCAATATGCAAATCCTAATGAGTCCACGAATATTGTCAGTCGTATCTAGGCCGTATAAATGCATAAACATAGTAACCCAAAACGCTAACTAATGTGGATGCAATGTAATATGCGGTGCGAATGAAATGACCATGCTGGAGTGTGAAGTCGAGATGGTAGTACGTAGTATCGCAGGCTATGGGGTCCACCACAAAGAACTCCTATCCAAACCAGTCTCATACCTAAATTTGGATAGTCAGACTCAATGTGGTAAACTCCTGATCTCAGGTTAGTCACGCGCCCAACTAAAATCCTGGCCATGCGAAGGTACACGTAACAAATAGTTACGCACCACCAGCTCGAGTGGATAGTGAATGAATGAATGAATGAATGAGTATGCCACTCCTGCTCAATAAGTCCATATATCAATATAGTTCATCTCTGAGATCATCACTGGGGTTTGGTATACTCCAAATGGCACTGCCGCTCTCCCAGCCGCACAGTCCAACTGAGCATAAGAAACCTCACTATTTACCTGGCCAATAGTCTGTCAATACCTATTCGGCACGTCGATAGCGAACCCATTCATGAGCTGGTCAAACTCAGCCTAGCAATGCCGCCTGCACTCGAGCGGGTAAGGCCACACCCCCTCCCAACCAACCACGACACAGTGGGAGATGCGGCCTCCTGGTATTCGACACTTGGGCGCTCATGTATCTACTCAGTCTCGACATTGGGGCGTCTTCTGGTACCAAGAGGGTTTAGGGATTTTCACCCAGGGCCATCTATGGCAGCCCGATGTTAGTAACAGATTTTCGGTGTCCCATCTGACCATCCACAATATGCTTGTGGAGACTACGGCCCTGATGTCGCTAGGGCTTACGGTAATCATAATGCAAGATGTATGAGTCATACAATCCAGTCATGCATCAATCCTGCACATATCAGCGCTCATTTGAGATAACCTCCGCCTATCTGGGAGTCTCATAACAACCTGCCTAATGTCATATGCAATGGTCAACCACATCTCATAACAAACATGTAGATGATGTGTATGGGCATGTATCATGATGCTATGTTGTCACATACTCATAATCGATATCATCAACCAGCATCAACAATCGGCCTCAACATGTGGACATTTAACCAACATTGCCTCCAAGGAATGGCCCGCATAGAGCCAAACATATAATGGGCTCACGGCCTCACACAAAGGCCTAATATACAACATAATGGGCATTACTCAAGGGCCATAAATACACAATAGGTGGGCCCTGTTCATGGGCCTCATGACATGTGAGCCCTGCACATGAGTCTCAAGTACATCGAATAGGCCATGCATCATGGGCCTAATATTCATCACAATGGGCCTTGCTCATGGGCCATGAATACATCACAATGGGCCTTGCCCATAAGCCTTAAATACATTACAATGGGCCTTATTACATAGACATCCTATTCACATTAAGCCTTAAACACGGGTTGAATACTCATTCCAATAGGCCTCAACTATGGGTTGCGTATAGATCATATAGGTCTCGACAATCGGCCTTGGCATTCGAAATTGGCATTAACAATCGGAATCGACACTCGAAATCGACCTCGATACTTGGCCTCATATACATCAAAGGGGCCATGAGAATCAGAAATCGGTAAATCGGCCACGTCAATCAGAATCGACAATCGGTCACAATAATCGGCCTTGATCGCTAATCGGCAATCGGCCACGACAATCAGAATCGATCGATAATGGACCTTGGTCGATTATCAGCAATCGACAATCGGAAGTCGATTAGTCGGCCACGACAATCAGAATCGGTCTCAAGATGGGGATTCATAGATGGATGGCCGATGATGGTCCAAGCAATATCAATGGGGCCCATTCGTTTGGGGTAACCCAATAGAGGATGACGAAAATGAGCCTATCCAGGCTTAAAGGAAGGTTAAAATATGGACATTTAACCATCACTGCCCATCAAAATGGACATTTAACCAACATTGCCCCCATTGAGTAGCCCACATAGAGCCAAATGTATAGTAGGCCCGCGACCTCACATAAAGGCCTAATATACATCAATTGGCCCTCATACAAGGGCCACATATACACCACGTCGGGCCTCGCCAAATGGGCCACAAATACTTTACAACGAGCCACATACCTGGGCTTATATAGATGACAATAGGCCGCATCTTATGGGCGAGAAATACACCTCATTGGGCCTAACCAAATGAGTCTCAGATACATCATACCAGGCCTCATCATATGGGTCACAATTACATCACAATAGGTCTCATATCTGGGCGTCAAATATTCATCACAATGGGTTACGACCCATGGGCCTTAATACACATCAGTTGGGCCATATCAATGGTCGTACCAATGCACAATAGGTGGGCCCTGCACATGTTGCAAACGGGCCCCCACCAGATGGTCGATGTGTGTGATATAGGATGCATACATCAGGTCGATAACACATCCCACGGACAGTGTGGAAAAGGCATACATCATGGTGGTCCCCCGTCCCCAGACGGCGTGGATGAACTCATATATTAAGGCAGACCACACGTCCATTGAGTGGACAAACAGTGCGAATATAATGCATCATGGGCCTAATACATATCACAATGGGCCTTATACATATCAAGGTGGGCCTCAACAACGGGCCACAAATTCATCAAGATGGGCCTTATCACATAGGCCTTATATATGTCAAGGTGGGCCTCAACAACGAGCCACAAATACATCAAAGTGGGCCTGATAGACGGGCCACACAAAAAAAAAATACTTCAAGGTGGGCCTCACAGATGAGAGCTTGGATTACATCTAAAATCATTTCAATAGTTGCAGGTGCAACATGTGTATCACTGTACACAATCATTCCATGGAGCTCATGGCTCACTAATGATTATCAGCACTGACCAAACATTGTTCAACACTGTCCAGATGTGTGGGCGGTGTGGATGAAATGCATACAACATGGTGTGGTCCCACAGAACCATCCAGGCATGGACGGCCTGGAACACAAACCATACATCACGGTGTGGCCCATGTCCATGGATTACACATAGTGGATAAAACATTTACATCATGGTGGAGTCCACACACGTGTCCCATAAAATGTGGATGGACGGTCTAGATCACAACTAGGTCCAACCATCTAATCCGTTCGCCAGGTGGGTCTCACACGTGGGTAGGCCATCCCATCTATATACAATATAATATAATATATTATATTATATTATATATATAACATATAATATATATATATATATATATATATATATATAATATTAATATATATAAGATATATGTATATACATGGGCAGCCCAGATTCCACCGTCCAGATGAGTCTGGACGGTGCAGATTTTTTTTATTTTATTATTTTATAATGAAGGTGGGTTCCACGTGAGAGGGTGGCCCACCTACCATGTATATGACATCCAAACCATTCGTTAGGTGGGTCCATATGGATGGGCGGTGTGGATGCAACCCACGGAACTTGCTAATATCATACGGCAGTGGGTCCCACCTAGAAAAATAGATAGACGGTCTAGATATAAGATAAATACATCATGAAGTGCACCACCATCCAACAGCTGGATGGTAGATGCAACGTATACATTAATGCAGGCTCCACCGTCCACACCTGTGGACTGTGTGAATAAAACACATAGTTCATGATGGGTTCCACGTGGGCCCCACCACAATTTCTATTTGCAATCCAACCCATTAATAGGGTCACACGGGGCTGGATGAAAAGGAGAAACAAATTTCATATTAATCCAAAACTTCTGTAATTCCCAAACAGGGTTACAATGGCTGACGTTCAATCCCGCTGTTTCTTATGATGTGGGCCACCTGAGTATCACATAAGGGTGATTTTTGGGGTGGGGCTCACAGCAAAAAGGGGCCCACCTTATGCATGGTGGGGGTGTCCAACACACACCATGGTGGGGCCCACGTATGGGACCCTATTCCCTGCCTCAACCGCATCCACGGTCGGTAGCAGCGTCCTGTAAAGCTGACACTGCAGCAGCAGGCACTGCTGCAAGCTTTGTGTGTGTGTGTGTATATATATATATATATTTAGAATTATGGATTTTTTATGGATTTTCCTAGGTGGGGCCCACCTCAGAGAAATCTAACCCAGCCATTAGTCCCTATGGCTCAATATAAACCTATCAAGCCCAATATTTAATAGATTTTGGTGTACAGAAGTATCACGGTGTATTTCAACGGTAACAATATTATTCTCTATGTTATGGCCAGCCAGAAGGTCGGATTAGCATCATTTTTTGGCTCAACGCCTAAAATGGGCTGGGGAACGGGATAGACGGGCTGGATTATATACATACATCAAGATGGGGCCTACATAAGTGGCCCACCCCAAGCTCAGTACACCCAACGTTGGTTCACACTTCACTGTTAGCCGCACCCATGCCGGTTCACACTTCAATATGAAGCCCATCCAGCGTTCAGGGATGCTAGACAGCTGCATATAACACATTTAAGGTGGGCCCCACCCATAGACGTGCTACTAGGGTGGGCCACCAAATGGTTGGATGGTGTACATACGACACACATCAAGGTGAGGTCCATTTGATGAACGGTTTGGACATCTCACAACTCATTGAGTGGGCCACAAAATAAGAAAGGAGAGAAAGAGAGAGAAAGAAGCACCCACAGTTAGATCTTCCCTTCCTTCTTTCGCTAATGCATGCTAGAACCCCAATGGACGGACTTTAACGGTTGAGATCAATCATGGAGGGTGGGATAGGATGGTAGAAAGGTGGCGCCACACTAAGCTTTCTCTCATGGAGGGGCTGAGACATTGGAGTTGCTTGGAGAAATGAGAGAGAGAGAGATGAGAGAGAGATGGGTGTGATGGGTGTGAGTGAGTGATGTGTACTTGTGTAAGAGAGTTGACTTTAGAGGAGGGTGGTTGTACTTGGGGATGGGCGAGTGATGGAGTGTGATGTGTACTTTGATTGGTGGGATTGATGTGATGCTCTCTTGGGATTTGCAACACGTGGCATTTTTCCTCGAACTGAACGTGGGCCCACATCTCCTGGCCCAGGTATCACCTTGGCACGTAATACACAGCGTCGGAACCGCGGTGAGGGCGCGGTCGCAAGGGTATAAGTTTCGAGTTGAGCCGACTCTGGTAAATGGGACACAACTCATGACCGCTCACAAATGCTAATAACAGATCGTGGGTCGCCAAAAGTCGACCAGGAGGACCGTGGAAGCCTACGGAACTATACAGGCTAGGATACGGGTCTTACAGTACTCACTCTTCAGCAAGAAGGAGAAACATTCATAGTATACAGCGATGCTTCAAAGATGGGTCTGGGCTGCGTTCTAATGCAAAATAATGGGGTGATCGCTTACACTTCTCACCAGTTGAAAAAGCACGGGGAGAATTACCCGACTCATGACCTAGAGTTAGCAGATGTGGTCTTCGCTCTAAAAATATGGAGTCACTATCTCTACGGGGAAGACTTTCAGTTATTCTGCTACCACTAGAGTCTGAAATATATATTCACATAAAAAGATCTGAATATGCGTCAGCGTCAATGGATGGAGACACTTAAAGATTTCCATTTTAATATATCCTAACATCTTGGTAACGTAAATTCTATGGCCGACACTCTGAGTTACAAAAAGAAGCATGAACTAATGGCCACCCTGATGATCAAAGAGTGGAAGATGATGGAGTTCGTACAAGACTTCGACATCCAGCTCACACTCGATGAGTCGGATGCTTATGTAGCCCTTCTAACCATCGAGCTGACCCTAATGCACCATATAATTTCAGTCCAGGATCAGGACGAATGGCTGGTTAAGATGAAATAAAAGTGTAGGAGCGAAGGGATGCCCGATTGGAGGATTGATGATGACGGTGGTCTCCAATACTAGGGGCGAGTATGCATGCCCGATGATGCTGACTTGAAGAGAAGATTAATGATGGAGGCCCACCATTCTAAGTTACCCATTCACCCAGGCAGCACAAAGATGTACAATGACGTCAAAAAACAGTACTGGTGGAGCAACATGAAGAGAGATATACCAGAATTTCTGGCAAGGTGTATGGTATGCTAGAAGGTCAAGGCCGAGCATTGCAAGCCTGCAGGCCTTCTGCAGCCACTGCCACTGGCTGAGTGTAAATGGGACAACATCTCCATGGACTTCATATCTGGCCTTCCTAAGATATAGAGGAAGCACGAATCGATCTGAGTCATCGTTGACCGGCTGACAAAGGCAGCACAATTCCTTCCGATACGCACGACAGACTCTACCGACAGCCTGGCAAAATTATACATCCAAGAAGTCATGCGATCCTATGGAGTTCCGAGAAAGATTATATCGGACTGAGATTACAGATTCACATCCGCATTTTTGAAGAGGTTATAGGAAGAGATGGGCACCGAGCTCAGGTTTAGCATAGTGTTTCACCCTCAAACGTACGAACAGACCAAAAGGGTGAACCAGATTTTGGAAGATATGCTGAGGGCATGCGTCCTGGACTTTCAAGGCAACTGGAAAGATCACTTGGCCCTAGCGGAGTTCACCTGTAACAACAATTTCCAGTCTAACATAGGCATGGCACCGTATGAGGCTCTCTATGGTCGCCCTTGCCGAGCCCCTCAGTGCTAGGCAGAAGTCAGGGAGAAAAGCTTGCTGGGTCCTGAACCGGTCCAAGCTACTACCCAGGTTATTAAGGTAATTCGGAAGCATTTACAAACTGCCCAGAGTAGACAGAAGAGTTATGCAGACAATCGGTGGCGTAATTTGGAATTTGCGATTGGTGATCACGTATTCTTGAAAATCTCACCCATGAAGAGTTTGATGAGGTTTGTGTAAGGGTTATGGTCTCATACTCCTTTGGTTGTCAAATTTTGATGTGTCAAAACATCTATCTATGTCTTGTGCTTATATGATGATTTTTATTCAAAACAATGCTTAAATACTTCAAGAAGCTATAAGTCGAACTCTTCAAGATGTTACAAGTTGAAGCTCAAGATGTTGAAGTTCAAAATGCTACTATGTTGATAAAGATCTCAAGTTTGAAGCTACAACATTGTTCAAGATTTCAAGCCTGATATTGTTCAAGATTTCAAGACTGATATTGTTCAAGATTTCAAGCCTGATATTGTTCAAGATTTCAAGCCTGATATTGGTTCAAACAATCTACATTCGTTGAATGGTTGAAGTTCAATATACATACGACATGTTTCAGGTTTAAATGACCTTAGGTTGACCCTTTAAGTAGGTCATTTTGGATACATAAATCAAATGTTTATTTAACATAAGTTTGGTCTATTTCAAGACCAGTCCTAGCCCTTGTTCGACCAGTCCTAGCATTGGTTCGACTAGTCCAAGAAAATCCACGATCAGTCTAATTAGTTGAAGATTTTTCGGATTTTTAGAACGCCCACGACCGATCCTGGAGGTCCTTCGACCGGTCGTAGGTTAGCTTCGACTTCGTCCACGATCGGGTCGTGGAGCTACGATCGAAATTCAAGAACTTATTTCAAGGTCCTACGACCGGTCAGTAGGTATCTACGACTGATCGTAGGTGACCACGACCGGTCGTAGTGGTACTCACGACGGTCGTGAAACGACTTTCAAAGATCGCGCTCAATTTTTCAAAAATGTTAGAGCTACGACCGATCTAGGTTTCTAAGACCCGGTCGTAGGAACGATTTTTCTTCTATAAATTGAACACGAAATTCAGGAGTTTTTACATCCTCAACTCCATTACATTTCAAGAATTTTCAAGTAATCACTCGAGATAAGTCTGTGTTTATTTTAAGCTAAATTGTGCTTATTTAATATTCCTTTTTGCTAGCTTATTTAATTTGATTTTGTTTCTCTATTCCAATCTTATTTGAAAAGAGGAATTATCTTATTCCTTCTTCTTGGAATCAAAATCAAATATTGCTACGCCCAACAAGTTAAAATCTAAAATCTATTAGAATTTAGAACCTTGAATGTGAGTATTGGAAATTGAACTTTGATATTCATTCATCTACTCCGATTGGTTCTCTGGCATTCGCTAAAGGAGAAATTCGGGTATTTTACATTTACGTAAAATTCATTTATTTTGGTTTTGTTTGAGGTTAAGCGAGAAAAATCTCATTGTATTGGTTTTGTTTGAGATTGAGCAGGAAAAATCTCATTGTATTGGTTGTCGAGGAAAACCAGAAAACTCGAGAAAAAGGGGTTTTGAATTGTGTAAGCCCAAGTGAAAAAGACACAATTGTAAAGGTTTTGGTGAACGAGAAAACCTATTTGATAGTGAACGCTAATATCCCCTGTGTGAGGATATTAGGAGTGGAGTAGCATTCTGCGTGTGGTTGTTGTAAAACAGTTGGTGTACACTGCGAACCACTATAACTCTTTGTCTTGTGGATTGAATGCTTGCTTAATTTTCATATCTTTTATCATTCGATTGTGTGGAATGTTCAAGTGGATGTGAATGTTGTAACTATTTACTTTTTCAAGCAAGTGTGGGGATTGTTGTAATAACTTAGATCTTTACTTATGTATTTATTTTCAATTCCTTGCTATTTCATTTACTTATATTAACATTGAGTTCTTGATTCAAAGAGAGGTTCTAGAAATAAGGTTGTCCTACCATAAGCCCTTGTTTATTATGGTGTAAGGTTGTCCTTAGAATGAATTTGTATCAATCTCTCAATAATTATTTATCAAGGTGATTTATATTTAGCATTGTGAATTGATTCATAATTGTAAGGGTATTGATTTACGTTTGTTCAGGTGATTTATTTAAAAATTTGGCATAGTCCTATTCACCCCCCTCTAGGACTTATAGCTTGGCCTTTTCAAGTGGTATCGAGCCTAATAGCTCATTTTTGTTGCTTTTATTTGGATTTATTTCTGAGCTAACGATCTAAGCTATATAAAAGATGTCAAATTTTGATAGCCTTTCGATTACTAGGCCTCCACCTTTTGATGGCTCCAACTATACATTGGAAACCCGAATGAGAATCTTCCTTAGATCAATGGATGAAAGTGTGTGGCTAGCCACAGTGGTGAATGGAATCCTCTACCATGGAAGTAAGCTGGTGTTGATGGTTCAAAATCTATGAAAATTACACCATATTTCCAATGGACCACACTTGAGAAAAATGAGAGTAGTGCTAATCTTTAAAGCACTAAATGCGATCACTTAGCACTATCACCTAGGATGAGTTCAAAAGAATCATATCTTGTGATCTTTGCAAAGCAAGCACAGGATATTTTAGAAATGACACACGAAGGTACATCAATTGTCAAGAAATCTAAAGTCCAACTCCTCACAACTAAATTTGAAGAAATTCATATGGAGGAAAATGAAATGTTTATGGACTTTTACACTAGATTGAATGACATTGTAAACTCTATGTGGGGTCTTGGCGAAAAGATCTCGAGAAAGTAAAGTGTGTGCAAAAATACTACGCTCTCTTCTGAGCGGTTCAATTCAAAGGTAACCGCAATCCAGAACTTCGTGATACGGACAATATGAAGGTAGAAGAATTAGTTGGTTCTTTGCAAACCTATGAATTAAGTTTTAAAGCTCTAAAGGTAAGTCTATTGCTTTGAAGTCATCTAAAAGTATTACTCAAGAAAATTGATTAGAGAAAAGTCGAAGATGATATGGCCCTTTGGTGAAAAAGTTTTATAAGATTTTCAAAAGTAAGAAAAAGTCGACTTTCAAAAGGCAAATGAAAAGAAACGTTCTAAACCTAAGTCTAAAACTTGAAAATCATTGAAAGATAGTCAATGTTACAAACATCGAGAATATGGGCATTTAGCAAACAAATGTCCTAAAAGGACAGATCCAAAAGGAAGGGTATGTTGGCTACTTGGGATGAATCGTCGATTCTAAAAGCCTCTTCGAATCAGAAAATTCAAACCGAGTCGAGGCGGTGAACTTAAGGCCCTTATGACTCTAGCCAAGTTTACCTTTTCGGATCGATGATTCAACAAGTGAAGAAAATTTGGATAGTGATCATGAAAATGATGAAGATCTTCAAGATGCTTACAATGCCTTATATAAGGAAAGTTGTAAAATTCTTTGTCAAACTTAAACTTCAAAAGAAAAGTTTTTAAACTTAAAGAATGTTTTGAAACCCTTGTTTTAGAAAAATCTCAAATTTGATTGTTTTGAAAAATCAAAGTGTGATTTAGAATTCAAAACCTCCTTAATTGAAAATTTGAAATCTGAAAATGAGAAACTTAAAAATGAAGTATCTTCTCTTTTGAGTTTGAAGGACACATGGAGATATGCCCAAGGTGATCCAAAATTAGAGAAATTATTATCCAGGATCAAGAAAATGTGGTGATCGATCCGGGTTGGGCTTTGATAAAAACATATCTCCTAAACGGAAGAATGCTCCTAGTCCATTTTGTGAAAGGAGAGACTTCTAACTCAAAAGGAAAAGGTACTAATCAAGTTTTTTCTAAAAATACTAAAACCTTTCAAAAACACAAAAAAATTTATATAAATTTCAAAAATCGATTAAAACCCGCTAGTGAAAAAATTATTGATTTACTTAAGGAGCTATTAAAATCTAACTCAAGTAGGTCACTCTTATAACTATAAACAAAAGAAGACCAATTATTCTCCTAAACCCAAAACGATCTTGAAATGGGTTCCCAAGGTTACTTGTTTGGTTGCTCACTTTGCTTTCAAAGCTACAAGCCATTCAAAATGGTACCTAGGCAGTGGATGCTCCGGACATATGACATGAGCGACAAAGCTCTATTCAGCTGATCTTAAAGATATGGTGATGGGTCAGTCACATTTAGTGATGGTAGCAAGCTGCAAGATAATTGGCAAAGGTGCGGTTCAACTCTATAACCTTCCTTATTTAAAAATGTGTTATATGTTGAAGGTTTAAAACACAACCTATTGAGCATATCTCAAATATGCGATAACAACCATAATGTTAAATTTTCTAATCAAGGTTGTGAGATTACAAATGAAAAGGGTTCGTAATATTAACGGTGTGAACTTCGAAAAGCGCTATATAGTAAGCAACGGTAGCTCATCTAATCAAAGCGTGCTACATGGTCCATTCGATGAGGCAGTTTATGGCATAAACGCTTGGACATGTACACTCTGAAATTTATACTGATTGAGCAAAAGTGAACTAATTAAAGGTCTACCTAAAATGCAAAAAGTAGATAAGATCTGTGGTGAATGCCAAGTATGGTAAACAAACTAGAGCTCTCACAAAAAGGTGAACTCCAATAACACCACAAGACCACTCGAGCTTCTCCATATGGATCTAATAGGACCAATAAGAACGGAAAGTCGAGGTGGCAAAAAAAGTACATCTTAGTTATTGTAGATGATTATACAAGATATACTTGGGTTTCATTCTTGAGAGATAAATCGAAACCCTTGATGAAGTGAAAAAGATTATAAAGCAGATTCAAACCGAAAAATGTTCTCAAGTCAACAAGATCCGTAGTGATCATGGTTCAATTCGAAAATAGCGGTTTGAGAAATTTTGTAGCGATCGTGGAATATCGCATGAATTTCTGCACCTAAAACTCCTCAACAAAATGGAATTGTCGAGAGGAAGAATAGAGTGCTTCAAGAAATGGGAAGTGTTATGTTAAATAGCATGAAGCTTCTAGAATCTCTGAAATTTGGCGGTGAATATACATTTTGTTACATTATTAACCGTGTTTATATTTGTAAATCTAATAATAAACGACTTATGAAATGTGATTTGGAAAAAGCCTTCATCAAATATTTTCGAATTTTTGGCGACAAGTGCTATATTTTTAATGAAGTGAAAATTTGGGAAAATTCGACACTAAAAGTGATGAAGGGATCTTTTAGGTTATTCTTTAAACAAATCGTGCTTATCGTGTTGAACAACAGACCGGTGTGATTCAAGAGTCAATAAATGTTGTGATTGACGATCTTTTGAAGACACTGTCCTAGTTTAGATAATGATGAAATTCTTATACTTGAAAAACAAGAAATGTCATCAAGTGAAACTAATCTGAATTAAGGATTTGTTAAAGATCATCCAACCTCTCAATACTTGGAAACCCTCTCTTTGGTGTGCGACTCGTGAGACAATTAGAGGACATATGTAACTACGTATGCTTTACATCCCAGATTGACCAGGTAACGTAAAAGAAGCACTTTCTCGATGAAAATTGGATTCTTGCGATGCAAGAAGAACTTAATCGGTTGTCGAAATGATGTCGGCAACTTGTTCCTAGACCTAAAGATAAACATATTATTGGAACAAAATGGATTTTCAAAAACAAATCGATGAACTAGGAAATATTATTGAAATAAAGCAAGACTAGTTGTACTGGGGATATACACAAATTGAAGGAATTGACTATAATGAAACATTTACCCACAGTAGCTCGTCTTGAGTCAATCGACTTTTTATCTCCATTGCATGTTTTAGGAAAATTAAAATTTATCAAATGGATGTAAAGAGTGCCTTTTCGAATGGTGATTTACATGAAGAGGTATATGTTGAACAACCTACGAGGTTTGAAGATCCTAAATTTCTTGATCATGTGTATCGTCTTAAGAAAGCTCTCATGGTTCGAAACAAGCTCCCAGAGCATGGTATGCTAAAGAAAAAGCTGACTAAGTTTTTCTTGAGTCATAATTTTCGGATGGGATGTGTTGATAAGACACTTTTTGTTAAGAAACATAACGATGATATTCTAATGGTTCAAATATATGTTGACGATATTATTTATGGATCAACTTTGTACTAACATGATTTCCGTTGAGTTTTGATTTGATGAAGTCTAAATTGAAATGAGCATGGTTGGAGAATTAAACTATTTCCTAGGATTGCAAGTAAAACAACAACTGATGGAATTTTTATTTCTCAAACCAAATATGCTCGAGTTTAATTAAGAAATTTGGATTTGAGAAAGGTAAAAATTTTGATACTCTATGAGTACAACTGTAAGACTTTCAAAAGACTCTACAGGTAATGATGTGGATCCTAAATTGTATCGAAGTTTGATTGGTAGTTTACTTTATCTAACTGCTAGTAGACCAGATATTGCTTTGAGTGTTGGTATTTGTGCTCGTTGTCAATCAAATCCTAAAGAATCTCACTTAAGCTGTTGTTAAGCGGATTATGCGTTATGTTGCAAGTTCTACTAAATTGGGTCTCTGGTATCCACATGAGACTAATGTTCAATTAGCCTGCACGAGATGTCGATCACCGTGGAAACATAGATGATAGGAAATCAACCAGTGGTGGTTGTTTCTACATTGGAAATTGTCTTGTTTCTTGGTTTAGCAAGAAGCAAAGTTCAATATCGCTATCAATTTTGAAATTTGAATACATTCTTCTTTGGAAATGCATGTACTCAACTTGTTTGGATGAAAGCGAATGTTAAGCGATTATGGAATTACTCAAGATTCTATGATTTTATTTTGTGATAATTCCAGTGTAATAAATATCTCTAAAAATCCAGTTCAGCATTCACATACTAAGCATATTGACATTAGATTTCATTACATTCGTGAATTAGTGGAAGAAAAATTAATATATTTGGATGACATTCCAACCGAGATTCAACTTGCGGACATTTTCACTAAACCGCTCGACAAAAGCAGGTTTAATAAATTAAAGTTTGATCTCGGTATGTGCAATTTAAATTGAGTTTGCATGATTTTGTGTATTATAATATACATAAGTTTGATGTTTTATTTGCTTAAATTTGAAATTATTTAAAAAAATATATATATATATATATATATATATATAATTGCAAATTTTGTCGTAAAGCACGGGATTTCACTTAAAATTGGGGATTTTTGTCTTCTTCTTCATTTCTTCATTTCTCTCAAACGCTTCTAGCTACGGCTGCCCCAACCCATCTTCATTGTTCTTCAAGGTTAGTGATTCTTTTACATTTCTTTTGTAGATTCTTGCTTTTAGTGATTCAAAACTCATGTTTGTGGAATCTATTTGATCATTCATTGCAGGATTTGGGGTTTTATCTTGAAAAATCTGTTCTATCTAAATCTCATTACTTCTATCTTGCATCTTGTTGTTTCCTTGAATTCCTTCTTTGAATATGGATGCTAAAGGTAAAAAGAAAACTACTCGAGGTCCATCTTCTTCTAGATCAACTTCTATTGTTCAACGTCATCTTCGTTCTCCCGAAAATGATCCTCTTGATGCTCGAGATTTGGCGTATGCGTAATGTAATTGTTGAACGTCATGTTAATGTCAATCACATTGCTTCTTTTGGTATTCCTTCTTTGTTGGAATCTGTGGGATGGGATAACATCTTACATTGGGGTGGAGCTGCATACCAGTCCATTGCCCAATCCATGTTTGCATGTATCTGTGATTTTTCTCTTGAGAATTTAACTTTTAAAGTTGATACTCAAGAAGGTTTGTTTGTTGTAGATCGACATTTGATTGCAGATATTATGGAAATACCTATCAATGATGAAAGCATTCCAATTAATATTTTACATGATAGTCTCTCAGAATCTGAACGACGAATGCTTACTAGAGATTTATGTAATATGGATGTTCATTGGACTCATAAAGGTCATGTACTTCCCTCAAGGTATTTGTTACCTGCATACGAGTACTTCATAAGATATTCATTTCAAATCTTTATCCACGTTCTCCGGTAATAAACCGAACTCACCGCTTTTATGGTTCGTGTTTTGCATTCTCATTGTCTCTGGTGCTAAAATATGTCTTTCCTTCTTTAATCTGTCATTCCATTATTCGTCACGTCACCATCCTGGACATAGTGATATACCCTTTGGTTATTTATTGACTATGTTAGCAAATCATATGCTCATAGCTATGCCTACTAGAGAAAAACCCATCCATCATCTTCCTTTTAATAATTCCAATCTTAATAAGATGACTTTAGATTTGGCAAGAGGCCAAGTGGATGTTGGTAGCAGTGGTGGTGAAGCAGGTAATGCTGAAGCTAGTGATCTTCCTGAAGACGTGAATATGGATGACTTATTTGAAGAACTTGAGTCAGACTCGGCTGATGATCCTGATTTTCAGCCTTCTGATTTTGATGAAAGATTGAATTCTCTTCAAGAGCAGGTGGCTCAAATTCGTGTGACTCAAGACACACAATTTTCTTATATGCGTAAATATATGAGGCGAATTGCTAAGGGATTACACAAAATTGATCCATCTAATCCTCGCCCTCTTTCGGTTCGACTTGAATTTTTTTGGTCTGTAATATTTACTGATATTAGCTTGCATTTCAAAATTTTTTTTGTTGGTTATGGACAATTTTCTCTTGCTTCATCTACTGATTTCATTCTTCTTCCTTTGTCATTTTGTGACAAAAAGGGGGAGAGGTTTGGTAAACTTTTGGTGTGTGAACTTGGTGTGTGAACTTGAACTTGGTGTGTGAAACTTTGTCATTTTGATTTTGATGTCATTTTCATGCTAAACTTATCTATGTATTACTCAGGGGGAGTTAAACTTCTCAAGAGTTATATGAAAATGATTATTGCTTATCATGTCTATACATTGCTTATCATCTGTGCTTCTGTGCTTGCTTTGTACTTCTCTTATGTCTATTGGAAGTATTATTACTTGGTGTTTTGTCACAAATTTGACAAAGGGGGAGATTGTAAGGGTTATGGTCTCATACTCCTTTGGTTGTCAAATTTTGATGTGTCAAAACATCTATCTATGTCTTGTGCTTATATGATGATTTTTATTCAAAACAATGCTTAAATACTTCAAGAAGCTATAAGTCGAACTCTTCAAGATGTTACAAGTTGAAGCTCAAGATGTTGAAGTTCAAAATGCTACTATGTTGATAAAGATCTCAAGTTTGAAGCTACAACATTGTTCAAGATTTCAAGCCTGATATTGTTCAAGATTTCAAGCCTGATATTGTTCAAGATTTCAAGACTGATATTGTTCAAGATTTCAAGCCTGATATTGTTCAAGATTTCAAGCCTGATATTGGTTCAAACAATCTACATTCGTTGAATGGTTGAAGTTCAATATCCATACGACATGTTTCAGGTTTAAATGACCTTAGGTTGACCCTTTAAGTAGGTCATTTTGGATACATAAATCAAATGTTTATTTAACATAAGTTTGGTCTATTTCAAGACCAGTCCTAGCCCTTGTTCGACCAGTCCTAGCATTGGTTCGACTAGTCCAAGAAAATCCACGATCAGTCCTAATTAGTTGAAGATTTTTCGGATTTTTTGAACGCCCACGACCAGTCCTTGAGGTCCTTCGACCGGTCGTAGGTTGGCTTCGACTGCGTCCACGATCGGTCGTGGAGCTACGATCGAAATTCCAAAGAACTTATTTCAAGGTCCTACGACCGGTCGTAGGTGACCCACGACCGGTCGTAGTGGTACTCACGACCGTCGTAGGGAGACCAACGACTAGAACGACTTTCAAAGATCGCGCTCAATTTTTCAAAAATTGTTAGAAGCTACGACCATCCTAGGTTTCTAAGACCGGTCGTAGGAACGATTTTTTCTTCTATAAATTGAACACGAAATTGAGTTTTTACATCCTCAACTCCATTCCATTTCAAGAATTTTCAAGTAATCACTCCGAGATAAGTCCGTGTTTATTTTAAGCTAAATTGTGCTTATTTAATATTCCTTTTGCTAGCTTATTTAATTTGATTTTGTTTCTCTATTCCAATCTTATTTGAAAAGAGGAATTATCTTATTCCTTCTTCTTGGAATCAAAATCAAATATTGCTACGCCCAACAAGTTAAAATCTAAAATCTATTAGAATTTAGAACCTTGAATGTGAGTATTGGAAATTGAACTTTGATATTCATTCATCTACTCCGATTGGTTCTACCGGTGCTAAAGGAGAAATTGGGTATTTTACATTTCAGTAAAATTCATTTATTTTTTGTTTTGTTTGAGGTTGCTTTAAAAATCTCATTGTATTGGTTTTGTTTGAGATTGAGCGGAAAAATCTCATTGTATTGGTTGTCCGAGAAAACCAAAACTCAGAAAAGGGGTTTTTGAATTGTGTAAGCCCAAGTGAAAAAGACACAATTGTAAAGGTTTTGGTGAACCCGAGAAAACCTATTTGATAGTGAACGCTAATATCCCCCGTGTGAGGATATTAGAGTGAGAGTAGCATTCTCAGTGTGGTCCGTTGTAAACAGTTGGTGTACACACAAAGCGAACCACTATAACTCTTTGTCTTGTGGATTGAATGCTTGCTTAATTTTCATATCTTTTATCATTCGATTGTGTGGAATGTTCAAGTGGATGTGAATGTTGTAACTATTTACTTTTTCAAGCAAGTGTGGGGATTGTTGTAATAACTTAGATCTTTACTTCTGTATTTATTTTCAATTCCTTGCTATTTCATTTACTTATATTAACATTGAGTTCTTGATTCAAAAGAGGTTCTAGAAATAAGGTTGTCCTACCATAAGCCCTTGTTTATTATGGTGTAAGGTTGTCCTTAGAACTGAATTTGTATCAATCTCTCAATAATTATTTATCAAGGTGATTTATATTTAGCATTGTGAATTGATTCATAATTGTAAGGGTATTGATTTACGTTTGTTCCGCTGATTTATTTAAAAATTTGGCATAGTCCTATTCACCCCCCCTCTAGGACTTATAGCTTGGCCTTTTCAGTTTGAACATAAAGGGAAGCTGGCACCATGATTCATTGGTCCGTTCGAAATCCTGGACAGCGTGGCGGCAGTGGCGTACCGTTTAGTACTACCTACCACTTTGGCTAGAATTCGTAATGTCTTCCACATATCCATGATAAAAAAAAAATATATGCCAGACGAATCACACATCATTAGCTGGGAGCAGGTCTAGCTTTGTAAGACCCGTATCCTAGTTCGTATTGTTCCATTGAATCTCATGATCCTTTCCATCGAAGTCCGGCAATCCGTAACTGATAACCGACGTTTACGATCGACCCTAAGTCGTATCCTGTAGATTCGAGTCAGTTTAATCCGAGACCTGTATCATTACGACCGCACCATCGCCACGGTTCCAACGCTGCGACTCGTGTACTGATCTAATACCCTGGCCAAGAGGTGTGAGCCGGCGTTTATTTCGAGGAAAACGCCGCGCATTTGCAATCCTAAGAGAATCTCTACACCATGTCCCATCAATTAATCAATCAATCACTTTATGTCAAGTATACATCACCTTTCACCCTATGTCCAAGCAACCACCAAGTCAACTCTTTCTCACCCTCTCTTACACACCCATACCTAGTCAAGTACACATCACTCCATCACTCACATCTCTCATCTCTCACATCTCCTTACAACTCTCTCTCTCTCTCTCTCTCTCTCTCTCTCTCTCTCATTTCCCAACACAATTCCAAGCCAAGCAAAGAAAGCTCACATCCAAGCCCCTCTAAGAGAGAAAATGACCTTGTGTGGCCCACCTTTCTCTCCCAAAAATCCTTCATCCTAGCCCTTCATTTCTCATCTCTTCCGTCAAAGTGAAGCATAAGGAGATAGGCTTTCCAACGGACCAAGGAGATCACTAGGTGGGTGTTGTCCATAAGCCTAGATTTCATTTTTATGATGAAGGGCCAAGTGAGGCTTACCGATTGATGGTACGAATCTCACTTGGGACCCTAGATGTGGCCGATGGCCCACCTTAATGCTCATAATCATTCCATGATGGGGGCATTCTCCATGGACCCCATCATGATGTTCATTTTTCCTTACATGCATAGGGTCATCTAGACTGTCTATTTTAGTGGAGAAGGGATCTCCACCGTTAGATTTTAATTTAATGGGCCCACATGTATTGGGACCCACTTGATGTATGATTGCTTGCAAGGGAGGGCTCATAGTGGCAGAGCCCTCCATCTCACGTGTCCCACTCCCTTTCTCTCTCTCTCTCCCTCTCCTTTTCATTTTTTTTCCTTGTGATGATATGGCCCTGTGGCCCACCCAGATGGATCTCATCGTAAGGCATGTATTTTATCCATGTCGTCTATGGGTGGGGCCCACCTTATAAGTGTTGCGTCCACCCCATCCATCATTTGATGGCCCACTGTGGCCAGCCCACTTGAAAACACAACCGTCCAACGTCCCTGGACGCTGGACGTTGAATGGAAAACACCAATATTAGCCTTGGTTCAAGGCTATTTGGGTGCGCCACTTGTATAGGCCCCACAATGACATATGGATTCAATCCAATCCGTCCATCCTATTTACCAACTCATTTTAGGTGTTGAGCTGAAAAATGAGGTTGATCCGAGCATCTGATGGGTCATAGCGTTGAAAACAATGTCATTACCATTGGAAATCTACCCTAATAATTCTATACACCAAAAAATATCCGATATTAGACTTGTTTGGTCCATCTTAGGCCGTGGAAACTAGTGGCCGGGGTGGATTCGGCTGAAGCGGGCCCCACACATGAAAAACCATAAAAAAATACAGATTTAAAAATATATATATACAAAGAATAATGCTCTTTATTGAGAGATGTACAGTGGTTCACATGTATGGGTGGACGGTGGGCAGGAACCCACGGCTCCAGCCGTGGGCCCCACCTTGATGTCTATTTGACATCCAATCCGTTCATATGGTGGGCCACTCTCTGAAGTGGGCCCCCTCCAAGTTTCAGCCACATCCATGGCTCAGGTGGCCCACATCATATGAAACAGTGGGATTGGACGGCCACCTTTGAAACTCTTTTTGGGCCCACAGAAGTTTTGGATCAAGCTCAAATTTGTTTTTACCCTTCATCTAGGTCTACGTGACCTTATTAACGGGTTGATGCCCTATAAACAATAAGGTGGGCCCCACGTGGGACCCACAATGATGCATGTGTCTTATTACCACCGTCCGCCTGGACGGTGGTACCCACTATGATGTATTTGTTTTAACCCCACCGTCCAGGGGACAGTGGGCATATGTGAGTGTGCACGTGTGTGTGCATGCGTGTGTGAGTGTGCATGTGTGTGTGTGTGTGTATGTGTGTGTGTGTGTGTATAATATTGTATTATATATAGTATTGTATTTATATACTATATATAAGTTTTATATATATATATATATATATATATATATATATATATTATATACCAGATGGTGGGCCTCTATGGGCCCCACCGTGATGCATGTGTCGCTCCAACCCATCCAACCATTTTGAAAGATAATTTTGGAGCTTGAGTCCAAAATGAGACAGATCTAGGATTAGGTGGGCCACCTTATAGAAAGTAGTGGATTTGATTGTCCACCATTAAAACCCTTCGGCCACCCATTTTGGACCAGGATGATATTTGCTTTTCCCTTTCAGGTCATTATGACCTTATGATCAGATTGGATGGGAAATAAATACTATCGTGGGCCTTGGGATTTCAATGGTGGAAGTCATTATCACCACTTATGTAAGGCCCATGTTATGGGGCCCATTCGATGTATTTGTGGCCGTTATTGAGGCCCACTTTGATGTGTATTTGTGGCCGTTACTAAGGCCCACCTTGATGTGTAATTGTGGCCGTTATTGAGGCCCACCTTGATGTGTATTTGTAGCCATTGTTGAGGCCCACCTTGATGTGTATGAGGGCCCATTATTGAGGCCCACCGTCATGTATATGAGGCCCGTTGTTGAGGCCACCTTGACATATATGAGGACCACGTTATAAGGCCCATTTTGATGTATCCTAGGGCCCATGGGTTGAGACCCGTTGTGATGTATAAAGCCCCATGGGTTGGTACCCATTATGATGTGAATAGGGCCCATGTTATGAGGCCCATTTGGTGTATTGGAGGCCCATGGGTCGAGGCCCAATGGGATGTACACAAGGCTCGTTGATGCGGCCCACTTGATTTATATAAGGCCCATATAAGGTGGCCCATATGATGTATCTGAGGCCTATGGGTCAAGGCCCAATGGGATGTATATAGGTCCATTGCAATATGTGATTTTCCATGGTTTGTGTAGCGATATTTTATAGCGGTCATGCCTTGGGAGCAATGTTGGTTTGACGTCCACATTGTAAGTATAATGTTGGTTAAATGTCCGCATTACGACTCTCCCTTGGGCCCATTGATAGGCTCATACTGGTTATGTGTAGGTCGTCTAGGCCCATCTTTGGTGTAAGGATAGTTCATTACTTTATAACATGCTTAGTACACTTCCATGATTCATGTGCATACGCATCATATATATGCTTGATATGAGGAATATTTGATCATAGCATAAGCCGTTGGGCTGAGGCATTTACGGGACTCCTTATGAGACGGAGTGCCCCACATGAGCGCATGGTATGCGTGAGATTTTTGCATGATTGTACGGTGTGACTCATGCATCTCGCATATGTGTGACTTGATCACTGCACGCCCTAGCAACATCAGGGCCGTGACCTCCACAAGCACATCGTGGAGGGTCGTATCAGATACCAGAAATATTGGCTCTCCTTGGGTGAAAATTCCAGAACCTTTTCGGTACCAGGAGATGCTCCAACGTCTAGACCGAGTGGATACATGAGCGCCCAAGTGCCAAATACCAGTAAGCCGTGTCTCCCACTATGTCATGGTCAGTTGGAAGGGGGTGTGGCCTTATCCGCCTGAGTGAGAGGGATATAAGCTAGACTGAGTTTGACCAGCTCACAAATGAGTCCTCTATTGACGAGCCGGGTATGTATTGGCAAACTACTGGTCAGGCGGATAGTGAGGTCTCTTACACTTGGCTATGCAACTAGGGAGAAGGCAGTCAGTGTGAGGTGTATTAGACCCCGGTGATATCCAGAGAGGAACTGTATTGATATATGTACTTGATGAGTATTGACATGCTTGTATTGCTTCTCGCATATGACATTTGGCTACATAGGCCTCGCATCGCATGGCCTTAGTATGGCCGATAGCATTCATGCCTTGCATCACATAACTTTGGTATAGCTGATAGCATTCATGGACTTACCGCATATTTTCGCATTACTCTATTGTATACTTGGCACTCACCTTACACATACTTTCACCACCCTCTAAGCTTTCTATAAGCTTATGCATGATAGATGCGTGCAGGTGGCATTAGGTTGCAGCAGCGTTGAGCTTGGAGTGTGCAGCCGAGCCTCTGAAGATTCTGTTACTTCCATTATATTGTATTTCCCTTTCATACGCATTGTACTTAAAATTTTTGATGTAGTGGATATGTGGTGATGTTGTTTTGTGATTTAGTTATGCTTATGGTTATGCTCCATTACAAAAAAAAAAAAAAATCATACTGAAAATTCTCGTTGTAGGATCCCAGGATCGGAATCTGGCGTATGGGCATTGGGAGCCGAGAATGGAGTATTACGGAGGCTGTCGGCACCGGATTCGGCGATCGGGAATTTTGTAAGCCCGTTTTCCAAGTTTGGGGCATGACAAGCTTACTGAGGATGCTTCATACACCGAGGAACCTGTTCACATCTTGGATCGCAAAGAGCAGGTATTGCGGATAAAGACAATATTGCTAGTCAAAGTCCTTTGGTCACACCATGGAGAAGAAGAGGCAACTTGGGAACGAGAAGCAGAAGTTAGGGAAAAATACCCTCACTTGTTCAACGACTCACCACAAGTAATTTCGAGAGTGAAATTTTTTTTTAGGGGGGTAGACTGTAACACCCCATACCTCCGGTACATGAGTGTTACCTTTTTAAAACCCGCGATTCTTGAAACACGAGGTCGATTTACCAAATGAATTAACACATGCAGGGAGGGATTTTCAAGCAACGTTGAGACAATCCACCACGACCCTAAAGACTCATTTTACACTCCATGCCAGTCAAGAAGGTAACCTCGATTGAATACCTTAAGACAGATTAGTTTTTAAGTCAACTAGTAATAACAATACTCTGAAACTCAGCCCATGAGGGTCAGTGGGTAACCAACAAGGTAGCCCTGTGTTTTAAATACATAGTTAACCATTGTAAACAGGTATCAGACCCATCTGACCATTAGATCACATCATATGGGCCAAATACAGCCCAAAGAAGTGTGTAACGGCCCACCTGGGCCTCATCATTGGCCCAAAGTGGGCCAGGACATCAAAGTGGGGCCCCAAAGATGATTGGACGGAGTGGATTTAATAAAATCATCAAGGTGGACCCCATATGCAATGCATATGCACCTAACACTAACGTTGCACGATATGCACCAAACCAAGCTACTCGGTCAAACAGCCTTTAACCGAGCAAAAATGCAAGAAGCAGAGGATTCTCCCACCCTTTTTAAACTTTGAAATTTGCCAAACTTCAAACCCCAAAGTTGGCCATCTGAGGGACTTTTCGGACGAACCAAACCGTCCATTTCACTCGTGGTGGCCCACTAAACAAAATAGTATAGGATCTTAGACCCCTACATGGGGACGAGAGAGAACAATCGTAGCCGTCCAATCCTTTCACGAGTGGCTGAGATCCGAATGAAAGGATAATACGATGGCTTCTCTTGAAAGCCAACACTACCATTACCCAAGGGATTCAGGCCTTCCATGGGCCAACTAGGAGAGTCCTGTCATTACCAAAACTGGCTAGGAAAAAGCCTTAATGAAGAAGCAGGGGCTTTCCATTTGTGATATGAAGAGAGCTAGCATAGCCGTCGGTGGCTCCTCTGCCTTGCCTTGCCTACCGAATCCCACACAAAAAGAAAGGAAAGAAGGAAGGAAAAGGGAGAGAAAAGAGAGGAAGAAAGGAGAGAGAGAGAGAGAGAGAGAGAGAGAGAGAGAGAGAGAGAGAGAGAGAGAGAGAGAGAGGAGCCCACGTTTGGCCAGGTAATCGGCCCAAACTCCTACCTTCTTCTTCTTTTTCTTTTCTTCTGCTTTCCTCTTCATTTCATGGAGATATCAGCCCTGTTATAAGCCATGTTTGGGGCCAAAAATCTGACCATGGAGAAGCTTGGACAGAGTTTAAAAAATAAGCTCTATTTTGAGGCCGAACATGGCCTGAGTGCAGGCTCTGTTTGAGGCCGAACATGGCCTGAGTGCAGGCTCTATTTGAGGCTAAACAATGGCCTGTGAATGGCCTCAGCTAGGGGGTGAAACTCAGTTTTAAAAATGGCCTACAAACAGGCCCTGTTTGAGCTGCAACATGTCCCAGAAATCGGACTAATAACACTCTGAAAATTGGGTTAAAAACACCCCTGTTCGGGTCGTTCTTTGGCTGGAAAAATTGTAGCCAACGAGCCCCTGTTTGAGCTCTAAAACAGGCTAAAAAATGGCCCAGGAATGGGCCTCATTTGAAGCAGAAAATCCTGCATTTAACAAGCCTGATAAACAGCCCACATCTCTACTTACAATTGGTTGAGGATGCAACCTGTAAGTGGCTGGTTCCTCAGCTAAAAATGGCTGGGAAGATGTCTTGAAGATTGGTGAATTATCAGCTTGAAGTTGGTGAAGAATACCACCTGTAAATGGCCCAAAATTAGACGATTAGGTGGGCCCTGGATCAAGCAGAAAGCCAGCCATCTGCTAGTGCATGCGCTGGACTAAGTACCAGCCCAAAACTGGACCAAAAATCAGGCCCAGAACTGGGCCGATGGCAGCAGGTGGACCGCACCATCGGAAAATCACGGTGGGACCTAGCCCTGATGTATTTATTCTATACCCATGCTGGCTATCGAGTGGACCACACTGCAACCAATAAGGGATTGAACGTCTACCATTGAATCCCATTTGGAATCCCTGAGGTTTTGGATAAATACGAAATTTATTTTTCCTCTTTATTCAGGTCTATGTGACCTTATCAACAGATGGGATGGAAAATAAACGTTATGGTGGCCCCACGTGGGACCCACCTGATGAGAGACGGATTGGCTGGAATGCCCACACCAGCTATAGCTGCTATATTGACAAGCAGCAAGTTCTGTGGGTCCCTTTGATCCACACCGTCCGACCATCTGGACGAGGCCCCACGGGGCACATGTGTTTCATCAACACCATTCCTCCATTTGATGTCCAGATCGTCCATCTGGACGGTGGGCCAACCATCCCGCCAGCAGCATAGCTACTGTGCTACATCAGCAAGTTTTATGCGCTGATCACGAGGTTTGTGTGATATCTACACTATCCATCACTGGGACGAGGGACCACAGTGTTGTACGTGGGGCCCTCATGAAGTATGTGTTCCATCCATACCGTCCAACAGCAGCTGAACATTTCTAGACAGTGATGATTAAATGCCACCCATCTGTCGGGCCTTCTTTGGTGTATGTGTTGTCCACATCGTCCATATGCCGGATGGGTGGGCCACACCTTTATACATTTATTTTATATCCACTCCGTCCAGCAGTGGGCCACGCTTACCGCACGTGTGAGATCCACTGTGATCTATGTATTTCATCCACACTGTCCAATGTTTGGACAATGCTGATTTATATAGACAATGTTTAGACAGTGCTGATTTATATAGACAATGTTTAGACAGTGCTGATTTATATAGACAATGTTTGGACGGTGTCATGGGCTTCACCACGACGCATGTTGTACCCACACTACCCATTTGGTGGGGCCCATTTGCTGTGTATGCGGGCCTACCTATTATGTATATTAGGCCCATGTATGAGGCCCAATTCAGGCCTTAGTTGTGGGAAACCTCCAGGCCCAGTCTAGGCCTTAGAAATAACTGGGGCCCAACTTGGGCCATTTATTGGACCAAGATCTTGTGGGGCCTGAGCACTAAAAATTTTGGCCCAAATATCCTATTATAGGCCCTCCCAACTCACACAAACCCTTTAAATCTCTGGCTATAACTGTAGGTGATCGTTGCGTGAATTGAACCACAAGGCGTGTACAGGAATGTAAACTAAGGACGGTTAAGTAACTTTTCTTGGTGATGATTTCTTCCCCTTGAGTTTTCCATCTCTAAACAAGATTACGAGTAGTCTTTTATAATAATTATAAATGATCTCATAGAAGTGAATGATCATCCAACCTGTTTAATTGGATACCTGCCTCATAGTATAGATACTATTGGTCAACAATTGTATGCATCCTTTTTTTAAAATGGGCCAAACCCTTATTCTATATTGTCATGTGACCAATCTCTTGTATACTCCTGGAACCCGTTAAATCACCAATTAGTCCATCTTGGACACTTGATTTATACTTGATTTGCCTAATTGAGTTGCATGCTTTAGAATTTGGTAAGATAGGATTATATGATTCCTGAACTGCTTGCTTACATGAGTTTTTTCACTTATCAAAGCATGTCTAAAATCTCTATAAGATTGTATTGGTTGTAAGACACGCATTATTGAAATCTCTCTCTATGGAAACTCCTATTTAAAGAGAGTCTGAATTTAGGGTGTAACGGAACAAATCGCGATGGAGATAGGCCCTCAGCACGTGGGTTATGATTAGCGGCAAGTGATTCTAGGGGACCACCATCTATGGAGTGATTCTACTTGCATAACTATGGAGTGAACCACACCATGTTTTACCCACCGTTGTTTACTCGCTTTGATCCATACATACCGTCTCACTTTGATCGTTGAATTTAATGATTTGTATATTTCATTCTTAGTCAGCATACAACTCCCTAACATTGAGAATTGATTGGCCACCTGTTGATGGATTCTATCCACACCCTAAGGCGGTAGCCTCATGAGCCAGGGATGGTGGCATGGGACCTATGCCCAAGCTGTCGGCCTACGCTGGCAACTAACCCCTGTAGTGACCTTCGAGCTTATTTAAATTGGCTAGTTGTAACTTGACTAATAATGAGTTGGCTAATCATGCATACATGGCATTGACCAGCGTCTATCTCTAACATACGTGTTGTATGATTGGCAGTCGTTACGCCACACTTAATATGCTTTTGCTGACGACTAGCCTCTGTCTGACTGGATATCTTTCCCAGGTCGGTGATTGCATTCCGCATGGTTAACCTCGGGGCGTTGATTGCGTATTTGCATGGGTGACGAGCCCAAATTTCGCACGAATGAGCATCCCAGGGGCATGACTGCATTCACGCATCCATGAGCATAGTAAGACTGCATTGCTATGTTTTGGATTGTCCTTATGTTTATGTTATTTCTTGCATAGGGTGGCGGTGTGTAATCTTGAGGGGAGATCACACTGAGTTGGCCACTCATTCATCAATGTTCAACCGTACAGATGAGACAGGTAAGAGAGTTGACGAACGTGCGACGAACCCGAAGTCGGCAGCCACAGTTGAAGAGGAATTTTACAACAAAGAGTCGCAGCAGGAAGCGGTTGCGTACTATGATTTGAATTAGTAGGATAGTTTATTTTTTGATTAAAACAATCATATTTTGGAATCTTGTATGCGGGCCCCAGCTGTGTGGCCCTCATATTTTTCTATGGTTTAGGATACATCTATATTACGCTTTGCTTCCATTGATCGCACTTTGATTTGATTGAGTTATTCATTGATTACCAGTTAACATCGGATTTTCAGGAAATAGGTTGTATACTCGGTTCTCAAAAATCAGGGTGTTACAGGCTGAGCTGCTCATATAAACCACAATGTGATACACCTTCTGTGAGGCCCGTATTCTATACCGTACTGTTTCGTAGGATTTCGCGATCCTCCCGGTCGAATTCTAGCAACCCACGACCTGTAATCGGCATTTACGCGCAACCCTGAGTCATATCCTATATTCCAGAGTCGGCTCAACCTGAGACTTATACCCTTACAACCGCACCATCACTGCGGTTCCGACGTCGCGTCTCGCACACCGATACGATACCTGGGCCAAGAGATTTGGGCCTACGTTCATTTCGAGGAAAACGCCACGCGTGCGAATTCTGAGAGAATCTCTACAACCTATCCAATCAATCAATCAATCAAGTACACATCGTATCACAAGTACAAGTTACTATCCCTCTCTTACACAACCTTACCTAAAGTTAACTCTCTCTCTCTCCACCCATCCCTCTCTCACCCAAAATTCAACCAAGCCCATCCCTCTTCTTACACACTCATCCCTCTCTCCTTACACCACTCCTCTCCCTCTCATTTCTCTCTCATTCCAAGCAACTTCCAAAAGAGCACCCAACATCCAACTTCCCAAGCAACCCAAGTATGGCACACTTCTCTACCACCCAATCTCTCATCCCCACCATCAAAACTTCATCATCCTCCATGAAGAGCTAAGGAGCCTCGGAGTCCAAGGAGCTAAATAAGAAGGCTGATAGGTGGGTGATCCACCATTAATTTTTATTTTAAGGGCTTACTTGTTGTGGGACCCACTTGATGTATGCATTGTATACCCTCCCCTTCACGTTTCTCTCTCTATCTCTCTCTCTCTCCCTCTCTCTCTCTCTCTTTGATGTGTGGCCCACCATGATGTATGTGAACATCCAGCTGTCTGTCTAATCCATGGACGCTGGATGCAAATTGGCTAGTGTACTGTGCAGCTATATAGCTGCTGACTTACGTCAGCAAGTTTTGTGGCCCACCATGTGGCGTGTGAGATCCACATCGTCCAGCCACGTGGATGGTGGATCCCACCATAAGGTATATGTTATATCCTAACCGTCCATTCAATGGACGTGGACCCCACCATGGTAGCGTGTGGGGCCCACCATGATGTATGTGTACATCCATCTGTCCGTCCAGATCTGGACACTAGATGCTGGAATTGCAAAAGTAATAATAATAATAAATAATATATATGTGTAATATACTAGAGGTGAGCACCACGTGCGACCCACCCACCATGGCAACTGATTGGCTGGCCTACCGCACAATAGCTATACGGCTGCTGTGATCCACACGGTCCATCAATTTGGTGGAGCCCATGATAAATGTATGTGTTTTATCTACACCATCCATCCGGACGGTGCCATGTATGGCCCCACCATGATAGTGTTGCATCTGCACCATCCGTGCAGTGGCCCACCTTGATGTGTGTGTTTATCACACCGTCCATCCATCTGTGGAAAACCACCACGATGTATGTTTTGTATTTTAGGTCGTCCATGCCTGGACGGTCTTGTGGGACCCACGCATTGGTATGTATTAAATCCATACCGTTTAGCCATTGTACACGTTTTTTTTTGTGTTTCAAAGAGAATGAGTTGGATCTAAATCTCATGTGGGACCCACTCTGCATGTGTGGAGGGTAGGGTCCACCATGATGTATGTATTCTATGTCACCTATCCAGTGGCTAGACATGTGCACCACCATGATGCAATGTTGTATCTGCACCATCCATGCAGTGGCCCTCCATGGTGCAGTGCTTCATCTACACCATTTATTTGTAGACCCCACTAGATGTATGGGTTGTATCTGCACACCGTCCATCCCATTTGATGAGCTCGTCCTAAGGCTTGAGACAACATGAGACAGGTCCATTTATCAGGTGGACCACACTACAGAAAACAGTGAGGGTTTTGAACGGCTACCCTTGAAACCCTTTTAGTTGCACAAAAGCTTTGGATCAATATGATATTTGTCTTTCCACTTAATTCAGGTCTTTGTGACCATATGCACAGATTGGATGGAAGTAAACGTTATAGTGGGCCCTGGCCCTGTGAACTGTTTAATGGTGGAGATCATTATCACCACTGCTATTTGTCGTATGGTCCAGATGATCTTTCGATCCTTATAACCGCTGCTATTGTTGGTACAGCCAATATATTATGGCCCATCTTGATGCATATGCGGCCCATTGATGAGGCCCATCCCATTGTATTTGTGGCCCATCCATGAGGTCCACCTCGATGTATTTGTGGCCCATCCATGAGGCCCACCTTGATGTATTTGTAGCCCATCCATGAGGCCCAACGTGTTGTACATTTATAGCCCATCCATGAGGCCCGACTTGATGTATACAAGGCCCGTTGCGATGTATATTAGGCCCATGAGATGCGACCCACTTGATGTATATTAGGCCTATGTGAGCGACTCATTATGATGTAATCGAAGCCCATGGGATTTGGCCTATTGTGATATATTTCCGGCCCATATGATGAGGCCCGACTTGATGTATACAAGGCCTATTACGATGTATATTAGGCCTGTGAGATGCGACGCACTTGATGTATATTAGGCCTGTGTGATACGGCCCATCATAATGTATTAGAGGCCCATGTGATGCGGCCCATCATGATGCATATTAGGCCCATGTGATGCGGCCCATTGTGATGTGTGTGGCCCACAGTGATGCAGCCCATTGTGATGTGTATGAGGCCCAATGTGTTGTATATGAGACCCATATGATGAGGCCTGATGTGCTATATAGGCCCATGTGATGCGACCCACTTGATTTATGAGACCCTTGTGTAAGGCTCATTGTGATTGTATAAGGCCATGGGCCCACTATATGTTAGGCTCTATGTGGGCCACTCATTAGGAGCAATGTTAGTTAAATGTCCACATTAATGGGCAATGATAGTTAAATGTCCTCATTCTGACCTTCCCTTAGGCCTCGTTAGGCCCATTCTCATCATTTTCTAAGTGGGTTGACCCTAATTATTGAGCCCCATAGGAAGTCTAGTTTATTACATGATAGAGAGGGTAAGGAAGCCCACTTATTGTACTTAGACTCAGATCTGCCCTCGGTGGGGGATATTGTGATGCTCCTTCACTGTGATCACATGTGGGCGGGCGCACGTGAGCGGACACTAAGTGGACGGGGCATGAAGACCTAAGCGAGCTACCAGTGATTGGCAGGCTACTATGCTGGCAGGCTACTGTGCACACAGTGAAAGCAGAACTTTGTCCCACATCGGGAGCATCGTCCGATATTGTGGTGGCTATAAGTTGGATTCTTTCCTTAACTATCACGACACGTTTTAAATTAGTTAGCCTATCTTAATATTTGGACTAGATCCGTCGTCCTTCTGTGGACCCCCATCATTCGTATGCATGTTCTGATGGATGATTGATTAAAGCAGATGTCATTGGGCTGAAATGTTTATGGGACTCCTTATAAGATGGAGTTATCCCCACATGATCGCATAATACGCGCAGGTTTGATGTATGGCCTAGATGAGGTTGATGGTATTCGTGACTCTTCAGGATTTGCATATTACATTGCATCATTGCATCTAATATTTAACTCTCTATGATTCCGCATTTGCATAGTCGATCCGCATTGCATATTCTGATATTAAATGATTTATAGACTTGTTGTATTTTCGCTTACTCTGATATTTATATGCTTGGCACGTGCATCGCACACACTTTCACCACCCTCTAAGTTTTCTATAAGCTTATGCACGATAGATGCGTGCAGGTGGAGTTAGGTCACAACAACATTGAGCATGGAGTGTGCAGCGGTCTCCTGGAGCTTTGATTTTGACATATGTATTTCCCTTTCAGCATTGTACTCAAATGTTTATATTAGTGGATATATGATGATGATGTTGCCTTTGTGATTTGGGTAAACTTGTGGTTATGCTTCTTACAAGGATCCCAGGATCGGAACCTGGTGTATGGGCACTGGGAACCGAGAATGGGGTACTACGGAGGCTGTTGGCACCTGATTCGGAGATTGAGAATTTTGTGAGCCCAATTTCTGAGTTTGGAGCGTGACACCTTCCGATTGGCTATGATCATGGCCACGACCAGAGCGTCATTATGAGGGTGTTGGATACTGCAGGCGTCGTCCTCAAAGAATGTTAGGCTGCACAGATTCATCCATTGTTCCTTGCCTGGCCTGCTTGCTAGGTGGATATAGTGATCTGGATCGGTGCTCTGAGCTTGAGCCTTTCGAGCACGATTCGAGTCTCGACTCCTTAAAGGTCCATCGCAAATAGTTCAGATTTCAATGCTGTCATCGGTAGTTCTGCTAGTTACTCGTCTTTCTGAGCTTGTTTATCTTCTTTGACGTACTCATGCAAATGTCCCTTGCAGATAAGGGTTTCGATTTCCTTCTTAAGATCAACACAATCGCTAGTGTTGTGACCATGATTGCAATAAAAATGACAATATTTGCGCTTATCCCGTTGATTCACGTCTACCATCATATAGCTCGGCCACCTTAGAAGCTTCTTGTCTCGTATTTCTAAGAGAACTTGCTCTAGAGAAGCGTTGAGGGGAGTGTACAAACTAAATCGACTCTTGGGACGTCTGCTCGGTCTTTGCTCGCGCAAAGCGTCTTCATCTGACCTCTTCTTACTTGAGGACGTCCAGGGTGGGGTTTCCTCCTTACGTTTCTTATCCCTCGTGGAGTTTTTCGTGCTCCGTGTACACTTCCAAGAACTGAAGAAATCTTCAACATTATTTTTGAGCTTGATTCATAAGTTCTCCCGAAGTGGTCAGAGGGTTCTTTCCAATCGAGAAGAGAAACCTTCATTCTTTGAGGCCGGAGATCATTGCAATTAGAGCGATCTTGTCGAAATAGTCATCGACTTGCATCGATTCCCCGTTGAACCGGACGATACAATACTTCAATGTTTCTCCCTCCCTTTGTTTGATAGTGAGCAGGTGAGTGGAAGGCTTTCAACGTTGCTTCCCAACGATGAATTGTGTCAAGAACGCTTTGCTAAGATTGGTGAACGAGCCGATTGACTTCGGTTTTAGCTGCCTATACTAGCATCGCGTGGCTCCCGTGAGAGTCAGAGAGAAAGCGTGGCACATGATTGGTCCGGAGGCTGACTGGAGTTCCATCCAAGATCGGTAAGATTCCATATATTCGGTTGGATCTCCATAACTGGAATATTATGCGATGGCGACATCCAGAACCTTGAGGGCATAACAGAGCTCATGATCTTGTTGGTGAATGGGGGCTCCATCTCCTTCATCATCGCGTCTATCGTGATCGAAGCTTGCACTTGGTAAGCTTGCGCATAGTACCAATCTGGCCTCACAGTTCTTTGAGTTGTGCCTCCCAAGGGTCCTTGTTCTCAATTATAATTTCAGGGGCTGGGTCGGGTTCGGGCATTTTTCCGCGTCTACGTTTCTCCAACTCATGACATAAATCAGAGGGGGCCAACACTGATGTCCCTGAAACATGGGAAGGCACCCGAGCAGACATGGCTCTAGATCCTACTCTCCTGAAACCAACGGGTGCAGAGTCCTCGACAACCACTGGGGCCACTGCCTCCTAGTTAGGGAGGGGGAGTTGTCTTTCTAGTAATCGCCTCATTTCGCTGAGCTCGTCGGCCAACGTTTTCACTTGGTTCTATAACAAAAGGTATCATCCTCCTCGATTTCGGGATCGCTGCGTTAGTCTCGTGGGGGCTGATTCGGCTTAGATTTAAGAAGACAAGTTAGGTTGCCTAGCCTGCTCAGGACTGGCGGCTATGACCAGAGGGAGATTTTTCTTTCTTCCCTTTGCCATTACTCTCTCTTGGTGAAGCAAGAACGACTTTGATGTCCATTTCCCACTGACTGCACCAAAATGTTGATGCAAAAATCTGGTTCACCCTCGCTGAGCTCCAAGCACCTACACAAGAGAGTAACAAAGGAGGCCCTATCTAAAGCAGGGGACCCTCTGATGACAAAGTCAGGCCAGGAATCTGGGTCCAGTAGGGTAGAGGGGTTCTGGGTGAGATTTTGCGTACTTGTCCCTATGAGTGAGCTCATCACTTATAATGTTTACAGGAATTGTGGCTCGTCATTATAGGCACAATCTCAGCCATTAGGCGGGACGTGTGTGACCGACGATGCTAGCAGTTACACTAAGATCATGCACCGGATGTTACTCTCATCATGCGTTATTGAAGTTTATTTAACCTTGTTAGTCGCTGAGGATTGTTCGAGCCAAGCTCACTTCAACCGAGGACTATCCAAGCTGAGCTTACCATTGAGCTACCTAGGATGTCATCGAGTCGGGCTCACCTATACTGAGCTTTGCGCCGAGCCTCGTTGATTGGCTGAGCGTGACATATCCTATCATGGCATGGACGGGATGTGACAAGTAGATATTTTAGCTCAGGCGAAGATTTCAATCCAGACTACTCGTCCGGGCAGCTCCTTGACTCTAATAGATCTCTCGTCCTTCGATGGGCTACTATCGAGCAAGAGCTCGGTAGTTTGTATTGTTAGGAATTGTTCTTATGGGGTTGGATATCAGCTGTACTTTTATAACGCCCTGAATTTCGAGAGTCAACCAGAGCTCAACTCCCGAGATCCGACGCATCACTTATGTAACATAAATAATGATGATTAAATGTTGTCCGTATTAGTGCATTAAACATGAATAGGATTATACTAAATCAACATATCATACTCCAAAGATAATTAGATTATGCAAGCGGAATACTGTGATAGATATATAAAGCATATAAGTCGTTGTAAGTCCCCAGAGTATGAACATGTCACCAAGTTAAATAATTACATGTATAGTTCCAAAATTTACAAAATGATACAATGTAATGGCATCTAATCCATATCCCTGTAACCCCGGCGACGTAACTCCAAGCCTACATGACCCGCCAAAGAGTTGCATGTAGGAGAACTCCTCCTCGTCGTCGAAAAAATCAAGCTCCATCTCGTGAGCCTCGCCATCACCTGCAACTACAACAGGGTCTGGTTGATGTTTTAAAACACCGTCCCAGAGTGGGAGTGAGTAATTAACTCAGTGGAGCTATAAGGCAAAGGTTAACATGTTATCAATTCAGTTAAGCAGTAATGATAAAGCAGTACAACAATCATGTCCTAACTACTCTAGTTAATGTAAGAATGGTATGCGATAATGATACGTGCCCTCGCCTGCACTCCCTTAGCGAATCATCTCATGGTCGCGCATGCTAAACTCCCACTGTACTCTTCCTCGCCAAAGGCACATGCATGTGGTGCATGAATGTGTTAGCCAGGTAATTTATTAGGCTTATTCATATAGCAGATTCGGAAAGCCAAGGTACCTCCCTTTATATCATTTACCCAAATAATGATCCATCTAGGGTTATCAATCCTAGTTAATCACATATGATAGGCAAGTTATAGGGCAACATCACTCCTAATTGAAAAGCAGTGGATAGGCAAGTTCAGGTCGCTACGAAGAGGCTCGTCACCTTAATGTGGGCCTAGTTTATACTCAAGGTCACTACAGAAAGGCTCATCACCTTAGCGTAGGCCGACAGTTCGAATAGAGTGTCCCATACCACCGTATTCGGCTCACAAGTTTGGTTGCTCAATGGACACTACGAGGAGGCTCGTCACCCCAGCATAGGTCGACAGCTCGACCACGGTGTCCCATACCACCATGCCCGGCTCATGAGTCTTAGCGGATTATGATACCAAGGTTAAACAGGCTTTTCATTTGTAAGTGATAGCTTAGATTCAAGCAGTAGCGTCCATACATGGTGAACATACATTAGGCCAATCCGGTTACTTGACAAGCTCGACTGGTACGAGCGCAGGATAAATTAATTAACATGGAGTGCATACGCACTCCTTGTGGCCTAACCACTATCGATAATCACCGTACGACTCGAATTTATCGAACGTATTCGTTGTGGTGAAACTAGTTCAATCACTGATCATAAACCGTTACCGATTGCCCGGACTACGTAGTAGTCCCAATCATACTCAAATACAATAGACACTCATATGTGATAGTCAAAATAGCATGTGACAACTAATTCAAATATAAATTTCATTTGAACATTTTAACAAACACATAGTGCACATGTTATCATAAATAGGCATGTCATCCATAAATCACGTAGTAGCAAGATAGGTTACATGAAGGAAACTGTAACTATAGATACGGTAATTGAGAATCTTATCTCAACGCCTTTATTAAATACATTTCAACAAGCAACTTCTCATTCAGACATTTTATCAAACGCTTAGACTACACATATCAACATACATGTAATAGATTAGTTATAACATATATTATAGCAAATCCTTTCACAAAAGAGTTGTCACGCATACAACAATCATGTATTCTCAATCAATAATCATGGCAAGCACATATCATAATTCCATATTCATTCAAACATTTCAACAAACACATGGAATGTATTATATTCAACATAGTTCATATATATATGTGTAATATACAGAAAATATCGCATCTAAGTACATGTGACAACAATTAAGTCAGTCATAAATCATTAACTGACATTGAAAGCCTTGAAAATCATAACCTAAACATTTACAGTTCGCACCTTTCGTCGATTTACTCGTTACGAACTCGGTTCATACACAACGCCTTTGTCTACGCACAACGGCTACCTAAACATTGAAATAAGTTAGTTATTTCACCGATTTCTTTATTTGGATTCCTAAAATAGATTAGGGTTAGGATTCTTACCCAAAACTGAAGTTGGAATCAACGGTGTAGCGATACGGGAGAGATGATTCGGTACGTGTGGTGGTGGGAATGAATCCCGGCAACTAACTCTTGATCTCTCTCTCTCTCTGTTCCTAGCACTTTCCACCTCTTTTCTCTCTTCTCTCTCCTAGGGTTAGAGAATTCGTATGGAATGACAAAGGGGTGGGTTTAGGGCATTATATAGGCCCAGAAGTGATGTCAATGGCCCCAAGGCCATGGTATACTTAAGATATAGCCAAAAGGCATCTGTTTCAAGCCAACAGAGCTCATCTGGAGGTCCATTACCTGCATACGGTCCAAAGAAAGTTCCCTGACAATGGATCTATGTCAAGTTAATATTTCGATCCGATCGGGTTTATGGATCGACAGTGGAGGACCAGTTTTAATTCAACGGTCATTGTCACTCGATCAGGGCACAAGTACACTGATATATGTAGGGAAATTTCTCTAATCCAAGGGTGTAGTTGGGTCAGAATCTGACGGTCCGAAACCTTAAATTTGGCCTGTAAGTGAAAAGCCCAAATCACTTAAGTTTAAGTTCATTTTCTAAAAATATTCGCGTTTCTCACACACTTCGTTATGGGCTCAAGTTATGCGTTTTTGGATACTATTTGGACTCGATTCCTACGATAGTTGTCAAGCCCAGTAAGGTGGTCATAACCATATAGTTTCATGTTTATCGAACTTTCGACGCGTGGTGCATGTCCGATACAGAGTTTCAATGTGCTCCCGAGAGTAACTAGGTTTTGAGATTTCTCCTAGGTTTTTAGGTAATGTAGAGTTAGCGATTCTACTGGTTTTGGGTCTTGTAGTTCATATAAAAAGTGGTTCAAGCTAATTTACTAATTAATTCAGTTTAGTACTTAATTAATTTTCGTCTAATTTCTACATAATTTAACCCTTAGTGATTTCTGCTTGAAGTGATACTCAGGTCTTTGTACAGATTTTTCTGAGACGTTACAATCTACCCCCTTAAAGAAAATTTCATCCTCAAAAGTAGTACATTTTCATATTCCTCGAGAATATGAGGGTAGTTCTTACGGACTTCGGCTTCTGTTTCCCAAGTAGTCTCTTCCTTAGTGTGATGTGTCCACAGTACCTTCACAAGCGGGATAACTTTACTACGCAGCACTTGTTCCTTCCTGTCTAGAATACGTATCGGTCGCAGTACATAAGTAGCATCTTCACTCAACTGTACTGCTCCCATTTGATAATGTGGGAAGGATCGGGAATGTATTTCTTAAGCATCGATACATGAAATACGTTGTGCACGCCTGCGAGTGGTATGGGTAAAGCAAGGCGGTACGCTACCACACCCACTCGATCTAAAATCTGGAATAGACCAATAAATCATGGCGTGAGTTTCCCCTTCTTGCTAAATCGAAGGATTCCCTTTCATTGGGGAAACCTTAAGAAACACATGGTCATCGACCTCAAATTCTAGTTGTCGCCGTCTCGTATTAGCGTAACTCTTCTGTCTACTCTGTGTTGCAACAAGTCGACGCCTAATAATGTCGATCTTATCTGAAGTCGCCTGCACTAACTCTTGGTCAATCAAACTCTTCTCGCCAACCTCTGCTCAGCAATGCGATGCTCTACATGGGCGCCCATCCAATGCTTCGTAGGGAGCCATGCCAATGCTCGCCTAAAAGTTGTTGTTATAAGCGAACTCAGCATAGGGAAGACAATCATCCCAACTGTCTTTAAATTCAAGCACGCATGCTCGCAACATATCTTCCAATACCTGATTGACCCGTTCCGTCTGCCCATCCGTCTGTGGGTGGAATGCGATACTGAACTTCAGTTTCACACCCATCGCTTCCTAGATACGAGTCCAGAAGATAGATGTGAATCGCATGTCTCGATCCAACACGATCTCCATTAGCACTCCATGCAGACGTACTATCTCCTTGATGTACAGCCTGGACATATCGTTTGCTGAGTTTGAGACTCTAATCGGGAGGAAATGAGCCGATTTCATCAATCGGTCTACAATCACCCAAATAGAGTCATGTCCCTTCCTTGTCTTCGGTAACCCTAAGATGAAATCCATAGAAATAAAATCTCATTTCCATTCAGCTATGGGCATGGGCTGAAGTAAACCAGGAGGTCGGCGATGTTCGGCCTTGACCTGTTGGCAAGTGAGACAACGGGACACAAAATCTGCTATGTAGGCCTTCATGTTGTCCCACCAGTATGAACGCTTCATATCTCGATACATCTTCATACTACCAAGATGCATCACTATCCGAATTGTGAGCAACTTCGAGAACTTCCCTTCTCAAGTCATGAAGATTTGGGACACATAGGCGGCCACAATAACGAAAACCCCCATCCGTACTAACTCTCCATTCTGAGTCTTCATCGTCACTAGCTCGCTTTCTCAACTATGCCAACTCTTCATCTTTCATCTAAGCCATAATGATTCGGTCATCGATAAGTTGTTGTACACGAATATGTGCGACTCTCTCGAACGGCTCCTCTACCGTAAGCTTCTGCTCAAAATTTCATACAAATTTGACTATGTTCCATTCCTCTATCATCAGCAGAGCTGCAAATGTTATCGTCTTCTTGCGGCTCAACGCGTCTGCCACAAGGTTGACCTTGCCAGGATGGTAGGAGACCTCAAACTTGAAGTCTTTCAAGGTTTCCATCTATCGTCGTTGCCTCATATTCAGGTCCCTCTGCGTGAATATGTACCTAAGGCTTTTGTGGTCGTAAAAGTGCTCGAACTCCTCTTCGTAGAGGTAATGTCTCCAGATCTTTAATGCAAAGATGACGGCCGCTAACTATAGGTAGTGCGTAGGGTAGTTTTCCTCGTGCTTTCTCAACTGTCGCGAGACTTAAGCAACCACTTTGTCCTTCAGCATCAGAACACAACCCAAACCAACACGAGACGCATCAGTGTATATTGTAATTTGACCCCTTGTTATCATGCCCCAAACCCGAAAATCGGATTCACAGGAATCCCGATCGCCGTATCCGATGTCGACAGCCTCCGTAGTACCCCATTCTCGGCTCCTAGCGTCCATACGCCAGATTCTGATCCTGAGATCCTACGAGGAGGATTTTTTTATTGTGTACATTTAACTCGCAATAAGCATAACCACAAGATTACCCAATTCACAAAGGCAACTTCATCATCACATATCCACTAATATAATTAATTGAGTACAATGCTGGAAGGAAATACATAAATAAAAATCAAGCTCCAGAAGACCGTTGTACACTCCAAGCTCAACACTACTGCAACCTAACATCACTTGCACGCATCTATCGTGCATAAGCTTATTGAAAGCTTAGAGGGTGGTGTAGGTGTGTGTACAAGGTAAGTGCCAAGTATTCAATACAATGCTATAATGATACAATACCGGAAATACTGGTAATCCATAAATCGTGCAATATCGGAATATGTAGAAATACTGGCAAGATCAGGAATTATCAGAGTAAACAGAAATACTGACAAGTCCATGAGTCATACAATATTAGAATACGCAAGACAAATCAACTATGCAAATGAGGAATCATAAATAGCCAAATATTAGATGCAGAGGATGCAATGCAATATATATTCCTGATGAGTAACACAAATAACGTCAGTCGTACCTAGACCATATAAATGCAGAAACACAATAACCCAAAATGTCGTATGTCACGAATGTCATGCAATGCGGTGCGAATGGAATGACCATGCTGGAGTGTGAAGTCGGGATGATAGTATGTAGTATCGCACGTTATGGGGTCCAGCACAAGGGACTTCTATCCAAACCAGTCTCATACCTAAATTTGGATAATCAGATTCAATGTAGTAAACTCCTGATCTCAGGTTAGTCGCGCCCCAACCGAAATCCTGTCCATTGCGAAGGCACACTAACAAATAGTTGTGCACCACCAGCCCGAGTGGATAATAAATGAATGAATGAATATGCAACTCCTACTCGCTAATCCACATATCAGTACATTTCATCTCTGGGATCATCATCGAGGTTTAGTACACTCCAAATAGCACCACCACTCTCCCAGCCGCACAGTCCAAGTGAGCGTAAGAAACCTCTGAAATAGTGGTGAAGACCGCTTGAGTTGAAGTAGGAATATGTCAATATGTCCTAGAGGGGGTGAATAGGACTTTTCAAACTGTTTATAGTTTATTTAAAATCCTATCACTCTAAGCCTATCATGTATCCAATTCTCAGGATTACTCAAATGTAACTCTACTGGCTTTCAAGCCTTGTAGAGGATCCAATCACAACCTACTTGTAAGATAAACAAGTTGCAGACAAGATTGTGAAGGATATGACTGTGTGTGTGTATAAGGTGTGATCTCAGATAATCAGATATAAAGGCATGTAAAGAAATCACATAAATGAAAGACAATAATCATCTTAAACACAGTCATTTTTATAGTGGTTGGACTACTTGTCCACTCCACTCCCGGCTGTCGCACTCAACCCTTGAGTGTACCAGATTTCACTAGGAGGTTTCCCAGGGTTCACCTCAAACCTAAGGTTTTAAATCAGGTTCACCTTCAACCTTTATAGAGATTTTATACGGTTCACCTCAAACCTAGAGTTTTACTGGTTCACTCCTAACCAGATGTTTATGCTCTCCATAGAGCAAGAGTCCACTCAACACACTCGGATTTTAGACCACATAAGTCAAAGACCTAACAGTTTATGCTCTACACAAAACCAAGGGTCCACACTATGCACCCACTACGTACTCTCCCGCCAGAGGCCTCCTATGAGGGCTTCAAAGGGTGAAAATCACTTAAGATCGAATCCTAGAAAGGAATTATCACAAGTGTCCTCTTGGACTCTAGATACTTACAGATAAGTTGATGAGTCCCGTTAAGCACAACGCCAAAGATCTTCTCCTCCTTGTTGATGAAGAGTCTTCTGCTCCCTTGATCCACAACGCAAGATAATATACCAATGCTTGGCTTCGGGTTGGGTCAAGGGTGAGATGGAATCCTACTCTCTAAAGATTTTCCTATAAGGAAAATAGAGTAGATCCTCTCTTATGCATTCAAGGCATCCCAACATAAAGATTTGCCATTAAGGTACTGTTCACTCCCCAAGTGCAAGGTTGTGATGTAGTAATAAACTCGGTAAGACCGAGGTCGAATCCCAAGGGACTGGAACCTGTACATTGTCTGAAACTACGTAGAACTAGAACTAGGCTAAGATGAAATCTAAACCGAATGTAATTTGAGAAATAATGGTGAGAGATTAATCTAAAACTTAATAAATTCAGAGGAAATGAAATGGGGATTCAGAGGATCCACTTGTAGAGATCAGAGAGATCTTATGCCTGTATTAAAAATCATGGAAATTAACTGAACTACCATTGATATAGTTTTCAAGAGATGAGAGGTATATAAATTAGAATGGATTCCATCACCAAACCATGCCCATGAGACAAAGAAAACAACAGAATTAAACTAATTACCAACCAATCAACATGCCATGAAGGTTAGGAAGGGTACCGTCATCCGACCATGCCCAGGAGACGATGGTGAACAACAAGGCTTCCTGATGTCATAAACATAAAAGAAAGGAACATGCTCAAAGCCATTGCAGACCCATTCTAATTTCAGTCATAACAGACCATTAAAAAAAAACTAAAAGCATTCCCTTAAAATCAACATCATTCAGTCTAAACAAATTGCACAAGCAACAAGTCCCCCACTCTACAAGCTTCACCTCTTAGCCCTAGCTAAGAGGTTTAGCCCATAAACATGATTAGGTTAATCTCTTAACAAAATAAAATAAACAAAAGAAAAAACAAAAGAGAACAATCTACTATCTCTCCTCTATGCTCCACATCCAAGCTCCAAGCTCTCCCCCGCCTCCCTCTCATGTCCACAACTTCCTTTTATAGCTGCTAGAAGGCTGGTGCTGGTGGTAGAGTCGCAGCAGGAAATGGAGTGCAACTTTTCGCAGCCAAGTTTCAGTGTCTCAAAACTCACCACTTTCCTCTCTCAATTTCCAAAGAAACACCGTATCTTAGGATGTTTTTGAGTGCTCTACATGATAGATGGATCAGATCTGCCATATGATGAAAGATGGTGGGCCACAACTGCCTAGAAATATGGATTTTCGCGGATGTGCGAAAGCTTTCAGACCTCTTCGATGCGTAGGTCGGTGAGCCCCACATAAGTGTTTTTGGAGAAATCCACCCCGTCTATTGAATTCAGGACAAAATTTTAGTAAAGAATGGATAGTTTTGAATGTCCATTGACGCGGCCCAGAGAAGAAATCACGCCAAAAATCATTTTGAACGTCGCAGGACCGCCTATTTGTGGCCTCTGTATCGCGCACATGTGCACGCATGGTGTAAACTTTCAGCAAAGTTTTATAGTAGTTAAGGCCGTCTACATGATGAACGGATCAGATTGGCTGGACAGGCCATGGGTGGGGCCCACTGACGTCCATAAAAACGGACAACGTCGTTCGTGCGTAGGCGAAAACGGAAACAGCGATGCGTCGTCTCTGGTGCACGCATATGTGCATGTGTGCAGTGTGCACACACCTTATACACAGGGCCCACCGTGATGTTTACGAGAAATCTACACCGTCCATCCTCTTTCTTATTTATTTTAACCGTCGAGAACAATTTTGAAGCATATCCAGATAGCGGGTGGGCCCCAAATTGAAGATTAATGGGCTGATCTGTCTGATGGCCCACTTCCCGAGATCTTCAATAGCTGAAATTTAATATGTACGGTTGATTTATGGCCCCTGGTCCATGTATGAAGTTTAGGGCCGAACGGATGGTGGGAACCCTGTGATCTTGCATTCTGGACTAATTTCAGGCCACTTGAGCTTCAGTTTCTCGAGTTTCGCAAGTCTCAGGCGTGTTATTTTGTTGATCTTGGTCCCCTGGGGTCCGTCCCTTGCCTTGGCATCATCAGAGCGTTAATTTATGCTTTTAGCACCCTTTTGTAGTCCAAGCTCCTGAATACACCTTGCATCATAAACATTATTAAAGTAGGGCATTAAACAGTATCATATTCGTAAATCTAGGCAATAACTGGGGTCTGATATGCAATATTTGACCCTCAACAGGTAGTAGATGGAGGATCCTTGAATGCGAAAGTTCATTCCCCAATCCACTCTATTGAATATCAATGGTGAGGGTGGATTGGAGGATGAACTCCCTTGAGAGAAAGGGCTTTAGGTATAGGATAAAAGTTGAAACACTCAAAAGCTCTCTCTGCTTTCTCTGACAGCAACAAAAGACAAGTCCTCTATAAATAGGCAAAGAGTTCCAACAGATATAAAATGGTCATATTTATGACAGAGTTCGATATCATCAAGCATGTTCGATATCATCGAGCGTATACTCTTAATAGCATCGATGGTCTACTCGATGACTCGGACTCGATGTCATACGCTTTTGAAACTCTTTGCCAATTGGTCAATGAATCGAAGCCATTATCAATGTCATCAGATTTCGAACTCTGATTCCATCGATGACAGAATCGATCCATCAACACTTGAAAAATGAGAGAGACTTGACTTTGAGATATTTCGGGTTTTCATGAATGATCGAGGGAACCGTCGAGGTCATCGGAATTTGAATGTCAATGACATCGAGATAAGAGTCGAGGCATCGATAAATCTAGTTGATTTATCTTTGAACTTGCTAGACAATTTATGGTTTTGTTCGATGCAATCGATCTGGTGTCGATATCATCGATATTTGAATATCGATTAGATCGAAGGGCCCCCGATCATAATTAAAACAACTGAAATAAGCTGCTTTGTAAGAAATCGCTACCACTTGTCGATATCATCGATGGACCTCCGATCTTATCGATATTTGATTTCAGATCATATCGGACGGTCATCGATATATCGAATGAGTTTGAAATTTTCATTAAAAAACAAGGACACCGGAAATCAGCCTGTCGATCTTATCGAGCCACTCTCGATGGTCTCGAGATTTGAATATCGATGATATCGATATATGTATCGATACATCGATAATTCGTCCAGATATATTGTGAAGTCGCTGGACGTATTTGTGCTTATATCAATGATATTGATAGGTGTATCGATACATCGATAAATCCGTCCAGATGAATATGTAGTTGCTGGACACTTTTGGTCCTCTTATCGATAATATCATTAAGGTATCGAGGACATCGACAAAACAGGTCGATCATATCGAAGGTGCATCGATAAGATCGACAAGGTGAGAAAAACTTAGAGATTTTCCTATTTTGAAAAAGTTTTCTCACCATAAAACTCTAGGATGTCTATCTTGTTTTAAGGGTTTTAATGACCTGGTGTTTTGGGACATGGGATGTGAGGCTATGATTTACCTATTACGAGCTTCCACACATTCGGTTGAGGTAGACGCTTGAAATAATCTTCTTATCGAGTTCTTCAGCCAGTCTGACTCACCATACACATAACTTGACAAACCAGGGTACTAGCAGGTGCACTTTCAATCTCCCCCTTTGTCAATTACGTGACAAAATACCCAAAACACCGTAAAATACTTCTAGACAAACCCTAAATCGTGTGTACATGTGTTTACACAATTTTACAATTTTTTCTAACCCATGTACACATTCTATAAGTATCCGCTCCCCCTTAGTTCAAAAACTCCCCATTTCTTGATGCAGCTGCTCCCCCTAATACCTGCAACACATTAGATATACAATTTTCACTCGAGGTGTTTTCAATTGTTCTCCCCCTTTTTGTTAGTCCTTGGTAAAGGTATAGCAAGTGATATTAACTGAATCTTAAAATTCTTGAGAGAACAGGCATACAAGATACAGATGAGTAATGATCAAAATATTATAAGAAGTCATCTGTGGTCAGAACAGGTGGAAAGCAGTGATAACATTAAAGCAATTAAGCATTAAACACATCATATGCATTCCATCAGACAAACTAGGGGAAAAAAATATGGCATTAATGATAAGAATTCTATTCAGCCATACCAAACTAAACTTCACTATACTGCCAGAGACAGCAGTACAAAAAAAAAAAAAAAACATTCAGTCCAGTAAAAAAAATTATACTGCCCCACCTAGTAGTTACCAAAACACATATCAAGCCCATTGCACACACAAAAAAAAATGGAACTTACACCGTTAGCTCCTATCATCTTCGAGACTCACCATAGGTGAGCAGGTCCACCATTTGCTGATTCGTTTGCTGGAGAGCATCGACTTTTTCTTCCATTACGATGAGACGTCTCTCACAGTTGTGAAGTCACTCCTCCATACTTGTCATACCATTCAGTAGGTGGCGTTCAAGGTGATGGGTTTGACAATTTGTTATAGACTCTGGAATCAGCAGTGGCATTTGATTGGATCCCCATGGATATGACGGAGGAGCATATGGAGCAGCTGACTGTAATGGAGCACTGTTCTCAGGAGGAACTGAAGGAAGACAGAGTTGTTGTGCCACCAGAGCTGCGTCACTGTCAAACCACTGCTCTGGATAGACTCTATTAGATGAGGTAAGTATACCAACATGATGAGCTAATTTACAGATGAGTACAGGAAAAGCTAGTGTATCCTGATAAATTCCTTGAAGGATCCGAATTAGCTGTTTAAGAAGAAGTGTTAGAAGGCACACCTGAACTTCCTGATATACATCATACAGCACATTCAGCACAAAGGGAGACAGATGATTACCATTCACATCACAAGATAAACATTAGACCCAAAAATATGTGGAGAATTTTAAAAGTGGGTCCAAGATGATTAATGTGAAGAGAATTATCATCGTTCTGAGAAATAATAGTTCCCTGACATAGTGCACGTGTTATCTCGCCCCAGACACTAAGACCATTTAGATTCCGATTCATAACAAGAATGCGAGTGACTTGGAGATCTTAGAGGTTGCCCAAAGTGATGGGAGTGATGTGCTTGGAGTAATGTTGTAACTCTACTTGAATGCAAGGTGGATCAGCACAAATAACTTGACATTTGCTGAGGAAGTCATGAATTACTCCAATTTGATAAGTCCACCAAGATTTAAAATATTTTGCCATCCAATGACTTCAAGAAGTAGATCGATACCAAATGACTCGATAGCGCTGTTGAGAACCAGGCGTTCGACGACAGTGTCTGAAAATCGGGGGTCGAGCATAAACTCAACTCTCGAGTTCCAACGCATCACTTATGCAACAAAATGAATGATGATTGAATGTTGTCTATATTAGTGTAGTGAACATGAGTGAGATTAAGCCAAAACAGCATATCATACCCCAGAGACAAGTGAGATAGCAAGCGGAAGACTGTGATAGATAAATAAAATATATAAACTGTGGTGAGTCTCCAGAGTGTGATAATGTTACCAGGTTAACTAATTACAAGTACTATTTCAAATTATACCAAGTTGTGTAAGGTCATCTAGTCAATATCCCAGAAAGTCCCGTCGATCAGGACACGGCTCACAGGAACCTGCCTGAAACTGCATAAAGGAGGAATCCTCCTCATCCTCATAAAAGTCCGGCTCCGCTTCGCAGCATCGCCATCATCTGAAACTCAAACAAGTCTAGTTGGTGTGTACAACACCGTCCGGTAATGTGGGAGTGAGTGATCAACTCAGTGGAACAATAAAGCATAGGTTAACATGTTATCAAAACAGTCAAGCAGTAATGATAAAGCAGTACAATCAATAATCCTAAGTACTCTTGTTAATGCAAGTATGAAATGCTGTCATGATGCATGCCCTCACCAACATACTCCCTCATGAGACACCATCTTACGTTCGCGGCATGCTTTCATTCCTCAGTGCTCCACATCTTCCAGGCACATGCAGTGCGATGATGAGCATGATTACCGAGTTGTTATTAGTTCATTTCAAACAGCAAGATTGGGAAACTAAGGTACCTCCCTTGTATCATTCCCAGACATGATCCATTCTAGGGTCGTCAAACCTAGATAATCTCATATGATAGTGTGGTTCTAGGGTGCTGCAAAGGCTGTCAGGGCTGTTACACGTAATTGTTACACCACTCCCCCATCACCTTTTTAACGGTTCATCACTAACTTGATACAGGCCTAGTTCATACTCTATACACCGCGGAAAAACTCGTCGCCTCACCGTAAATTCAGAGTATGCTCGAGGTCACTACAAAGGGCTCGTCACCAATCAGTGTAGGCCGACAGCTCGAATATAGTGTCCCACACCACCATAATCGGCTCACGAGTCTGGTTGCTCAATGGACACTACGGGGAGGCATGTGGCCCCAGCGTAGGCCAACATCTCGACCACGGTGTCCCATACCACCATGCCCGGCTCATGAGTCTTAGCGGATCGAGGTACCATGGTTAATGGGATTTCACTGGTACCCTAGGTTCAAGCAGTAACGTCCAAACATGGTGAACATACATTAGACATATCGGGTTACTTGACGAGCTAGACTAGCACGAGCGCACGACCAGCCGAACGACATGAGGTGCATAAGCACTTCGCATGGCCTAACTACTGTCGCCAACCACAGTACGACTCTGGTTCATTAGACACATCCTACGTGGCGAAATGAATCTCAACCACGAACTCAAGTCTGGTACCAATTGTCTAGCCTATAATCATAGTCCCAATCGCAATCAATCCTCATTCAGAGCATGTGGAGTAAAGCATAATAAACAAAGTAGTTCAAGCATGTTAACAAACATTGCATAAAGCATGTTACAAAGCACAATGTAAACAAGGAATACAAACACATATAGTTCATAGTAAGCGATTAAATTGAACAACCATCATGGAGAAAATCATATACGTTTCTAAGGTAGTTGAGAATTCCATCTCAATTCCTACCTAAAGCATGATTATCTAAGCGCTTACTCTTACAAGCATTTTCACAAACACTTAGAATACTCTATTTTAACATACATAGTGTATATTAGCAAAAACATGTATTAGGGCGAACCCTCTCGCCACGTAAGTGTTATACACATATATAATATGTTCATACAGCAAATAATCATGGCAAACACATTTTCAAAATTTATACGTATACGGTACTTTCTACAAATACCTAGAATACACAAAATTTCATATTCTTCGTATTTAATCGAAACAGAAAACAGAGAGCACTTTGTACATGTGTAATTTCATGTAGATCATGAATATATCATCATCTGACATTGAAAGCATTGAAAACCATAACCTATACACATAAAGTCCGCACCTTTTGTCGTAGAATCGTAACGGAAACGATAGATTTGCTAAGTCTTTGTATACGGTAATTTAGCAACCTATAGCATGCTTTAGGTTAGTTATTTCATAACATACAACTATCAAAATCCCAAAACAGATTAGGGTTAGGGTTTCTTACCTAGAAACGAAGCCGGCATCGCCAGGAAAGTGATTAGATAGGGATGGTTGAGCTTGCATAGCGGCAGGGAAGCATGGCAGGGAGATGATCCCACTTCTCTCACACTTTCTCTCTCTTTTCTCTCTTCTCAATTCTCAAATTCGTATGGCTGAATGAGAGAGGGTTTTAAGGTCCTTATATAGCCTAGAAACTCTCCAAAATAGACTTCAGGTCAAGGTATACTTAGGTTATGACCAAAGTGGGTCAGTTTCAGCTCAACGGAGGACTTCTGGCGGCCCATTTTCTATGTGCGGTCGAACTTAAGCTCACTAACACTGGATCTAGGTATGGCTAAGTTTTCGTTTCAGTCGGGATTCCAGATCGCAAATGGCGGACCAGTTTCAGTTCAACGGTCAGTGAATCTCGATCGAAGATTTCGAGTACATAAATATGTTTGGGGAAATATCCCTGATCCGAGAGTGTAATTTGGCCTGATTCTGATGGTCATGTTGCTCAAGACTGATTCGCAAGCATTACATGCCAGATTTCATAAATCCTTATTTATTTTGGAAGTATTTTCATGTTTCTCACACTCTGCACTCCGGGTTCAATCGAATTGCACTGGGACACTATCTGGATTTGATTTCCGAGATGGTTGTCAAGCCTAGCAAGGCGGTCCTAATTCCTTAACTTCATGTTAATCGAACTTCCGACGTGCGGTCCAGATCTGATACGGAGTTTCGAGATGCTCCCGAGAGCAACCGGGTAATGAGATTGATCCTAGATTTTAGGGCAACCTAGCGTCAATGATTCTACAAGTTCAGATCGTATTTAAAGTGATTGGTGCTAATTTCACAGGTACTCTAATTTAACACTGGCTAATTCTCGCCTAATTTCTAAAGGATTTAGTCCCAAGTAATTTCTATCTGAGGTGGTACCTAGGCCTTTATCGTTTGTATATAAAGTGATCCAAGTTATAATACTTAGCTAGTTTAAGATAGTATCTAGGGTGAAAGTACTTGGAAAAATTGAAAGAACAAGGTGGTGAAGGGTGGGATTTGTGAAGGAAATGGGTTCAAAAGCAGTTTTAACTTTGGGATTGAATTCTGACAAGTTAATAAGGTGTTAGGATCGACCCATTGACTAAGGATGTCTAATTCCAGGTTGGCAAAAATCTAGGATGTTACAGGATTTGTTGCCTGTAACATGTCTTGAGCAACCACTATCTAGGTATCATCTAGCACGATTGCCTGTTAAATGATCTGAGTGTATAACAAGGCAATTTTTCTTCTCTTTGATTACCCATTTTTTGACAGGATTCTTTCTCAAGACAGATTTGTCTTTCTTATCTGATTCAACTTCTTGATTCATTGAGCCTTTCTTCCTGTCAAACAGTTTGAGTGGTGATGGTTATATATATCCCTTGTTCAACACATTCTTTGAATCACCACTTGATTGATAGGCCGGTTTTTTGCCTTTGTTGCTACTGGAACTATCAGATTTTTCATGTGTTTCATATCCAGTTCTTGTTTTAGTTTTTCCATAGCCAAAGCCGTATTTGTTGTTACCAGATTTTCCCATACCTAAAAGTTTTTCTAATCTCTCACTAATCTGGGAAAATTTGCAGTTTAGCTTGGCTATTTTCCAAGATTCTTCATTGTCAGATGGAATTGATTCAGTGACTTGCTGTTCTTCCTCGGATTCAGTTGGAATGATTGGAGTAGTGGAAACCATGAGTATTTTCAAAGATTTTTGGTCTCCATCACTCTCTAAGTCATTTGATTCTAAGTTTGACTCTTCAGTATCATCCCATGTGGCAGCCATTACCTTACCCTTAGTTTTTCTATTTGGGCATTTGGTAGATAGATGTCCATACTCTCTACAGACGTAGCATTGTGGTTCTTTGGTCTTTTTACCAAATGTGCCTACAAAGGGTTTATTATCAACCTTTCTACCTCTAGAGGAATGGCCGCAATTCTTTTGAAAGAATCTTCTAAATCTTTGTGCCAGTAAAGCCACTTCCTCATCTTCATCTTCCTTTTCACCCCCACTGTCCTCATTAATTATTTTCTTAGAAGTTTTTAGGACAGTGTTTTTGGATCTTTGGGGTTGTGTGAATGTAGTTCAAAAGTTAGTAGAGAACCTACCAGTTCTTCTACTTTCATCTCATTGTTCACTCCCCAAGTATAGGGTTGTGATGTAGTAATAACTCGGTAAGACCGAGGTCGAATCCACAGGGACTGAAACCTGTACGTTATCTAAAAATAACTAGATCTAGAACTAGGCTAAGATGAAATCTAAACCAATTATGATTTGAGGAATAATGATGAAATATTAATCTAAAACTTAGGAAGAATTCAGGAAAAGGGAAACTAGGGATTCAGAGGATCCACTTGTAGAGATCAGGGAGATCTTATGCCTGTATTATAAATCAGGAAAATTAACTGAACTGCCATTGATATAGATTTCAAGAGATGAGAGGTATATGAATTAGGATGGATTCCATCACCAAACCATGCCCAGGAGACAAAGCAAACAACAGAATTAAACTAATTACCAATCAATCAACATGTTTATGAAGGTTAGGAAAGGGTACCGACATCCAACCATGCCCAGGAGACGATGGTGAACAACAGGGCTTCCTGACGTCATAAACATAAAGAGGAAAAGAACATGCTCAAAGCCATTGCAGACCCATTGTAATTTCAGTCACAACAGACCATTAAAGACTAAAAACACATTCCCATAATAAAAATCTAAATCATCATCAAATTCAGTCTAAACAAAGGCACAAACAAAAAGGCCTCCCATCACGCTACAAGCTTCACCTCTTAGCCCTAGCTAAGAGGTTTAGCCACACATAGACATGGTGGACTAAATCTCTAAAAAAATAAAATAATTAACAAGAAGGAAAAAAACAAACTCTTTTTCTGTCTCTCTCTCATCACGTCTGCCCCCAAGCTTCAAGCCAAAACTCTTGCTCCCTGTCTTTGATCTCTTTCTCCTTTTTTTTTCTCCCCCTGGCCGTGAGATTCCTCCCTCTCTTTATAGCTCCAAGGGTGGTGTCTGGAAGTGCGTAAGAAGCTCTTACGCACTCCTTGTTGCAGCAGAAGACTAATTTTCTTACGCTGATGTTCTCTGGGGGCCCATTCTTGAGTCAGACATGAGATCCACTCCGCTCACCAGCTTCTCTTCGGGATTTCAGTGGGGACAGCCGGTTTTGGCTGTCTGTCGATATAGCTCAGGGAAGAAGCCATGCCGCCATCCATCTTTCTTTTGATCATGGTTACACGTGCTCGCGCATATGGAAATAAAAGAGTACTTAGGCTTGAACGAGAGGGACCATGGGCTCCTCCTGGACGGTCTGGATCAGACCTTTGATGACCGATGGTGGCCCACCGAGCTTCGTCAGACGCCCGACTGCGAAACAGAAGCCAGACTTTGTGACGCTGTGGGCGTTAGTGGCCCCATTATCAGTGATGTTCCCGAAATCCACTCTGTCCACTCTCCGAAGATCGCAAAACCGTTTATGATGGTCAGTTTTGGGAGAGCTTCTGACGTGGCCCACTGAGTTATAACCCAGCCGTCCGTCTTGCGTTTAAACAGAGATCTATGCGTTTATACGTGCATGGGACTAAAAGAGAACCATGGCTATGGTCGTCCCCATTGTCCGGACACATTGAACGGGCTTGATCTTCCGGATGAGCAATGAGTGGGTCCCACAAACATCATCCGCAGCCTCTGCTGCGAAGCAGAGGTGACGAACAGCAACTCTGCACTTGCGGTGGCCCACTGTATTATCTTGAGAAGAAAATCCACACCGTCCATTGAATTCAGGACGAAAAACCGTCCAGGAAGGAAGAAATTGGTTTAATTTCAGTGTGGTCCACCAGCTGTTTTGGTCCACCGTCCGTTCTCCCTTTGGACCCTTCACGGACACCAAATGTATAAGGAAATCCAGATGTAGATCAGGGTACGGTCGGTTCGACCTCGTGAAACGAATGGACGGTCCGGATTGATCATCCGATCGAAGGTGGTGGCCCATAAGCAAAACCCAAATCGTTTCAAATAAAATTTGTTTTGCGTTTTGATTTTGAAGAAGACAACGTCGGTGGCGTATGACCTGACCGACTTCGACGTTCGGTGCTGCACGGCAATACCGGCAAGTCTTGTGGCACACGCACTATGTAGATTGGGTCCCACCTTGATGTGTACGGACAATCCATACCGTTCATCTGGTTTCCCAACAAATTTAATGGGTTGAGACCAAAACTGAAGCATATCCAAAGAGCTTGTGTGGGCCAGAATTGGCAATTTATGGGCTGATCTAGCTGTTAGGCCACTTCCACAGAGATCCAGGAGCTGAAATTCGACATGTACGGTTCATTTATGCTCTTCAGCTCATGTATAAAGTTTCGAGCAGAACGGATGGTGGGAACCCTGTGATCTTGCATTCTGGACCAATTTCGGGCCACTTGAGCTTCAGTTTCTTGATTTTCTCGGATCTCTGATGTGTAAATTCGTCGACCTTGGTCCCCTGGGGTCCGTCCCTTGCTTTGATGACATCGGAGTGTTAAATCTCAGCTTTTATCGGCCTTTTCAATCTAAGCTTGTAAATGTACCCTGCATCACAAACATGTTTAAATCAGGCCATTAAATAGTGTTGTGTATGTAATTACAGGCTATAACAGGGGTCTAGTATGCAATAATTGACCCTCAACACTCATCGATGTTCCTACACTCTTCTATTGTTGTTACCTTGGGATTAAACCGTTCCAGTAGGGATCTTAGAATTTTTCTACAGATTTTCGATACCAAAACTTTCTCTCCCAATCCACCCATGGAGTTACAAATGATATTTAGCTTTGTAAAAAACTCCATAAATGTCTCATGCTCCTCCATTCTGAGACTTTTGAACTGTGAAGTAAGGAGTTGAAGTTTGGATTGCTTCACAGTGCTTGTGCCTTCATGAGTTGTTTCCAATAAATCCCATGCTTCTTTGGATGTCCCACACATACTGATTTGATTAAAAATATCCTAGGACACGGCACAGTAAATGACATTTATAGCCTTGGCTTCAAATGTTTGCCTTTCTTTGTCGAATGCTGTCCACTTTTCTTTGGGTTTGGGCTTTGTGATTGTTGTGCCATTATCAAGTATAATTTGTTCAGTTGGTGGCACGTATCCGCTTTCAACGATATCCCAAACGTCATGATCGAAAGATCTCAAAAAGTAGTGCATCCTAACCTTCCAGTATGCATAATTTGATTCATCAAATACTGGAGGTCTAATGACCGATGAGCCCTCTCCTTTGGCCATATTCCCAACTTCAGTCAAGATCACTCTCTAGGCGGTGAAGCCCTTAAAGAGAGACCTGCTTTGATACCAATTGAAATAGCGGTGAAGACTGCTTGAGTTGAAGTAGGAATATGTCAATATGTCCTAGAGGGGGGTGAATAGGACTTTTTAAAGTGTTTATGGTTTATTCAAAATCCTATCACTCTAATCCTATCATGTATGCAATTCTCAGGATTACTTAAATGTAAATCTACTGGCTTCCAAGCCATGTAGAGGATCCAATCACAACCTACTTATAAGATAAACAAGTTGCAGACAAGATTGTGAAGGATATGACTGTGCATGTATAAGGTGTGATCTCAGATAATCAAATATAAAGGCATGTAAGGAAATCGCATAAATGAAAGACAATAATCATCTCAAACACAATCATTTTTATAGTGGTTCGACTACTTGTCTACTCCACTCCTGGCTGTCGCACTCAACCCTTGAGTGTACCGGATTTCACTAGGAGGTTTTCCAGGGTTCACTTCAAACCTAAGGTTTTAAATCAGGTTCACCTTCAACCTTTACAGAGGTTTTACGCGGTTCACCTCAAACCCAGAGTTTTACTGGTTCACTCCTAACCAGATATTTATGCTCTCCATAGAGCAAAGGTCCACACCACGCACCTGAATTTTAGGCCACATAGGTCAAGGACCTACAGAAGGACCTAACAGTTTATGCCCTACACAAGAGCAAGGGTCCACACTATACACCCACTACATACACTCCCGCTGGAAGCCTCCTACGAGGGCTTTAAAGGGTGAGAACCACTTAAGACCGAATCCTAGAAAGAAATGATCACAAGTGTCCTCTTGGACTCTAGATACTTACAGATAACTTGATGAGTCCCGTTAAGCACAACGTTAAAGATCTCCTCCTCCTTATTGATGGAGAGTCTTCTGCTCCCTTGATCCGCAACGTAAGATGATATACCAATGCTTGGCTTTGGGTTGGGTCAAGGGTGAGATGGAATCCTACTCTCTAAAGATTTTCCTATAAGGAAGATAGAGTAGATCCTCTCTTATGCATTCAAGGCATCCCAGCATAAAGATTTTCCATTAAGGTAGTAGCTGGAGGATTCTTGAATGCGGAAGTTCATTCCCCAATCCACTCTATTGAATATCAATGATGAGGGTGGATTGGAGGATGAACTCCCTTGAGAGAAAGGGCTTTAGGTATAGGATATAAGTTGAAACACTCAAAAGCTCTCTCTGCTTTCTCTCACAGCAACAAAAGACAAGTCCTCTATAAATAGGCAAAGAGTTCCAATGGATATAAAACGGTCACATTTATGATAGAGTTCGATATCATCGAGTAGGTTCGATATCATTGAGCGTATACTCTCGATAGCATCGATGGTCTGCTCAATGACTCGGACTCGATGTCATACACTTTTGAAACTCTTTGCCAATTGGTCGATGAATCGAAGCCATTGTCGATGTCATCTGATTTCGAACTTTGATTCCATCGATGACAGAATCGATCCATCGACACTTGAAAAATAAGAGAAACTTGACTTTGAGATATTTCAGGTTTTCATGAATGATCGGGGGAACCGTCGAGGTCATCAAAATTTGAATGTCGATGACATCGAGATCAGAGTCGAGGCATCGAAAAATCCAGCTGATTTATCTTTGTACTTGCTGGACAGTTTATGGCTTTGTTCAATGCAATCAATCTGGTGTCGATATCATCAATATTTGAATATCGATTAGATCGAAGGGCCCCCGATTATAGTTAAAAACAACCTGAAATAACTGCTGTAAGAAATGCGCGCCCACTGTCGATATCATCGATGGACCTCCGATCTTATCGATATTTGATTTCTGATCATATCGGACGGTCATCGATATATCGAAGAGTTTGAAATTTTCATTAAAAAACAGGGGCGCCGGAAATTAGCCTATCGATCTTATTGAGCCACTCTCGATGGTCTCGAGATTTGAATATCGATGATATCGATATGTGTATCAATACATCAATAATTCGTCCAGATATATTATCAAGTTGCTGGACATATTTGTGCTTATATTGATAGGTGTATCGATATATCGATAAATCCGTCCAGATGAATATTTAGTTACTGGACACTTTTGGTCCTCTTATCGATAATATCATTAAGGTATCGAGGACATCGACAGAACAGGTCGATCATATCGAGGGTGCATCGATAAGATCGACAAGGCAAGAAAAACTTAGAGATTTTTCTATTTTGAAATAGTTTTCTCACCATAAAACCCTAGGATGTCTATCTTGTTTTAAGCGTTTTAATCACCTAGTGTTTTGGGACATGAGATGTGAGGCTATGATTTACCTATTACGAGCTTCCACACATCCGGTTGAGGCAGACGCTTGAAATAATCTTCCTATCGAGTTCTGCAGCCAGTCTGACTCACCATACACGTAACTTGACAAACCAGGGCACTAGCAGGTGCACTTTCAACCTCACTATCCGCCTAGCTAATAGTTTGTCAATACCTATCTGGTACGTCGATAGCGGACCCATTCACGAGCTGGTCAAACTGTAACACCCCGTACTTTCCAGTACTCGGGTGTTACCATGTAAATTAATTTAATGTAAATATATATATAAATAATGTAACCTAATGTAATATAAATACAAAAATAATACAACATAAGCATATACACTATGGAAGGTTATTTTGATTTAAAACATAACACACATATCGCCATACAAATGATACACAAATAATATATAATAAGTTTTGCTTACTTACATTCATACATTTTATACATATTAACAATTTGTGAAAATATAAATCAAATATGACAAATTATATAAATGATAATAATAATATAAAATCATAAGTGAGACCCACAACATAATTTAAAGGTGCATGCATATGTGAGGAAATAAAAATAAATAAATAAATAAAAATAAAAGTGAAAGTGATAATGATAGTAATGGTAAAAATAATAATAATAATAATAATAACGGTAAAATAATAATAAAATAATATTTAAAATAATAATGGTAATAATAAATAACATTATTAAAGTAGTATAACATGATGCTTAGTGTTATAAAATCATAACAGGCCATATGCCCGTAAACTGACCATTGGTTCCTAGCTTGAATGGTCCCTTAGACAACTTTAACCATCGACGTTCAATTTTGAGAAGATCTGACCATCAGATTAGCAAAAACTCACTGTGGAACCCAATCTGAGTTGTGGGCCCCACCTAGAACTTAGATCAGGCCGAACCAACGGTCAAAGACCCTGACATAGGCCTCCCTGAGTGAATGAACGGTGTGGATCAGATCACAGATATCACTGTGGACCCCACTATTGTTACGTGTACACAGAAGGAACATGCACCTGCTGTGCACCAGACCTTGGAGAACGGTCAGAGCTCCTCTGACCCGCCATTTCTATTTAAAGAGAGATCTCTCTCTCTCTCCTGTTTCTCTGTCAGCGAGCGGACGAAGCAACGTCCGATTTCGACCGATCAACGGCCGCCCACGCTGACCATCTGAAGGATCCAAACCGTCCTTCTGATAGAGGACATACGTGCCACAAAAACCCTGTAGGTTTCACTCCATTCCACACGTGTGTCTTAACACGATCCTCACCGCAAGTGAGCCTGAAAACACTGTTTCCTAAAATGGAAATTTCCCTCTCCTAGCCAACTCAGCAATCCGCGTGCCCTTGAATCCTCCCATCTCAGTCGTCCTTTGAAGGGGAATCCTAGTCATCCATTCCAAACCAACCTAGGGTTTTCTACCCATGGTAAAGAGAAACCTCAGCTGTTTGGTTATTCCAGCTGTTTTGGAGAGTGCGGTAAAGCAACGAAATCCGGACCACTTTCTGCTCATCCAACAGTCTAAAAACGTTATGGAAACTCTATAAGAAAGATAGGATCGGACCTTAGGGCATCGTCCTCCATTTTCGCAGCCACAACAAGAAAAACACCCGTTTTCTTCCTCCAACGAACCCACCACCCAAACGCCCATGGAGCTTCGAAACCTCTACTCTACAAGCTCCATGGCATCTGTACGAACCTTCCTACGCCCTCGGATTTGAGAAAGAAACCGTGGTTGAGAGTCTGCCATTAGAGGTCGCCATCTTCACCGCTGTTCGGACCGAGACAGACGCAGATTCGATGTTTGTGCCCTCACCGCCTGTTGATGGTGTTGGAAGAGAAAGGCAGAGGTACGAAGAAGAAGGAAGTTAAATAAAGAAGAAAGAAAGAAAGAGAGAAGGGTGGTTGGTTGAACCGAGTCAACCCACTGAGTCGGGCTGACCCGAATCCCGTATTATTCGGGGACTGTACTCAGTCAGCAAATCAATGATATTGGGGCTCCCATTCCCGATCCTAGTGCTAGGCATCGTCATCAGGTAACCTTTTCAACTTAACTGAGTTGACTCAATGAGTCAATTTTTCCATTCTAGACTAGACATGCCTCATTGTATTAATATCACCGTTGCACTCTTATTATTAGGATTTCTAATATTATATCTGATTAGCCATTGACGGATAATTTATGCTAGAACTAGTTATAATAAATGGAATTAAAATTAGTGAATAGTGTAAGTTACTTACCATTCTTAAATATTATCTTTAATGATATGCTATACTATTTTATTACAATTTTAATACTAATTATTACTAGGGTCACAAATAATAGTCGTATCATTAAAGTTAACTTGTAACCAACCATATTACTATTATATTGTATTTAAGTTGTACATACATCATAAGTTCTACTCCTAAAATTAAACCCTAGGCGATGATCTTAAACCCTAGGTAGTGATTAGAACTTGGACCTAATTGTACAAGTTCATGATTTGTGGTAGGACACAATTCTAAGGGCGCAAGCACTTAGCGACACTAGAAGACGATTCAAAGTATAAGGTGATGATTCTTCCCCTTGAGCTTTCCATCTTCTCATTAGCTTAAGTTATAGTTTTTATTTAAATTCATAATTGATATCTCTCCTTATAATCACATGTGTTAGCTGGTAGAAATTAAATTGCTGTCTTACATGCTTTATGATTATCCTGTATAATTGTTCATGCTTGTGGATTATTTGTGGATTACTTACGGAACCTAAATTGGTACATTAGTGGGAAATTCCCACGTATGAATGTACACCCATACTTGGGATGTAACTTGACTCTTTGTGATCGTAATGGACCTTTGACTCGGTGGTTTTTGAGTGGTGGTCTAGATGGATCATTGATGTGGGCCTACCATCCAGGGTTGTTGTGGCCAATGGTTTTTAAAGATGGTCTTTATCGTATGATTTTGATATTCGCCCTATGTGGCATATTTTGATACTCGCCCTACGTAGTTTTATTTGATATTTTCGCTACATGGGTTCGATGTTTTATACTGTGCAACCATGCGATGGTAAGCCCCACATATTGTAATATGATTGGCCACTAGTCGATGGGTTTCCATTAAACATCCTAAGGTGGTAGCCTCATGAGCCAGGGATGGTGGAATGGCACACTATGCCTGAGCTGTCGGCCTACGCTGGGCCATGTGCTCCCCGTAGTGACCTTTGAGCTTATTAAACCTGCTGATTGTAATTGGATTAATAACGGATTGGCTAATCATGCATACATGGCATATTTCGATGACTTGGATCACTACGCCTGCGCGACTACCGAATGTTGCGCTTATGACCAGTCATTCGATTATGATGATGACCTGGATCTTCATGCCCGCGATTACATGGCCCGAATGTTGCATACTGATGACCGATCACCACATCGCTCGTCTGGATGTTTTACCCATGGGCATGCACCGTCTGGATGTTTTACCCGGGTCGACGATTACATGGGGACCCGACTGGATGATGTTTCCCAGGTTCGATGATCGCACGGATGAGCATCCCCGGGGCGATGATTGCATACTTCACGCATCCGTGCACATAATAAGATTTGCATCATATATTGTTTTGTATGCTTTGTTTTATAACTATGCTTACCTAATGCGGCGGTGTGTAATCTTGAGGGGAGTTCACACTAAGTTGGCCACTCATCCATCAAATATATAACCGTACAGGTAGCACAGATGTCTTAAGTGACTTTCAGGTTCAGGCTGATGAGGAGCCGGGTACATGTGTCAGGGTTGCATGACTACATCTACCTCGAGTAGCTGCGCAGTCTTGCGGCTTATGTTTACATTCTTATGTTATTTTTCTTATACTAGATCATGTGGATTCTTGTATTTGTTATATTCGAGACGTTGGTTTGTATAAGTCATTATGGGCATTTTCTTGTATATTCTAAACGATAATGGAATTTTCTTTTATGCTTACTTGTCCATCTTACGCTCGTCTGCTTACTCTGATAAAAGAAAAAAAAATATTTGACCATCCTTTAAGGTTAACACTCGGATTTTTGGAAAACGGGTCATGTACTCGGGTTCTGAAAATCCGGGTTGTTACACAAACTCAGCCTAGTATTGCCCCCTACTCTTGAGCGGGTAAGGCCACACCCCCTCCTAACCAACCACGATACAGTGGGAGACGTGGCCTCCTGGTATTCGGCACTCAGGCACTCATGTATCCACTCGGTCTCGACGTTAGGGCGTCCTCTTGTACCAAGAGGGTTTAGGGATTTTCACCTTGGGCCATCTATGGCAGCCCGATGCTAGAACAGATTTTCGGTGTCCCGTCTGGCCATCCACGACATGCTTATGGAGGTTACGGCCCTGATGTCACTAGGGCGTACCATAATCGCAACACAATACAAGATGCATGAGTCATACAATCCAGTCATGCATCAATCATGCGCATGTCATGCGCTCATGTGAGATAACCTCTACCTATCAGGGAGTCTCATACCATCCTGTCCAAGGACATATGCAATGGTCAATCACGTCTCATAACAAACATGCAAATGATGCGTATGGGCATGTATCAGGAAGCTATGTTGTCACATACTCATAATCGGTATCCACGATCGACCTTGGCAATGTGGACATTTAACCAACATTGCCCCCAAGGAATGGCCCACATAGAACTAAACATATAATGAGCCCACGGCCCCACACAAAGACCTAATATTCAACACAATGGGCCTTGCTCAAGGCCACATATACACAGCAGGTGAGCCCTGCTCATGCGCCTCGAATACATCAAATGGGCCATGCCCATGAGCCTATTACATATCACAATGGGCCTCGTCCATAGGCCACGAATACATCACAATGAGCCTTACCCATGGACCTCGAGTACATCACAATGGGCCCCATCACATAGACCTCCTACTCATTACATTAGGTCTTAAACACGGGCTGCATATACATTACACAGTCCGAATACACATCTCAATGGGCCTCAACTATAGGTCGCATATACATCATATAGGTCTCAACAATAGGCCTTGGTAATCGAAATCGGCCTTAACAATCGGATTCGACACTCGGAACCGGCCTTGACAATCAGAATTGGCCTCGATGAATCGGCTCATATAATCGGTATCGATGAGAATAGGCCTAACTAGGCTTAAGGAAAGGTCACCATGTGGGCATTAACCATCATTACCCAAAAATGTGGACATTCAACCAACACTATTCCCAAGCAGTGGTTCACATAGAGTCAAACATAAGGTGGGCCCAAATATCCAACAAGTGGCCTCAAATAGTAATCACAGGTGGGCCTTACACATGCAGCACGTAGGCCTACACATCACGGTAGGTCGATACATTGGGCCGCACCATTGGCCTAATATACACATCATGATGGGTCGCATCATTGGGTCGCACCAATGGGCCTCATATCCAACAAGTGGGCCGCATCAGTGAGCCGCACTAATGGGCCTTATACACATCAAGTTGGGCCTTGATAACTGGGCTAGAAATATATCATAATGGGCCACGACATATGGGCCGGAAATACGTCACAATGGGCCTCGACCCATGGGCCGAAAATACATCTCAGTGGGCCTTACCCAATGGGCCATAAACACATCCTAATGGGCCTCAATCATGGGCCTCTAACATATCATAATGGGCCACAACCATGGGCCTCAAATGGTCATAACCATGTGCCTCAATATACATCGCAATGGCCCGTAACCCATAAGCCTCACATTCATCATGTGGGCTGCAATACACGGGCCTCAGATACATCCCAATGGGCCTCAACGACTAGACCAGGTATATATCATATTGGGCCTCAAACATGGGCCATATATACATCGCATTGGGCCTCGCCATCTAGTCCTTAAATACGTACATCACGTGAGGGTCACATGAATGGACGGTGTGAATATTCAACATACGTGGGTCCCACTATGATATGGGTCTCCCAGGAAGGTGAAGGGTTTGTAGATCACGATGAGAGCTAGGATCACATCTAAAATCATTTCAATAGTTGTAGGTGTAACATGTGCATCACTATACACAATCACTCTATGGGGGTACATGGCTCACTAATGGTAATCAACATTGTTCAAATTTTGCCCATGTGAATCAGCACCTTCCAGACATTGCCCAGCACCATCCAAACACTCTGGACGGTGTGGATACGAAATATACATCGAGGTGGGGTCCGCAGCACCTCCCAAACACTATTCGGCACCGTCCAAGCATGTCCAGCATCGTCCAGATCATCTGGACGGTGTGGATGAAACAAATACATCACTGTGGTCCCCACGTGGGTCCCACAACATATACATGTATATATGTATTATAATAGATATATATATATATATAATAATAATAACAATAACAATAATAATAATAATAATAATAATAATAATAATAATAATAATAATATAATACTATCATTATATCTGACTAGTGCCCAGCCTTGGACGAGCAACCTGGATACAAAATATATACATCACGTGGGCTCAAAATACATCATATCGGGCTTTATCAAGTGAGGCCCAAATATATCAAATCAGCCTCATCAAATGAGCCCCTATAAATATCAATGGGTGTCTCAACAACGGGCCACAAATACATCAAGGTAGGCCTCCTCAAATGGGCCTTATAAATATCAAGGTGGGCCTCAACAAACGGCCACACAAATGGGCCCCAGGTATATCAAATGGGCCACACCCAAATTATAAGTGGTGACAATGATTTCTACCATTAACATTTCCAAGGCCCACGATAACATTTATTTCCCATCCAATCTGATCATAAGGTCACAATGACCTGAAAGGGATTCTAATGGTGGATGATCAAACCCACTGATTTCTATAGTGTGGTCCACCTAATCCTAGATTTGTCTTATATATATAGTGTGGTCCACCTAATCCTAGATCTGTCTTTTATATATATATATATATATATATATATATATATATATATATATATATATATATATATATATTCTCAAGCCTAAAATAAGCTTTCAAAACGGTTGGACAGATTGGATGAAACACATGCATCATGGTGGGTGCCATAAAGGCCCACCATCATGTATACATTATATAATATAATATATATAAATGATATAATATATATATATATATATATGTCACAGGTGCAGCCCACACGTGGGGCGCGTCCCATATAGAAGGACGGTGTGGATGAAACATATACCACATGGTGGGATCCCCCTGCCGTCCAGCAGCCAGCTAAAATGGTCGGACGGCATTGATAAAACACATACATCTAGGTGGGTTTCCACCGTCCTGTGGTGTCGGTGTGGATAACACCCATACAACATGGTTGAGCCCACACTCCGCCGTCCAGGACAGACGGCATGTATACAAATGCATACACCAAGGTGGATCCCACCACATTTGTGGGTGGGCCACGTCCAAACAGATGGACGGCGTGTATAAAACACATACATCATGACAGCCCACGGAGGTTGCTGACGTCAATAAGCTATATAGCAGTGCATGTTAGACCAGCCAATACGCTACCACGGTGGGTGGGTCCCACATGGAGTCCACCGTAACATTTATTTTCCATCCCATCTGTTCATAAGGTCAAAAACACCCAAATTAAGAGGAAAAATAAATTTTATATCGATCCAAAACTTCTATGGTCCAAAAAAAAAAAAAATCTACCACTGCTTTTGGTGGTGTGAACCACGTGAGCTCCATGTACGGCTGGTTTTTGGGGACACCCCAATTTTAAAGGGGACCCATCAAATGCACAGTGTAGATTTTCAACATACATCAAGGTGGGGCCTATGGTAGGGCCCACCGTCCCACCCTTCATTCAAGCCATAAGGACGTTGGCAGCAACAGCGTCCTAGTGTTTGTTTTTTTTTTTTTTTTTGCAGTTCTTTATGGGTGGGGCCCACATTAGGATAATCTAACCCATATGTTGCATTCTCTGGCTCGTGACAAATCCAACGAGACCAAAATTTAATAATATTGAGGCATAGAAACATCACAGTGATCCCTAATAGTATATTACTATTAAAATAATCTTTCTAACGGTGTGGCCTACTAGAGTTTTGGATTGGCTTCATTTTTCGGCTCAACGCCTGAAATGAGCTGGTAAATGGAATGGATGGCATGGATTAGATGAATGCATCAAGATGGGGCTTGTATGAGTGGCCCACCCAAAAGCCTTAAAATAAAAATGCTTTTTGGTGTCAGTACACCTCACATCACACTTCACTGCTCCCCACGTCCAGACTGTCTGGATGAAACCCACAACACACGGTGGGTCCCTCCGTCCCAGATGGACGATGTGGACACCATACGTGACTCATGTGGGTCCCACTTCTGATGGACGGCGTGGGTAATATACATACTTCAAGGTGGGTCCCACATGAGCGTGGCCCACCTGATTTGGATCAATATGATATTTGTGCTTTTCCCATCACCAATAAGGTAGGGTCCACATGACTTGGATGGTTTAGATAAGACATACATCAAGGTGGGGTCCATCCAAGTGGGCCACATATCACACAAAAATGAGAGAGAGAGAGAAGCAACCACCTTTGATCTCCTCTTCTTTCTTCCACCTATAGCCTTTAGAGCTCCAAGAAAACAATTTCAACGGTCTAGATGATCTTTGGATGGTGGAGATGAGCGATAGAAAGTGGGCCACATAAAGCTCTCTCCCATGGAGCTTGCTTGGACGTTGGTTACTTCCACGGGAGTTACTTGGAATGAGAGAGAAATGAGAGAGAGAGAGAGAGAGAGAGAGAGAGAGAGAAGAGTGGTGAGGTGGAGTGATGGGATGGAGTGAGTGATGGAGTGATGGGAAGTGATGGATGGGTGTACTTATGTAAGGGAGAGAGTTGACTTTAGGTAAGGTTGTGTAAGAGATGGATAGGTTCGGTTGCTTGTACTTGATTGATAGAGTGATGTGATGTCTCGTAGAGATTTCCTCAATATTTGCAACGCGCGGCATTTTCCTCGAACTGAACGCGAGTCCACATCTCCTGACCCGGGTATCTCCTCGGCATGCTAGTCGTAGCGTCCGAACCGCGGCGATGGCGCGGTCGCACTGGTAAAAGTCTCAGGTTGAGCCGACTTTGGAATACGGGATACGACTCAGGGTCATGCGCAACTACCGATTACAGGTCGAGAGTTGCCAGAATTCGATCGGGAGGACCGCGGAAGCCTATGGAACGGTACGGGCTAGGATACGAGTCTTACACTTACTCTGACAATACTAGCATGGGTGCGGATGTCAACTTGTCCTTCAATTCCTAAAAGGCTGCTTTTACCTTCTCATTCTAGGCAAACTTAAGGTCCTTATGAGTGAGCTGAGACAACGGTCTGGCTATCTTGGAAAAGTCCCTAATAAATCAACGTTAGTAACCAGCAAGTCCTAGAAAACTCTTCACTTCTGTAACCGAGCCAGGCTACTACCAGTCTTGAACTGTGGTCATCTTAGTAAGGTCAACAGCTATTCCTTCCTTGGACACCACATGTCCCAAGAACTTGACTTCTTCTTTCCAGACGTCACACTTCTTGTACTAAGCAAACAACTGGTTCTTCCTGAAAGTATCAAAGACTGCTCGCAGGTGCTCCTCGTGATCCTTCTGACTCATGGAGTATATCAGGATGTCATCTATAAATACGATGATAAATTAGTACAAATACAGCCGAAACACCCTATTCATCAGGTCCATGAACACGGCGGGTGCGTTTGTGAGTCCAAATGACATCACAAGGAACTCGTAGTGCCCAAAGCTAGTTCTGAACACTGTCTTCTGCATGTCCTCATCCCTGACGTGCAACTGGCGATACCCTGACTTCAAGTTGATCTTAGTGAAATGCTATGCCCCTTTCAACTGATCGAACAGATCATCTATCCTGAGCAAAGGATACTTATTCTTCACTGTCACTTGTTTCAACCTGTGATAATCAATACACAATCGTAGTGATCCATCCTTCTTCTTCACAAACAACACAGGTGCTCCCCAAGGAGATACACTTGGTCGTATGAAGCCTGTATCCAACAGATCATTGATCTGTCTCCTCAGTTCCTCCACCTCACATGGAGGCATGTGATACATTGGTAGAGATATGGGTGTCGTACCAGGCACTAAATCAATTGTAAAATTGATCTCGCGCTGAGGAGGTAATCCAGGTATCTTTTTGAACATATTCGTGAAATCCTAAACTACTGCCATGTTCCCAAGTGTCAGACCATCAACATTCTCTAGTAAGGTAGCATAACAACTTATGCGACAGGGCCAACTGACCTGAACTGGAAAAGTAAAGGTCGTGCCCTCAGGTGCACGAGCCGTCATCACTCTGGTATCACAATTAATCTCTGCCTTCATCTCGGAGAGCCAATCTATACTGAGGATAACGTCGTAATGATATAGTGGGGCAACAATCAGGTCAACGAGTACTGTCCTGCTTCCTAAGTTTATCGAGCAATCCTTACAAATCTTAGTAACGTTTGAAAAGGTCCCTGTGGCAGTAAGGATTCTCACTCCCTTCATAGGAGCTGTTTCCAACACTAGTCGATTGACTGTTGCACATGATATTATTGAGATAGTGGACCTGGTGTCCACCAATAAGAAGACTGGTGTACCATGGATATGTGTTGTGACTTCGAAAGCCAATGGTACTGCGGTTGCTGTATCGAATGCCTCAGCTGCAAATGAGTGTACTCGCACCTGCTAAGAACGGTTTGGCAGCGGTGCCACAGGTTGTTAAGGTGGCCTAAATCGAGGTGGAGGTGGCCAGTAAGATGGCTGTGCAGGCAGTGCTAATCATAGAGGTGGAGCTAAGATAAGTTGTGTCACCTAACGATTGATCTTCTGAACTGGCGTAGAGCCATTGTCCCTCATCCTGGTGAAGCTATAAGTGCTAGTATGGCTCGACCTCTTACAGTAGGTACACCATACATCAGATCTCCTAGGCTGCATCAGCGGAGCCGTAAGCTAAAGAGGAGAATCTGCACGTGGCCTCTTGCCGAGAAAAGGTTTACTTGACAAATCTGATCGAGGCCTAGGACCCATGGGCACACGCATACAGGATAGTTTGTCCTTGTCCTGCTCAGCTCGTAGAGACATGTTCACTAGCTCAGCATAATTGGGTATGCTAGTGTAACACATCTTCATGCAGATATCGGGCCACAGACCGTCAGAGAAACGCCGCATCTTCATCGGCTCATTTGCTAGGATCAAGGGAGTGTATTTGGCCAGCTCTGTAAACTTGTTCTCATACTCAGCCACAGTCATTCCTCCCTGATGGAGACGAAGGAATTCACCCTCCTCGTTACGGTAGGTGAGGGAGAAATACTTTTCTTAGAAGCGGGTCTCAAAAGCATCCCATGTCCACACATAACCCTCGGGAATGGTCCAAAGGATGCTGTCCCACCAGAGGCTGGCTTCCTTCTCAAAGATGTACGTAACCAGCTCAACCTAGTCTACCTCATTGCAGTGCAGCGGCTTTAGCATCTTAGAGATGCGGTTAAGCCAATATTTGGCCTCCTTGGGTCTGTGAGTACTTGTAAAAGTGGGAGGTCAGGAGCGCTGGAATCGCTCAAATAAGCCGCTGGCATTCAGGTTTCCAACTGGGTGCACAGGTGGTGCAAGCGGAACCACATTCATGTTCTGGGCTAGGGCTCCAGCGATGGTGGTCCAAATCTGCTGCTGCTGCTGCATAAGGAGCATCATCTGCTCCAACCTATTAGGCGGAGGAGCCACCTGAGGCATGTGTGGCGTCGATGAAGACACACGGTTCTGTTCTGGAACCAGTGGTGCAAAAGGTGTCAGCCCATTTGTGGGGCCAGTGCCCGGCTGAGAATCCGGCATAGTCTCACTACCTGGACCCAAACTAGGGTCTGTACGACTATCACTTGGGGGAGGTGCCCCGTCAATCGATCCGCCAAGTTCGAGACGTGCAGTGCTCCGAGTGTTCTTAGGGGGCATTCCCTATGTACAACATAGGGTGAAACATGCGTGAGATTCAGCATAACAACACTCAATTTCTCAAGCATTCTACACATTCCATAACAAGAGAAGTTATAGATAAACTCCTAAATTTTGAGGGTCGAGCAGAGCTTAACTCCCGAGATGTATCACTTATGTAACAAAAATAATGATGATTGAATGTTGTCCGTATTAGTGCATTAAACATGAATGCGATTACACTAAATCAGCATATCATACTCCAGAGACAATTAGATTATGCAAGCAGAAGATTGTGATAAACATATAACGAATATAAGTGGTTGTAAGTCCCCAGAGTATGAACATGTCACTAGGTTAAATAATTACATGTAAAGTTCCAAAATTTACAAAATGATACAATGTAATGACATCTAATCTGTATCCCTGTAACCCCGGTGACGCAACTCTAGGCCTACATAGACCCGCCAGAGAGTTGCATGTAGGAGAACTCCTTGTCGTCATAAAAATCGGGATCCATCTCGTAAGACTCACCATCACCTGTAACTACAACAGGGTTTGGTTGGTGTTTTAAAACACCATCCCAGAGTGGGAGTGAGTGATCAACTCAGTGGAACTATAAGGCAAAGGTTAATATGTTATCAATTTAGTCAAGCAGTAATGATAAAGCAATACAACAATCATGTCCTAACTACTCTAGTTAATACAAGAATGGTATGCGATAATGATGCATGCCCTCGCCTGCACTCCCTCAGCGATATCATCTCATGGTTGTGCATGATAAACTCTCACTGCGCTCTTCCTCGCCAAAGGCACATGCATGCGGTGCATGAACGTGTTAGCCAGGTAATTTATTAGGCTTATTCATATAGCAGATTTGTGAAGCTAAGGTACCTCCCTTTATATCATTTACCCAAATAATGATCCATCTAGGGTCGTCAATCCTAGTTAATCACATACAATAGGCAAGTTATAGGGCAACATCACCCATGATTGAAAAGCAGTGGATAGGCAAGTTCAAGTCGCTACGGAGAGGCTCGTCACCTCAACATGGGCCTAGTTTATACTCGAGGTCACTACGAAAAGGCTCATCACCTTAGCGTATGCCGACAGCTCGAATATAGTGTCTCATACCATCGTATTCGGCTCATGAGTTTAGGTTGCTCAATGGACACTACGGAGAGGCTCGTTAACCTAACGTAGGCCTACAGCTCGACCACAGTGTCCCATACCACCATGCCCGGCTTATGAGTCTTAGGAGATCGTGGTACTAAGGTTAAACGAGCTTTTCATTGGTAAGTGGTACCTTAGATTCAAGCAATAACGTCTATACATGGTGAACATACATTAGTCCAATCTGATTACTTGACAAGCTCGACTAGTACGAGCGCACGTCAAATTAATCGGCATGGAGTGCATAGGCACTCCCCGTGGCCTAACCACTGTCGATAATCACTATACGACTCGGATTCATCGAATGTATCCGTGGTGAAACTAGTTCGGCCACTGATCGTAAACCGTTATCGATTACCTGGACTACATATTAGTCTCAATCATACTCAAATACAATAGGCATTTATATGTGATAGTCAAAACAAGATGTGATAACCAATCCAAATATAAATCTCATTTGAGCATTTTAACAAACATATAGTGCACATGTTATCATACATAGGCATTTCATCCATAAATCACGTAGTAACGAGATACGTTATATGAAGAAAACTGTAACTATAGATATGATAATTGAGAATCCTATCTCAATGCCTTTATTAAATACATTTCAACAAGCAACTTCTCATTCAGACATTTTATCAAACACTTAGACTACACATATCAACATACATATAATAGATTAGTTAAAACATATATTATAGCAAATTCTTTCATAAAGGGGTTGTCACACATACAACAATCATGTATTCTCAATCAAAAATCATGGCAAGCACAAATCATAATTCCATATTCATTCAAACATTTCAACAAACACATGGAATGTATTATATTCAACATAGTTCATAAATATGTGTAATACACGGAAAACATCGCATTTAAGTACATGTGACAGTAATCAAGTTAGTCATAAATCATTAACTGACATTGAAAGCCTTGAAAACCATAACCTAAACATTTATAGTCTACACATTTCATCGATTTACTCATTATGAACTCGGTTCGTATACAACGTCTTTGTTTACGGCACAACGGCTACCTAAACATTGAAATAGGTTAGCTATTTCACTGATTTTTTTATTTAAATTCCTAAAATAGATTAGGGTTAGGATTTCTTACTCAAAAACGAAGTCAGAATCAACGGTATAGTGATACGGGAGAGATGATTCGATACGTGTGGTGGTGGGAATGAATCCCAGCAACTAACTCCTGATCTCTCTCTCTTCTCCTCACACTTTCCTCCGCTTTTCTCTCTTCTCTCTCCTAGGATTAGAGAATTCGTATGGAATGAGAGAGGGGTACACTACACCAAAATCACCAAACTGGTACGGTTGGCTTTTTGGTTCAGAAACGACTTTAAGCCATATCTGATTTGAAACGGTAGTCAACCGTACTTGAATACTTGTTATTGTACGTTGTTGTTTTCACTTTTTGTTGGTGTGTCCCAATTGATTGTTTTATATTCTTATTTCTTATTATTATAGTTTACTGTATTATTTTGAAACCGATGGACGGATAGGATTCTATTAGAACCCTTTGTGTGGACCCCACAGCCTGAGGTTACATTTACGTAAATCTGCCGCGAACTACTGGATCATTTACGATATGAAAAGATTCCGGGAGCATATCGTACGATTTCCTTACAGAGAGAGAAGCAAAGGACCTTTCCTTCCGTGCGATTTTCTTTCTCCTTTCATCTCTCTCTCGTTTTCTGCTCGATTTTAGAGAAAAAATGGTCGATCAGCTCACGGACGACCAGATCTCTGAGTTCAAGGAGGCCTTTTGCTTGTTTGACAAGGACGGAGATGGTCAGATGTAACACCCCGTACTTTCAGTACTCGGGTGTCACCACATAGATCCAAATTAAGCTTAGATATATGCATTTACCCACATAATTTACCTTACACGTCACTACCCATCTTAACCCTTAGATTTTAAACTATGACAACTCACAACATCATAATAAGATTGAGATCAATCTGTCCTTTTGACTATCATAAGTTGAACTATATTTAAATAAATGAAAATCTTCATTTGAACCCCTAGAGTTATCAAAAATGAGATACTAGGCAATCCAGTCGTTGGGTTGGTTTATAATGGTCTTAACTCCTAATGATCTACAGTGTGGCCCATGACATGAATTATATATATAATGTGCAGATAATAGTAATAATAATACAAAAATGATATAAACACATATATGCACATAACAAAATAAATGAAATAAAATAAAATTATTATTATTATATGTGCAGTAACAAGTCTTGAAGTTGTAGACAACCCATAGGGCCACTTTAGCCGTTAACAATCGACTTGGGGTAAATCTGACCACCAGAACAATTATAATCACCCATTAAGGGTCAAGATCTGGTTGGCATGGCCCACCTAGGCCTCACCATCGACCCAAAGTGGGTCAGGGTCCCTGGGAATGCCCTCCAATACAAATGAACGGAGTATATTAGGATATTCACTTTTCAGTAGGCCCCTACACAACGCAGGTGCACAAAGAATGTTTACTCACGCGGTACACCAAGACTATTGGCTCAGTCAAACCAGATTTGACCGAGCACCCCCACAAATATCTCCCGCCATCATCTCTCTCTGTTTTTAACCGACCTACTTCAAGCTCCTAGGCGACCCACCATGACCACTTTCCGAGCATTTTGAACCGTTCAAATCCTTCATGGTCGCACGATCATAACGGTATATCCGTTTGATCATCTGATTTCGAACGAAGGAGATTGAACTCCACCGTCCATCCCAGCCCGAAAGCCGCCCAACCGAGAACCTGCTGTGAGAGGTGAAAGACGACCGTCCTTCCTCTTTGGGAAGGGCAAATCTCAATCATCGATTGGAAAGATAATCCCAGCCGTTCCCTCTCTCACCCTCCCTATAAATTGGGTCCTGTAGCCCTAGGAATTTACAATAAGAGAGAAGAAAAGAGAGAGTGTAAGAAAGAGAAAAAAAAATAGGGAGTTCGTTCCTCCCATTGTAGTTCGAGTGTAAGATCGGCATCCACCTATCTTAGGTAATCCATCCTCCCTCTCCTTTTGAGTTTGATTCTTAGGGGTGCTACCGGACCAAAGAACACTTACGTTCCTCCCCAGGCCTTCCAAATGGCCATGGTATAATTTGAAAAAGCTGGGATTTTATTCAGATTCAGATGAAACCACGACCAAATAATGGCCATGTGTTATGTCATCGAAGCTATGTTTAAGCTCTTTGTGGGAGCTCGCACCAACACGAGAAACAAACGTAAATGCTTGCGAGACAAAAACGAGAAAAGAGAAACTTGGTCCCCGCTTTTAGGTTGGAACGGAACAACCCAAGGGCCCCGCTTCGGACTAAAGCGAGCCGACCGTAGCTCGCTCCAATTTATTGCATCATTTTTCGGCCCTAAGATAAGTCAAGTAATGGGTGAATCATGGGTCGAAAGTGTGGCGAGGAGTATGAAGGAAGAGCTTAGCGAAGCTCGTTGTTAAAACACGAAAACGGACCGGATTCGTTCTCTGCACAAATGCAAGTGGGCCTTGTCCAATCGTGGGCCGACCGATTGTGAGCCTTGCATCGGCCGTGGGCCCCACCAAACAGCGTCAGGCCACCATGGGCCATGCAAGTTGGACCGTCCATCAGGTCCCTGTATCTAGAAAAGAAAGCCCTGGGCCGGACGTCCAGATCTGGACAAATCTCTTTGGTTTCTTCTTCTTTATTTTCATATATTTTACGCATATATATGTATATATATACATACGTATATAAATATTTTACTTGTTAATATACACAGATACGTGGTGGGCCCCACATGGGACCCACCTGTGAGGTTAATATATGCATGTATGCACCAGTACGTGGATACAGGTACGTGTATAACTGAACCACTCACATACAGATCAGTTCACGTAAATTGATTGCCAAGAAAAAAAATGAGATCTCATCATGGATGATGGGTCTAGAAAATCTGAACGGTCCATGTGGAGCAGGACCTCAGAAAATCCCCTAGTGCCAATTTTCATTTTGAACCAAAACTTGGGTGGGCCATGATTAATGAAAATAGTTTCTTCTTTTGAAATACCTCTATCTTTGCTATGGCCCACCAGAACCTCAAATTAGGGTGAAAATTCACTCCCTAAGGTTCCTTGGGATTCTACATCTTATGGACCGTTCGGATTTGACGCCATACTCACAAGGGACCCACCACATGCTCACATGCATAATGTATGCATGCATATGATGAAAAGACACAGGTATCTATTACATAATGCATATTCACTGTGTATAACTTACTCACATATCTTATGAAATATATACATGTGATATACATATATAATTTGTGGTACATATACACCTGCATGTATATAACGTATACATATATGCCATGTAATCTACATGTATGTTATGTGATATGTATACACTACGTATATAATGTATACATATATAGATATCTTATGAAATTTAGCTATACATATATATTTTGTGATACACATATACTATGAATATAATGTGTACATGGACTGGTATGTTATGTGACGAGGTCATCCATATGGCGGTGGGCCACATACATGAGCCCCACCATGATAAGTATTCTAACCATACAGTCTGGATAGTAGGTCCCACCATGATACAACTGTTTTCCTACGATGTAAATGCTTTATTTACACCATGACCTGAATTTCTTTGGATGATTGAATGTGGCAAAAAGTGGTTGCTGATCGGGCCCCAGTTCCCATTAAAATGGGTGACGTATGTTTAGCAGGCTTGATCACCCTTGGTCACACCCCAAACACCACCTGTCCTCAGGTACTAAGCCTTATGACCCATCGTCTAATTCATACAAGGAATTACGTGTACGATGTAGATTCGCTACCTTCCCAAGGAAACTCGCCTCTAAAAGCATTTTACGCTCTATCGGGTGATGATTCTTCCCCTTGAGCTTTCCATCTTCTCATTAGCTTAAGTTATAGTTTTTATTTAAATTCATAATTGCTATCTCCCTTTATAATCACATGTGTTAGCTGGTGAAAATTAAATTGCTGTCTTACATGCTTTATGATTATCTTGTATAATTGTTCATGCTTGTGGATTATTTGTGGATTGCTTACGGAATTTAAACTGGTACATCAGTGGAAAATTCCCACATATGAATGTACACCCATACTTGGGTTGTAACTTGACTCTTTGTGATCGTAATGGACCTTCGACTCGGTGGTTTTTGAGTGGTGTCTAGATGGATCATTGATGGGCCTACTGCCCAATGGTTTTTAAGGATGGTCTGTATCGTATGATTTTAATATTCACCCTATGTGGCATATTTTGATACTCGCCCTATGTGGTTTTATTTGATATCTTCCCTACATAGGTTCGATGTTTTATACTGTGCAACCATGCGATGGTAAGCCCCATATATTGTAATATAATTGGCCACTAGTCGACAGGGTTCCATTAAACATCTTAAGGTGGTAGCCTCATGAGCCGGGGATGGTGGTATGGGACCTATGCCCGATCTGTCGGCCTATGCTGGGCCATGTGCTCCCCGTAGTGACCGTGAGCTTATTTAAATTGGCTGGTTGTAATTGGATTAATAACGGATTGGCTAATCATGCATACATCACACAGACCAGCATCCATTGCTATCGTACGTGATGTATGTATTGTTCCGACTGGATGATGTTTCCCAGGTTTGATGATTGCATGGGCGGCGGCCCTGTCCGCACGGATGAGTATCCCGGGGCGTAAACGCATTGCATGGGCGGCGACCCTATTCGTACGGATGAGCATCCCCGGGGCGTGAACGCATTCCATACATCCATGCACATAATAAGATCTGCATCATGTACTGTTTTGTATGCTTTATTTTATAACTATGCTTACCTAATGCAGCGGTGTGTAATCTTGAGGGGAGTTCACACTGAGTTGGCCACTCGTCCATCAAATATATAACCGTACAGGTAGCACAGATGTCTTAAGTGACTTTCAGGTTCAGGCTGATGAGGAGCCAGGTACATGTGCTAGGGTTGCATGACTACATCTACCTCGAGGAGCTGTGCAGTCTTGCAGCTTATGTTTACATTCTTATGTTATTTTTCTTGTACTAGATCATGTGGATTCTTGTATTTGTTATGTTCGAGACATTGGTTTGTATAAGTCATTATGGGCATCTTCTTATATATTGTAAATGATAATGGAATTTTCCTTTATGCTTACTTGTCCATCCTACGCTCGTCTGCTTACTCTGATGAAAGATAGAAATAAAAATATTACATATCAAATTGACCATCCTTTAAGGTTAACAACTTGGGTTTTTGGGACACGTGTTGTGTACTTGGGTCCTGAAGATTCGGGGCGTTACATCAGATCTCTTCGATCTTTGCTTTCCCCCCTCTTTCTGCTGGAAAATCTGTTGATTTTGTGATTTTTTTTTTTTAATTTGATTTGATGTTGATTTCATCAGATCTGATGGCGTATCGCTTGGATTCATTGAAATCAGTGGGGTTTTGGCTTGGATCCTAGAAAATTAGGGTTTGATCCGTTCTCGTTTGGTGTGTGTGTGTGTGTTGTGATTTGTGATCGCATGGGGGGGGGGGGGGGGGGATTGTTTGGATCGGGTGGATTTTTCTTCATGAAAGATCATTTATGTAATATTATTATTATTATTTTCCTTTTATGTTGTGGATTTTGAGCTGTTGATTTGTTTAAAGCATGTGAGATCTGCATCTTTATCTTCTGCAGTTCTTTGAGATGGATTTTAAAAAAAAAATTTGTTTGAATCATGTATCTCTACATTGATGTTCATTTGCGGTTCCTCATACGTGGATTCGATTCTCTTATGAAATTTTAATTGATTGTTTTATATTTGCGGTTTCGAAGCTACAGTTTACATTTCCTTCATTAGATTTTAGAGTTCTGATGTATGTCTGGGGTTATGCTTCTAGTTTTTGTCTGCATACAATATTCATTTTTTGTCTTTTTTACTCTGGCTCTGGTTATGGTATTACAAAAATAAGAGAAACATATGCACACATAGTTCAAATTTCACTATCATTTATGCTTGTGATCTTTTTCTTGCCAGATGCCATGGTTCCAAATGTCGTCTGAATGCATCATGTCACATGTTTTGTATTTATTGAAGTACCTTTGATATGACACACTGATGTTTTGAAACATTTGGCAAGTGTTCAACTGGAGACATTGAATGAAGAAGAGTGATTTTTATTTTTTATTTTTTATTGCTATCGAGACTTTTGCATCAACAGGTAAAATGTAGTTGTGTGGTATTTGAATTATAATTGCAACACAAGTATTTTTCTAATATAAATTTGATGTTCTTTAATGTAGGCTGCATCACTACTAAAGAACTGTGTGTACTATCATGAGATCTCTTTGGCAAAATCCAACTGAAGCTCAGCTCCAGATCTCTTTATTATTATTTTTTCTGTTGTCTTTTCTGAAGAATTCTCAACGTCATGCTCAATTAAAAATGATGGCTCATATATGACATTTTCAACTTCAAACAGAGCTGCTTTTGTGAAATAGATTGAGGGGTTATCTTTGACTTGATTGAACTGATTGATTACTATTTGCAGCTAAGCATATTTCTCTTATTGGTAAATTGTACAAAGCACAAAGCAGTTTTCTGCATATAGTTTCTTGTTTCTACTCTTCACCGTATGTGGTCTTAATCTGTTGTTAATGACATTCAAGAACTTAAAGTAGGATTCAAGCTTGAACTTGGTTCTTTGAAGTATTACAATGGTTTGTCACATGGATGTGAAATAGCTCCTTGCCAGTACAATACATAAGTGCCCAATTTTGAAGTTCAGAATAATACATATGAATATGCTCTGTTTTACAATCTTTATAATCTTTTTATGGAAATCCGTACCCATGCATTGTTGGGGAAACTGAAAAATGGTTTCAAAGACTTTTGGTTCTTCTTCTCAGGTATGAAACTTCAAGTTCTTGTTCTGTTATTTATTTATTATTTTAAATTTCTATAGTTTGCTGACATATCATGTTGTCCAACCACCAGATTTTCACAAGTGCCTTTCCTGTTCATAATAGTCCTCCAAATGGTTTCCATTTTGAAGTCAATGATGAATCTTCACCTATACAGGTACTTACTTCTTATGACAGTTCTCATGTAGTCATCTGGATTTTTTTATAACTGTATCTCCTCATTGCTGTCATGGAACAATTGTAGGATGATCCTCGTCTATCTGACTATAGCGTTGAACAATGCATAAATGATTTCATTGATGTTGCTAGGACTCAAGTAAGAATCTTGTGTACTCTTCATATGAAGTGTCCTAGTGGTTTCTGATAAGAATACAATGCAGCCCATGCATTTTATTTGGCTTTGATGAACAGGCAAATGTGACATGTACAAATCACATCATGTGGACAATGGGTGATGATTTTCAGTACCAATATGCTGAATCTTGGTTCAAACAAATGGACAAGTTTATCCATTATGTTAACAAGGTAACGCACTAGGACAAAATTCAAACTGCCCTTCAATCTTTGGTGGAAACTTGGAAGTAGTTCTATTCAACTTTAGAATATTGTTGCTTTTCTTCTTCTTTTATATATATATATATATATATATATATATATATATATATATATATATATATATATATATATATATATACACACAACAGATTAACATTACATTTGTTCTTGTTCTACCTTCGAGTTAATACAAAGAATGTAATTTTTTTTAGCAGTTGAAGTTCTGTGATATTTGGTGGAGGTATCCAGAATGGAAAATCATTGTCTACCACTGATTTTTATATAACTATTAACTTGTAGGCAGTTATCTGTTTGGATGGTGATGGTTGCAAGTTAAGAAGTGGACTGGTGAAAATTGAGGAAGGTTTAACTCTTGACACGTTAATTGCTTATGATTCATGTGATCTTTGGTAAGTACATTTCTTAGACAAAGCTTCCTAGAAACCAAACTAATGATAATTGCCAACTCTTAAACTCACTGACACACGTGCCCTTAACAAAGAAGATGACTCTCATGCACCATCTCTGCAAGGTAACATCTTTCATCCAAAGTGATGTTTTTTCTTCCACTAGGCTATTAGGCAGCAGTCTTTGAAATATAATATATGCGAACAATTAGTCTTTTCTTTCATTAATTGGCATGTACATGTACATTTTCACATACATGTCTACTTATTTGGGCTGTCTATGAAATATAATGCCAACAATTAGTATTTCATTTCAGTTTCAGCTGGTATATGCTTATTAGATGTTGTGAACAAAAGTAGAGTTCGTCATCATTGTTCTTCTATACTATGATTAGTTTTTTTTTTTGTTAAAAAAAAAAAAAAAAATTAGGGTGCGGCTACATGCAGAAAGAAAGAGAGTCTTTGTGTCTTTGTGGCAATCAGTGTTTCAAAAATGCAGCCTGAAAAAAAAAAAATCAGTTCTCTTTCCAAATAAAAAAGCTCAAGTCTTTGTGTCTTTGTGGCAATCAGTGTTTCAAAAATGCAGCCTGAAAAAAATAAAATCAGTTCTCTTTCCAAATAAAAAAGCTCTAGATATTTTCATTAAGCTTCTGAAGACATTACAACTTGGCAGGGGATGTTCATGTCATCAATGAGAAAGTTACTAAAAAACAAGAAGGCTTCACCAGATTCCATAAACTCCATTCGTTTGGCAGGAATTAATTTTCAAAGATCTAGCTTTTATTTTTGAAGTTATTTATTTATTTTTTTTGCTTTTGCTTTTTCTTTTATTTTTGGTGGGAATTGGAGCTGCCTTCATAGTTTCAAGGCAGAAGCAAGACAGTGGTATTACTCCATGACTTGCTGATGTAGACATTCAAGAGCATGCATTCCTGGAGGAAAGATTGCTCCCTGAAGGTAGATAAATTACTTGAAAGGCGTAAATGGACTGCAGCTGAGAATATAGAGCCTAATGGATTGCAGCTGAGAATATAGAGCCTGTATCCAAAGTCTGCAAAAGTCTAGGTCCAGTTGGACTGATCCATATGTTTGTATAGAGCCTATATCCAACACAGCTTTGTATGTTAAAGTTAACATTCAATGTGGGGCCTAATAGGCTGAACATAGTCTGAGATATTAACTGTTATGCTTATTACAATTAATCTTTTATGTGCTATACTTGTGTTCAGGGAATTGATCTGCCATTGTATTTTACTGTTTGGTTGTGTATCGCTCCATTTACTTTCTTGTTCATACTCAAAATTTTACAATGCCAAACAGCTTGTTAGTTAGGTACATAAAAGGCCATCACATTGTAGAGCTCTTCATCTGCTTGACGGACTTCATTGAATTGAGTATGTCGTAATTTTCCTTTCCTAATTCCGCTGTTGTTCCAAAAAGGCAAAAAGGCCATTCCTTAGCTGGGATTTATTTTGAACATGCTGGCCCAAGAAGCAGGGTGGTAGGCAAGATATGTATTCTAAATGCAAGCTATTGGTGGTTATTATTATTATTATTATTCTTTAAGAGTTTTAGATTAATTTTGTTGTTCTTTGTAACAATGTGATTGCACAGCCCATTCAATTTCCTAGTCAACTTTTGCTATTTTTAGGTGAAGGCATCAGACCATTCTTCTGATGTAAATTCAAAACTTTTTCTGCTGAACATTCAATAGCATGATAATCATGTCTTGATTTCAATGTCAGGATCTTTGGCTTTATGCTGCATTTGTTTAGATTGATTAATGCTTTTACTTATCCATGAATTAACTTTCATCACTTACAGTAACTATAGTATTTTGGTATTTGCTCTTTATTATTGTTTCAATAACTATAGTATTTTGCTTTATGCTGCATTTGTTTAGACTGATTATGTATTTTCTCTTCTCAGGCCACTTAGGTATTGTTGACAATGATGTCGTCGAGCTAAATTATCTACAACGACGGATGTGTATATGAATTGTGCTTTTTACTTGCAACTTCACTTTTCAATTCTACTTCTTTTAAATCATTAATAGATTTCGTTGATGGAAGTGAGAGCCAACCTTATTGCTATTGGCTCTAGGATTTTTTACTTTTGCAAGAAGTTGCTTGAATCATTTGCTTCCTCTTCTGTATAGAGAGATGAAAGTTATAAGTAGCCAATTCTACTTCTTTTGATTTTTTTTAAAAAGGATTTTGGATGTCATAATTATGTTTATAAGTAGCTTTTCATCAATGTTTCACATGGAGTGTCTTTGGTTAAAAGTTTGGCTGCCAAGGAACCATCTGCATGCTGGAATTTCTCACTATCTTTTTAGCGAATTCTACCCTCTCCTTCTTCCCATTCTCCACTTCCTATTCTGGATAGAGAGAGATGGCTTGGAGGTGCCTTCTCACGCAAGTCAGATTCACCATTTGAATAGCTTTATTTTTTTGAATCTATTCAATGGTTTTTTTTTTTTTTTTTTGTTTGTTCGTCTTAAATCTCAAACCCTTTTATTGTTGTTGCTGGTTCGCCCTATTCCCTTCTTTTAAAAGATTTTTTTTTTAAAGGTTTCAAGGATTTCTATAATTTTCTCCCGAAATTCCCTTCTTTCCATCATCAACAGATATTTCTTTCAATTTTCTGTATTTCTGCTTTATTCGAATGGATGGATTTTCAAGGTTTTCTGATGTTTGGTTCTTACATCGGTTCTCTTGTTAGTCTTTATGCTTCAAGAATCTATTTTTTTTCTTTATTATTTATTTATTTTTGGAAATGAGTGTTGATGCAATCTGGACTCGCCCTTTTTGGTCGTATTTGGATTCAATTCGATCAGTGGTGATCTTGTCTAGAGCATTGTTTGTTCGAATCTCTTTCTTGATTAAGAAAGTTGTTTTGATGAAAGCATTGATGGTCTGGATTTGAAAAAAGAAAGTTGAAAGCTGTGAATCTGGGATAATATGCTCAATTAGAGAGCCTGTTGATTGGAAGTATGGAGAAAATTGGCAGTTTAAAAGACTTGATCAACACATGGCCCACTGTTGAGCAGATATGCCTGGTTTTTGGGCCATGGCTTATACATGGTGGGTCACTGGAAAGAATTCAATAGAACAGGCATCCTTTCTTCAACAGCATTATGAAATCTAAACATTTCGTTCGAGAAGACTGTTCTATAGGGTCTTGATGATCATTGTAAAGGGTGTTTTCATTGTGTTGGGATGCACAAGTGAGTTGAATTGTGCATCCACAAATTTTAATGATGTTTGTTGGTATTCATAATGTCAAAGTAGCCCCTGGTGTTCCTTTCGGGTCCAACATGATGTTAACCCAACTTGGATTTGGAGTCCATACCCTTGATGTGAATATGATGGAAGGAAATCATAATTGGTACTTTTTTATTTTGTTAGACTGATAATTGCAGTTCAGTTCAATAGTGCATCCAAACACACCCTTAATCACATATACAATTCCATTAGTTTCACATGGGGCATTCTCATGTGGATTTATCGACTTAGTGTATTTGGTATGTTTGGGAATCTGTTTTTTTTCATTGTAAATTTAACCCTTTTTTGTACTGCAACAGGTTGCAAGACAACAGTGATGGGACATGCCACATTTGAGTGGACTGATTTGTGGGGGATGGATGAGAAGACATTGAAGAGGAGGATTTGCAGCGGATGTCATATCTAAAGGCAGTGATCATTTTAAAAAAGAGTAAGGAATTGTTGGATTATAGAAGCCTGGAAATGAAATGTTATATTGAAATTGAAATGTGTACTCGAAAAGAAGGAAAAGATTATTATGTGTGTGAATCATTCCATTGTCCTTTTCTTCTATTTGTGTAAATATCTGGCATATAATACAAGTAGATTACATACCCCACTCTCTCTCTCATACAATGAACAGGGGTTTAAAATTGTCCTCAAAATTCCGTCCTAAAATCTTACAGTTGGCAACATTAATAAGCATTCAAAACCGTTTCTAAAATTTTTTGCCTAAAATATGACCGTTGCACCAGAATGGTTTAAAACCGTTCCTAAAATTCCGTTTCTAACAATTGAAATGGTACCCAAAACGGTTCTGAACAGTTCCTGTTTTTCTGCAACGCCTCATTTAGGAACGGTTTGAAACCGCTCCTGAAGCATTTAGGAACGGTTTAAAACTGTTCCTAAATGACGATTTTGGTGTAGTGGTAGGTTTAGGGCATTATATAGGCCTAGAAGTGATGTCAATGGCCCCAGGGCCATGGTATACTTAAGATATAGCCAAAAGGCATCTGTTTCGGTCCAACGGAGCTCATCTGGAGGTCCTTTACCTGCATATGGTCCAGAGAAAGTTTCCTAACAATGGATCTATGTTAGGTTAAGATTTCGGTCCGATCGAGTTTGTGGATCGACCGTGGAGGTCCAGTTTCAATTCAATGGTCATTGTCACTCGATCAAGGCCACAAGTACACTGACATGTGTAGAGAAATTTTCCTGATCCAAGGGTGTAGTTGGGTCAGAATCTGACGGTCCGAAACCTTAAATTTGGCCTGCAAGTGAACAGCCCAAATCACTTAAGTTTGAGTTCATTTTCTAAAGATATTCGCATTTCTCACATACTTCGCTATGAGCTCAAGTTATGCGTTTCTGGATACTATTTGGACTCGATTCCAACGAGGGTTGTCAAGCCCAGTAAGGCGGTCATAACCGTATAGTTTTGCGTTCATCGGACTTTCGACGCGCGGTCCAGGTCCGATACGGAATTTCAATGTGCTCCCGAGAGCAACTGGGTTTTGAGATTTCTCTTAGGTTTTTAGGTAATGTAGAGTTAGCGATTCTACTGATTTTGGGTCTTATAGTTCGTATAGAATGTGGTTCAAGCTATTCTACTAATTAATTTAGTTTAATACTTAATTAATTTTCGTCTAATTTCTACATAATCTGACCCTTGGTGATTTCTGCCTGAAGTGGTACTCAGGTCTTTGTACGGATTTTTCTGAGACGTTAAAACTTTACTTCCACTAATAGTAATATCGCCAGGCCGAGCTGATAGTGGTCGGAATACATTTCCCATAATAATAAGAATTATTTTCTTTCTCTACTCTATCTTTACATAGAAGGACACATGATCAACGGCTCAGATTATGTTGCACTTTGAAACTACTGTACATTTTCATCCATGCTTTGGATATTCGCTTTCCATTCACTGACTACATGAGAGAGAGTATTGCAAGAAGAGCCTACTTCATCTAAAGCTCTTAAGGCAACATCTTTGAGCTTCTTCACCCTGGGCCGCATGGCCTTCCCTTCTTTACCGTCCATCACCAACCTCACCACCCTCTCTACCTCCTCTCGTCGCACCACTCCATTCAACGTTTCCGATTGGGATGATGCTCCCATTCGCAATGTGTTAGAAATCCACCAGTTGAAATGTGGCCTATTATCTCTAGTTGTGGGCCAAAGGTGTGGACCACCAGCCAAACACCCCGGGTCTGAGTCAGGAATCCATCTCGCAAGTTGTCCAACGGATTATTAGAGCTAGAGTTGTATACGAGTCGATCCAAGTTGAGCTTAGATCAGCTCGGCTCGGCCATTGGCAAACCTCAGTTCGAACTCGACTCGGTCCTCAAGCCTGTCTGGCCAGCTTGGCTCAATTCGATCAGCAACTCAGGTCAGTTCAAGCCTGTGTAGCATTTTCTCAAACACTTTGAATATATCTTTAAATTTTCACATGATGCAAAACAGTAGTAACTTTTTACAGGTATTTCATTGTACACTTGGTAAACAAAATCAAAATCAAGTCATGGGGTAGTTTTATGATGTAATTTTTTTAATGGTTTGTTTTGTATTCATTCCCTTCCTGTCACCAACTGATTTCATGAAGAATGTACACGCCCTAGAACAATGATTCATTGAGTCATTTCATCAAACACCCCGTGAGGAGCATCAATATCAAAATAACTAAGCTGATTCGATTCGAATCAATTCGAGTTGAGGTTTGATCTGAGTTGAGTCGAGAGCGGGCAAGCTCAAGATTCTGTCGAGCTCCAAAAATCGACTCCGTCCGAAGCCAATTTCGAACGGAAGCGAGTCGAACTTTTTCAAGTCGAGTCCAAATAGCTGACCGAGCTAACTCGACCAGTGCACAGCTCTAAATTCAGAGCCGTCAATCGACACCCTGACATTCCGTGGGCCGTCCCTTCCGCTAGGTGAACGGGCCAACCAGATAGACCGCTGCTGACTGGGCTCCAATCCCCATGCCAGCTCAGTGATCTGCTTAGCTGATAGGTCCCACCGGTCCCAAATGCTATATTTAGAACCGACTCAACGCATTGATTATTTTCGGCTCTAGATCTTCGCACGTGTTGATTAGAATACCATGGGCCATTCGGAACCTGTAAGCATGATGTAGGAACCATCTGTACCGTTCATTTCTCCGATCGCCCAACGAATCGATCAAGTCTTCGATCCGAATCGAATTGCAACTAGGAATTTGCAGCGGCTCGGGGAGATCGATGTGCTCGCCGTTGATTTCCCGGTCCAGCGTCGGCAGATGCATCATGAGCGCGAGCAACGACGCAGATGACGTGAAGAACAGGTACTTGAGCATCCGTAGATCATCGGTGCCGAAGATGTCGACGATCAGGACCGTCGGATTCGCCAGGTCAGTAATTTCGGACCGGATCAACGGGATCCAATATCTAAGTACCGTAGATATGCGGGTCATTGACGACGCATCCTGCCGAAGCTGGACGATGTGGAGACCGTCGGGAACGGACGTTGTCGGATCAGTTGGGATTGGGCCGTTGAGGCAACAGTCGTTAGGATGAAGAAGCTGACGTGGAAGCCGTGGAGAGACACCAGACGCTTGGCAAATTCAAGAGGGGGATGATCTGGCCCACTCGGATTATTGCCACGTAGCGCTTTGTTGTGTCCATGGCAAAAGGGAATTTGACCGTACGGACCTCAAATTTTGGTCAAATTACCTTGGAAGATACTATGTCCTAGGTATTTTGATAACTTTTGGATATTGTTTTAGAAGAAAATGCCCTTATTCTTGATTGAGAACTCGTACGGTTCAGGAGTGAATAAGAAGTTACCTTATATTTCAATGCTCGAGAAAATGACGAATTGACTACTCCCTTTGCCACTAGCCAATGGCCGGTGTTTGGTGGTCTATGGGCCCCACCACCATGTATGTGTTTCATTCATGCCGTCCATATATTTTTATAGATCATTTTATGATATGAAACCAAAAATGAGGTATATTCGAGTCTCAAGTGGACTACATTACAGGAAACATCGTTGAATGAGCGTAGACCATTAAAAATTTTTTAGGGGCCATGAAAGTTTTGGATCAAGTTGATCTTTGTTTTTTTTCCCTTCATCTAGGCCCGTATTACTTAATCAACAGATTGGATGTCAAATAAATAGTACAGTGGGCCTTAGGAGGATTTTAATGGTGGATATCCAATCATTATTGTTTTCCTGTGTTGTGGTCCACCACAATCCATGCAACACGACAACCACGACCCATATAACATGACAACTACGACCCATGCAAACAATGACCTATATGGGCCCACATTAATGTATGTGTATAATCTATGTTGCTCATCCTTTTTGCCGTGTCATTTTAGAGGTAGGGCCCAAATATCAGCCTGATCCAGTGCTCGTGTGGGCCATAAAATAGAAAATAATGGTGACTATAGAAACTTTCCAAACTCACTGTGATGCATGTTAGAAGTAGATACTGCCCAAGTCAGGACTTTTTGGTCTCACAGCGAGCTAGCCGATAAGGTGGATGAATCGGATCACCCCATTGTGAAAGTTATGATACCAATGGTTGGTAGAAAATGAAGTGAACATGTTACAAACCACCAACCATACAACATGACAACTACAACCCATATAACATGACAATTATGACCCATGCAAACCAGGACCCAAATAAGCCCACATTAATGTATGTGAATAATCCATGTCGCCCATCCTTATTGTTGTGTCATTTTAGGGTTAGGGTCAAATATAAACCATGACCCTTTGTAGATGAAAATCACGATCTATTGTGCATGTGAACCACAACCCTTTGAATGGATCGTGGTTGTCATGTAGCAAGGGTCGAGGTTGTCATGTTATATGTATCGTGGTTGTCAAGTTATATGGGCCATGGTTGTCATGTTATATAGATTGTGGTTGTCATTCAGGTCGTGGTTGTCATGTTATATGGGTCGTGCTTGTCATATTATAAGGATTGTAGTTATCATGTTATATGGGTCGTGGTTGTCATATTATAAGGATTGTAGTTATCATGTTATATGGGTCGAGGTTATTACGTGACGTGTACAGTTCATGGTTGTAACGTAATGAGGGTCAATGTTGTGATGTTATAAGGATTGTAGGTCCTGTGGTGATTTATAAGGCCCACCATAATGTTTATTTTCCATCCAATTTATTCATAAGGTCACAAATACCTGTATAAAGAAGAAAAACAAATTTCGTGTTGATCCAAAACTTCTATGACCCCCAAAAGGGTTTCAATGGTAGACATTAGATCCCCCGATGCTTTTTGCAGTGTAGTCCACTTTATCTTTAGATCTGTCTTTTTTTTTTAGTCTCAAGCCTTAGGACGAGCTCGTCGAATGTATGGTACACCAGCCAATCGGCTTCCATGTCCCAGATGGACACGGAAGCGGATTAGTTGGGTACGTGACGTGCGAAGACGAGCATTGACACTCCAAGTTGTACGAACGGTTTAAAGGAGATCAAAGTTACATAGGCCCCAAAGTGATGTATTTATTATATCTATACCGTTCATCTACTTTCAGAGATCATTTTAGAGCATTATCTAAAAAATGAATCATATCCAAAGATCATATGGACCACACCACAAATAGCAGCAAAGATATTGATTTTCACCATTAAACGATTTGTAGGGCCCACCATAACGTTTATTTTCCATCCAATTTGTTCATAAGGTCATAAAGACCTAAATTAAGAGGGAAAACAAATTTCATATTGATCCATAACTTCTATGACCCAAAAAAGGGTTTCAATGGTAGACATTCAATTCCCCACTGTTTTTTGCAGCGTGGTCCACTTCATAGTTAGATATGTCTTATTTTTCGTCTCAAGCCTTAAGACGAGCTGGACAAATGGATGGGTAATTTAGATATAACACATACCTCATGATCAGACCCACAGAACTTGTTGACATCAATACTGCAGCTATATAGCTGGTGTGAGGTACACTAGCTAATCCACTTTCGATGGATGTGGATGGACGCGGATTGGATATAGGTTAAGTAGCGAGTCAGCTACTGAAGTGACGTCACCAAGTTTTGTGGGTCCCACTATGATGTATGCATTATATCTACATTGTCCATCCATTTTAAGATATCATTTTAGGGCATGAGCCAAAGAATGAGGCATGTAAAAAACTGTAGTGAACTCTACCACAGAAAACAGTAGGGAGAGTGATTCCGACCATTGAAACTATCCTAAGGCCCACTATAATGTTTATTTGAAATCCAACCTGTTCAAAAGTTAAAAAAGACATGAAATAAGGGAAAACACAAATATCAACTTGTTCTAAAACTTTTGTGGCCTTTAGAAGTTTTTAATGGTGGGCATCACTGTCCCCACTGTTTTACGTGCTGGGGTCCACTAGAGCTTTGGATTTAACTCATTCTTTGGATATTGCCTTAAAATGATCTCTCCACATGGATGGAAGGTGTAGATACAAAACATACATCATGGTGGGGCCCATGAAACTTGGTGACATCTTGCTACTCAACCTATCAGTGGCGAGTCTTGCTACTCAACCTGTCAGTAGCTAATCCACGTCTGACGTGGACTGCATCCAACCACCACCCGTCTCTAGCTTTGAACAGAGAATTCCGTGGGCTGGCCCACCATGATGCATCTATTTATCCAAGCCATCCATCCTTTTTCTTAGATCATTTTAAGGCACGAGTATAAAAATGAGGCAGATCCAATGCTCAAGTGGACCACACCAAATAATCAGCTTGGGGAGAATTTTAATGGTTGATATCCAATCAATATTGTTTTCCTATGGTGTGGTCAACTTGAGATTTATATCCCTCTCATTTTTTGTATAAAGCCCTAAAAGGATTTGTAAAATTGTATGAACGGAATGGATGACATGGTGTGGCCCACATAACACCGACCACTAGCCATGGGGGCCAGTGGCAAGGGGAGTAGCCAATCCGTACCCGATTAGATATGGACAGGTTGAGTAGCGAGTCTAGATACTCAACTTGTCAGTAGCAATCTGTGCCCGTTTTTCTTTCCCTCATGCAAGTTTTTTCCCAACGTAAGTTGCGCTTAAGAAAGGAAATCGGATTGAGTACTCGGTTGGGCCCACCTTAAATGTATGTGGTCTATCCACGTCATCCATTCATTTTTCCATCTAATTTAAGGGGTTGAGCCCAAAATTGAAGCATATCCGAAGATCAATTGGATTATACCACGGCCTTAACTAAAGCCTTTGATCCATTTACCCAACCAAAAATGGATCGTGGTTGTCATGGGTCATAGTTGTCATGTTATATGGGTCGTGGTTGTCATGTAATATGGGTCGTAGTTATCATGGGTCGTGGTTGTCATATTACATGGTTCATGGTTGTCATGTTATATGGGTCGTGGTTGTTTGGTCATGGTTGTCACGGGTCGTAGTTATCATGTAATATGGGTCGTGGTTCTAATGTGATATGGGTCACGGTTGTTTCATGTTCACTTCATTTACTACCAAATGAAAAGATAGTCATTTGTACCATAGCCTAAGGCCCACAATGGGTGATTCGATCCATCCACCTTATCGGCCAACTCGCCGTGGGCCCAAAAAGTCCTGACTTAGGTAATGTCCACTTCTAACAAACATCACAGTGAGTTTGGAAAGTTTCAAGAGTGGGTGACACTATCACCATTATTTTCTATTATGTGGCCCACACGAACACTGGATCAGGCTAATATTTGGGCCCTAGCCCTAAAATGACATGACAAAAAGGACGGGCGGCATGGATTATACACATACATCAGTGTGGGCCTTGATATATGGTCAAATTCCTAGGTCGTGGTTGTAATGCAGTACGGGTCGTGATTGTAATGTGGTAAGGGTCGTAGTTTTCATGGGTCATGGTTGTTATGTTATACGGGTCGTGGTTGTCATGTTATATGGGTCGTGGTTGTCATAGGTCGTAGTTGTCATGGATCTTATTTATTATGTTATATGAGTCGTGGTTCTCATGTTATATGGGTCGTGGTTCTCATTTTAGGCCAAGGCCTATAAAATGAAGACTACGACCCATATAGCACGACAACCACGACCCTTACCTCATGACAACCACGACTCATATTTCACGACAACCACGACCCATGACAACTACTACCTTTACCACATTACAACCACGAGCCATGACAACTACGACCCTTACCATATTATAACCACAACCCTTATTGCATTACAACCACTTGATGCGACCTATGATACTATACAGATATCGTTTACATGAGTAACTTGCACTAACTTGGTGACTACATGGGATAAACATACATAAGATTCTTACCTTCCATCAAATGAAACAATCTATTTATATTGTGGATACTAAATTTCATTCAAATATAAATTTTAAATGGACCATAACGTAGAAAATGAAGTAGAATTTTGAGTAAAATTTTCAATCTCAATTGTTTCCCATGAAATAGCCCACCTGACCATTGAATCATTCTCATCTTCGGGTCTCTATCTAACTATAAGGTGGGGCATCTAACAAATGGTGTAGATCTTATCCTCATGAAGTTATACCATACAAAGTTACAAAAGTAACGTGCCCATCCGTACCAAAGCTAGCCTGATATTTTTCAAATATGAGATGACTATTGATAGACTACGGGAGCAAGAAATGTAGGCTATATAGGTCGTGATTGTCATGTTATATGGGTCGTGGTTGTCATGTTATATGAGTCGTGGTTGTCATGGGTCGTAGTTATCATGTTATATGAGTTGTGGTTCTCATGTGATATAGGTCTCGGTTATTACATATTCACTTCCTTTATTACCAAATGAAAGGATAGTCATTGATACAATAGCCTAAGGCCCACAATGGGGTGATCCGTTTCATCTACTTTGTCGGCTTGCTTGCCATGAGCCCAAAAAGTCTTGACTTGGGTAGTGTCCACTTCTAACAAACATTATAGTGAGCTTGGAAAGTTTCAATAATGGATTCCATTGTCACCATTATTTTCTATTATGTGGCCCACACGAGCTCTGGATAAGGCTGATATTTGGGCCCTAGTCCTAAAATGACACGGCGAAAAGAATGAGCGGCATGAATTATACACATACATCAATATGGGCCCCACTAGTTTAGTCCTTGCCCAACCATAAAAAAAAGTTCCGTTCACATCACTTTCTTTCATTAAATACGACGTAACTTCTTATTCCCTACAAAACTATACAACTACTAAAACAAGAATAAGGGCATATTGTTCCAAGTAAGTTATGGAAGCTTGTCGGAAGGCTACCCTTGAAATATTTGAAAGGTTTAATTTCATTAGGTAATTTGACCAAACTTCGAGGTCTAAGTACAGTTAAATTCCGGTGGCAAAACATAAAAATTTAGGCGAAAAAAATAAATAAAATGGAAGTAGTAAAATAAGGTATTGCGTCCTTTTGTAGAGGCGTTCGTAAGGGAGCGGAATCGGTAAGGCCGTGACCATGGGACCCACCTTGTTGTATTTGTTTTACATACACGCCGTCCATCCGTATTTTCATCTTATTTTACGTGGTGGTCTCGAAAATTAATTATATCCAGATCTCAAGTGGACCACACTACAGGAAACAGTGGTCATTGAATGTACACCATTAAAAACTTCTAGGGCTTACCGTACTACGGAAGTTTGTAATACAGTGCGTCGGTACTTTACCTTTGAATCTAACTCATCTTCCGAGATCCAAACCGTTTATACGGCGAGTCTCATTTTAACTGGTGGATGACCAATAAACGAAAGTTCTAAATTGGATTAATTGGACACTTAGATAATTTGGGTCTTTTGCTTTGAGCATGAGCGGCCATCATAACCTTTGTACAATCATAGGATTTTGATATTCAATTGGAGAATTTCTTTTCAGTGATCTTCCATCCAAAAGGAGAACTCGATCAGATAAACGGTTTGGGGTCATTTTAAAACCCAAAATACAACGGCTAGTGTCCCACGTTGCTTACTGCAATACATCGGGATGTACTGGAGCAAACCTCTTGATGACGGACGCGATTTCCTGCGAAAGCCTTCCGCAGGAAGTTCTTGCGCAAGGATGCTGGGTAGGGCCCACCGCCGTATTTGTGGGAAATCTACTCAGTTCATCCGTTTGGTGAGCTCATTTTAGGACAATCAGGGATCCAAAACTCAAGTGGACCACACTAAAGGGAAACTTGGGAAAGAAATACCTATGGTTGAAAGCTTCCTGGACTATAGTTGAAAGCTTATTGGCCTCCACCTTGACGTTTATATGCCATCTAAACCGTATATAAGTTCATTACCACAGGAATGAAGTAAAATACAAAAAAAAAAAAAAAAAAAAAAAGGAAGAAGCCTGAAACAAAGCTTTTATGGCTACGATAATGTTTCAACAGTTCTCACTGTTTCCTCTCGTGTAGCCCATTTGGGTTTTGAATCCAACTCATTTTTGGTCAAATATCCTAAAATGATATCTCAGAAAGGATGAACGGGATAGATTTCTCACGAACATGGAGGTGGGCCATCCTTGTGCAGTAACTTCCTGCGGAAGGGAAATCCGCGTCCCTAGGACGAGAAACGCCCACGGGAAATGAAAGCTGACTCACTGTTGACACTCCTGCCAGGATATCCCCGGTGCCCCGCGCTGCAGGGCCACGTTGATGCATTTTTTAATCCACGCCGTCCATCCGTTTTCCCAGCTCATTTAAGGCCATGAACCCAAAAATGAAGCGTATCCAAAGTTTAAGTGTGGACCACACCACAGGAAAAGTGGTGATAATGACAACCACCATTGAAACCTTCCCAGGGCCCACCGTGCTGTTTATTCGCCATCCTTACGCAGCTCACGGTGGACCCAACAGAGCCTGTCCCCAGGCAATCCGCTTTCACTCGTAATCGATTCGGTGAACTTTATTTTATTTATTGAGAAATGCTGCGCTCGAGGAGAATCTTAAAGCCTGAATTTTAGTACTTTAACTCAAAATTTGGAAAATCTAACATGTTCAGTGGTGTTTGTTAACGTGGAAGAAGGAAAGCACTCCATCATTTTCTATTGAAATTTTTTCTTGATGAGAGTCTACTTTAATAGAGATTCAAGAATGCGCTCCCTCATTAATATTATTTTTAATCCAATCCACAAGAGTTAGGTTGTACACATCTCAACATCTAACATGGTGTACTTTTCTGAGCCCACTATGATTTATGTGTAAGATCCACACCTTCCATCAACTTTTTCAGATCATTCTATAGCATGAGCCCAAAAATGAGAGACATGTACAACTCAATGGACCACACCATAGGAAGCAGCGGTGCGAAGGACGCCCACTGTTAAAACCTTCTTAGGGCCCACTGTGTCGTTTATTTTCCATCCAACACCTTGATATGGTCATATAAACTTAGATGAAGTGAAAAAACAAATATCATCTTGATCCAAAACTTCTGTGGTCCCTAAGAATTTTTCAACAATAGGAATTTAATTCCAACTGTGTGGCCCATTTGAGACTTAAATCTTTGTTATTTTTAGGATAGCATTCCAAAAAAATATTTAAAAATGTATGGACCGTGTGGATAAAACTCATGCATCACAGTGGCCCCTCAGTAGCCCTGGAAACCTCCGCCTGTTCCGAGCTCTGAACAGGCTGGGGTAGAGAATAGAGGTGGGCAAAATGGACCCGATCCGGTGGATCCGCTCCGATCCGCCCCGATCCGCCCCGATTCGACCAGAACCGATGACCTGAATCGGCCAGGTTCGGGTAAGATCGGTCAGATCCGAACGACAATAGGATCGGATTCGGGTATGTAACAAATCCGACCGAACAGAACCGAAATCCGATTCGTTTGGATCCGACCCGATTTGATCCGGACCGCACCGGCGTAGTAACTAGTAAAAAAAATAATAATACCCCACCCAGCCCATCTCTCTCTCACACACAGAGATTCATCAGCCATGGTAAACGGTCTCTCAAGATCCTCTCTCCCAAGCTGCTGTAAATACCGCAAGCTTCATAATCCCATCTATTCAGTTCTAAAAAGAGAGAACTTGGAAGAAGGATTGGCTACTCCCCTAACACCAGCCCGTGGCTGATGGTCGATGCTTTGTGGACCCCACCATGATGTATGTGTTTCATCCATTCCGTTGATCCATTTTATAGATCATTTTAGGGCTTTATATAAAATAATGATAGGGATATAAATCTCAGGTGGACCACACCACAGGAAAACAATAATGATTAGATATCCACCATTATAATCTTCCTAAGGCCCATTGTACTGTTTATTTGACATCTAATCTGTTGATTAGGTCATAAGGACTCAGATGAAGGGAAACAAAAAATATCAGCTTGATCAAAAACTTTTATAGCCTCCAAAACGTTTTTAATGGTTAACGTTCATTCAATACTATTTCCTATAATGTGGTCCACTTGTGATTTCGATATACCTAATTTTTTTTCTAATAACATAAAATAATCCATAAAAATAGATAGAGGGCATGGATGAAACACATACATCATGGTGGGGTCCACAGAGACTGGTGGCAAGGGAGTAGTCCGTCGTTTCAATGCCAGATCTTGGCGCGTGGCGTGTCAGTAGCCGGCATGGATTGCATACCGAGTAACTCAGCACAGCTTGCATACTGAGTAAACTACATGGCCCCAGTGTCATTCATACATTGTATCCACTCCGTCTATCTCTTTTAACATATAATTTTAGGGATTTATCCAAAAAATGGAGTACATCTAAAGTTCAAATGGGCCACACCACCAGAAACAGTGTGAATTGAACATTTACCGTTGAAAAATTCTTGGGGACAAAAGAAGTTTTATATCAAGCTGATATTTGTGTTTTACCTTCATCCATGTCTTTCTGATCGTATGAAAAGGTTGGATGATAAATAAACATCACTGAGGGCCTTAGAAAATTTTCAACTGTTGAAATCAATATTTTCACTTTTTCCAATGACATGGTCCACTTGAGCTTTCTATATGCACAAATTTTGGGTTGAACCCATAAAATGATCTGGAAAAACGAATGGACGGTGTGGATAAAACACATACATTAGCGGTGGGCCCAACTGAGTTTACTCGGTACGATAAGAGCGTACCGAGTAACACAGTACACGATCCAATTTCCTGCATCCTCGTGCCTAGCGCTCCTCGAGCTCCGAGTTGTACGAACGGTTCAGAGGAGATCAAAGTTATATGGCCCCACAGTGATGCATTTATTATATCTACACGGTTCATATATTTTTATATATCATTATAAATCATTATGCAAAAAATGAATAATATCCAAAGATCTTGTGGACCACATCTCAAATATCAGCAAAGAATGATTTTTACTGGTAAACAATTCGTGTGGTCCACTTGATAGTTAGATCTGTCTTATTTTTCGTCTCAAGCCGTAAGACGAGCTTACCAAACGGATGAACGGTTTGGATATAACACTTACCCCATGATCAAATCCACAAAACCCACGACACCATTCGAATTCACCCTGACAGGCGTGCTGGCGTGAAAAGCAAGTGACACTTTCGTGTGGAGCAAGTAAACTTTAAAAGTTAAATAAATACGTATACACATAGATTGAGAGTTATTTCAGAACCATGTGGGGCCCACCTTGATGTATATATTTCATCTAAGTCGTTTGTTCATTTTGAAATATTATTTTAACCATTGGGCACAAAAAAAAGATATATTAAATGTTAACTTAGACCACATCATATAAAATAATTTGATTTAATTTATACCGTTCGAATTGTACCTAATCCGATCCGGCTTGGTTTTCTTGACCGAGGCGGACTCGGCTCAGTAAGGTCAACTAGGCATCGGTCTGTCGAATCAGGTGACTCGGATCCGGTCTTAGATCGAATCGGATTCGGGTCTAACCATTAGAAATTCGGATCTGATCGAGTAATAGCTGATCCGACCCGATCAGAACCGATGCCCAGCTCTAGTAGAGAACGGATTGGCTACTCCCCTGCCAGCCCTTGGCTGCTGGTCGGTGCTCCGTGGGCTCCACCATGATGTATGTGTTTCATCCATTTTTACAAATCATTTAAAGGCTTGATCCAAAAAATGAGAGGGATAAAAATGAGAGGGATATAAATATCAGGTGGACCACACCACAGGAAAATAATAGTGATTGGATATCCACCATCAAAATCCTCTTAAGGCCCAATATACTGTTTATTTGACATCCAATCTATTGATTAGGTCATATAGACCTAGATGAAGGGAAAAAGAAAATATCAGCTTGAACCAAAACTTTTATGGCCCCCAAAAAGTTTTTAATGGTAGTCATTCATTCAACACTTTTTCATGTAACGTGATCCACTTGAGATTGGGATATACCTCAGTTTTTGTCTCATACCATAAAATGATCTAGAAAAGTAGATGGATGATATGGATGAAATACATACATCATGGTGGGGCCCACATAGCACCGACCACCGGCCATTGGCGGGTGATACGGACGCGGATTGCGTCCTACCCCCACCTGGACGGTAATCCATTCCGGCAGGGCTCCATGGGGCTCACCATGATGTAAGTATTTTATCCACACTGTTCATTGCTTTTCTTATATCATTTTAAGGTATTATTATAAAAATGAAGCAGGTACACAGCTCTAATGGACCACACCAAAGGAAGCTGCAGTGATAATGACACCCACCGTTGAAACCTTTCTAAGGGCCACCGTGATGGTTTTTTTTTTTTTACCATCCAACCTATTCATAAGGTCATGTAGATGTGGATGAAGTGAAAAAACAAATATTAGCTTGATCCGAAACTTCTCCAGCTCCCAATAAATTTTTAATGGTGGATATTCAATCCCCATTTTGTGGTCCACTTAAGTCCTATACCTGTCTTGTTTTTTGGCTCATACCTTAAAATGATATTAAAAAAATAACGAACGGCGTGGATAAAACATTTACATCACGTTGGACCCCACAGAGCCCTGCCCGAATGGGGGTACCGCGTCCACCCAATTCAGACGCAGATTTCCACGAAAGCCTTTTGCAGAAAGTTCCTGCATTGGGAACCTAGGTAAGGCCCACCGTGATGTTTGTGAGAGATCCATCACAACCATATGTTTTTTAAGATAATTTTAGGACATAAGGCAAAAAATTGAGTCGGGTCCAATACTCAAGTGGGTTGCAAAAGTGATGATTTAACTTCGATAGTTAAAATATTTGTGGGGACAAAAAAAATTTTGAATTAGGCTAATATTTGTACTTTTAGTTTATCCAAGTAGTAATGACGTTATGAACCTTATGGATAGCATGAAAACATCACTGTGGACCCAGGGAGATTTCAATGGAAAGAATTTCCCTACTCACATTTTCCTTTAGTATGGCCCACTTGAGTATTGGAGCCAAATCATTTTTGGCCTTATGTCCTAAAATGATATCAAAAATTGGATGGACGTGGTGGATCTCTTGTAAACATCACAGTGGGCCCCACCTAGGTTCCCGATGCAGGAACGCTTTCCCAGGAAATATGCGTCCACTTAGAGTTGGGCATCGGTCCAGATCAGATCGGATTGGGCCCAACTCGAGCCGATCTGAAATATCAATGGTCTGATCTGAACTCGATTCGATCCGGGACCGAGTCCGGGTCTCCTGACTCGGATCGACCCGAAATGTGGATTGCCTAATCCGATCCGTGTTCGACTCAGTCAGGAAAACCGAGTCAGATTGGAATGTGCACGATTCGGATCAGTACAGATGTGAGCATTGAAAAAAAAAATGAAGTCGTTGTCTTAGAAAATAGTATTTACTCGTACTACACACTAGGCGTACTGTAGGATTCCCGTTACCAAGATGTAAAATCAAGATGAGTTATGAACGACCGAGCCACTTGCGCACACAACGCCCATCTGACTCAAACGGCAAACCCTCCCTCCACCTGTTTTCTCTAAGCCCCACTATATCATCCTTGCCTGACTAGACACTGCCTCGCACAGGCTCCTCTTGCAGCTATCACGCGAGCCGGATCTTCGACAGCATCTCCATGTGATCAACAAAGCGGGCTTAGAGGTTTAAAGAAAGGGAAAATGCATTGTAGTCCAACCCTACCTCACACCAGTTATATAGTTGCTGTAGGTACGTGTTGTAGGAAGAAGAGCACTGATGCTCCTCGAGCTTCGAGTTGTACGAACAGTTCAAATGAGATCAAAGTTTTATGGGCCCCACAGTGATGTATTTATTATATCTACACCGTTCATCTATTTTTAGAGATCATTTTAGAGCACTATCTAAAAAACGAATCATATCCAAAGATCATCTGGACCACACCATAAATAGCAGCGGAAATAATGATTTTCACCGTTAAAAAATTTGTAGGGCCCACCATAACGTTTATTTTCCATCCAATCTGTTCATAAGGTCACAAATACCTGAATGAAGAGGAAAAACAAATTTCATAATGATCCAAAACTTCTGTGACCCCAAAAATGGTTTAAATGGTAAACATTCACTCCCCCACTGCTTTTTGCAGCGTGGTCCACTTTATAATTAGATCTATCTTATTTTTCATCTCAAGCCTTAAGACGAGCTCGCCAAATGGATGGACGGTTTGGATATAACAGATACCTCGTGCTCAGACCCACAGAACTTGCTGACATCAATCTAACAGCTATACACCAGCCAATCCGCTTCCCCCTCTACCATTTCAAGTGATATGCCAGATTTGGCTTGGGAATTGGGGTTTTCTACACGCGATGGGTGAGCTCCAGTTTCCCTGATCGCACGCTCCGGCGTGGCATCCTATCTGTTCAGATCGTGTCAAGTAGAGTCGGTTTGGTCAGTAGGTGTATGTATTCCATGCGTTCAAAACAACGGATGTGTTGAAAATTCGGCAACTGTCCACAAATATTCAAAGCAAATGCATGTGTACGGATGTTCAAGAGGTGGGCCCCACACGGAGGGCGTAACCATCAAGGAGTGCAGCTTATCTGTTAGAGGTTGAACCATCCGATTGTTGCATTTCGATGGCTATGTCCTATCTCACTCTCATTTTCTAACCCACATGAATTCACAGAGACAGTTTCCTGTTCGCTTCTCCGCGATCAGTTCTTCCATTTCACACGATTGAAAGCAAAAGCTTCATGTCTACCACTACAAAGGTAAATAGTTGGAACCCATTTCAAATACAGACGGTCTGGATCGGATCGGTCCGAATCGGATCCAATCAGATCGGATCGGGTCGGATCAGGTCCACTCCGAATTCGACCGGAAAAGATTTCGGATCTAAATGGGGCTACCCGATCCGCACCGATCCAGACCGTTGGTTCGGTTCGAATCGGGTCAGATCCACCCGATCGGATATGAAATGCCCAGCTCTACGTCCACCTGAACCGCGAGCCTTGCTGAAGCAGTACCTAATCGTATTCGGATTTTAGGCTTTCACAAGAAGATCGGAACCATCGCAGGGCCCACCATGATGTTTTTGATAAATCCACAATGTCCATCTGTTTTTGGAGCTCATTTTAGGATAAAAGTCCAAAAATAAGCCAGATCCAAGACTTAAGTGGGCCACAGTAAAGGAAAAGGCGGGTAGGAAAATTCCTATAGTTGAAACCTCCCTAGGGTCATCAGTAATGCTTACATGCCATCCATACTGTTCATAATGTCATTCCTACTTGGATGAACCGAAGACAAATATATTAGCCTGATTCAAAACTTCTGTAGCCCCCCGAATATTTTAACTATGGACATTCAATTCTCACATTTTTGGCCCATTGGATCTGGCTCATTTTTGGACTCTTCTCCTAAAATGAACTCACAAAACAGATGGACATGGTGGATTTATCAAAAACATCATGGTAGGCCCCATATAGGTTCCAGTAGAAGCTTCCTGCGAAAGCCTTTCCTAGGAAATCCCCATCCTACCCAATCCACATGCGTCCGGATGTATCGGAGGTGGGCACCATTATCTCACCAGTTCCGATGATGTGGTCCACCAGAGATTAGGGTCTACTTTATTTTTGGGCTCATGTGTTAAAATGAGATGGCAAAGGGGATGGATGGAGTGGATATAAAACAAATACATTACAGCAATACCCACGTATCAAAGTGCAGTGAGAAACAAGAGGGATAGTGATGGTCACGTTCAATTTGAAGGTTTTGTTGCTACTGTCCTCAAGCCTATACAGCACATCACAACAATCTCCCTGGTGAGAGGAATTGAGGGCCTATGAATAATGATATTTTAGTTTTTTATTGACTATTTTAATTTATTTGAATTAAATATAATATTCGTATTTTCATTTAATAAAAAATAATTTATTCATCATGTAAAACATTTGCAAACGTAAGTAGGATAGGAGCAAATGTGTTAAATTAACATATTCACACATTTCAAATGTTTGTCATTGTTTGGAATTCAGTACTTAATTTTCAAAATTCAGCCACAATTATTAAACTAGTTTTTTTGACTTCACATGTCAGATTCGGTCTTTAGATATAGATTTATCAAACGGGCCTTAGTCTCAAACATGCCAACATGGGATACAAATGAGAGATCTGGGCCATTTACCTGGTGAGGCTAACCGTGAAGATAACCCCATCTAAGAACTGGAAAAGATCAATATCCGATTGGGCCAGATAAAATATGGACGGTTAGAAGATAATTACAATAGTTAGTATTCAAATTTCACGTATGGCCAAGTGATCCATAGTACAGACAATAAATTCAGGAATGAGAATTTTTTTTCTTTGGGCCCACGTGATGAATGGACCAGATCTTGAGAAAGTATGCTGATTTCGTGTGCCTATGGTGGCGTGTGGATCGAACTTGATCCTTCATTTAAACCTCAGTGTCGAACCGAACAACATGGTACAGATATGTCGGCCATATCAGCGATCGTGCCATATTAACTTACTCGAACTGATTACCTACACCGGGTTGCTTGCTAAAGTTTTTCATCCATCCGCATATTTCCCAACCAAAATTCATTATTCTATTGAAATCTTTACCATTCAAACGGTAGGATCCATCCTGGAGATCACCCATCTCCAAAATCATGCTGATCCATTCATTAATTGGGCCATACCCTTATGTTGATTCAGACCGTCCGTTGTGCATCAATTCCTACCATGTGGCCCGTGAAATGAGAGGACCAACCTGATTCTTTTACCAGGTGATCTGCAAGATGGGCCAACCGTTTGCAAGGTAAAGATTTTTATCACAATGGCATTTTGGCTGGAAACATAGAGATGCATATCGTGTTAAAGCAAACAGCCGGTTGTATTTGGAGTGCATCCCAGGCTGTTTGAAATCTAGATTTATGATTCTCACGTACCGACCTGATTCACCTATGCAAGATCTAAGCCATTTATCAGACTCGGGCCAAAACAGAGATCCTTCGGTTCAGGCCAGCATTCTAATCGAGTGAGACACATCTACACACACAAAAAGAATGGTCGAAAGAGATCGACGATGGTCCACGGTAGAAAAGATGGGCAACGGTATGACTCAATGTAGTGTTGTGGTCCACCCAAAAAATTGATTGACTTGATTTTCATTTCGAGTAATGACCATGAGCAAGGATTGGATATTCTGCGTGTGACATAGTGGCAGGAAAAATACATGGTTCTATAACAACTTATGATACAGTCGATGTATCTGATCCCTTCTCATTACACAATTCTCTGCTCGGCTGGAAACTCAACCAAGCATCGGAGCCGTGTATCAGGTGGGACACATGATCTGTACAAAACTCATGCCTTTAAACTATTTAGGGGTCGTTTGGCAACATTGAGTTAGGGGATTTCAAATCCCCTTTAGCACCATAAAGTAACCAGGGTTTCAAATACCTTCAAAGAATGAGTTTGAAATCATGGTGAAAGCTTGGATTATCAATAAAATCCTTTTAAGAGTGGCATGTGTAATATGTGTGTCACTAGGCTACTCTATTGGACACATGGCCCACTAATGATACCCCAAAACAATTAGATTATCAATTGCATCATTATAATTACTTTATTATGATAATCAGTGCCGTCAAAACATTTTTCATGTAAATCAATAGTAAAAAATTGTTGATTAGTTACTCAGACATGATCTTGTGCTTGTGGCCCATCCGAGAGTTGGAATTTCCTCATTTTCGGGCAAAAGCATATATTTTAGTGGGCTTATTACAACCATTGTGTCAAACATTACATACATTCACTAATTAGATGTATTAAAGTTAATTTAGTAGTTAAATTCAAACCACTTTAAATATACCTACTTCTGGATTAAATTTAATTCCCCATCCAAGGTGCCAAACACAAAATGAGGATCTCAAATCCAGGGGTTCCAAATCCACGCTCCCAAACAGGCCCCTAGGTGGGTCATGTGCATTCTAGAGGAACTTATGTTTTTTCCCCGACATTTGTGACCAAGTAACAGTTGATGGACAGTAAATCTTTCATCCAACGATTAACATGGGGTGTCTCAGATGCTCTGATCCGACGACCTCCATGCACAAGCTACCTTGGTCCGTATATGTCCATGTGGAGGAGGCATGTGGGGCAACAAACCTCTCTTATGACCTATGCAGTCTTTCTATCGTATGAGTAACTTGACAAATGTGCTGGGCTGGCTTGCCCGGCAGAAGATAGTCCGAGCTCTGTCCAATCCTGGCCCGTAAAGTAAAATCTAGGCCCAGAATCAACCGGGCCCAAGTGAAGCCGTGATGTCTCTGAGCCTGAGTTCAGACAACCACTTTTGTGCAAGATCTGGGCTGTTATAATTAAAAATAATAATAATAATAATAAAAAACAGCCCTTGAAATCCTAAATGGGCCTAGGTTTATCCTTATCCGTAATGCTGATACGGTGGATACGGACCTGGGCTTTACGCCAACCGATTAATTGGCTTCTACCTAGTATTGCATATACTTTAGTGTCCAAGAAATAGGCCCAATTCGGGCTATAACTTATGAGGGAGATGTCTACTTCCTTTGTTTTCTTATGATAAAGAGTTATTTAATCCATTGATCAGAAAGTCTTAGAGTGCGGTTGGTATTCTTTTCACTTTTTGTCTTTGAATTCAGCATCTTTGGTAGGCTTTCTTTTGTCTTCGTAATGATTTATGGGCGTGTTTGGGCGGTGGGATTAGAAGGGATTAGGTGGGATGAAATTGCATTTGGTCCTGTGCCAATTCCACTCCATGTTTGGGAAGAATGAAAAAGCTTGGAATTAGATTAAATGGAATTGCATTGGGTCTCGTGCCAATTTCACTCAATGTTAGCAAGTTGTGTAGGTCCCACCATGATGTGTAGGCTATATCCACACCATCCACCCATTTTTTGAGATTATTTTAGAGCATGGGCCAAAAAATCAGGTAAATCTAAAGCTCAAGTGGACCCCACCATAGAAAGCAACGGGGATTGAATACTTCCCGTTTGAAAACTTCTTTTGGGCCACATAAGTTTTGGATTACAAAATAAATGAGCAGTTTAGATATAACACATGTTTGTTATTCTCAGTGATTTCAAATGATGGTGGGTATATCCATTCAATGTACCACTTTATTACCAACAAAGCATGAAATTAATCTTACTCCATGGCAACAGGGGACAATCCCTGCCAGGGGTAATAATTATGTTTTTTGAATCCCATCCTACCTAATTCCTTCTAATCCCACCGCCCAAACACGCCCTAAGTGATAGATCTCGAGATTTGTAGTATTCTTACTTACGAAAGAGATTAGAGTTTTACGTCTTCTTCCTATGTTCTCTTGTGGTAAAGAGATATTTAATCTATTGATCAGAAAGCTTAAGCGTGCGGCTAATATTCTCTTCATTTCGCGTTATTGAACTCAGCATCTTTAGTGGACTTTGTTTTTTTCGGTCACATTAGTAATTTCAGTGATGGATCTCCAGATTTATAGTATTTTTACTTTTCACTTGTGCCTTTTGACTTGGACAAGGCTTAAGGCTTTTCAATATAAGGCCAAATTTCATACTTTCAACCCCAGTCATCCCAACAAAATTCTAGTAATGTTTTTGGATGAACTATCATACGAACTGCAATTATTAGCCAAATATTGTGAAAATGATTCCTTACCATTCACGTGTGAGATCAAGGTATCCAATTTGTAATTACACTATTTTCAAATGTCGATAAAATCGTCCGAGTCAAATGAGAGTCGATCGACCCAGCCCAACTCCTCTATTTCTCTCAGGCACAAGCTCTGCGGGGCCCACTGCGGTGTCCATGTGACATCCAATTTGTTCATCCATTTTAAAAGGTCATTTTAGGTTAGGAGCACAAAAATGAAGCAGATCTAAAGCTTAATTGGACTACACTACAGGAAAAACTTCTCTGGGCCAAGTATGTGTGACCTTATGAACAGGTTGGATGGAAAATAAACATCACATTGGGCCCTCTAGGAAGACTCCAACGTCGGGCATCATTATCCTCACATTTTCTTTTGTTGTGGTGCACTTAAACTTTGGATCTGCTTCATTTTTCGGCTTATAACATAAAATGAGCTGGAAAAATTGATGGATCGTGTGGTTATAAGTCACATACATCACAATGCGTGTAATAATCTGAAAATCTCCGTACATGAGTAAGTAGACGAGCGCTTTCCCACATACGTATCTTAGTGAGTGGATTTTTTAAAGAGATATTTAAAAGCATATATACTCACATACATACTATGATGAACTTAAACCCTCGTATATCAGGTCTAAATTAAGATATTTGACCATCCATTCACTTTGGGAGCACTTGATCATGATGATTCAACCATTAGATCTTCATACCCACTTATACACATATCCAATCAACAATCCGATTCGTTCATGCTACTCATTACACACATATATACTTAACCTTGGTGTTGGAATCTGATTATAATGGCTATAAACACGACATTGGCCATCTAAAATCTTTTATAGTGTACACGTTCATACTTGACCCTGAACATGAAAAACCTATTTCTAGAAAACCATTTGTAATAAAATTTCATATATTGTTTGGTTAGTCTAATTAAATCATACGTTATCAATTTTAAGACCTAAATCACAGGATCCACCGTCCAATGGATTTTTCATTATATCCGCTATATGACTCGCCTGAAAATCAAGCAACAATCATCTTTATGATCATTATACAATAAGATATATCTACACTTATTTTTCAGAGCCCACATGTCTTCGGGAACAAAACTTGATTTAAGGTTATTAGATTAGGCCTAGGGCATGCAATCGAGGATGAAGGCCCAATAATTGTTGGTCCAAGCAGCCTAGCAACAACTACAGGCTATAGCCCACAACTATAGGCTATAGCCCAATAACACCTTGTCCTTCTAATACTCGAGTATTAGAAGTCCATAGTGTCACCTGAAATATTTGTTGCTTAAATCTACTTATATATGTTGGGGATTGGGCTGCGAAATCACATAGAGATGGATCTAGGATAGCAATCCAAGAGCACAAAGCAAACACAAAGATTTAATGTGGAAAACCCTTTCGGGAAAAAAATCATGGCACAAAGCGACAGAAATCCACTATAAAAGCATAAATTACAAAGAGAAAAGACTTACCCAATTCCAACAACCTCGAATCTCACCCTTTCTACACCCTTTAAAACCCTAAAACCCCTTCTAGAAATTCTTTAGAATACTTTAGAAAGCCTTAGCATGTTTTAGATTGGCTCAAGGAACTTTTATTTATAGATTAAGAAACTCTACTTTCGCACTGACTTGGAATAGTCCATAAACCACCTTAAATTTAAGCAGTCCACACGCAATCTACGTAACCTTCGATTAGTCGAGGTAGAGCTTACCCTTCGACTAGCCGAACCTGTCCTTCGACTGGTCGAATTTCTCGGAAGTTATAAAATACATAGTTGCTGGACTTTTAGCCGAACTTTCTCGGGCTAGTCGAATTTCCTCAGATTTAAGATATATGTTAACAATAATCTCCACCATGTCTTCAATATTCAAACGTGTAGCTTCTTGACCTCTTCTCTTATCTCTGCATTACATTATAGCTTCAATCAATGCTTCTCGTGCACACTCCTTCCTTCTTTTATGCCATCGCCAAGCCCAGAGAAGTTGCATAAAACTTGAACTTCTCTGTAGGAACGACCTTGGTGAACATGTCTAGTAGATTTTCGCTGGTGTGAATCTTCTCCAGTGTTACGCCTCCCTCCTCAAGCACCTATCTGATAAAATGGTGACGAACATCAATATGTTTAGTACGTGAGTGATAAACAGAATTTTTAGCTAAATTGATAGCGCTCTCACTATCACAATTAACCGGCACGACCTCTTGCTGAAGTCCAATTGATTTATCATGCCTCTTAACCCAATACCTTCCTTAAACGCTTTTGTCACTGCCATATATTCTGCTTCAGTCGTGAAAAGAGCCACCACGGACTGAAGCTTCAATCTGGGAGAATTGTGATGGTTAGGGAAGATTTCATCATCCAACTATGCCTAGGAGATGATGGTGAACAATAGAATTTTCTAATTTACAATCTCAATAAAAAGAATATACTCAAAACCATCGCAGATCCATTGTAATTGAAGTCACGACAAATCATTAAAAATTAAAAGTATTTCTTATAATAAAACTAAAATCAAAGAGAGTTCAACACATGAATCAAAGCAATCGAAAACAACCCATCACGCTACAAGCTTTACCTCTTAGCCCTAGCTAAGAGGTTTAGCCAATCATAAACATAATTAAACTAAAGTCTCTTAATAAAAACTAACTAAGAAAAACTAGGAAAGGGGAGGAAAAACTCTTTGAGACGGCCGCTCCATGCTCTCTCTCTCTCTCTCTCTCTCTCTCTCTCTCTCTCTCTCTTCTTGTTCACGTCCTCCTTCCTTTTTCTCCTTGCGTTCTCTCTTTCCCCTTTATATAGGTTGTCCGTAGGTCAGCTGGGGTTGGAAAATCAACTCTGTTTCCGCACTCCAATTTGCAGCAGAACCGAAAATGCATAAACATCCTGCGTTTAATCCAAGTTTGGGAGGAAAGATCCTCCAGTCCACGAAATTTGACCACACAGGAAGGGTCGAAATCCCCTCTCACTACGTTTGGATAGTTTGGATTAGCCCCTTGGTCCCTATTTTGATCGCCTATCGCGCTGGATCGTCCAGTTTTCTCGGACGCATGCCCTGGCAAACTCTTGCAATGTGATGATTAGTGGGCCCATGATCGGTGCTGGAGGAGAAATCCACTTCGTCCATTGGATTTGTGGTGAAATTTCGGTCGGATATGACATGGTACAACTTAGATTTAGTGTGGCCCACAGGATTTTTCTTATTTTCATCTGTTCTGCATTTGAACGGTTGAAAAATGATCTAGTTGTCCTCTTCCGATTTCCTCTTATAGGTCTGGATCAATCGGTCCGTTGGAGTTTAATGGATGGTCCAGATTGGACTGATGAATCAAGATGGTGGCCCACAAGGACCGTCTGCAAGATGCCCTGTTTCTGTTTCGCAGGCGGAAGAAGAACTTCCAATTTCGTGCAGGTTAGCAGTCGTTGACTGTTTTGGCAGGTTCGATGCACAGCGGGTGCCCTACTGCTGTGTACACCAACTATGTAAAGTGGGTCCCACCTTGATGTTTTGAGAAATCTATTCCGTCCATCCGCTTTTCCATCTAATTTAAGTGGTTGAGGCCAAAATTGAGGCATATCCAGAGGTCAGGTGGTCCTAAATTGTCAATGATCGATCTGCCCAATAGCTTTGATGATTCTTGAGTGTTAAATCCATGCTTTTAGCATCCTTTTCAATCCATGCTCTTGAATTCACCTTGCAATACAAACATGATTAAAATAGAACATTAAACATTATCATGTTCATAAAACCAAGTAATAAATGGGGTCCAATATGCAATATTTGACCCTCAACTAGCATTTTGCTAGTCCCGAGCAAAGTATACAAAAAATGAACTTAATGCACAATGTTCAACCTTGTTCAGAAAACAGTCTTTCATGAATTAAGTATGCATGAGTAAACTCAAGATGAGAAAGTGAGTTTTTGAAAACTTGGAGTGGAACGATATAAGCAACCGATCAAATAAATCCTCCATCCATTAGGTCAGAGCATAATTCGCATATCAAGTTTTTCAATGTCTAAGTGAATATACTATCTGTTCATAATGTTAGCCATGCTCATCATTTCAAGATTGGTTGAAAACCAAAGTACCGATTTGAACTTATCCCCTTTTCCTTCTTTTCCAGTTTTTGATTTTATATTGACGGTCATTTGTATTCATTCAATCTTTTCATCATTTTTTAAAAAGACATTACATTCTTTTCAGGGACATTTTTCATCCCCCTCAAAGATGTTGTCATTCTTCATTCTTTATGACCTTTTTCACAACTCCTGTTTTTTAACTGGTTCTTTTCTTCTTTTAGGGTAGATAAAATTCTCCAGACTCGGTTCTCAATATCTTTCAATGATCACCATACTAACAAGTAGAAAATCGAATACTATTCACAGATAACAATTTGAATAAAATAATATTCGAACATCCTCTTAACCAAGTGAATGTAAGAACCATAAGTGAGAAATTACTCAGTTGTTCCAACTCCAACAATTCAAAACTTGATTTCTACCTTTTTGTCACACTTAAAACAATCTTAAATACGCAACTTATCGTTTTCTAAACAGAAGAGTATTGAAAAATTTTCAAAATTTTTTCAAATTTTGCTCAAAACTGAGAAAACACTGATTAAGGAACCTAATCTCCCATCGCCAACCTAAAATCTACATTGTCCTCAATGTAAAGGAAATATGTACGATTTGTAAAAGAGACAACGTAATTGAAAGAAGAGTGATGGAGAGATAATACCTGATGAAGAAATTTTGTGGCTTTTTCTAAAGAATCGCATCATGAAAGTAATTAGCACAAAGTTAAAAAAAAAAACTATCTTAAAACAAACAGAAAGCAACTATCCCTAACAGCATAATGCCGACTATCCTAAACAGAACATGAAAGCAAACTATCAAAGAACGGAAAACAGAAAACCTAACTACACCTCCGTCAGACTAGGAGATTAATCCTGATAAACAGGATCATTCAGAGGTATGGACATGTCCTCTGAATCAAATTGCTCAACAAATGGCTTTAATCAACGTCCATTTACTTTGAATTCATTACCATTGTTTGGATTCTGAATCTCAACAGCCCCATGAGGATAAACATTGGTAACAGTGAAAGGGCCGGTCCAGCGAGATCGGAGCTTACCCGGAAAGAGATGTAATTGAGAATTATATAGGAGGACATTCTGTCCTGGTGTGAATGATTTTTGAAGAATGTGTTGGTCATGAAACGCCTTCATCCAGTCCTTATAAATTCTCGAGTTCTCATATGCATCACTCCGGATTTCTTCAAGTTCATTCAATTGAAGTTTATGTAACGAGCCAGCGTTGTCCAAATTGAAGTTCAGATTTTTAATCGCCCAGTAGGCTATATATTCCAATTCCATAGTCAAGTGGCAAGCCTTCCCATAGACAAGTCTAAAGGGAGAGATTCCAAAAGGGGTTTTAAATGCAGTACGCTAAGCCCATAAGGCATCGGTCAATCAGAGTGACAAATCCTTACGGTCAGGGTTAACCATCTTTTCGAAGATGTGTTTAATTTTCCTATTGAAAATCTTAGCTTGCCCACTTGTTTATGGGTGGTATGGAGTGTTCACTTTGTGGGAGATGCCATATTTCTTCATTAAATTCATGAATGGCCAATTAAAAAAATGTGAGCACCCATCATTAATGATGGTTCGAGGTGTTCTGAACCGGGAAATGATGTTCTCTTTTAAAAACTTAATGACTGTTTGATGGTCATTGTTTCGTTACGGAATCGCTTTAACTCATTTAGTGACATAGTCTATTACTAGCAAAATGTACAGATTTTTAAAGGATTGGGGGAATGGTCCTATGAAATCAATGCCCCAACAATCAAATGCTTCAATGATCAGAATGGGGTTAAGAGGAATCATATTTCAACGAGACAATGCTCCCAATTTCTGACAACTCTTACAAGCTTTGTAAAACTCATGAGTGTCCCTGAACATAGTAGGCCAGTAAAAGCCACACTGTAGAATTCTGGCCAAGGTTTTTTTAGCAGAAAAGTGACCACTATAGGCCTGAGAGTGATAGAAGGAGATGACACTTTGATGTTCATTGTCTAGCACACATCTCTTTAAATTTTGGTCTGGGCAATATTTAAACAAATAAGGATCATCCCAGAAGAATTTGTGCACCTCGGTTAAGAATTTTTACTTATCTTGCGTAGTTTAATGTGTCGGCATGAAACTTGTGGCAAGATAATTAGCAGTATTAGCGAACCAAGGTGAATGAGAGACTTTGAACACTTGTTCGTCAGGGAACATGTCATTGATATGTGTCGTCTCAAGGGAATTAAGGAGATCAAGGCGGGAGAGATGGTCTGCCACTATATTCTCTACTCCCTTTTTATCTCTTATTTCCAAATCAAATTCTTGGAGTAGGGGGATCCATTTAATCAGGTGGGGCGTAGCATCATTCTTAGAAAGAAGATACTTGAGTGCCGCATGATTTGTGTAAATGACGATCTTGGATCTGATCAAGTAGGACCTAAATTTATCCAAAGCAAACACTACAGCTAAGAGTTCCTTTTCTGTAGTCGAGTAGTTTACCTGGGCCAGATTTAGGGTTCTACTTGCATAATGAATAACGTAGGGCTTCTTATCTTTTCTTTGGCCTAAAATCGCCCCAAGAGCATAGTCAGACATGTCACACATAAGTTCAAAAGGAAGGCTCTAGTCGGGTGGCTGCATGATAAGTGTAGTGGTTAACATGCCCTTGAGTTTAGAGAAAGCCTCTTGGCATTGCTCAGTCCACTCGTATGGTACATCCTTTTAAAGTAGATTACATAAAGGATAAGAGAGATGACTAAAGTCCTTTATGAATCTCCTATAAAATCCAGCATGTTCTAAGAAGGATCGCACATCTTGTATGTTCTTGGGTGGAGGTAGGTTAGAGATAAGATCAATTTTAGCTTTGTCTAACTTGATTCCTTTGGACGAGATGATATGTCCAAGGACAATTCCCTTACGAACCATGAAATGACACTTCTCCCAGTTGAGTACCAAATTCTTTTCTTCACATTGATTCAGCACACATTTAAAATTTTCCAAACCATCACTGAAGGATTAACTAAAGATAGAGAAGTCGTCCATGAAGTCCTCTAGATATTGCCCCACCATGTCAGAAAAAATACTCATCATGCATTGCTGAAAAGTGGCAGGACCATTACATAGTCTGAATGGCATCCTTCGGTAAGCAAAGGTGTGACAAGGACATGTAAATGTATTTTTTTCCTGATCTTCAAGAGCTATCTCTATCTAGTTTTAGCCCGAATACCCGTCAAGGAAACAATAGTACGAGTAACTAGCTAGCCTTTCCAAGATTTGATTAATGAAGGGCAAAGGGAAGTGATCCTTCCTCGTGACGGTATTCAACTTCCTATAGTCAATGCACATTCTCAAACCAGTAGTAACTCTAGTTAGCACGAGTTTATTGTTGGCATTGGCTACGATGGTGATTCCAGACTTCTTAGGAACCACCTGAGTTGGACTCACCCATTGACTATCGGATATTAGCTATATGATACCCACATCCAATAGTTTAAGAACTTTGGCCTTAACCACTTCCTTCATGTTTGGATTTAGTTTACGTTATGGTTGCTGAGATGTCTTCGCATTATCCTCGAGATAAATGCGGTGAGTACAAACCGAAGGGTTAATTCCCTTAAGGTTCGCAATCGCCTATCCATGGGCTCCCTTATGCTCAATGAGAGTAGATATGAGCATACTCTATTGTTGTTGCTCAAGGTAGGATGAAATCACCACCGGGTATGTCTCATCTTGACCTAAATAGACATATATCAAATCAGAGGGCAATGGTTTTAGGTTAAGCTTCGGTGCCTTGAGGTTAGACGGTAGAGGCACTATATTAGTTTGGGTAACTCTTCAAATTGTGGACTCCACTTGTTAACTTCAAGTACTGGCACAATATCAAGCATGACACCCGTCTCTCCCTAATCATGTCATCATCAAAATCATGGGAGTGGGCTAGGCACATCTCTAGAGGGTCAGAGGATAGGTCAAAAGTGTTCTATCTTCCACGAAAGAGTCAATCATGTTAATTTCGTGGAAATCGTCATCATCCTCTAATCATTTACTTATGTTCAAAAAGATATTCAACTCCGATGTCATATTCCTGAAAGACATACTCATGACTCCATTCCAGCAATTAATGATTGCGTTTGAAGTAGCAAGGAATGGGTGACCAAGAATGACAGGAATCTGAGTGCTCATGTTACTGATGGGTTTCGTATCCTGGATGATAAAATCTACTGGATAGTAGAATCTGTCAACTGAGACCAACACATCCTCAATTATCCCTCTCGGTACACGCACGGAGCGATCAAGTTATAATGTGGTTAGGGTGGGTTTCAATTCACCCAAACCCAACTGTTTATAGACCGAGTGGGGAATTAGATTTATGCTTACTCCTAAGTCAAGAAGTGCATGCTCAATTTGGTAGTTCCCAATTACATAAGGTATGGTTAGGATACCGAGATCTTTGAATTTCCGTGGCACATCTTGCTTTAGGATAACACTCACTTTCTCAGTTAAGAAAATTTTCTTTTAAATATTTTGCCATCTTTTGATCATACACAAGTCTTTTAGAAATTTGGCATATGAAAGTATTTGTTTAACCGCATTCAGTAGAGAAATATTGACCTTCACTTGTTTCAACACCTCTAGAATGTCTTAAGAGTTAGAGAGAGGTTTTGGTGCAACCAACCGTTGAGAGAATAGGGCAATCGGCTTACCTTGAAGCTCCTGTTCTAATTCTTGTGGAGTAGTGGTAGGTTTGTCCTTGTTATCCTCTTCCGGGTCCTTAGACTTTTCAACCCTTACCGGAATAGATTTGTCAATGGTCTTCCCAGGTGTTAGATTTAGCTTGCTCCATCTGATTTGAAGAGCTCGGGTCGCTAATTTCATATAGTGGTTTTGGATTGGGAAGAGGTTGAGCTAGAAGGCTCCCCTTATTCCCATTCGTTTTCCTTATGTCAAGCCCTTGTATGGCTTTTGTAAGATCTTGAAAGGCTTATAGCATCCCCTGATTGAAAAGCTCTTACTTTTGAAGATGTTTTAGAACTAGATGCACTTGAGGTTTCTCTTGATTTGAAATTTGGTTGAAGAAACCTTGAGGGTTAGCAATTTGTCCATTCCTCCAACTGAAGTTTGGATGATTTCTCTAACTAGGATTGTATATATTGGAGGTAGGTCCATTGAAAGGTCTTTGGTAATTACTTAAGGCATTAGATTGCTCATTCAGTACCTCCTAAAAGGCATATATTGTGGAACAATTTTCAGTTGTGTGAATGTTGCAACCACAAATGCCGTAAATAATTTCCTTACCCTTATCCTTCTTTAATTCCATGGCCCCAAGTTTTTTGGTGAGATAAGCCATTTTAGCATTGATATTGTAAGACCCGTATCCTAAACCGTACCGTTCCGTAGGTTCTCGCGGTCTTTCCAATCGAATTTTGGCAATCTTCGACCCTTAACCGGCGTTTGCGCACGACCCTGATTCACACGCCGTCAATCTGATTTGACTCAACCGTAGACTTGTACCATTGCGACCGCACCGTCGCCGCGGTTCTGATGCCATGACTCACACGCCGATCCGATGCCTTAGTCAGGAGATGTGGGCCAGTGTTCGGTACGAGGAAAACGCCGCGCGTACGAATTTTGAGAGAATCTCTACAAAAGGTCACATCAATCAATCCCATCATGTCAAGTACATATCACTTCACACTCTTCCCCAAGCAACCCCCAAAGTCAAAAAGTTCTTACACCACCCATGCTTTTCTTACACCATTTGCCATAAAAGTTAAAAAAGTCTCTTACACACCCATCACCACCACATCCATCACTCTCTCTCTCTCTCTCTCTCTCTCTCTCTTTACAACTCTCTCTCCCCTTCATTTTCAAACTCATTCCAAGCAACTCTAAAGCCTCACATGTCCAAGCTTCTCCTCATCTCTCCCAAGCTACAAGTGTGGCCCACCTTTACCACCCTCTCATCTCCCATTTCCACCATCCAAACCTCATCTCCTCCTTTGGAATCAAAGTTAAGGAGCTTGGGATGCCTTTGGTGTAAGAAGAAGGCAGTGGGTGATCTTAGATCTTTGTTTTCCATTCATTTTGCTTGATTAAGGGTCCATATATGTGGGACCTACCTTGATGTATGTTGTATGTAAGGGGGCCCCATAGTAGCGGGGCCCCTCCATCCTCACCGATCTCTCTCTCTCTCTCTCTCTCTCTCTCCCTTTTTCCTTTGTGTATGATGGCTTGTGGCCCACTTGATGTATGATCTTATCCATGCCGCATATCGGTCGACCCCATCTATGTGGGACACACCGTGGTGTTTTTTTTATGACATCTCAACCGTCCATAGGGGGGCCCACCTTGCTGTGACTAACAGTGGACTGTGATCTGAAGTGGGCCCCAACTCCACGGCTCACGTGGTAGGCCGAGTGAAAGATACCCCGTTTCAACACTGGACCCACCCAGATCCACGGCCCAAGTGGCAGACCGAGTGGAGATACCTCGTTTCACATTGGAGGTGGGTATGTGTACTGGGTGTGGACGGTCAGCGCACAGCAGGCATTTTAGCTTTTGGGGTGGGTCACGTGTACATGCCCCACCTTGATATACTGATTCAATCCATGCTATTCATCTTTTTTCCCAACTCATTTTAGGCGTTGAGCCAAAAAATGAGGCTGATCTGATAAACAGACGGGCCATACCATAGAAAACTCCATTTCATGTCGTTCAAGGCTATTAGGACCCACCTTTCTGTTTCTACACCCCAAACATGCCGAATATCGGACTTGTTTGGTGTGTTTTGATCCCTAGAACACATTGGACGAAGTGGATTCTCCATAAGTGGGGCCCACATGTGAAATCTTACTTAGGAATAAAAAAAAGCAACGGCCTTGGCAGCTAGGCCGCTGACGACGACAGACGGGACGGACAGCGGCCACCCACGGTTCCTACTGTGGGCCCCACCATGATGCTTATTTGTCATCCAAACCGTTTATTTGGTGGGCCACCTCCTGAGGTGGGCCCCCGCCAAAGATCAGGCCGATCTGAGTCTCAGATGACCCACACCAAAGGAAATAGTGTCAATTGAAGGTCTGCCATTGAAACCCTTTTTGGGCCCACAAAAGTTTTGGATCAAGATGAAAGTTATTTTTCCCTTCATCTGGGTCCGTGTGACTATATGGATGGACTGGATGGCATATAAGCATTAAGGTGGGCCCCACGTGGGACCCACAATGATGTGTGTGTTTCATTTCCACCATCCGCCTGGACGGTGGAGCCCACTGTGATGCATTTGTTATATTCCCACCGTCCACTTGTGCGTGGGTGCATGCGTGTGTGTGCTTGTGGGTGTGTGTGTGGGTGCATGCGTGTGTGTGCGTGTGGGTGTGTGTGTGTGTATATATATATTATTGTATATATATATATATACTATATATATATATATTACTGTATATATGTATATATATTATTGCATATATTTTTGTATATAATATATATATATATATATTATACATATACAAATATATTATATTATATTAGGTAATATACCGGATGGTGGGCTTTCATGGGCCCCACCATGATACATGGGTTGCATCCAATCCGTCCAACCATCTTAGAAGCTCATTTTTGTTGGCATGAGCTAAAGAATGTGTCAGATCTATAGTTCAAGTGGGCCCACTTTGATATATGTATGAGGCCCATCTTGGTTTATTTGTGGCCCATCAGTTGAGGCCCACTTTGATGTGAATGAAAGGCCCATGTTATGAGGCCCATTCGATTTATTTGTGGCCCGTAGTTGAGGCCCACTTTGATATATAAGGCCATGTTATGAGGCCCATTGTGATGTACTCAAAGGCCTAGGGGTTATTGCCCATTGCAATGTACATAAGGCCCATTGATGTGGCTCACTTGATTTATATAAGGCTCATATGATGTGGCCCATTTGATGTATCCAAGGCCCATGGGTCGAGGCCCAATGGGGTGTCCTTAAGGTCCATTGCAATGTGTGACTTCCCCATGGCTTGTGTGTTGATATTAGGCGGGTTATGCCTTGGGAGCAATGTTGGTTTGACGTCCACATTGAAGAATAATGTTGCTTAAATGTTCGCATTATGACTCTCCCTAGGGCCCATTGTTAGGCCCATACTTGTAGGCTGTCTAGGCCCATCTTCGTTATAAACAACATCCATTACCATATAACATGTTTAATATAGTTCCATGATTCATGATCATATGCATCATATGTATGCTTGATATGATAAGTGACTGATCAGAGCATATGCCTTCGAGCAGATTGTTTAGGGACTCCCGGGTTGGTGGTGTTGCCCCACATGAGCGCACGATACGCGTAGGATTGTTGCATGACTAGATAGTGTGATTCATACATTCGCGTTATGTGATGTGGTACTGTACGCCCTAGCGACATCAGGGCTGTAGCCTCCACAGGTGTATCATGGTTGGTAGGATTGGATACCGAAAATTTTATTCTATATGGGGTGGTATAGATATCCCTGGGTGAAAGTCCCTAAACCCTTATGGTACCAAGAGGTTGCTCCAACGTCTAGACCGAGTGGGTGCATGAGCGCCAAGGGCCGATTACTAGAAGGTCGCTCTTTCCACTGTGTCGTGGTTGGTTGGAAGGGAGTGCGGCCTTACCCGCCCGAGAGGAGGGGGTAATGCTAGGCTGAGTTTGAGCAGCTTGAGGAATGGGTTCGCTATCGACAAGCTGAGCCTGATAGTGAGGTCTCTTCCACTTACCTTATTACGCGCAATGGGGCGGCAATCTGGTTTAGAGTGTACTAGACCATGGTGATATCCCAGATTTGAGCTGTATTGATATGTGGATGAGGATTTGTATGCTTGAGTTGTATCTCGCATTGCATGGTCTTAGTATGGCTGACATCATTCATGCCTTGCATCGCATAGCCTTGGTATGGCTAGTGGTATTCATGGATTCATAAATATGTTCAGCATTACTCTGATACTGCATATCTACATTACTACCTTGCGCACAAACTTTCACCACCCTCTAAGCTTTCTATAAGCTTATGCATGACCGTTGCGTGCAGGTGACGTTGGGGCGTAGCAGCGCTGAGGTAGGAGCGTAGAGCTGATCATTTTGGATCTTTTTGTCTATCATCATTGTATTTCCTTTTATGCTCATTGTACTTGTAAAGTTTTTGATCATAGTGAAAATGTGATGGAGTTTTTTATTGTTGTTTGTGGGTTATGCCTTTGGTTATTCTTATTATAAATTAAACTGATGTTGAAAATCCTCCTTGTAACATCCCAGGATCGAAACCTAACGTATGGGTGCTAGGAGCAGAGAATAGGGTTCTACGGAGGCTATCGGCGACAGATTCAGCAATCGAAAATTTTGTGAGCCTGGTTTCCAAGTTTGGGGCGTGACAGAAGTTGGTATCAGAGTATAACTCGGGAATAACCAAGAACAATATTACATGTCTGCTATGAGTTAGAATAAGTGAGTCCTTAGTTCGGATAGCTTGGCGATCTTTTATTTCAACCCTTAATGTGCGTGCCTTCGAGAGTTTCTAAGTTGATAGGCGTCGTCGGTCTTTCCTGTAGGACAAGATGCCCAGGAGAGTGACCCGATCGACTCTCGCACCACCACCTGAGACTCCTGCACCACTACCTGAGACTCTCGCACTACCACCGACGATCCCCGCTCCACCACTAGAGATTCCTACTGCCCAACATGTGGATACTGATCCTCTACCAGAGATTTTTACTACCCAGCCTATGGATGCAGCTCCTCCGCTAGAGACCGGTGCGGATCCGACCTTATCTGTGAGTGCCTCCCAGTTATAGCAGATGTTGCAGGCTGTGACAGCCGCACTTTAGGGACATGGCAGACACCCCATCGTTTCTCCATCCCAGGTAGAGCAGGATCGCGCGAGTGCCCTCCTTCGAGAGTTTCGACGACCCGATCCCCTGCGTTTCCAGGGCGAGCCCAACCCGACGATAGTTGAGAGATGGCGCGCCGATGTGGAGAAGATATTCGATACGATAGGATACACGACCGAGTAGCGAGTCCGATTAGCCGTATTTCTTCTCCATGGTGAGGCTGAGCACTGGTGGACATTAGTCTCCCGAGCAGCGGGAGCTGATTTTGTATGGACCTGGGAAGATTTTGTAGATCGGTTTAACAGGCAGTACTTCCATAATCACATCCGACGACAGCGAGCATTGGAGTTCGAGGCCCTGATATAGGGTGATATGACAGTGGCTTAATATGCCGCTCATTTTGTAGCGCTTTTTAGATTTGTACCTATTTAGTAGATGATGAGGAGCAAAGAGCCCGCCGATTCGAGGACGGTTTGCGTTATGGTCTTCGAGGCCGTGTTATTGGGCACGAGCTCCCGACTTTCGAGGGAGTGGTACGGAAGGCCCAGATTTATAAGGCTGAGTGGGCAGATTCTCAGTCTCGAGGCAGGAGAGAGGCAGGAAAGAGGCACGCTCCTTTGGGACTGCGGCGGTGCGACGGGGCACTGTATGTGGGAGTGTCCTCGCCCCTAGCAGCTCAGCACTTGTTTTAAAGAAGAAAGAGGTCCACGGCGGCCTCCACCGCGCGGCGGCGGCAGAGACCTTCACCACGGCCGGCGAGAGACCCCCCGGCGGCGGCGGCGGCGGCCCCACCACCGAGACCACCTTAGTAGTAGCATTAGCACTAGCCCCCGAAGCCGCAACAGTAGAGGTAGCAGTTTCGACTGCCTCAGCGATAGCAGCACGGTCAGAGGGGACAGGCACCTCCCCAGCTGGCTCAGGCTAGGTTCTACGCGGCTGAGCAGGATCCGCAGTCATCTGGAGGGGTTGTCGAGGGTATGCTTTTAGTCTCTGCATGCGCTGCACGTATGTTGTTTGATTCTGGTGCATCGCATTCTTTTGTGGCCGAGAGTTTTTACCGATTGACTGGCCTACCGTTGAAGTCTACTCGTGAGAGTCTGTCAGTATCGACTCCCTTGGGAAAGACTGTAGTGTTGGGCCGATTTTGCTCGTCTTGCACTACTCTAGTCGGGGATACCTTTTTGTTTGTCGATCTGTTTGCATTGCCGATGTCCGAGTTCGATATCATCATGGGCATGGATTGGCTTGCTGAGTACTACGCCATCTTGGACTGCTCCACAAGGACCATCACATTCTGTATACCAGGCTTGCCGCAGTTTCAATTCATTGTAGAGCCCCGGGGAGAGCCATTGTCTTGCTTGATGTACTGCGCCATTGAGGAGCCTGTTGCCGCTTGTATCGACCAGTTGCCTGTTGTTTGCGATTTTTTCGATGTGTTCCAGGAGATTCCAGGATTACCGCCTCATCGACTCACCGAGTTTCAAATTGATCTCGTGCCCGGTACCGCACCTATTTCGAAGGCCCCGTATCGTATGGCACCATTGGAGTTGCGGGAACTGCAGAAGCAGTTGGACGAGTTACGCGAGTTGGGCTTTATTCGTCCGAGCAGTTCTCCGTGGGGAGCGCCAGTACTCTTCGTGAAGAAGAAGGATGGCTCGTTGAGGCTCTACGTAGACTACCGCGAGCTCAACAAGGTCGCGGTCAAGAACAAGTACCCACTTTTGAGGATTGATGATTTGTTTGATCAGCTGCAGGGTGCACAGTTCTTTTCGAAATTGACCTGCATTTCGGTTATCATCATATTCGGGTCCGAGAGGAGGACATTTCGAAGACGGCTTTTAGGATGCGTTATGGTCATTTTGAGTTCCAGGTCATGTCTTTCGGACTGACCAATGCACCCGCGGTATTCATGCAGTTGATGAACGAGGTCTTCCGGCCTTATCTCGATCGGTTTGTTGTAGTCTTCATCAACGACATTCTGATCTATTTAAGGACCCATGAGGAGCACGAGTAGCATCTGGAGGTTATGTTGCAGACCCTCCGCGCACACCAGCTGTATGCGAAGCTGGAGAAGTGCGAGTTCTGGTAGGAGAAGGTGAAGTTCCTCAGTCACGTGGTGATGAGGGAGGGCATCGTACTGGACCCCTCGAAGGTTGAGGCAATACGTCAGTGGGGCTAGTCCACGACTGCGTCCAAGATCCGCAGTTTCCTTAGTTTAGCGGGCTATTACGGGCGTTTCATTGAGTGCTTCTCTCTTATTGCAGCCCCGCTGACCAAGTTGACTAGGAAGGGTGCGGAGTTTATTTGGAGCGACTCCTGCGAGCGAGCATTTATGGAGTTGAAGGACCGTCTGACATCCGCTCCTGTCCTCACTCTTCCCTCTGGGAGTGACGGATTTATTGTATTCACCGATGCCTCGCATGTTGGTTTGGGTGTTGTCCTGATGCAGCACGGGAGACTAGTGGCCTTCGCGTCTCGCCAGCTCAAGATCCATGGGCTGAACTACCTCACGCATGATTTGGAACTGGTTGCAGTTGTCTTCGCACTAAAGGTGTGGAGGCACTATCTCTATGGGGTTAGGTTCGAGCTCTTCTCTGACCATAAGAGCTTAAAGTACCTCTTCTCGCAGTCTGAGTTGAATATGAGGTAGAGGCGCTAGATGGAGCTCCTGAAGGACTATGACTTCGATCTTCAGTACCACCCGGGTAAGGTGAACGTGGTGGCAGATGCCCTCAGCTGTCAGCCATGAGGCCTGGTGGCGGATATGATGATTCAGGAGTGGCGGATGCTTGAGGATATCGTAAAATATGATTTTGAGTTCGGCCTACAGTCTTCTATTCTGCAGTTATCGAGCCTGTCAGTTCAACTGTCTCTTGTCGCAAGGGTGATCGAGGCTCAACAGGCGGATGAGTTGTTGTAGAGTTATATGGCAGAGGCATCATCCGAGAGTCAGGTAGATTGGTAGATTGGTACAGACGGTGGACTTCGCTTCAGAGGCTGATTATGTGTCTCAGATATTCCTGAGTTACACAGAGATCTTATGACCGAGGCACATCGATCACGATTTTCTATCCATCTTGGCTCGACAAAGATGTACCATGATATGAGGCGACAGTATTTTTGGGCGGGGATGAAGCGCCAGATCGCCAGTTTTGTGGCTAAGTGTGACACATGCCAGCGTGTTAAGGCCGATCATCAGAGACCCCCTGGTCTATGTAGCCGTTGAGCGTCCCGATGTGGAAGTGAGAGCACGTGTCGATTGATTTCATTATGGGTTTGCCGAGGACTCAACGCAGTCATGATGCTATTTGGGTTGTCGTGGATCATCTGACGAAGTCGGCACATTTTCTTACAATTCGTGCGACTTGGCCTTTGGACCGGCTAGCGAGATTATTCGTCGAGGAGATTGTGAGACTGCATGACGTTCCAGTCTTGATCATTTCTGACCGAGACCGGAGGTTCAAGTCTCAGTTTTGGGGGAGCTTCCAGAGAGCGATGTGGACTGATTTGCAGCTCAGCACCGCGTACCATCCACAGACCGATGGCCAGACCGAGAGGGTCAACCAGATCCTTAAGGATAGCTTCGGGCCTGCGCGATTGATTTCGGGGGTAGCTGGAATGACCATCTGCGATTGGCTGAGTTCGCATACAACAACAGCTATCAAGCGACCATCGGCATGGCTCCTTTTAAGGCACTATATGGCAGACCATGTAGACCACCGAGTTATTGGACCGAAGTTGGAGAGCGCCGTCTCCTAGGTCCCGAGCTTGTGCAGGAGACATTAGAGGTGATCGACATCATCAGGCAGAGGATGCGCACAGCTCAGAGCTGGCAGAAGAGTTTTGCTGATCGTCGACGTCATCCCTTGGAGTTTGATGTAGGGGACCATATGTATCTCAAGGTCTTGCCCATGAATGGCGTAATTCGTTTTGGAGTGAAGGGCAAGCTTACCCCGAGATTCATAGGACCTTTTGAGATCACTGGGCGCGTTGGCGCCGTGGCTTATTGGCTTGCCTTGCCATCTCAGTTGTCTGGCATCTACAACGTTTTCCATGTCTCTATGTTGAGGAAGTATGAGTCAGACATCGTTCCTGTTATTGATTGGCAACCGTTAGAGGTTCGGGAGGACGCTTCCTATATCGAGCAACCAATTCGTATTCTTGATCGGAAGGAGCAGGTCCTCCGGACCAAGGTTATTCCGTTGGTGAAGGTTCAGTGAGGTCACCATTCTGTAGAGGAGGCTTCTTGGGAGCGTGAGGTCTCGATTCGAGAGCGTTATCCCCATCTCTTTGATGACTGATCATGTGTTGTATTTTGTATATTATCTTTGATTTTATATTGTGATGTTATGTTCCTTCTCCCTCATGAGTTATATCTAGTTCCAGTGATTGTGTAAATTTCAAGGACGAAATTTTTATTAAGAGGGGAGAGCTGTAAGACCCGTATCCTAGATCGTACCGTTCTGTAGGTTCCCACGGTCTTTCCGGTTGAATTTCGGTAACCTTCAACCCTTAACCGGCGTTTGCTCGAGACCCTGATTCACACGCCGTCAATCTGATTTGACTCAACCCGAGACTTGTACCATTGCGATCGCGCCGTCGCCGCAGTTCCGATGCCATGACTCGCGTGCCGATCCGATGCCCTGGTCAGGAGATGTGGGCTAGCGTTCGGTACGAAGAAAATGCCACTCGTACGAATTCCGAGAGAATCTCTACAAAAGGTCACATCAACCATCCATCAATCAATCCCATCATGTCAAGTACACATCACTTCACACTCTTCCCCAAGCAACCCCCAAAGTCAAAAAGTTCTTACACCACCCATGCTTTTCTTACACCATTTACCACAAAAGTCAAAAAGGTCTCTTACACACCCATCACCACCACATCCATCACTCACTCTCTCTCTCTCTCTCTCTTTACAACTCTCTCTCCCCTTCATTTTCAAACTCATTCCAAGCAACTCCAAAGTCTCACACGTCCAAGCCTCTCCTCATCTCTCCCAAGCTACAAGTGTGGCCCACCTTTCCCACCCTCTCATCTCCCATCTCCACCATCCAAACCTCATCTCCTCCATTGGAATCAAAGCTAAGGAGCTTGGGAAGCCTTTGGTGCAAGAAGAAGGCGGTGGGTGATCTTAGATCTTTGTTTTCCATTCATTTTCCTTGATTAAGGGTCCATATATGTGGGACCTACCTTGATGTATGTTGTATGCAAGGGGGGTCCATAGTAGCGGGGCCCCTCCATCCTCACCGATCTCTCTCTCTCCCTTTTTCCTTTGTGTATGATGGCTTGCGGCCCACTTGATGTATGATCTTATCCATGTCGGATACCGGTGGACCCCATCTATGTGGGACACACCGTGGTGTTTTCTTTATGACATCCCAACCGTCCATAGGGGGGCCCACCTTGCTGTGACTAACAGTGGAGTGTGATCTGAAGTGGGCCCCAACTCCACGGTTCACGTGGTAGGTCGAGTGAAAGATACCCCGTTTTAATGCTAGACCCACCCAGATCCACGGCCCAAGTGGCAGACCGAGTGGAGATACCTTGTTTCACACTGGAGGTGGGTATGTGTACTGGGTGTGGACGGTCAGCGCACAGCAGGCATTTTGACTTTTGGGGTGGGTCACGTGTACAGGCCCCACCTTGATGTACTGATTCAATCCATGCTGTTCATCCTTTTTCCCGACTCATTTTAGGCGTTGAGTCGAAAAATGAGGCTGATCTGATAATCAGACGGCCCATACCATAGAAAACTCCATTTCATGTCGTTTAAGGTAATTAGGACCCACCTTTCTGTTTCTACACCCCAAACATCCAAATATCGGACTTGTTTGGTGTGTTTTGATCCCTAGAACACATTGGATGGAGTGGATTCTCCATAAGTGGGGCCCACATGTGAAATACCATGGATGGGAATTAAAAAAAGCGATCATAGTAGCCTTCTTCTTGTCGAGCGAAGCGGCGAGCTTTGCACTGTGGACGGCTGACGGATGGCCTGGCAGCCACCCACGGCTCCTGCCGTGGGCCCCACCATGATGCTTATTTGTCATCCAAACCATTTATTTGGTGGGCCACCTCCTGAGGTGGGCCCCCTCCAAAGATCAGGCCGATCTGAGTCTCAGATGGCCCACCCAAAGGAAACAGTGTCAGTTGAAGGTTTGCCATTGAAACCCTTTTTGGGCCCACAGAACTTTTGGATCAAGATGAAATTTATTTTTCCCTTCATCTGGGTCCGCGTGACCATATAGATGGACTGGATGGCATATAAGCATTAAGGTGGGCCCCACGTGGGACACACAACGATGTGTGTTTCATTTCCACCGTCCGTCGGGACGGTGGAGCCCACCGTGATGCATTTGTTATATTCCCACCGTCCAGTGGACGGTTGGGTGTGTGCGTGTGTGCGTGTGGGTGTGTGCGTGGGTGCGTGTGTGTATATATATATTATTGTATATATATACTATATATATGTATATATATTACTGTATATATAAATATATATTATTGTATATATTTTTGTATATATATATTATATAAATATATTATATTATATTAGGTAATATTCCGGATGGTGTGCTTTCATGGGCCCCACCATGATACATGGGTTACATCCAATCCGTCCAACCATCTTAGAAGCTCATTTTTGTTAGCATGAGCTAAAGAATGTGTCAGATCTATAGTTCAAGTGGGCCCACTTTGATATATGTATGAGGCCCATCTTGGTTTATTTGTGGCCCATCAGTTGAGGCCCACTTTGATGTGAATGAAAGGCCCATGTTATGAGGCCCATTTAATTTATTTGTGGCTCGTGGTTGAGGCCCACTTTGATATATAAGGCCATGTTATGAGGCCCATTGTGATGTACTCAGAGGCCTAGGGGTTATTGCCCATTGCAATGTACATAAGGCCCATTGATGTGGCTCACTTGATTTATATAAGGCTCATATGATGTGGCCCATTTGATGTATCCAAGGCCCATGGGTCGAGGCCCAATGGGGTGTCCATGGGGTCCATTGCAATGTGTGACTTCCCCATGGCTTGTGTGTTGATATTAGGTGGGTCATGCCTTGGGAGCAATATTGGTTTGATGTCCACATTGAAGAATAATGTTGGTTAAATGTCCGCATTATGACTCTCCCTAGGGCCCATTGCTAGGCTCATACTTGTAGGCCGTCTAGGCCCATCTTCGTTATAAACAACATCCATTACCATATAACATGTTTAATATAGTTCCATGATTCATGATCATACGCATCATATGTATGCTTGATATGAGAAGTGACTGATCATAGCATATGCCTTCGGGCAGATTGTTTAGGGGCTCCCGGGTAGGTGGTGTTACCCCATATGAGCACACGGTATGCACAGGATTACTGCATGACTGGATAGTGTGATTTATGTATTCGCATTGTGTGATATGGTACTGTATGCCCTAGCGACATCAGGGCTGTAGCCTCCACAGGTGTATCGTGGTTGGCAGGATTAGATACCGAAAATTTTGTTCTACATGGGGTGCTATAGATATCCCTGGGTGAAAGTCCCTAAACCCTTATGGTACCAAGAGGTTGCTCCAACATCTAGACCGAGTGGGTGCATGAGCGCCGATGGCCGATTACCATAACGCCGCGCTTTCCACTGTATCGTGGTCGGTTGGAAGGGGGTGCGGCCTTACTCACCCGAGAGGAGGGGCCAATGCTAGGCTAAGTTTGATCAGTTCGAGGAATGGGTCCGCTATCGACAAGCCGAGCCTGATATTGGAAGGCGGATAAGGAGGTCTCTTCCACTTACCTTATTGCGCGCGATGGGGCGGCAATCTGGTTTAGAGTGTACTAGACCTCGGTGATATCCCAGATTTGAGCTGTATTGATATGTGGATGTGGATGTGGATGTGGTGAGGATTTGTATGCTTGCGTTGCATCTCGCATTGCATGGCCTTGGTATGGCCGACATCATTCATGCCTTGCATTGCATAGCCTTGGTACGACTAGTGGTATTCATGGATTCATCAGCATGTTCCGCATTACTCTGATACTGCATATCTGCATTACTACATTGCGCACACACTTTCACCACCCTCTAAGATTTCTATAAGCTTATGCACGACCGTTGCGTGCAAGTGACGTTGGGGTGCAGCAGCGTTGAGGCAGGAGCGCAGAGCTAATCATTTTAGAGCTTTTTATCTATCATCATTATATTTCCCTTTATGCTCATTGTACTTGTAAAGTTTTTTATCATAATGGAAATATGATGGAGTTTTTGGTTGTTGTTTGTGGGTTATGCCTTTAGTTATGCTTACTACAAATTAAACTGATGTTGAAAATCCTCCTTATAGCATCCCAGGATCGGAACCTGGCGTATGGGCGCTGGGAGCCGAGAATGGGGTTCTACGGAGGCTGTCAGCGATGGATTCGGCGATCGGAAAATTTTGTGAGCCCGGTTTCCGAGTTTAGGGCGTGACAGATATCATCATCCTCTTTCAGGAGATACATTCCACCCCTCTCTTTGGATTGAGTCGGCCTAGACATGGTGCTTGGATTTGGAGAGATATCCCATGATCGTGTGTTTTCAGCAAGCTTATCAAAGTAATCTCACACATCATCTGCACTTTTATTCATAAATTTCCCATTACACATTGTCTCGACTAATTGGCGCATGGGAGATGTTGGACTATCATAGAAAAGGTTCGTGATGCGCGATGTTTCAAAACTGTGTTGTGGGCATGAACTGACAAGATCCTTGAACCGCTCCCAACATTGGAAGAATGTTTCATCTTCCTTTTGGGCGAAGTTCATGATCGAATTTCTAAGGGTGTTCGTCTTATGGTATGGAAAATTTTTCTTTATGAATTCCCTTGTCATGTCATTCCATCTACCAATAGATCGATGACATAGTGAATGCAACCACGTCTTAGCTTTTTCTTTCAAAGAAAAAGGAAAGAGTTTCAGCCTGACCGTGTCCTCAGACACGTTTGGAAAGTATAAAGTGGCTATAATCTCATCAAACTATTTCAGGTGTAAACACGGATTTTCAGATTCAAGCCCATGAAATTTTGGAAGGAGTTGGATTACCCCTAGCTTGATATCCATATGTCCTGTATTTTTTGGAAAAACCATGCATGAGGGTGTACTCACCCTCACCAGTTGTAAATAATCTCTTAAAGTACGAGACGGGGGTCCTTGTAAATTCTTGAGTTCTCGTACGCATTGTTCTGGATTTCTTCAAGTTCATTCAATTGAAGTTTTCATAACAAGCCAGCATTGTCCAAATTGAAGTTCAGATTTTTGATCGCCCAGTAGGCTCTATGTTTCAACTCCACAGCTAAGTTGCAAGCCTTCCCATAGACAAGTCTAAAGGGAGATATTCCAATAGGGGTTTTAAATGCGTTACGGTAAGCCCATAAGGCATCGGTCAATCGGAGTGACCAATTCTTACAGTCAGGGTTAACCGTCTTTTCCAAGATGTGTTTAATTTTTCTATTGTAAATCTCAGCTTGCCCACTTGTTTGTGGGTGGTATGGAGTGCTCACTTTGTGGGAGATACCATATTTCTTCATTAAATTCACAAATGACCTGTTACAAAATGTGGGCCCCCATCACTAATGATGGCTCGAGGTGTTCCGAATCGGGAAAGGATGTTCTCTTTTAAAAACTTAATGACCGTTTAATGTTCATTATTCTGGCACGGAATCGCTTCGATCCATTTAGTGACATAGTCTACTACTAACAAAATGTATAGATTTCAAAAGGATTGGGGGAATGGTCTCATGAAATCAATGCCCCAACAATTAAATACTTCAATGATCAGAATAGGGTTAAGAGCCATCATATTTCAATGGGACAATGCTCCCAATTTCTAACAATGCTCATAAGCTTTACAAAACTCATGAGTGTCCCTGAACATGATGGGCCAGTAAAAGCCATACTGAAGAATTTAAGCCGTGGTCTTTTTATCAGAAAAGTGACCACCACAAGCCTGAGAGTGACAGAAGGAGATGACACTTTGATGTTCATTTTCTGGCACACATCTCCTTAAGATTTGGTCTGGCAATATTTAAACAAATAAGGATCATCCCAGAAGAATTTGCACACCTCGGTGAAGAATTTTTTCTTATCTTGTATAGTCTAATGTGTCGGCGTGGAACTTGTGGCAAGATAATTAGCAATATCAGCAAACCAAGGTGAATGGGAGACTTTGAACAGTTGTTCGTCAAGGAACATGTCATTAATATGTGTCACCTCAAGGGAATTAGGGAGATTAAGGCAGGAGAGATGGTCAGCCACTACGTTCTCTACTCCATTTTTATCTCTTATTTCCAAATTAAATTCTTGGAGTAGGAGGATCCATCTAATCAGGCGGGGCTTAACATCATTCTTAGAAAGAAGATACTTGAGCGCCGTATGATCTATGTAAATGATGATCTTGGATCCGATCAAGTAGGACCTAAATTTGTCCAAAGAGAACACTATAACTAACAGTTCCTTTTCTATAGTCGAATAGTTCATTTGGGCTGGATTTAGGGTTCTACTTGCATAATGAATAACGCAGGGCTTCTTATCTTTTTTCTGGCCTAAAACCGCCCCAAAAGCATAGTCAGACGTGTCACACATAAGTTCAAAAGGAAGGCTCTAGCGGGTCGCTGCATGATAGGTGCGGTGGTTAACATGCCCTTGAGTTTAGAGAAAGCCTCTTGGCATTGCTCGGTTCACTCGTATGGTACATCCTTTTGAAGTAGATTATATAAAGGATGAGAGAGATGACTAAAGTCCTTTATGAATCTCCTGTAAAATTCAGCGTGTCCTAAGAAGGATCGCACGTCTCGTATGTTCTTGGGTGGAGGTAGGTTATAGATAAGATCAATCTTAGCCTTGTCTACCTTGATTCCTTTGGACGAGATGATATGTCCAAGGACAATTCCCTTACGAACCATGAAATGACACTTCTCCTAGTTGAGTACCAAATTCTTTTCTTCACATCGCTTCAACACACATTTAAGATTTTCAAAACAATCGCTGATAGATGGACCAATGATAGAGAAGTCGTTTATGAAGACCACTAGATATTGCCCCACCATGTCAAAAAAAATACTCATCATGCATTGCTGAAAAGTGGCGGCGGCATTACATAGTCTGAATGACATCCTTTGGTAAGCAAAGGTGCCAAAAAGACATGTGAATGTGGTCTTTTCCTGATCTTTAGGAGCTATCTCTATCTGATTATAGCCCGAATACCCATCAAGGAAACAATAGTATGAGTGACCATCTAACCTTTCCAAGATTAGATCAATAAAGGGCAAAGGGAAGTGATCCTTTCTCATGACACTATCAACTTTCTGTAATCAATGCACATTCTCCAACCAATAGTAACTCTCGTTGACATGAGTTCATTGTTGGCAATGGCTACTATGGTGATTCCAAACTTCTTAGGAACCAATTGAGTTGGACTCACTCATAGACTATCAGATATTGGGTATATGATACTCACATCCAATAGTTTAGGAACTTTGGCCTTAACCACTTCATGTAATGACCCTAAAATATTTTTTTTCCTTTGCATAAATTTTCAATTTAAATAGGACGAACCACCCCACTTGAAACTAACAATCCAACTAAAAATAACTATCTGACTTTAAACAACCCCGTGATACTAACTAACACAACTAAATGAGAGCTAATTGTCTAACTGATTTAATCAACACTAAATCTCCTAGTGCAAGCCTCTACAAGAGTGGAATCGGGCTTAGGACAATTTATAAACCCCGTTTGAGAACCCGACGACTTAGATCTCACCCACAAAGAAATCGAGAATTTCCAAAACAGTAACCGTGGGTGAATAGTAATTCCCCAAGGCCATTAGTCAGTACCGATCACCTTAGATCTGGTCATGGAGCTCACTTCTGTTAGGTGCGTGAGAATAGATTGTGCACTCACGCCGTGCATGAAATCTTGAAATTCCAAATTTCAAACGAAATCCACTCCCGCCCATCGCTGGCTTAAATCTGGCCGTCCGTATGATGATGCAAATGATCACTTTCCGAATATAGTGGCCAAATCCACACCGTCCATCTAATTTGTTGGGTCCCACTGACCACGTCCGTGTCAAGATTACCTATTAAAAACCACCCGTACAGCCTCTGTCACCAACCCAACAAGTAATGCACAAGCAAGACGCTGACGAGAGATGTAAAGCCACGCACGCCATCCCTCTGGTAGATCTGACCGTTGGAAGACATCGAATGGAGGCCACATTCACATGGGATATCCTAGTCACCCCTACCATTTCCGAAATTACCCACCTACTCGTCGGATTGCAGAATGAATCTTTCCGCTTATAGTAACAAACCGTCTCATTCATCTATTTGTGCCTAGAAGCTTCTTTAGAGCTTATCTGGGACGTTGAGGTTAGAGTTGCCTGATGTATCTCGTAAGAGAGCCGACAAATTGGTGAGATGCAGCCACATCTAGAACCGACCTCAGCTTAATAAATATAATAATCAACGACCATCCTTCACCGTGAAATTGTAACGCCCTGAAAATCGGGGGTCGAGCATAAACTCAACTCCCAAGTTCCAACGCATCACTTATGCAACAAAATGAATGATGATTGAATGTTGTCTGTATTAGAGTAGTGAACATGAGTGAGATTAAGCCAAAACAACATATCATACTCTAGAGACAATTAAATTGCAAGCGGAAGACTATGATAGATAGATAAAATATATAAACTATGGTGAGTCTCTAGAGTGTGATGATGTTACCAGGTTAATTAATTATAAGTACAATTCTAAACTATACCTAATGTGAGAAAGTGTAATGTCTTCTATCCCAAGTACCATAGCCATAGAAAAACCACCCATTATAGATTTGCCATTTTTGGCACTCAATCTTCTCCAAAGCAGCTATGAGACCTGCCTTCTGCGTGGGTGGCCCATTCGCTCATCCAAGTCGTCCATCACATGGCCCACCCCCTCTAATTCTCATCAGAGCCTAGATCAGAACCCCATACATTGGAACAGTGGTATGGTGAGTCCCTGTCTATAGCCGTTCTCAACTATTTCATGTTAACTCCACAATCATCCGAGTGATTAGCGGAAGAAGAGTGCAGAAATGGTAAGTCTATAAATAGTCATTCCATTAGGGCGTATCCCGAGGAAAAAAAGGGAAAGAGAGGAAATAGCTAGAGTGAGAGAAAGAGAGCCTTTGGCGTCGTTGGAGCGAGTTGAAAGCTTCATAGCAACTCGACTTAGCTTGAGTCGCCCATCTGTTGAGTTAGGATCGAGTGGGAAGTGGGGGTAAGCAGTGAGGGTCGTACCAAGAGAGAAAGAGAAAAGGAGAGTGGAAAAAGGAAGAAGAGCCGGCTGAAATGAGCTTTCAGCCATTGTTCTGCCTCAACCCATCGCACCAAAACTTGTTCCATCAAACTCAGAACCTCCAGCCTCCTTTCAGGGAAAAATACCTAAGAACCATCCCTGTCGTAAATCCATGCTAAACCGTTAGTATCTGATCCATTCCGCTGAAATTTTAGGCTGTTACGCCTCAAAAAGGTGACCGAAAATGAGTCTGGGAGGTATATTCCTAACATCCGATGCATTCAGACCCCATTCAACGACCCCACCACACTATGATCAGGTAATCCGCGTCGATCCTCTCTCAGTTCTATAGAAATCCTCTTGCTCGGCTGACCTTGTCCACTGTCATCTCAACTCGGACATGAGTTAAGTGACTCAGCACCATTCCAGGGTGAAAAACCGATCTGCCTTCATGTTAGTGACCAGTTTTCCTAGAGCCGGGACCGGCGCTACAAGCTGAGCTCTGGTTCGCCAGAATTACTGGGTCGATGTGCCGTTTGCATTCGAGGCACTACCAAGTCAGTGATTGTGGTACAGTACAGGAGAACGGGTCCTAACTCAATTAGGCCTGGGGTACAAATCGCCCTGGTTAAACCCAGTCTGGGGCAATCAAAGCTTGCCCGATTGAGGGCTGACCCAACCAGTTTCCCCCAACTGAGCCAACTCAGTGCTCCGTAACGAGCTAACTCGGTCCGTTTCCCGATTGAGTTAAGCCAACTCTGATCATCTGGAGAGATGATTTAAGTAGCATTGGATTCAATGGGTCAGTGATCTAACCCTGTAGTTAGTAAATTTCTTAAGGACCAACTCAACAAGTTGTTAGTTGAAAGCCCAACCGAGTCAACTCGGTACTAACTCACTGGGATTCTATAAATACTTTATTAAGGGGCTGTTTGCAACAAATATACTTAAAAGACATTCTCCTTCAATCAATCTCAAACCAGGAGCTCATAAACTCACCTCATTCAATCAAGGTGAGGGATATCCCACACGGCTTCAACATTTCATGGAATTCTGAAGTAGTTTGTATAAAGACATTGTAACTGTGCCAATAGTAGTGTTATTCCTTTAATTTTAATGAAATATTGTGTGGAAATACCTGAATTTGGTCACTCTAATCCATCTCATAAGGATGTTAGCATATTCATTTTGCCACATATAAAATTGTCTTAAATGCATGTACACGCCCACTAGTATATTAGACGTAAGAATCCTTATTTCCATTCCATTGATAAATTGCCACAATACTCATCATGTAAAGTAGATTTGTTATACTTTGATTCTGACCAAGTTTTTGAGTGACATGAATAATAGATTAGCTCTTTAGTTTTCTCATAAGAAGGTGATGGACATGCATTAGTACATTGAATTCCTTTACTCAAATCCCATGGTTGATAACTATAACATTGTAATGTGACTTTATGATATTTTAGTAGTAGTAATGATAAGGATCATGATATTTTATGTCAATGTTAAGTTAGGTGTCGAATGTTGTCTTGCATGAGAAATGTTGAACAAATTTGTATTAACCTTACATACTTGAAATGTTATAACTATGAGCCCTCATTGGGAATAGATCAAGTGAATGGACTTATATTGGGCTCACAGGTGGATGTTTGATACTCTATTAAAAGACCATGAACTTTGATCATACTTATGAAAGAAATCTTGTTAAATGTATATGAGTATCATGGTACATGACATCCACGCATAACATATGGGCTTTTCCAAGTGCTCAATGTAAGCCACACTCTATTTGATTAGCCGTGAGTCCCATCACGTCAGTTAAACTCATAGAGCAAGTGCATTTGGGTCACTTTGGGTGCTCTTTCTTTCCATGAGGCTTTTCCAGGATTAGACACTCCTCGAGCGTACCCCGTGTATTTTTCCAGGAGATATTCTTGGGTGCACTCACCTGCATGGTCTTTTCTGAGTGGTTAGTTGTAACGCCTCGTGCTTTTGAGTACTTGGGTGTTACCATGTAACCAAACATAGTATAAGTACTAACCTAGCTTATGTTAACATTTACCTCTAATCTAACCTACGTATGGCCATCAGGAGTAATCTCCACTTATAGATCAGTTTCTATCCAACCGTTAAATTTAATAAATCGATAACTGAAGGTTAAGATCCATGTATCATGGCCCACTTACAAAAATAAAATGATCCAACCCCTAACTCATCAAGAGATGTTAACTAGATGCATTCCAAGAGTCTTAAGACTATGAACTAGAAATTTAACCTGAACCAACCATTAGACTGTCTGGTATCAATGATTAATTATCAAAAGGGTACATCAGGTAGCCTCTTCAAACTTCTGAGACACAAATTATCGGACCATTATACTCAATTTAATGATCCATCATTCGATCATTGCGATTGGACCATAAGATCATCAAATACACTAAGGATTTCCATGTGAGTGAAGCTAGGAATATTAAGAATCACTGATGAATGGATTATGAAAGGAACTGACCGTCGATGTTTAAAAATCGATTAGATCTGACGTTGGAACCACCTTTAAACGCTAATAAAACTCACAAAGATAAGTAATGTGACCCACCTGAGTTTTAGATCCACCTGATCATAGGCTCTAATGGGGCCCTCCAAATGAAATGGACGGAGTAGATTTGTCAAATACACATATATGGACCCCATTGGTGGCGTGCGTGTGCATAGCCCGTTCCTAACGGCAATGCATTGAAACCGTCAGCACGGTTTGACCGTGCTAACCCGAAAAATCTAAAAGAAGAGAGATTTTTCTCCCTTTTCCTGCCAGTAATGGCGTTAAAAAATCACTGTCCATGTGTGGCTGATGTGGCCCACCATCATCGAGCATCTCCATGATCCAAACCGTCCATCATTTTAAGGATGAAATTTAGACCAAACCCTTGTCACTACCGCACGTGACCACTCATGTACACGTACACAATCTCAGGCGAAAGGAGCATGCGTGAGAGGGTATTTTCGAAAATAGAATGCAAATCGCATCTACTTCGCTGTCAAACCGCGTGCGCACTCATCCTCTCATCCTAACCATCCTCCTCAGCGAATCCATGCCTTTCAATCCACGTAGACTTTAGGGCTCCCATTCTCTCACAAGAGCCACCGCTGCTGCATATTGAAACCGAGACTTAAAACGTTAATAGCAATGCATCTAGTGGGTCCCACAGTGATAGGTGAACTCATCCAAACCATTCATATGAATCAGATCATCAGATCAACCACTCATCATGAAACCGCCCTTACAGATGAGACCTTCTTCTCCGTTTAACTGTAGACACCCATCACTAGGAAATGGGCCATTTTCCCTAATCTGAGCCATTCATTTGATGATGCAAAACCTCAGATAGACAACCATGGTGCTGGATTATGTCCATGAAGGCTTGAATCGGTTATAACAATGTAAAATGACACACCTTAACAATTAGACACCGTAACTAATCTCTTGATTAGTTACACTTTTGAAACCTCTAGAAGAGCTTAATAGGGCCTTTTATAAGGTTGCCTTTTAGGGCATCCTTTCGAAAGATGGAAAGAAAGAGCAAGAGAGAGAGAGAGGATTGGGCGCCATTCGTGTTGCACTGAGTCGACTCAGCTCGACCGAAACTGAGTCGGGTCGGCTCGGGAATGGGGTTGTTGGTCTGTCTTCCAACATAGGAAAAGAAAGAAGAAGATCAGGAAGAAATGAAAGAGAAAGAAGAAAGAAAACAAGAGAGAGAGAGAGATGAAGTGTCTGCCGCCGCTGGAATGAGTTCTAGCTGCTGCTCCGCCTCAACCCAACCAATTCCGACGCATCCAGGCCCCTTGCAGCATCCACACCGCGCCCCTGATTAGGTAAACTCGTAAATCCTACCTCAGTTATAGCTGATATCCGGCTGCTCGACGGACTGTATTCACTGTTACCTCAACTCAGTCACGAGTTGAGTGACTCAGCTACATTTCCGGATAAAAACTCCAGATCGGTATCCATGGGTTTGATCGGCCTACCTTGCACAATGACCTGTGCAGTAATCTGATCTCAGATGGGTGCACCTTGTTGCACACTACTAGTTAATGAAACCTGGCTGGGACGAGTTAGCACTGAGTCAAGGACTCAGGTCCAGTTTGGGAAGTAAAACTCTGACTCAGTTAGGCCTAGGTAGCAGCTCACCCAGTTAGACCTAAGCCCAAATGAGGGCATTCCAGATCTGCCCAATTCGAGGCTGACCCGACTGTTACACCTCACTGAGTCAACTCGATACTCATAGTCGAGCTGATTCGGTCATTTTTCCGGCTGAGTATATCTGACTCCAGCTTGTTGTGCTTGATTCTGGAAAGCATTGGGTTCAACAAACCTTCAATCCAATCTTTGGCTAACAAAACCCTTGAGTCGGACTCAACTAATTCTAGGTTGAGAACCCCAACCGAGTCAACTCGGTACTGACTCTCTAAGATTATATAATATTTCATTCAGGGGCTGTTTACGACTGATACACCTGAAAGACACCTTCCTTCAATCAATTCCAAATTAGGAGCTCATAGACTCGCCTCATAGGAATATTCAAATCAAGAGAAACCCTCAATCAAGGTGAGGGATGTCCTACATGGCTTCATCATGTTGTTGAATTCTAAAATAGCATAAGAGTAGGAAGACGGTAAAATTGTGCAATGTGAATGTTGCTTGATTAAATCTGGAATTGATGTCGATAATCATGTAGGATTGTCTTGAATCTTAGTACTTTATTTCATCTTATAAGAACTGTATTGTCCTCATTATGCCCTGTTTGGAATTGCCTATGTACATGTGTACCTCTATTAGTTGCGTTAGGGGGTTAGATATATTGCTTCTATTTTGATGATAAGTTGTTCCATTAATCCCTTGTATATATTAGACTAGCTATACATTGAACCTAATATAGTATTAAAATGTTACAAATGGTAATTTAGTACTTTAGATCTCTATGTGGAATTGATTATGTAATTGGGTTTAGGTTTGCATTCTTTATGCTATCTTAGCAATTGCCAATTTTGGACATAGCTTTATTGTAGTAGAAAGGAGTTATATGATGCTACCATTCCTTTTATCTCACAAGTTGAATAACGAATGCTAGGTGCAGAACATCACCTTTCTTATGAAGTAGAATAAATCTGTCACTAATTTAGTATGCTTGACATGTCATGTTTATGGGCCTTCATTTGGACCTAGAAAAATGTAAATGAATCTATGATGGAAATCATGCTTGGATGTTTAATATCTTGTGACCTTTGACAACGTCTATGAAAGCAACATTATTAATCATATGGAGTATACATGAGATCATGGTACATGACATTCACGCATGATATATGAACTTTTCCGAGTGCTCGATGTAAGTCACACTCTGATTGAATCACTGAAGACTCTAGCGCTTCGGTTAAACTCACAGAGCATGTGCATTTGTGCCACTTTGGGCGCTCTTTCTTTTTATGAGGCTTTTCCGAGATTTTAATACCTCTTCGAGCATACTTTGAGTATTTTTCTAGGTGGTTGTCCGTGGGCGCACTCGTCTGAATGGCCTATTCCAGGTAGTTAATCTACCGCGGGGGGTCTGTATGGTCTTTTTCAGGTAGTCTACTATAGCGGGCAACCTTTTATTTTGACAGCTGGATGTGCATCTCCAGATCTATGGCTTGAGCATACATTCATACACCCATACATTCATTTATAATTTTATGATTAGTCTCTTTGTAACTTGAATGTTTTGATTTAAACTGTTTTGGAATGATATGATATGCATGAATCCTTGCTGGAAGTTACCACTGAGTTTTCACTCACCCAATCATGTGGTTGCACCAAATAGACACAGGTATGATGAACAGGTGGAGACCCATATGACGGGATTCTAAGGACAGCTGAGGTGGAGTTTGGTGAGGAAGAACTCCATGTGAATGTTGTTGAGCCATTGGAGCTCAACTAATACTTTAGGATTTACTTGCTTTCAAATTTCAGATCTTGTATCTGGTTTGAATTGTAATAAAATATTTCTCTTGTTGTGGGATTTCATTTTGCTCCCATTTACATGTATAAAGCCTCCTTATTGTTAATCTTGATATCCTTAGTTTATGCAACGTTGCCTTACTTCATGTTATGGAATTTGCCGTTATTTAGATGTATGTTAGTCCACTTCATAACGTAATACTCGGGTTCTCTATGAAAAACGACTATCCTTGGGTTTTGAGAACCAGGGTGTTACACTAGTTCTCCTTGGGTGTATCTTTGAATATTTTCCCGGGTGACTAAATCTCCTTGGGCGACCCTTTATTTTGACAACTAGATGTGTATCCCCAGATCTGTGACTTGAGCATACATTCATACATCCATTCATGTGCATTCAAGTTTATATTATCCTCATTGTGATTGAATATGATTGGTTTAAACTGCTTAGGAATGATATGATATGCATGAATCCTTGCAGGAAATCCCCACTAAGTTTTCAATCACCTAATAGTGCGGTTGCACCAAATAGATACAGGTATGATAGAGGAAGGTGACGCCTATGATGGTACCCCTGGCACCGCTGATGAGGAGTATGGAGAGGAAGGACAGTATGCTGATATGGTTGAGCCGTGAGAGCTCGACTAATGATATATGACCTATTTACTTTCATGCTTTCAGAAATTATCTTCATTTTGCTTAGTTTGAGAATTGTAATTAAAAATCCCCTGTTGTGGGATCTCGCTTTACTTCTTCACTTTTATTCACATATGTTGAACTCCTTTTATCAGTTTATACAATGGTTATTTCTCAATGTTACGAAATGTGTTGGTAATTAGATGAATGATAGTTTCATTTCATGACGTAACCCTTGGGTTCTCGTGCTCGAGCGATCGTCCTCGGGTTATGAGAATCAGGGCGTTACAAGTTGGTATCAGAGAGAGAGAGAGAGTTTAGACAAACCTTGCCTTTGGGAAAGAGTTTGTGAAAACTTTCAATATTTTAGGTTTAAGACTACATAGACATACACTTGAAATAGGAGGTGTAAACTTAGGTAGAGATTTCCCTAGAATTAGAAAATTTTAGGGACATAGAGACCCAAGTTTAAATTCCTAGTAACTTTAGGTTCCATGGATATACACCTAGTCATAAACACCTTGACCTCTAACTATCAAATAATTTCATCCATAATAGCATTGCTATTCTAATAGCCATCTTATAAAATTTAACTTCCAATTCAAGCGTACATACCTGAAGAACTTGATTTGGAAAGTAGACTGAACAAATAGTTTTGAATCACTGAGTCTTAAACCATGGAAACATTACCTTTCGCTACTTATAAGTTGTAGCAAGGGAGTACTTCTTCTCTACTTCAACAATTGTTGTTAATATTTGAGTGAATTTAGGTAATCATTCATTTGAATTTCAATATTAGCAATATATTAAACCATCCAATTCATTGAACTGACTACTTCGTTGAATTGTCTAGTTGTTTATTGAACATTGATTTCACATTGTTATGTTGTAAGACCCGTATCCTAGCCCGTACCGTTCCATAGGCTTCCGCGGTCCTCATGGTCGAATTTCGGCGACCCGCGATCTGTTATCAGCGTTTGCGAGCGATTATGAGTCGTATCCCATATATCAGAGTCGGCTCAACTCGAAACTTATACCCTTACAACTGCGCCGTCACCGTGGTTCCGACGCCGCGTATTATGCTCCAAGGTGATACCCGAGCCAAGAGATGTGGGCCCACGTTTAGTTTGAGGAAAAAAATGCCACGCGTTAGAAATCCCAAGAGAGCATCACATCAATCCCATCAATCAGGTACACATCACACATTAATGTCAAGTACAACCACCTCTCCTCTAAGTCAACTCCTTCTTACAACGAGTACACTCCCTTCACCCATCACCATCCTTCTCCCCATCACTCACATCACCTCCTCTCTCTTACACCACTCTCTCATCTCTCTCATTCTCCAAAAAAAAAACAAGCAACCGACATCTCAACCCTCTATGAGAAAACTTGGTGTGGCCCACCTTTCTACCATCCTATCCCACCCACCATGATCGATCTCAACCGTTGAAGTCCGTCCATTGGGGTTCTAACATGCATTGGCGGAAGAAGGAAGGGAAGATCTAACTGTGGGTGCTTCTTTATCTCTCTCTCTCTCTCTCTCTCTCTCTCTCTCCTTCCTTTATTTTGTGGCCCACTGAAAAGGCCAAGCTATATATCCTAGGGGGGGGGGTTAATAGGACTATGCCAAATTAAAATTTAACAGCAAAATTCAATCGAAAATAAGATAGCCTTATAAACAGATAAATAAAAGACAGTACTTTAAATAAATCAATGAACGGAAATGTAAAGAAACCTTAAATAAAGAGTTTGATACTAATGTTATTCTAAGGACAACCTTTGCACCATAAAAACCAAGGGTTTATGGTAGGACAACCTTACTAGAAGTAATTGAATATTAAAACTCAAACAGAAAGGAAATAAAGGAAATAGCAAGAAATAAATTCTAAACTATTACAACATTCCCCACTTTGCTTGAAATGTAAATATTACAACATTCACATTCACATATACATTCCATAAATGTGAATGATTAAAGATATAGAAATTAAGTAAACATCCAAATCACAAAACACACCAATATATAGTGGTTCGCCTGTGTGTTCACAAACTAATAAACAATAGCCACATAACTTGCTACTCCACTCCTAATATCCTCACACAGGGGATATCAGCGTTCACTATGAAAATAGGTTTCACAGGTTCACCTAAAACCTTTACAATTGTGTCTTTCAAATGGGCTTACATAATTCAAAAACCCCACTTCTGAGTTTTTCTGGCTCTCCTCAGATAACCACACAAATTGAGATTTTTTTTGGCTTAACCTCAAACAAAACCAAAAGATGGAAATTTACAACAAAGTAAAATACCTGAATTTCTCCTTTTGTAGCAGCCCGGAAGAACCAATCGGAGTAGAAATTCAAATGTAGAAGTTCAATGTCCAATAGTCACTTTAAAATAGTTCTAGGTTCTAATTGATTTTAAATCAATCCAGTTGGGCTAGCTAGATTTTATTTTGATTCCAAAAAGAAGGAATACAACAATTCCTCTTTTCAATTCAGATTGGAATATAGAAATAAAATTAAATACACAAAGCTAACAAAAGAGAATATAAAATATGCACAGAGTAGCTTAAAATGAACACTAATTTATCTCAGAGTGATGCCTTGAATTTTCTTGAATTTGAGTTATAAATCTCTGAAATTCGTGCTCTATTTATAGTTGCAGAAATCGCGTCTACGACTGGTCGTAGGATGAACTGCATTTTGAAATTTTAATCGCAATCTAGTAAAACCATTCCACAACTGGTCGAAGGTAGTCCACGACCAGTCGTGTGCACTCTATGACTGGTCGTGAGACATAAAGTTTAGTCACTAGAGTTTGAGTCGAAGATATAGGACTGGTCGAAGGACGAGTCATGACCATTCTTATGACTGGTCGAACAGTCTCTGGGACTGGTCATAGAATAACTAAAAAATTCTGAAAAATTGAAACAACTTAGGACTGGTCTTTGAATTTCTTGGACTGGTCGAACCAGTGCTAGGACTAATCGAATAAGGTCTAGGACTAGTCTTCGAACAGACTAAATTCATGTAAAAAGATTCATCTTGAATTATGTATGCAAAATGACCTACCCTAAGGTCAAACTAAGGTCTATCATACCTGGGACATGAAGTATGAACATGGAAACTTCATTCTATCAGATGATGGTTAACCTTTGAACCTTATGAAGCTTGAGATCTCTACTTGATGTAGCTTGATCTGGAGATCTTCTACAGCTAGAAATTAAACTTCATCTTGAGTTGCACTTGAGTCTTGAGCAAAAACTTTTCTTATCGATGTAGCTCTGAACATTGATGCTTATAGAAGAGGACAAAATACATGACCTTGCATTTCTTGAAGTCGATTACTGTACTTGACTTGAAGCATTGTGATGTCTTATCTTGAATCACACACACACACACACACACACACACACACACACACACACACACACATATATATATATATATATATATATCAACATACAAACACAAGACACAGATAGAGGTTTTGCCACAACAAAATTTGACAATCAAAGGAGCATGAGACCATAACACTTACAATCTCCCCCTTTATTAAATTTGTGACAAAACACATTTCAATAATCCAATAAAATAAGAGAAGCACCACATATACAATAATGAATCATGCACCAGTTATATAAGAGAACCAGTTACGACCTGGTTTAAAGAATCATGAACCAGTTGTCATTAAATAGCACAAAAACTTGTACAAACTCATTATTTATATACTCCCCCTAAGTAGCACACATATAAAAAATAATGCTACCATTATCTCCATTACCATTCAAACAAACTTCATGAGAAATCTTCTCCCCCTTTTTGTCACAATATGACAAAGGAAGCAAACAAATGGAACAGAAGAATAATAAGGAAAGTAATATATTGATAAACTAGTCAAGATATAAGCAAAAGTCCATATGCCATTAACTAGTTTAACCAAAAGTCATTAACTAAACAGAGGTAAAATCAATGTTAACAGACCAACAAAAGTAAAAAAGTATTAGAATTAATACAGACCAAAAGAAAAAAAATCAATCAATCAGATCCAAAAGAGGGAGCATGATTAGATGGATCAATTTTGTGCAAACCCTTAGTAACGTGCTGCATATACTTACGCATATAAGTAAACTAAGATGCTTGGGATACACGTATTTCAGCTACCTATTCCTCAAGAGAACACAACCTCTCATCAAAGACAAAAGGCTGATAGTCCTGATCATTTTCAAAATCTGAACCAATTTCATCAAAAATATCATCCATATCAACATCGTCAGGAGGAAGATTCCCAGCATCTGCCTCATTTCCTACTTCAGCACCACTACCATCAACATCCACTTGGCCAGAAACCAATTACAAGTTTATCTTGTTAATATTTGAATTATTAAAAATAAGATGATGAATAGGAGCCTCTCCAACAGGCATAGCCACGAACATGTGAGTAGCTAAAACAGTCATAAGGTAGGCAAATGGAATATCACTATGACCGGGATGGAGACGAAACTGAATAATGAAATGACAGATTAAAGAAGGTAGACATATTTCATAATCGGAGATAACAGAATGTAAAACACGAACCATAAAGGCAGTCAGTTTTATTTTATTTCCAGAACGTGGATACACATTTAAAATGAAAATTCGGTGAAGAACTCTGTATCTGGGTAACAAGTATTTTAAGGGGAGCGTATTCCCTTTATGAGTCCATTGCACATTCAACTTATATAAGTCTCTAGTGAGCATGCGTTTTTCTGATTCAGAGGATTTTTCAGTCAAATTATGAATTGGAATACCCTCATCATTGACAGGAATGTCCATTAGCGCCGAAATCAGGTGGCGGTCAACATCAAATGGACTTTCTCTAGTAGCAATTTTAAGCGTTAAATTTTCAGTTGAAAAATCAGAAATGCAAACATACGTGGATTGAGCAATAGACTGGTATGCAGGCCCACCCTAAAGTAAGATGTTATCCCATCCTACAGCTTGGAGAATAGGAAGGATACCAAAAGGATCAATGTGTTCAATACAGACAGACCGTTCAATAATGACTTTAGGCATACACAAATCCCGTACATCAGAGGGATCATCCTCGGGTGAACGAAGATAGCGGCTAGAGATAGGAGCTGATTAGAAGAAGATGGACCACAGGAAGTTTTCTTTTTTTCTCTAGCATCCATTATTAGTATGAAAATCAAAAGATCAAGTAAATACAAAAGATGTGAAAAAAGGATTTTGCTAGATCAAATTTTTCAAGAAAAAGCCCCAAAATTGCAATGAATCTCAAAATAGATTACTCCAAGAGTGAAAATGAAGTAGTAGAAACTAGAATATACAAGAGAAACATAAATGATGCACTAACCTTGAAGATCTAGGAAGGTGGGTACGACTAGTCGTGCCTCGGCTCGTTGAAGAGGAAAAAGGAAATGAAGATGAGATTTCCTCCAAATTTAAAAGGTTCCAACGCGATACACGACCGGTCGAGGACCGTTCTCGACCGGTCGTACCACGACTGGTCGAGCATTTCCTCGACTGGTCATGTATCTATAAAAATAGGCATATTTCATAAAAATTAGAATTTTAAACCAACAAATTATTAAATATATATACATTATGATACAAATATGCATGAATAATGAATTTAGAATGCACATACCGAGATCAAATTTCAATTTATTAAACCTATTTTTGTCGAGCGGTTCAGTGAAAATGTCGGCAAGTTGAGTCTCGGTCGGAATATATTCCAAAGATATTATTTTATCTTCCACTAATTCACAAATATAGTGATACCTAATGTCAATGTGCTTGGTAAGTAAATGCTGGATTGGGTTTTTTGATATATTTATAGCACCGGAATTATCACAATATAATATCAATGATTCCTGTGCAATTTCATAATCGCTTGACATACGTTTCATCCAAACAAGCTGAGTACATGCATTTCCTGCTGCGATATATTCAGCCTCAACAATTGAGAGCGATATAGAACTTTGCTTCTTGCTAAACCAAGAAACCAAACAGTTTTCAATATAGAAACAACCACCACTGGTTGATTTTCTGTCATCAATATTACCAGCCCAATCAGCATCTGAGTACCCAGCCAATTGAACACTAGTATCATATGGATACCAAAGACCCATTTTAACAGAACTTGTGACATATTGCATAATCCGCTTGACAGCAGATAGATGTGACTCTTTAGGATCAGACTGATATCTAGCACAAATCCCAACACTTAAAGCAATATCAGGTCTACTAGCAGTTAAGTAAAGTAGTCTACGAATCATATTGCGATATAATTTAGGATCTATATTTTTACTTTTAAAGTCCTTTAAAGTCTTAAAATTGTACTCATAGGAGTATCAAAATTCTTACCATTCTCAAATCTGAACTTTTTGATTAAGTTCAGAGCATATTTGGTTTGAGAAATGAAAATACCATCTGGTTGTTATTTTACTTGCAACCCTAGGAAATAATTTAATTCTCCAACCATGCTCATTTCAAACTTAGATTTCATTAAATTTGCAGACTCAACAGTCATGTTAGTACAAGTAGATCCATAAATAATATCATGAGCATATATCTGAACCATTAAGATATCATCGTTGTGTTTCTTAACAAAGAGCGTCTTATCGACACTACCCATTTGAAAATTATGACTTAGTAAAAACTTAGTTAATTTTTTATATCATGCCCTGGGAGCTTGTTTTAGACCATATAAAGTTTTTTAAAGACGGTATACATGATCAGTAAACTTAGGGTTTTCAAACGCTGTAGGTTGTTCCACATACAGTTCTTCATGGAGATCACCATTTAAGAAAGAAGTCTTTACATTCATTTGATAAATTTTAAATTTTCTAAAGCATGCAATGGATATAAAAAGTCTGATTGATTTAAGGCGAGCAACTGGGGCAAAGGTTTCATCGTAATCAACACCTTTTATTTGAGTGTTACAACCAGTCTTGCCTTGTTTCGAATTATATTACCAAGTTCGTCAGACTTATTTTTAAAAATCCACTTAGTTCCTATAATGTATTTATCTTTAGGTCTAGGAACAAGTTACCGGACATCATTTCGAACAAACCGATTAAGTTCTTCCTACATAGCTACTATCCAGTTTTTATCAAAAAGAGCTTCTTTTACGTTTACCGGTTCAATCTGGGATGTAAAGCACACGTAATTACATATGTCTTCTAGTTTTCTACGAGTGCGCACACCAGTGAGAGGGTTTCTAAGAATTTGAGTGGTTGGATGATCTTTAACAGTCCTTAATTCAGAATTGTTTTGACTTGATGAAGTATCGGGTTTGTCAATTAGAAGAACTTCATCATTATCTGAACTTGGGGCAGGTGTATTCAAATGATCGTCTATGACCACATTGATTGATTCTTAAATAACACCGGTCCTTTTGTTCGATACATGATATGCACAACTGTTTAAAGAGTATCCTAAAAAGATTCCTTCGTCACTTTTTGTGTCAAACTTTCCCAGATATTCACTGTCATGCAAAATATAGCACTTGTTACAAAAAAGCTCGAAAGTATTTTACAGTAGGCTTTTTATCGAACCACATTCATAAGAGGTTTTATTATTAGATTTACATATATAAACCCGATTAATAACATAGCAGGCAATATTCACTACTTCAGCCCAAAGATTTTTAGGGAGCTTCATACTATTCAACATTACTGTTCTCATTTCTTGAAGCCCTCTATTTTTCCTTTCCACAATTCCATTCTGTTGAGGAGTTTTAGGTGCAGAGAATTTATGCGATATTCCCTGATTGTTACAGAATTTCTCAAAACTGCTATTCTCAAACTCAGATCCATGATCACTACAGATCTTACATACTTGAGAACCTTTTTCAGTTTGGATCCGTTTGAGAATCCTTTTAACTTTATCAAGGGTTTCTGATTTATCCCTTAAGAAGGCTACCCAAGTGAATCTAGAAAAATCATCCACGATTATCAAGATGTATTTTTTGCCACCTTGACTCTCCGTCCTAGTAGGTCCTATAAGATCCATATGGAGAAGCTCGAGTGGTCTTAATGTGGCATTGGAGTTCACCTTTTTGTGAGATCTCCTTGTTTGGTTGTCATACTGGCATTCACCACATATCTTATCTACATTTTGTAATTTAGGTAGACCACTTATTAGTTCTCCCTTGCTCAATCTATATAAATTATGATAGTGTACATGTCCAAGGCGTTTATGCCATAATTCTGTTTCATCGGTATGGACTATGTAGCACGATTGATTAGATGAGCTACCATTGCTTACAATATAGCAGTTTTCAGAAGTCTTGCGACCAATTAATATTACAGAACGCTTTTTGTTTAAGATTTCACAACCTTTATTAGAAAATTTCACACTATGATTATTATCACATATTTGAAATATGCTTAACAGGTTGTGTTTTAGCCCCTCAACATATAAAACATTCTTAAATAAGGGAAGGTTATAGAGTTGAATCGTACCTTGGCCAATAATCTTGCAGTTGCTACCATCACCAAATGTGACTGACCCATCAGTCATATCTTTAAGATCGGTGAATAAAGCCTTATCACCTGTCATATGCCTTGAGCATCCACTGTCTAAGTACCACTTTGAATGGTTTGTAGCTTTGAAAGCAGTGTAGGCAACCAAGCAAGTAACTTTAGGAACCCATTTCAATACTATTTTGGGTTTAGGAGTATAGTTGGTCTTCTTGTATTTGTAATTGATGTATGAGTGACCCACTGAGTTAGATTTTAAGAGCTCCTTAAGCAAATCAACTATTTTTTTCAGCTAAAGGGTTTTGGTTTTGAGTTTTATAGTTGACATAATTGCTTTTAGGTTTTTGAAAAGTTTTAGCATTTTTAGAAAAACTTGATTAATAATTTTCCCTTTTGAGTTAGAGGTTTCTCCTTTCACAAACTTAGGAGGAGTATTCTTTTGTTTAGAAGGTATATTTTTATCATAGCCCAACCCGGATCTGTCGCCACATTTTCTAGATCCGGATAAAAGTTTTTCAAACTTTGGATCTCCTTGGGCATACCTCCATGCATCCTTTGAACTCAAAAGTGAAGAGTTTTCAAGCTTAAGTTTGTCATTTTTAGATTTAAGATTTTCAATCAGGGAGGTTTTGAATTCTAAATCACATTTAGTCTTTTCAAAACAATCTAAAATATGAGATTTTTCTAAAACGAGAGATTCAAAATTTTCTTTAAGTTTTAAAAACTTTTCTCTTTTAAGTTTTATTTTTATGACAATTTTACAACTTTCCTTGTATAAGGCATTGTAAGCATCTTGAAGATCTTCTTCATTTTCATGATCACTGTTCAGATTTTCTTCACTAGTTGAATCATCAAGATCCGAAAAAGTGAACTTGGCAAGAGTCATAAGGGCCTTAACTTCATTGCCCGACTCAGTTTCAGAATCTTTTGATTCAGAAGAGGCTTCAGTGCCAGAAGATTTGTCCCAAGTAGCCAACATTCCTTTCTTTTTAGGTTTGTCCTTTTTAGGACATTTGTTTGCTAAATGCCCATATTCTTGGCAGCTGTAACATTGATTATCTTTCAAAGATTTCCAAGTTTTAGATTTAGGTTTTGATCTTTTATTATCATTTGATTTTTGAAAATCAACCCTTTTTTTACTTTTGAAAATCTTGTAAAAAATTTTCGCTAAAAGAGTCATATCGTCTTCAGAATTTTCTAAATCGGAGTTTTCTTGAGAAATATGTTTAGAAGACTTAAGGGCAATAGATTTACCTTTTGGAGCTTTAAAAGTTAGCTCGTAGGTTTGTAAAGACCCAACCAACTCTTTTACCCTCATATCGTCCATATCACAAAGTTCCTGGATCGCGGTTACCTTAGAATTGAACCGTTCAGGTAGTGAGAGTAGAATCTTTGAACACACTTTACTTTCTGAAATTTTATCACCAAGACCCCACATAGAGTTTATAATGTCATTTAATCTAGTGTTGAAGTTCATAAACATTTCATTTTCCTCCATATGAATTTCTTCAAATTTGGTTGTGAGGAGTTGGACTTTAGATTTTTTGACAATTGAAGTACCCTCGTGTGTCATTTCTAATATATCCCAAGTTTGCTTTACAGTATCACAGGATATAATTCTTTTGAACTCATCCGGTGATAGTGCACAAGTGATTGCATTTAGTGCTTTTGCATTGGCACTACTCTCACTTTTCTAAAGAGTGGTCCATGAAAAAAATGGTGTTACTCTCACTAATTTTGAACCATCGATACCAGTCACTTCAGTGTAGGTGGGTGGATTCCATTTAGTCATTGTGGTAAGCCACACATTATCATCCATTAATTTGAGGAAAATCCTCATCCTGGCTTTTCAATAGGCATAGTTGGAGCCATCAAAGGGTGGTGGCCTAGTGACTGAAAGGCTATCAAAATTTGACATCTTATATATAGATTAGATCGTTAGCTCAGGAAATGAATCCAATAATAAAGCAATTAAAATAAGCTATTAGGCTCTGATACCACTTGAAAAGGCCAAGCTATATGTCCTATGGGGGGGGGGGGGGGAGTGGGGGGTTGAATGGGACTATGCTAAATTAAAATATAACAGCGGAATTCAATTGAAAATAAGATAGCCTTATAAACAGATAAATAAAAGACAGTACTTTAAATAAATCAATGAACAGAAATGTAAAGTAACCTCAAATAAAGAGCTTGATACTAATGTTGTTCTAAGGACAACCTTTGCACCATAAAAACCAAGGTTTTATGGCAGGACAGCCTTACTAGAACAAATTGAGTATCAAAACTCAAACAAAAAGAAAATAGCAAGAAATAAATTCTAAACTATTACAACATTCCCCACTTTGCTTGAAATGTAAATATTACAACATTCACATTCACATATACATTCCACAAATCTAAATGGTTAAAGATATAGAAATTAAGTAAACATCCAAATCACAAAACACACCGATATATAGTGGTTTGCCTATGTGTTCACCAACTGTTAAACAATAGCCACACAGCTTGCTACTCCACTCCTAATATCCTCACACAGGGGATATCAGCGTTTACTATGAAAATAGGTTTTACAGGCTCACCTAAAACCTTTACAATTGTGTCTTTCAAATAGACTTACACAATTCAAAAACCCCACTTCTGAGTTTTTCTGGCTCTCCTCAGATAACCCCACAAATTGAGATTTTTTTGGCTTAACCTCAAATAAAACCAAAAGATGGAAATTTACAACAAAGTAAAATACCTGAATTTCTCCTTTTGTAGCAGCCCGGAAGAACCAATCGAAGCAGAAGTTCAATGTCCAATACTCACTGTAAAATGGTTTTAGGTTCTAATGATTTTAAATTAATCTAGTTGGGCTAGCTAGATTTGATTTTGATTCCAAGAAGAAGGAATACAACAATTCCTCTTTTCAATTCATATTGGAATATAGAAACAAAATCAAATACACAAAGCTAACAAAAGAGAATATAAAATATGCACAGAGTAGCTTAAAATGAACATTAACTTATCTCAGAGTGATGCCTTGAATTTGAGATATAAATCTCTGAAATTCGTGCTTTATTTATAGTTGCAAAAATCGCGTCTACGACTGGTCGTGTGGCCACCACGACTGGTCGTAGGACGAATTGCATTTTGAAATTTTAAGTGCGATCTGGTAAAACCGTTCTACGACTGGTTGAAGGTAGTCTACAACCGGTCGTGTGCACTTTACGACGGGTCGTGAACCACCCACGACTGGTCATGAGACATAAAGTTTAGTCGCTGGAGTTTGAGTCAAAGATCTAAGACTGGTCGAAGGACGAGTCGTGACCATTCCTACCACTGGTCGAACAGTCTCCAAGACTGGTCGTAGAATGAATAAAAAATTCTAAAAAATTGAAACAACGTAGGACTGGTCTTGGAATTTCTTGGGCTGGTCGAACTAGTGCTAGGACCAGTCGAACTAGGTCCGGGACTAGTCTTTGAACAGACCAAATTCATGTAAAAATATTCATCTTAAATTATGTATACAAAATGACCTGCCCTAAGGTCAAACTAAGGTCTATCATACCTAGGATATGAAGTATGAACATTGAAACTTCATTATATCAGATGATGGTTAACCTTTGAACCTTATGAAGCTTGAGATCTCTACTTGATGTAGCTTGATCTTGAGATCTTTTACAACTGGAAATTAAACTTCATCTTGAGTTGCACTTGAGTCTTGAAATGCACTTGAGTCTTGAACAAACACTCTTCTTATTGATGTAGCTCTAAACATTGATGCTTACAGAAGAGGACAAAATATATGACCTTGCATTTCTTGAAGTCGATTACCGTACTTGACGTGAAGTATTGTGATGTCTTGTCTTGAATTTTATATATATATATCAACATACAAACACAAGACAAAGATAGAGGTTTTGGCACAACAAAATTTAATAATCAAAAGAGCATGAGACCATAGCACTTATACCCACTCAATGAGTTATATGATGTCCAACCATCCATCAAATGGATCCCATGGCCATCCAAGCCATGTGAGCCCTAAACTCTGGGTGATGGGAAAACACAAATATCATATTGATCTTAATCAAGTGGGCCACGTCCATGTGGGACCCACCTTGATTCACGTCGTCTGTGAAGTATGAACAGACCGTCGGACGTGCTAACAGCCTCTGGACGTTGCACGTGGAAAAAAAAAAGTCAGCTTGATTCAAATTTTTGGGTGGGCTGCTCATGTAGGTCCCACCTTAATCTATAAACTAAATTCATGCCATCCATCTTATTTTTCTGCTCATTTTAGGTGTTGAGCCGAAAAATGAAGCTAATCTGACTTTCTGACGGGCCATAGCATAGAGGATAGTATTTTTTACCATTGAAATACTTCCTGATATTTTTATACACTAAAATACCTCGGATATTGGGTTTGTTTGACTTCTCTTGAACCGTAGGAGCCAATGAATGGGGTGGATTCACCTGATGCGGGCCCACCTAGGAAAACTCACAGAAAAAAACACTTTTTAAAAAATAAATAAATTGCAAAGCTAAGGGTAAGCGCCTGCTGCTGACGTCCTCAGCAACGTCGTCTGCACTGAGGACGGCCCAGGGACGTGGGTCTCACTTGTAGGCCCCAACGTGATATGTGTTGGGTATCAACACCATGCATTTGATGGAGGCCATTAGGGCAGCGGGCTACCCCTAAAATCAGCCATATTTGGAATTCAGGTGGCCCACGCCATAAGGAAACAGTTGAGTTGAACGTCTGCCATTGAAAACCCTTTTGGGTGTTATAGGAGTTTTGGATCATTGTGAAATTAGTTTTCCCTCCTCATCTGGGTCTGCGTGACCTTATCAACAGAGTAGATGGAAAGTTAACATTAGGGTGGGCCCCACGTGGGACCCACCTTTAAAGGAAGCTGATTAGCTGGTGTATCTACAGTAGCTGTATAGCTGCTGTATTGCCGTCAGCAAGTGTGAGGCCCACCTTATATATTATCCACGCCAACCCATCCACCTACGGGCCCTATCATGAGGAGTGTATTAAATCCAAACCGTCCAGCATTCTGGACGGGTGGGACCCACCCACGTACGTTAAATCCAATCCGTCCATCTGGACGCTAATGCATGGCCTCCCTTGATCTATGTGCTGTATATGTCCTACGTGGGACCCACGTGATATATGTGATTTGCTTCTAGGTCGTTAGTCCAGGGCCTGGACGCTGGTCCTATTAAAAGGATATAATATTATATTATATTTTTATATATATGATGTGCATATATCATTATAATATAATATAATATATTATATTATATATATGTGTGTGGTGGGCCCCATGTGGGACCCACCTGCTGGACAGATTGGCGTGCTAAGCACGGCCCCCACCATGATGCACGTGTTGTAATCCCTACTGTCCATCCATTCATGTGGTGCCACCGTGATCTTTGGGTCTTAGCCGCACCGTCCAGATGGTTGGACGGTCGGCCCCACAATCTGATGCATATGTTGCATCCTAACCATCCATCTAGCTGGCTGAATGTGAAGACGTCAGCAAGTCAGTGGGTCCCATGCATGATGTATGTGATGTTAATCTGCACCGTCCAGTTGTTTGGATAGTGGATACCACCATGATATTTGTGTTTTATCCTCACTATCCATCTGGACATTGGGATCCACCCTGTTGTACGTGTTTTAACCATACCGTCCATTTGGGACGTGGACCCACCACTAATGCATGTATTACATCTGAACCATCCATCCATTTAACAACTCATCTCAAGGTTTGAGACTAAAAATAAGACAGATCCATAATCACTTGGACCACACTGCAAAATTGTGGGATTAAACGTCTGCCATTGCAACCCTTGGCTCAAAGAGGTTTTGGACCAATATGAAATTTATTTTTCCTCTCAGTCCAGGTTTTTGTGACATTATGAACTGATTGGATGGACAATAAACGCTATGGTGGGCCCCTTTAAATTTTAACAATGGAAATCATTATCACTACTGTTATTTGTGGTATGGTTCAGATGATCTTTTGATCCGATTCATTGTTTGGATAATGCTTTAAAATGATCTTTATCGATGGATGAATGGTGCAACCCAAGTAGTGTGGCCCATTCGATGTTTATGAGGCCCATTGGTGTAGCCCAAGTATTGCGGCCCACTCGATGTTTCTGAGGCCCATTGGTGCGGCCTAAGTAGTGTGGCCCACTCAATGTTTATGAGGCCCATTGGTGTGGCCCAAGTAGTGAGGCCCACTCGATGTTTATGAGGCCCATTGGTGCAGGCCAAGTAGCACGACCCACTCGATGTTTATGAGGCCCATTGGTGCAACTTAAGTAGTGCGGCCCACTCGATGTTTATGAGGCCCATTGGTGCGGCCCAAGTAGTGTGGCCCACTCGATGTTTATGAGGCCCATTGGTGTAGCCCAAGTAATGCGGCCTACTCGATGTTTATGAGGCCAATTGGTGCACCTGTTGATGCGGCCCATTCGATGTTTATGAGGCCCGTTGGTGCGGCCCAAGTAGTGCGGCCCACTCGATGTTTATGAGGCCCATTGGTGTGGCCCGTTGATGTAGCCCATTTGATGTTTATGAGGCCCATTCGCGAAACCCATTGATGTGGCCCACTTGATATATATGAGGCCTGATGTGATGTATTTATGGCCCAGTGCCAAGGCTCATTGTGATGTATGCGTGGCCCATGAGTGAGGCCCATAAGTGATATGTATTGGGCCATTGTGTGAGGCCATGGGCCCACTATATATTATATTTAGCTCTATGTGGGCCACTCCTTGGGAGCAATGTTGGCTAAATGGTCACATTGATGGGCAATGATAGTTTAATGTCCACGTTATGACCTTCCCTTAGGCCTTATTCGGCCCATTCTTATCGAGTCTGATTATCGATCGATTCCGATTGTCGTGGTCGATTGTCAATCTGATTGTCGTGACCGATTGACCGATTAGCGATCGAGGCCGATTATCGTGACCGATTGTCGATTCTGAGTATCGAGGCCGATTATTGATCGATTCCGATTGTCGTGGCCGATTGCCGATTCTGATTGTCGTGGCCGATTGACCGATTATCGTGACTAGGGGTGTACACGAACTAGGCTAGCCTGGTTAGCTCGCTCGACCCAGCCCGAAAAAGCTCGACTCAGCCTGACCCGGAACTGTGTTCGGGTCAGGTCGGGGCAATTTTCTCAGCCCGAAACTGAGTTCAGGCTGAGTTTGGATATGACCTAGTTCGGCCCGACTCGGTCAGAAACCCGACTCGCCATGGTATATATACCCTTTAAAAAAAAAATCGTACGCCCACCCCCAATCACTTTCCCTTTTTGAGAAAACGCCCAACCCTAGCAAGCAGTCGACCCCACCAAACCCTCACTCTCTCCCTGCCGACCCCACCAAATCTCTCTCTCTCTCTCTGTCTCTGTCTCTCTCTCTCTCTCATCCCTCTCGGCTCTCCACCTCTCTAATCTCTCTCTCTGCTCATCCGACCAACAGCCTTCTCTCTCTCGTCCGACTAGCATAGGCCGTCCACCTCTCTTTGCTCGTCTGACCAGCGGCCCTCTCTCTCTCGTCCGACCAGCAGACGTCGTCCACCTCTCTCTACTCATCCGACCAGCGGCCCTCTCTCTCTCGTCTGACCAGCAGAGGCCGTCCGCCTCTCTCTGCTCATCCGTCCAGCCAAACATCAGAAGATGCATCTCTCTGCTCATCTGTCCAGCCAAACATCAGAAGATGCCTCTCTCTGCTCGTCTGTCCGGCTAAACACCAGTATGATTTCTCTCTCTTTCTCTCTCTTTTAATGTATGATTTCTCTATTTCAGTGTATTTAATTTAGATAGTTTTATTTGAATGTTGAATGTGGAATGTGTATGATGGCTGATGGGGAAGGTGGTGATTTCATTTAGATCCTTTCAGTGGTGATTGAATGCATACAGTTTAAAACTTCACAGAACCCATAAAAGTTTTGAAGAATTAAGGTGATATTTGTGTTTTCCCTTCATCCAGGTCTGTGTGACCTTGTGAACGGGTTGGATGACAAATAAATATTATTGTAAACCTTAAAAAATAAGGCAGTGCATTCATCGAGTGAATCCACACTCGTTAAATTTGAGCTGTTAGAGTTTTTTCTAGCAGCCATTTTTTCTTGTAAAGCTGGAGCTGCTTGATCAGTGGATTAACATTATTTTTGGTCCATAGCTTCCTCACGATGTAGTTACTATTTGATGAGTGGCCTAGATCTATTACATATATATTTGGTCCAGTGCTCTCGAGCACCATAACTTATAGTGCTCCTAGTTGCGTTGGGACAATACTTTTCAGTACTTACACATTTTACGGACTACAATGAAAACATCACCCTAATTTGACAAATATTAACCATTTGATCAGTGGTATTTCATACCCGAAACTGGCCCGAACTTGCCCGATTGCTACTGGGCCGGGTTCGGGGTGGAGATGTTGGCCCGGTGACCAAGCCGGGCCTGGACGAGCTGAGGCTAGTTCGACTCGGCTCGACTCGTGTACACCACTAATCGTGACCGATTGCCGATTCTGATTATCGAGGCTGATTATCGATCGATTTCAATCGTAAAGGCCGATTGTCGAGGCTGATTATCGATCGATTTCAATCGTAAAGGCCGATTGTCGAGGCTGATTGCCGAGGCCCAATGTGATGTATATGCGGTCAGTATTTGAGGCCCGTTGTGATATGTATTCATCCCGTGTTTAAGGCCCAATGTGATGTATATGAGGTCTATGTGATGAGGCCCATTGTGATGCATTTGAGGGTCAGGCGATAGAGTCCATTGTGATGTATATTAGGCCCATGTGAGAGGCCCATCATGATGTGTATTAAGCTCTTGAGTGAGGCCCATGATGTTGTCTATTAGGTCCTTGTGTGAGGCCATGGGTCCACTATATGTTAGGCTCTATGTGGCCGTTACATGGGGGCAATGTTGGTTAAATTTCCACATTAGCGAGGGCGATTGTTGATGCCGGTTATTGATACTGATTATGAGTATGTGACAGCATAGCATCATGAGACATGTCATACGCATCATCTGCATGTTTGTTATAAGATGTGGTTGATCATTGCATATATCATTGGATAGATTATTATGAGACTCCCTGATAGGCGGAGGTTCTCACATGAGCACATGGTACACGCAGGATTGATGCATGACTGGATTGTATGACTCATGCATCTTGAATTGTGTGTTGTGATTACTGTACGCCCTAGCGACATCAGGGTCGTAGCCTCCACAAGCATATCATGGATGGCCAGATGGGACACCAAAAATCTGTTACTACCATTCGCCTGTCATAGATGGCCCTGGGTGAAAATCCTTAAACCCTTTTGGTACCAGAGGACGCTCCAATGTCGAAACCGAGTGGATACATGAGTGCCCGAGTGTCGAATACCAGGAGGCTGTGTCTCCCACTGTGTCGTGGTCGATTGAGGGGGTGTAGCCTTACCCGACCGAGGGTATAGGGCATAGCTAGGCTGAGTCTGACTAGCTCGTAAATGAGTCTGCTATCAACGTGCCGGATAGGTATTGCCAGACTATTGGCCGGTGGATAATGGGGTTTCTTACGCTCACTTGGACTATGCTGCTGGGAGAGGGGCAGTACCATTTGGAGTGTACTAAATCCTGCTGATGAACCTAGAGATGAACAGTATTGATATGTGGACTTATTAAGCAGGAGTTGTATACTCATTCATTCATTCATTCATTCACTATCCACTCGGGCTGGTAGTGAGTAACTATTTGTTACGTGTACCTTTGCAATGGCCCAGATTTCGGTTGGGGCGCTCGACTAACCTGAGATAGGAGTTTACTACATTGAGTCTAACTATCCAAATTAGGTATGGGACTAGTTTGTATAGAAGTCCGTTGTGATGAACCCTGTAGCCTGCGATACTACGTATTATCATCCCAACTTCACGCTCCAGCATGGTCATTTCATTTGCATCGCATATCTTATTACATCCACAACATATGGCATTTTGGGTTACTATATTTCTTTATTTATATGACCTGTTATTATATTTCTGTATTTATATGACCTAGCTGAGGTTGATGGTATTCATAGCTCTTTCGAATTACATATTTTATAGCATTCTCGATATCTAATATCTGGTTCATTATGTTTCTGCATTACATAGCCAATTTACATTACTTTCTTATTATATGACATTGGTTTACTGTGTCTTTTTATCACATATCCTGAATGCGGTTGATAATATCTTTATGGACTTGTCAGTATTTTTGCTTACTCTAATATGGTATGATTCATGATCTTACTAGTATTTTCGATATTGTATGATTATGGTATTGTATTGAATACTCGACACTTACCTTGTGAACACACTTACACCACCCTCTAAGCTTTCTATAAACTTATGCATGATAGATGCGTGCAGGTGGCTTTAGGTTACAGCAGCGTTGAGCTTAAAGCATGCAGCTGACTTCTAGAGCTTTTGATTTCTGACATATGTATTTTTCCTTTCAGCATTGTACTCAAATATTTATATTAGTGGATATATAATGATGATGATGATGTTGCCTTGTGATTTGGGTAAACTTGTGGTTATGCTTCTTACGAGATAAATGTACGTTGGAAAAATCCTCCTTGTATGATCCCTGGATCTGAACCTGGCATATGAATGTTGAGAGCTGAAAATGGGGTACTGTGGAGGCTGTCGACACCGGATTCGGTGATCAAGATTCCGGTGAATCCAATTTTCGGGTTTGAGGCATGACAGAAGTTGGTATCAAAGCATAACTTAGGAATACCTGAAGAAAACATCACATATCTACTGATAGCTACCCTACATTGTATGATTGTTGAGAACTTAGAATGGTTAGATCCCCAAGTTCAAATATCTTAGAGATTTTTTTTTGTATATAGTCTTGCGAGACTGCATAGTTCGAGGTTCAGTAGGATCATCATAGTGTTGGTGATGCATTTTGGGAGGGCGAGGTTAAAATTAGAGAACGCTATCTCTATTTGTTTATAGATTGATTATGCCTTGTATATGTTTATGTCAATGCTTCCTCTTCCCTCGCTTTATCCTGCGTGATAGTAATTTTTAAGGATGAAATTTTTATTTGGTGTGAAGAGCTGTAAGACCCGTATCCTAGCCCGTACCGTTCCGTAGGCTTCCGCGGTCCTCCCGATCTAATTTCGGTGACCCGCGATCTGTTATCAGCATTTGCGATCGATCATGAGTCGTGTCCCATAAATCAGAGTCGGCTCAACTCGAAACTTATACCCTTACAATCGCTTCGTCACCGCATATTATGCGCCAAGGCGATACCGGGGCCAGGAGATGTGGGCCCACATTTAGTTTGAGGAAAAAAACACCACTCGTCGTAAATCCCAAGAGAGCATCACATCAATCCCATCAATCAAGTACACATCACACATTAATGTCGAGTACAACCACCTCTCTTCTAAGTCAACTCCTTATAACAAGTACACACCCTTCACCCATCACCATCCCTCTCCCCATCAATCACATCACCTCCTTCTCCCTCTTACACCTCTCTCTCATCTCTCTTATTCTCCAAAAAAAAAAACAAGCAACCCACGTCTCAACCCTCCATGAGAAAACTTGGTGTGGCCCACCTTTCTACCATCCTATCCCACCCTCCATGATCGATCTCAACCATTGAAGTCCGTCTATTGGGGTTCTAGCATGCATTGGCGGAAGAAGAAAGGGAAGATCTAACTGTGGGTGCTTCTTTATCTCTCTCTCTCTCTCTCTCTCTCTCTCTCTCTCTCTCCTTCCTTTATTTTGTGGCCGACTCAATGAGTTATGTGATGTCCAACCGTCCATCAAATGGACCCCATGGCCATCCAAGCCATGTCGGCCCTACCTTCTAGGTGATGGGAAAACACAGATATCAGATTGATCTTAATCAAGTGGCCCATGTCCATGTGGGACTCACCTTGATTCACGTCGTCTATGAAGTGTGAACAGTCTGTGGGACGTGCTAACAGCCTCTGGACGTTGCACGTGAAATAAAAAGTCAGCTTGATTCAAAGTTTTGGGTGGGCTGTTCATGTAGGTCCCACCTTGATCTATAAACCAAATCCATGCCGTCCATCCTATTTCTCTGCTCATTTTAGGCGTTGAGCCAAAAAATGAAGCTAATCTAACTTTTTGGTGGGCCATAGCATAGAGGATAGTATTTTTTACCATTGACATACACCCTGATGTTTTTATACACCAAAATATCTCGGATATTGAGCTTGTTTGGCTTGTCTTGAACCGTAGAAGCCAGTGGATGGGGTGGATTCACCTGATGCGGGCCCCACCTAGGAAAAACAGCGAAAAAAAATACCTTTTAAAAAAATAAAATAAAATTTGCAAAGTTAAGGGAGCAGCGCTTGCTGCTGATGTCCTCAGCAGCGTCCTCTATGTTGAGGACGGGCCAGGGACGTGGGTCCCACTTGTAGGCCCCACCGTGATATGTGTTGGGTATCAACACCATGCATTTGATGGAGGCCATTAGGGCAGCGGGCTACCCCTAAAATCAGCCATATTTGGAACTCAGGTGGCCCACACCATAGGAAATAGTTGAGTTAAACGTCTACCATTGAAAACCCTTTTGGGTGTTACCGGAGTTTTGGATCATTGTGAAATTTGTTTTCCCTCTTCATCTGGGTCTGCGTGACCTTATCAATAGATTGGATGGAAAGTCAATGTTATGGTGGGCCCCACATGGGACCCACCTTTAAAGGAAGCTGATTGGCCGGTGTATCTAAAACAACTGTATAGCTGCTGTATTGTCGTCAGCAAGTGTGAGGCCCACCTTATATATTATCCACGCCAACCCATCCATCTAAGGGCCCTATCATGAGGAGTGTGTTAAATTCAAACCGTCCAGCATTCTGGACGGATGGGACCCACTCACATAGTTAAATCCAATTCGTCCATCTGAACGCACGCTGATGCATGGCCTCTCTCGATCTATGTGTTGTATATGTCCTACATGGGACCCACGTGATATATGTGATTTGCATCCAGGCCATTAGTCTAGGGCTTAGACGTTGGTCCTATTAAAAGGATATAATATTATAATATATTTATATATATATGATGTGCATATATCATTATAATATATTATATTATATTATATTATATTATATATACATATGTGTGGTGGGCCCCATGTGGGACCCACCTGCTGGACAGATTGGCGTGCCAAGCACGGCCCCCACCATGATGCACGTGTTGTAATCCCTACTGTCCATCCATTCATGTGGTGCCACCGTGATCTTTGGGTCTTAGCCGCACCGTCCAGATGGTTGGACGGTCGGCCCCACAATCTGATGCATATGTTGCATCCTAATCATCCATCTAGCTAGTTGAATGCGAAGACGTCAGCAAGTCTAGTTGGTCCCATGCATGATGGATGTGATGTTAATCTGCATCGTCCAGTTGTTTGGACAGTGAATACCACCATGATATTTGTGTTTTATCCTCACCATCCATCTGGACATTGGGATCCACCCTGTTGTACGTGTTTTAACCATACCGTCCATTTGAGATGTGGACCCACCACTAATGCATGTATTACATCTGAACCATCCATCCATTTAGCAACTCATCTCAAGGCTTGAGACTAAAAATAAGACAGATCCATTATCACTTGGACCACGCTGCAGAATAGTGGGATTAAACGTCTACCATTGCAACCCTTGGGTCATAGAGGTTTTGGACCAAAATGAAATTTATTTTTCCTCTCAGTCCAGGTTTTTGTGACATTATGAACTAACTGGATGGACAATAAACGCTATGGTGGGCCCCTTTACATTTTAACAATGGAAATCATTATCACCATTTGTAACACCCCGAATTTTTGCCAACCTGGAGATAGACGTCCTTAGGCAATGGGTCGATCCGAACACCTTATTAACTTGTCAGAACTCAATCCCAAAGTCTAAAATCACTTTTTAACCCTTTTCCTTCACAAATCTCATCTTTCACCACCTTATTCTTTAAATCTTTCTAAGTACTTTCACACTAGACACTAATCTTAAAGTTTAGGTGATGAAGAACAATACTTAAACTAAAAGTTTCTGTAAATAGTACATACATAAATAAGATGGGCTTTTGACCATTAACCTTATGGAATCATCGACGAATAGGTTATTTAGAAAGATCAGCCTCTCCTGCCCTAGGACCTTATTCTGCCATGATTAGGGTGTAATTTAATTAAATGTTAATAGTTTGAACCACCTTCTATACAAACTAACAAAGGCCCGAGTATCACCTTAGACTGAAATCTTACAAGACTAAATCCTTTAGAAAATAGGTGAGAATTAGCTAGTGTTAAACTAGAGTACCTGTGAAATTAGCACAAATCACTTTAAATACGATCTGCAAGACCCAAAACTTGTAGAATTATTGACGCTAGGTTACCCTGAAATCTAGGATCAATCTCATTACCCAGTTACTCTCGGGAGTACATTAAAACTCTGTATCAGATCTAGACCGCACATCGAAAGTCCGAATAATACGAAGTTATAGAATTAGGACCACCTTGCTGGGCTTGACAACCATCTCGAAAATCAAATCCAGATAGTGTCCCAATGCTATTCGCTTGAGTCCGGAGTGAAAAGTGTGAGAAACATGAAATTAATTAGAAATAAAGTTCAATTTTAAGTAATCTGAGACTTGTCACTTGCGGGCCAAATATAAGCAATCAGACCGTTGGAATCTGACCCAAATACACCCTCAGATCAGGGAAAATTTCATATACATGTCCATGTACTTGTAACCCTGATCGAGCTGCAGTAACCGTTGAATTGAAACTGGTCCACCACGTGTGATCTGGGAACCCGATTGTAACGAAAACTTAACTTGACCTAGATCCAAGGTCAGTGAGCTTAAGTCCGACCTTTGGCTCAAGGGGGGCTTTTGGAAATGCTCCGTTGAGACGAAACTGTCCGTATTTGGACATAACCTAAGTATACCTTGGCCCTGGGTCTAATTTGGTGAGTTTTAGGCCTATATAAAGACCTTAAACCCTCACTCTCTCATCCCATACGAATTTGAGAAAAACCTAGGAGAGAGAAGAGAGAAAAGAGAGAAAGTGTGAGAGAAGTGAGGATTCTTCCTGATGCTCTACCCTGCTATCCTACGTGATTAATCATCACGATCTAATCGCTTTTCTGACTATTTCGACTTCGTTCGTAGGTAAGAAAATCCAACCCTAAGCTGTTTTAGAGTTTTCAAGAGTGTAGGTGATGGAATAGCTGACCTGTTTCATGATTCAGGTTGTCGTTGTGCCGTAGACAAAGGAGTTGGGTTCAAACTGGTTTCGGTTCAAGTTTACCAACAAAAGGTGCGGACTTTAGACGTATAGGTTATAGTTTTCAACGCTTTCAATGTCAGATAATGATAGATTCATGATCTGGATGCTATTGCACATGCACAAAGTGCTGTCTGTTTCGTTTTTCAGACATACGTTAATTATGTTGAATATATTGTATTCCATGTATTTGTAGAAAATTCCATATACGTATGAAATACAGATTTGTGCTTTCCATGATTAATTGTTGTCTAGGTATGCTAGATACATGTGTATCAACTTCTGGGTGAACGGATTAGCCTAACACCTGTTATATTAACATACGTTGTGTAGGTACTAGTTGTAGTCTAAGTGTTTGCAGAAATGTTCAAATGAATATAGAACTACGATTTATGCTTGCCATGACTATTGGTCGTGAATGCATGATCGTGGTTCATGTGGCAATCCTTTATGAAAGGATTCGCTACGACTTGTGTTTTAACTAGCATATTATAGGTATGTTGGAATGTGTAGTCTAAGTGTTTGTAAAAATGCTTGTATAGATATGTACTTAATCTAGTAGTGCCTTGAGTAAGTGTTGAGATAGGATTCTCAACTACCTTAGTGATGTATACGAGTTCCTTCATGTAAGTTGTTTCATTTAATCACTTACTGGTTTATGAAACGTATGTGTTTGGATTTCCTGTTTGCATTGTGTTTTATGACATGCTTGTTAATATGTTTGAATTACTTGTTTATTTAATTCTACTCTGACTACTTCACATGTTTAAGTTGTATTCCATAAAATCCGTGAAGGGTGATGGGGGAGTGGTGTAACGATTCTGTGCAACAGCCCTGACAGCCCTAAGTGGACCATATCAGACTTTGATTGTGTGATTTGAAATCTTGATCCGTTGCTACTTTAACTATCTGTAATTGAATGTGATTGGGGCTAATGTATAGTCCAGGCAATCGGTAATAGTCCTTGAGTTCGTGGCTGAGATTCATTCGCCACGAAGGACGTGTTTGACGAACCAGAACCGTACTTCGATTGTCGGCAGTGGTTAGGCCATGCGAAGTGCTTATGCACTCCATGTCGTTCAGCTGGTTGTGCGCTCGTGCTAGTCGAGCTCGTCAAACAACCTGATCTGTCTAATGTATGTTCACCATGTTTGGATGTCATTGCTTGAACCTAAGGTACCAAACTTACCAGTGCAACCCTTTAACCTTGGTACCTTAATCCGCTAAGACTCATGAGCCAGGCATGGTGGTATGGGACACCGTGGTCGAGCTATCGGCCTACGCTGGGGCCACGAGCCTCCCCGTAGTGACCAGTGCGTAACCCAGACTCGTGAGCCGAATACGGTAGTATAGGACACTGTATTCAAGCTGTCGGCCTACACTGTTTTGATGGGTGATGGGGGAGTGGTGTAACGAGTGTGTGTAACAGCCCTGACCGTGCCCGGTGTAGTGACCTCGAGCATACTCTAAATCTGCGGTGAGGCAACGAGTCTTTCCGTAGTAACAAAGTATAAACTAGGCCTGCATTGATTAGGTGATGGGGGAGCGGTGCAACGAGTGCGTGTAACAGCCCTGACAGCCCTTTGCAGCGACCTAGAACTGCACCATCGTATGAGATTATCTAGGACTGACGACCCTAGAATGGATCATTGTTTGGGAATGATATAAGGGAGGTACCTTAGTTTCCCAATCCTGCTGTATGAAAAGGACTAATAACAACCCGGTAATCATGTTCATATCGCACTGCATGTGCCTGGAAGATGTGGAGCATTGAGGGATGAAAGCATGCCGCGGATGTAAGATGGTGTCGCACGAGGGAGTATGTTGGCGAGGGCATGCATCATTATCGCATCTCATCCTTGCATTAACAAGAGTATTTAGAATTATTTGATTGTACTGCTTTATCATTACTACTTGACCGAATTAATAACATGTTAACCTATGTTTTACTGTTCCACTGAGTTGATTATTACGGGACGGTGTTCCAGACACCCACCAGACTCTGTTTGATTGCAGATGGCGACGCTACTCCTGAGGCGAAGCCGGACTTTGTGACGATAATGCTTTCTCGTATATGTTGTTTTCTGGCGGCTTCATGTGAGCCGTGCCTTGATCGACGGGGTTACAGGGATGCTGACTAGATGCCCTTGTACTTGCTATTTGGTATTGAATCACACATGTATATTCATTATGGTCCATTTTGGGGAAGTATACATATATTATTTAACCTGGTAACATTATCCCACTCTGAAGACTTACCTTAGTTTATATATTTAATATATCTATCACAGTCTTCCGTTTGCAATTTAACTGTCTCTGGAGTATGATATACTATTTTGGAATGATCCCATTCATGTTTCAATGCTCTCATTATAATCATCATTTTCTATGTTGCATAAGTGATGCGTTGGAACTTGGGAGCTGAGCTTTGTTCGACCCCCGATTTTCAGGGCATTACACCATTGTTATTTGTGGTATGGTTCAGACGATCTTTTGATCCGATTCATTGTTTGGATAATGCTTTAAAATTATCTTTATCGATGGATGAATGGTGTGGCCCAAGTAGTGCGGCCCATTCGATGTTTATGAGGCCCATTGGTGAAGCCCAAGTATTGCGGCCCACTCGATGTTTATGAGGCCCATTGGTGCGGCCTAAGTAGTGTGGCCCACTCAATGTTTATGAGGCCCATTGGTGTGGCCCAAGTAGTGTGGCCCACTAGATGTTTATGAGGCCCATTGGTGCAGGCCAAGTAGCACGACCCACTCGATGTTTATGAGGCCCATTGGTGCAGCCTAAGTAGTGCGGCCCACTCGATGTTTATGAGGTCCATTGGTGAGGTCCAAGTAGTGTGGCCCACTCGATGTTTATGAGGCCCATTGGTATGGCCTGTTGATGCGGTCCATTCGATGTTTATGAGGCCCATTGGTGCGGCCCGTTGATGGGCCCATTTGATGTTTATGAGGCCCATTGGTGCAACCCATTGATGTTTATGAGGCCCATTGGTGCAACCCATTGATGTGGCCCACTTGATATATATGAGGCCTGATGTGATGTATTTATGGCCCATGTGCCAAGGCTCATTGTGATATATGTGCGGCCCATGAGCGAGGCCCAAAATTGATGTGTATTGGGCCATTGTGTGAGGCCATAGGCCCACTATATATTATATTTGGCTCTATGTGGGCCACTCCTTGGGAGTAATGTTGGTTAAATGGTCACATTGATGGGCAATGATGGTTTAATGTCCACGTTATGACCTTCCCTTAGGCCTTATTTGGCCCATTCTCATCGGGGCCGATTGTCGATTGATTCCGATTATCGTGGCCGATTGCCGATTCTGATTGTCATGACCGATTGACTGATTAGCGATTGAAGCTGATTATCATGACCGATTGCTGATTTTGAGTATCGAGGCCGATTATCGATCGATTCTGATTGTCATGGCCGATTGCCGATTCTAATTGTCATGGCCGATTGACCGATTAGTGATCAGACCGATTATCATGATCGATTGCCGATTCTTATTATCAAGGTCGATTATTGATCGATTTCGATTATAAAGGCCGATTGTCGAGGCCAGATATCGAGGCTGATTGTCGAGGCCGAATGTGATATATATGCGGCCCGTATTTGAGGCCCGTTGTGATGTGTATTTAGCCCATGTTTAAGGTCCAATGTGATGTATATGAGGTCTATGTGATGAGGCCCATTGTGATGCATTTGAGGGTCAAGCGATGGAGTCCATTGTGATGTATATTAGGCCCATGTGAGGGGCCCATCGTGATGTGTATTAAGCTCTTGAGTGAGGCCCATGATATTGTATATTAGGTCCTTGTGTGAGGCCATAGGTCCACTATATGTTAGGCTCTATGTGGGTCGTTCCTTGGGGGTAATGTTGGTTAAATGTCCACATTGTTGAGGTCGATTGTTGATGTCAGTTATTAATACCGATTATGAGTATGTGACAACATAACATCATGATACATGTCATACACATCATCTGCATGTTTGTTATGAGATGTGGTTAATCATTGTATATGTCATTGGGCAGATTGTTATAAGACTCCCTCATAAGCGGAGGTTCTCACATGAGCACACGGTATGCACAGGATTGTTGCATGACTAGATTGTATGACTATGTATCTTGCATTGTATGTTGTGATTACTGTACGCTCGATCGACATCAGGGTCATATCCTCTACAAGCATATCGTGGATGGCCAATGGGACACCGAAAACCTTTTACTAGCATCGGGCTGCCATAGATGGCCCTGGGTAAAAATTCCTAAACCCTCTTAGTACCAGAGGATGCCCCAGTGTCGATACCGAGTGGATACATAAGCGCCCGAGTACCGAATACCAGGAGGTCGCGTCTCCCACTGTGTCGTGGTCAGTTGGGAGGGGGTGTGGCCTTACCCAACCGAGGGTAGGGGGCATAGCTAGGCTAACTCTGACCAGCTCGTAAATGGGTCCGCTATCGATATGCCGGATAGGTATTGACAGACTATCGGCCAAGCGGATAGTGAAGTTTCTTATGCTCACTTAGACTGTGCTGTTGAGAGAGGGGCAGTGCCATTTAGAGTGTACTAAACCCCAGTGATGATCCCAGAGATGAACAATATTGATATGTGGACTTATTGAGTAGGAGTTGCATACTCATTCATTCATTCATTCACTATCCACTTGGGCTAGTGGTGCGCAACTATTTGTAACGTGTACCTTCACAATGGCTCAGATTTCAGTTGGGGCATGCGACTAACCTGAGATCAGGAGTTTACCACATTGAGTCTGACTATCCAAATTAGGTATGGGACTAGTTTAGATAGAAGTCTCTTGTAATGAACCCTATAGCTTGCAATACTATGTACTATTATCCCGACTTCACACTCCAGCATGGTCATTCCATTCGCACCGCATATCGCATTACATCCATGGCATATGACATTTCAGGTTGCTATATTTTTATATTTATATGACCTGTTGCTATATTTCTGTATTTATATGACCTAGATGAGGTTGATGGTATTCGTAGCTCTTCCGAATTGTATATTGTATAGCATTCTTGATATCTAATATCTGGTTCATTATGTTTCCTCATTACATAGCTGATTTACATTACTTTCTTATTATATGACATTGGTTTACTGTGTCTTTTTATCACATATCTTGAATGCGGTTGATAATATCTTTATGGACTTGTCAGTATTTTTGCTTACTATAATATCCTATGATTCATGATCTTACTAGTATTTCTGATATTGCATGATTATGGCATTGTATTGAATACTCGACAGTTACCTTGTGCACACACTTACACCACCCTCTAAGCTTTCTATAAGCTTATGCACGATAGATGCGTGCAGGTGGCTTAAGGTTGCGACAGCGTCGATCTTAGAGCATGCAGCTGACTACTAAAGCTTTTGATTTCTAACATAAGTATTTTTCCTTTCAGCATTGTACTCAAATGTTTATATTAGTGGATATATGATAATGATGATGATGTTGCCTTGTGATTCGGGTACACTTGTGGTTATGCTTCTTACAAGATAAATGTACGTTGGAAAAATCCTCCTTGTAGGATCCCAGGATCGGAACCTGACATATGAATGCTGGGAGCCGAGAATGGGGTACTGCGGAGGCTGTCGGCATCGAATTCGGCGATTGGTATTCTTGTGAATCTGATTTCTGGGTTTGGGGCGTAACATACATAGGTTTTATTTCTATCTTAACATTTTTCTTGAGTATGATAGATGGAAAAATATTGTTGCTTGAATAGTCACAACCTTTGATTCATGGAACTGAAGTTATTAAACAGGAGTGGTCAGATCAATCACGTAAATGTAATAAATTAGTGATGATTCACTTTACTTTACATACTATCCAAGTTGGAACCATTGTATATGTTTTAGTTTGCACAAGGGCATGTTTGAATAATTGTGCATTGTCACCACTTGAGGCTTGATTTTAGCATAATCTTACTAGTAATGATAAGGATCATGATATTTTATGTCAATGTTAAGTTAGGTGTCAAATGTTGTCTTGCATGAGAAATGTTGAACAAATTTGTATTAACCTTACATACTTGAAATGTGATAACTATGAGCCCTCATTGGGAATAGAGCAAGTGAATGGACTTATATTGGGCTCACAGGTGGATGTTTGATACTCTATTAAAAGGCCATGAACTTTGATCATACTTATGAAAGTAATCTTGTTAAATGTATATGAGTATCATGGTACATGACATCCATGCATAACATATGGGCTTTTCTGAGTGCTCAATGTAAGCCACACTCTATCTGATTAGCCGTGAGTCCTATCACGTCAGTTAAACTCATAGAGAATGTGCATTTGGATCACTTTGGGTGCTCTTTCTTTCCATGAGACTTTTTCTGGGTTTAGACACTCCACAAGCGTACCCCGTGTATTTTTCCAGGAGATATCCTTGGGCGCACTCACTTGCATGGTCTTTTCCGAGTGGCTAGTTCTCCTTAGGAGTATCTTTGAATATTTTTCCAGGTGACTAGATCTCCTTGGGCGACCCTTTATTTTGACAGCTGGATGTGCATCCCCAGATCTGTGACTTGAGCATACATTCATACATCCATACATGTGCATTAGAGTTTATATTATCCTCATTGTGATTGAATATGATTGGTTTAAACTACTTAGGAATGACATGATATGCATGAATCCTTGTGGGAAATCCCCACTGAGTTTTCACTCACCCAATAGTGCGGTTGCACCAAATAGATGTAGGTATGATGGAGGAAGGTGACGCCTATGATGGTACCCCTGGCGCGGCTAATGAGGAGTATGGAGAGGAAGGACAGTATGCTGATATGGTTGAGCCGTGAGAGCTCGACTAATGATATAGGACCTATTTACTTTCATGCTTTTAGAAATTATCTTTATTTTGCTTAGTTTGAGAATTTTAATTAAAAATCCCCAGCTGTGGGATCTCGCTTTACTTCTTCACTTTTATTCACATATGTTGAACTCCTTTTATCAGTTTATATAGTGGTTATTTCTCGATGTTATGAAATGTGTTGGTAATTAGATGAATGATAGTTTCATTTCATGGCGTAACCCTCGAGTTCTCGTACTCGAGCGATCGTCCTCAGGTTATGAGAATTAGTGCGTTACAAGTTGGTATCAGAGAGAGTTTAGACAAACCTTGCCTTTGGGAAAGAGTTTGTGAAAACTTTCAATATTTTAGGTTTAAGACTGCATAGACATACACTTGAACAAGGAGGTGTAAACTAGGTAGAGATTTCCCCTAGAATTAGAAAATTTTAGGGACATAGAGACCCAAGTTTAAATTCCTAGTAACTTTAGGTTCCATGGACCTCTATACACCTAGTCATAAACACCTTGACCTCTAACTATCAAATAATTTCATCCATAATAGCATTGCTATTCTAATAGCCATCCTGTAAAATTTAATTTCCAATTCAAGCATACATACCTGAAGAACTAGATTTGGAAAGTAGACCGAACAAATTGTTTTGAATTGTTGAGTCTTAAACCATGAAAACATTACCTTCCGCTACTTATAAGTTGTATCAAGGGAGTACTTCTTCTCTACTTCAGCAATTGTTGTTAATATTTGAGTGAATTTAGGTAATCATTCATTTGAATTTCAATATTAGCAATTTATTGAATCGTCCAATTTATTGAACTGTCTACTTCGTTGAATTGTCCAATTGTTTATTGAACACTGATTTCACATTGCTACGTAGGTTTTAATTCTATCTTAACATTTTTCTTAAGTATGATAGATGGAAAAATATCGTTGGTTGAATAGTCACAACCTTTGATTCATGGAACTGAAGTTATTAAACAAGAGTGGTCAGATCAATCACGTAAATGTAATAAATTAGTGATGATTCACTTTACTTTACATACCATCCAAGTAGGAACCACTGTATATGTTTTAGTTTGCACAAGGGCATGTTTGAATAATTGTGCATTGTCACCACCAGAGTATCAAAAATGTATTCACACCCACCTTGAAGTGTGTAATTAAAATTTATTTTTACTTTGGGGATATTGAGTTAAACCTTGCTAATTAGAAATTTTGATCATTGGACGTCTCCATTTCAAATTCTGACAAATGTTCACCCCGTTTGATTACCTGAATTAGAGGAATTTAAACTTAGGCCCCATTTCTGACCATCACGTATCTAGAAGCAAAGACTAGAGATATAAACCTTTTAGAAGAATTTAATGAAGAAATTGTTTCCTTTGGGAAATTCCTTTTAGTTAAGAAGAAATTTTTCAGAGAACTTAGAATCCCTTGGAATGTAAAATCCTTATAGCAGAACTATTTGTCTTGCAGTGTGATTATGATAAAATAATGCACCCCGACTTTACGTCCCATAATTTCAGGACACGATGACCCCAAAGAAGAAATCCCAGCAAGCCCAGGCATCTCTAGCGATGCCGCAACATATAGGGATGCCTGAAAGGGAGGAGAGTCCTATATATACTCCAACACTCCCGGCGCAATCCGAGGAGCCTGACTCAGAATCTAGTGTGAGGGCCATCCCGTCACCCCACCCAGCTTAGGCGGAGAGGACATCGTCATTTGAGGCGTAGTCAGGGATTCTTACACCGAATGCTTGGGAGCAGATGGTTACCTTGCTAAGTCAGCAACAAGCCTTTATGCGAGAGCAATAGGCTACCATGGCGGCTGCAGTCGTAGTTATGAATCAGGGGCCGCACGGGGTAGTTCCACGTCCAGTGATTGGGAATAATGCTGACATATTTGAGAGATTTCAAAAACTGCGACCTCTGACCTTCTCAGCGACGATTGATCCCATGCTAGCCAAACATTGGCTGAAACGCATGCTGAAACTGATGGAGCCATTGGGATGCTCGGATACGAAAAAGGTGACCCTTACCACCTTCACGCTGGAAGGGAAAGCAGATGAATGGTGGGATTCTACTCGTAGGATCGCTGGGGTAGAATATTTATGGACTTGAGAGAGGTTTCAAACCAAGTTCAACGAGAAATATTTTCCAGAGTCATTCCATGACGAAAAGGTGTCACAGTTCTTCAAGCTCAAGCAGGGTAACATGAAGGTGGCACAATACGAAGCTCGCTTTACCGAACTCTCTCGGTACATGCCGACTATCATCAGTGAAGAGAAAGTTAGGTTGAGGAAGTTCAGAGATGGTTTGCAGCCTAGGATAAGGTCGAAATTGTGCTGCTTCGACTTTTTCCGATGTAAACAAGTGGTGGACAAGGCCACCAGGGTGGAGAAGGATATAGATCAGATGATGAAAGCTCGGACCCCATTCAAAGATTCGAGTAGCCAAGTCAGGCCCACACCTCTACCTCCTAGCCCTGTTGTGACTGATAGGTGAGTTAGGACCTCTCTGTACCCGGGTATGCTGTGCGATTATTGTAGAAAGCCAGGGCATGCCGCCAAGTTTTACTTCAGGAGGATGCAAGTTGAGGGCAACAAGCCTGGACCATCAGCGACACAGTCTTGCCACCGCAGTCTATGGCTAGGCCACCTGTCAGTACTGGCCTCCATTTCAGAGAACCGCTACTCCACTACAAAATATAGCCCCTGCGGTACAGGTATTTTCTATGTCTGTAGAAGATCGGAATGGGGACACTAAGCTACGACTTATATCAAGAATATTCCATTATTTGTGCTATTTGATTCGGGATCTACCATATCTCTTGTTAATTCATCAATAGCTAAAGAACTAAACTTAGAACTGAACCGTCTGGAAAAACCCCTGCTTATAGCCTCTCCCTTGGGAGGATTGGTAGAAACAGTGAGGTTTTGTCTTGCATGCCTGGTTATTTTGGAAGGCCATGAGACGCGTATAAACTTGGTTGTTATGATTTTGAAACAATTCGATATCATTATTGCTATGGACTAGCTTACCCAGGCTCATACAATATTAGACTGCCATGGTCGGATGGTTACAGTAACATTACTTGGGCAGTCATCCTTTACCATACAAGGAAGGCACAAATACAATACCTATGAGAGTCTGCAGGCCTTAGAAGAGATAATGTCAGTAGAAGTTACAATCGACCAAATACCAGTGGCTAGTGAATTTTCATAAGTATTTCAGGAAATACCGGGATTACCACCAAGGAGAGAGGTAGATTTTACCATTATCCTCCTACCCGGTACCACCTCGATATCCATAGCTCAATATAGAATGCTGCCATGTGAAATGGAAGAATTATGGGCACAGATCGATGAATTATTGGGGTAGGGTTTCATCCACCCTAGTGTATCTCCATGGGGCGCACCAGTATTATTCGTGAAGAAGAAAGATGGATCGCAACGCCTTTGTATCGACTACAAGAGATTGAATCAGGCTATAGTGAAGAATAAGTATCCCCTACCATGTATCGATGACTTATTCGATCAGCTCTAGGGCGCCAAATATTTCTAGAAGATCGATCTCAGGTCGGGGTATCATCAGTTGAGGGTCAGAGAAGAAGACATTCCCAAGACAACATTCCGCACCAGATATGGGCACTACAAATTTTTGGTGATGCCGTTTGGACTCACTAATGCACCTGTAGTATTCATGGACTTGATGAATCGGGTCTTTATGCCATACCTAGATCGATTGGTTATAGTCTTCATCGACAACATTTTGGTTTATTCCAAAAGTCGTGAAGAGCACGAGGAGCACTTACGGACCGTTCTTAAGACCCTCTAGGAAAGGCAATTGTATGTAAAGTTATTGAAATGTGACTTCTGGAAGGAAGAAGTAAAATTTTGGGGTCACGTTGTGAAAAAGGAAGGTATCGCGGTTGATCCAGCCAAGGTTAAAGCAGTAGTGGAATGGGAACGACCTGACACTGTCACTGAAGTCCGGAGCTTTTTGGGGATGGCTGGATACTATCAGCGATTCATAAAGGAATTCTCTTGCATTGCCCGGCCCCTAACCTAGTTAACTAAGAAAAATGTGAAATTTAACTGGAACGATGAAGCAGAAGCGTCCTTTCAAGAGCTTAAGAAAAGACTCACCATGGTCCCCATGCTTACGCTTCCAGAGGAAGGGGCTAAGTACGTGGTTTATAGTGATGCATCGCAAACGGGGTTAGGATGCGTACTCATGTAGAACGAGAAAGTGATCGCATATGCTTTCAGGCAGTTGAAGAAACACAAAGAAAATTACCCTACCCATGACCTGGAACTCACCGCAGTAGTCTTCGCCTTGAAGATCTGGAGACAATACTTATATGGGGAAGAGTTTTAATTATTCTGCGATTACAAGAGTTTGAAGTATATCTTCACTCAAAAAGATCTGAACATGCGACAATGTCGATGGATGGAAACATTGAAGGACTTCAGATTTGAAGTATCCTATCATCATGGCAAGCTGAACCTTGTAGCTGATGACTTGAGTCGAAAGAGGAATCACGAAGTTATCGTCAGTCTTATGATAAGGGCAAGGGATACACTGGATTTTATTCAGGATGATGATACACAATTATCTTTCAGAGGACCGAGTATTCTAGTAGCTACATTGGTTGTTGAACCAGCCTTAATTCGTCATATCATCGAATCGCAATATCAGGACAAATCACTGAAGAAGTTGAGGTTGAGGTGCGTAAGTGAAGGAATGTAGGATTGGTATGTCAGCTCGAATGGTGGCCTGAGATACCAAGGCCGTATCTGTGTACCAAAGGTGCCAGAATTGAAGCAGGCAATACTGAGTGAAGCACACAAATCTCGTTTGACTGTTCATCCTAGCAGTATAAAAATGTATCCGGACATCAGGCGTCAACATTGGTGGGAAAATACGAAGCGGGATGTTGCAGAATACGTTTCAAAATGTCTCACCTGCCAGCAAGTGAAGACAAAACATTGCAAACCGCTAGGTCTTTTGCAGCCATTACCCCTCACCGAATGGAAGTGGGACAGTGTCAGCATGGACTTCATCTCAGGGCTCCCAAAGACACGTGGGAACCATGACTCCATCTGGGTGATAGTTGATAGACTTACCAAGTCAACCCGATTCCTCCCTATACGTGTAAGTAATTCAGTTGATGACTTGGCTAAGTTGTATATTCGGGATATTGTTCGCGTACGGAATTCTGTGGGAAATTGTGTCAGATCGCAACACTAGGTTCACCTCCACCTTCTGGAAAATGCTGCAAGAAGAATTGGGTACAAAGTTAAAATTTAGCACAATATTTCACCCCCAGACATACGGTCAGACTGAAAGGGTGAATTAGGTGCTAGAGGACATGTTAAGAGCCTATATGTTGGACTTTAAGGGCAGTTGGGATGAGCATATCCATCTTGCAGAATTTGCTTATAACAACAGCTTTCAAACCAGCATTGGCATGACACCATTCGAAGTTCTATATGGACGACCTTGTCGAGCACCACATTGCTGGGCGGAAGTTGGAGAGAGGAGCTTATTAGGACCAGAGATAGTCCAAGAAACTACAGAGAAGATTGACCTAATCTGAAGATGCCTGCGCATGGCTCAGAGCAGGCAGAAGAGTTATGCAGACAATCGTAGGCGAGATCTGGAATTCACAGTCGGTGAACACGCATTCTTGAAGATCTCTCCTATGAGGGGCGTCATGCGATTTGGGAAGAAAGGGAAGCTCTCTCCCCAATTTATTGGGCCTTTCGAAATCATGGATAGGATTGGAGCTGTTGCCTACCGCCTAGCTCTTCCACCAGAGTTTGCCAATGTTCATAATGTTTTTCACATATCTATGTTGAAGAAATATGAACCGGATGCATGTCATATCATCAACTGGGAGGAGATCGAGTTGAACAACGACACTAGCTACATCGAAGTCTCAATTCGCATATTCGATCACAAGGAGCAAATCCTGCGCACCAAAACCATTCCATTAGTAAAGGTTCTTTAGTCCCGTCGTGGAATCGAGGAAGCAACGTGGGAGCGCTAAGCTGAGATAGAAGAAAAGTATCCACACCTTTTCGATGACCTCACTCAAGTATAATTTCGAGGACGAATTTTTTTGTAAGGGGGCAAGATTGTAACGACCCTAAAATATTATTTTTTTTTCTTTGCATAAATTTTCAATTTAAATAGGACGAACCACCCCACTTGAAACTAACAATCCAACTAAAAACAACTATCTGACTTTAAACAACCCTGTGATACTAATTAACACAACTAAATGAGAGCTAACCATCTAACTGAGTTAATCAACACTAACTCTCCTAGTGCAAGCCTCTACAAGAGTGGAATCGGGCTTAAGACAATTTATAAACCCCATTTGAGAACCTGATGACTTAGATCTCACCCACAAAGAAATCGAGAATTTTCAAAACAGTAACCGTGGGTGAATAGAATTCCCCAAGGCCATTTGTTGGTACCAATCACCTTAGATCTGGTCGTGGAGCCCACTTCTGTTAGGTGTGTGAGTACAGATTGTGCACTCACGCCATGCACGAAACTCACCATCGGGTCAAAGAGTTGTTGACCCGATGAAATCCTAAAATTCTAAATTTCAAAAGAAATCCACTCCTGCCCGTCACTGGCTTAAATTTGGTCATCCGTGTGATGATGTAAATGATCACTTTCCGAATATAGTAGCCAAATCCACACCGTCCATCGAATTTGTTGGGTCCCACCGACCACGTCCATGTCAAGATTACCTATTGAAAACCACCCATGCTGCCTCTGTCAGCAACCCAGCAAGCAACACACAAGTAAGACATTGACGAGAGATGTACAACCATGCACGCCATCCCTCTGGCAGATCCGACCGTTGGAAGACATCGGATGGAGGCCACGTTCACACGGGAATTCCCAGTCACCCCTACCATTTTTGAAATTACCCACTTACTCGCCGGATTGCGGAAAGAATCTTTCCGCTTATAGTAACAACCCATCTCATCCGTCCATTTGTGCATAAAAGCTTCTTTAGAGCTTATCTGGGACGTTGAGGTTAGGGTTGCCAGATGTATCTCGTAAGAGAGTCGACAAATCGGCGAGACGTAGCCATGTCTAGAACCGACCTCAGCTTAACAAATGTAATAATCAACGACCATCCTTCACCGTGAAATGGACCTCACATTGTATTTAAGCCATATCAGGACCGTCCAAATGGCCCTGATCCATAGAAAAACCACCCATTCTAGATTTGCTATTTTTGGCACTCCATCTACCCCAAAGCAGCTGTGAGACCCACCTTCTGCGTGGGTGGCCTATTCGCCCATCCAAGCCGTCCATCACGTGGCCCACCCGCTCTAATTATCATAAGAGCCTAGATCAGAACCTCATACATTGGAATAGTGGTATGGTGAGTCCCTGTCTGTAGCCGTTCTCAACTATTTCACATTAACTCCACACTAATCCCAGTGATTAACAGAAGAAGAGTCCAAAAACAGTAGGTCTATAAATAGTCATTCCATTAGGGCGGATCCTGAGGAAAAAAAGGGAAAGAGAGGAAATAGTTAGAGTGAGAGAAAGAGAGACTTTGGCTCCATTAGAGTGAGTTGCAAGCTTCGTAGCAATTCGACTCAGCCTAAGTCACCCATCTGCTAAGTTAGGATCGAGTGGGAAGTGCAGGTAAGTTGTGAGGGTCGTACCAAGAGAGAGAGAGAAGGAGAGTGGAAAAAGGAAGAAAACCTAGCTGGAACGAGCTTTCAGCCGTTGTTCTGCCTCAACCCATCGCACCAAAACTCGTTCCATAAAACTCAGAACCTCCAGCCTCCTTTCAGGTAAAAATACCTACGAACCATCCCTATCGTAAATCCATGCTAAACCATCAGTATTTGAACCAATCCGCTGAAATTTCAGGCCGTTATGGCTCAAAACAGTGACTAGAAATGAGTCTAGGAGGTATATTCCTAACATCCGACGCATTCGGACCCCTTTCGATGACCCCACTACACTTTGATCAGGTAATCCACGTCGACCCTCTCTCAGTTCTATAGAAATGCTCCTGCTCGGCTGACCTTTCCCACTGTCATCTCAACTCGGTCACGAGTAGAGCTGTACACGAGCAGAGAAAACTCGAGTACTCGCTCGACTCGACTCGCTTTTACTCGACTCGACTCGACTCGTCAGTTGTTAGAGCCGAGTACGAGTACAATTTTGGTACTCGTTATTATTTCGAGTAGAGTACGAGTTGAGTAGTACTCGACTCGGTACTCGACTCATATACTCGAATGAGTACTCGACTCGGTACTCGAGACTCGTACTCAGACCAAGGACTGGGTAGCCCTAAAACTAAAATCGCCTCCCTTCCTGTCACTTTCATCCTTTCGCCCACCCGCCTAAAACAAAACAAAAAACCCTCCCTCCCTCCCTCCCGCCGCGACTCTCCCCAGTGCCCAACACACTCTCTCTCTCTCTCTCTCTCTCTCTCTCTCTCTCTCTCTCTCTCTCTCTCTCTCTCTCTCTCTCTCTCTCTCTCGGTCACTGGCCCTCCGCCCCGATTCGGCCACCGTGGCCGTCCCTCTTCTTCCCTCTCTCTCTCTCTCTCTCCCCCTCGCTCGTCGCTGCGGCTGCCTATCCTGACGCCCCGGCGACCATCCGGCGCCCCCCGCCCTGCCGCCATTTCGTAAGAATTATTACTCGGTATATAAAACCCTTCTTCTTCCCTCTCTCTCTCTCTCTAGTGGGCGCTCACATTTGTTGCCTGTCCATGGTGGCATACTGTCCATGAGAGTTTAAATGTAATTACTAAATTTATTAATAATTTTCATTAGTGCCATATGTGCCCCCTGTCCCTGCTGCGGCATTGCTCTGACTTATCCCTTGACTACACTGCACGACGAACCCTAATTTTTTTGTCCGATTTATAGCGCTAGTCGTCCCACATTCCTGATGTAATTTTAGGTGCCGATAATGGTCCATCGTAAGAATTATTATTTTAATTGTATATAAAATAATTATTAATTGATTTTTGTATTTTCATTTCATCTTACCTAGTGATATACTGATAGTAGATTAGTAGTGATTTGTTAATGGGTATGAATGTAGCATACTTATGAGAGTTTAAATGTAATTACTAAATTAATATTAATAATTTTAATTAGTAGACATATGTAATGTAATGTTTGATATACTGATTGAAATTTCATTTTTTGAATTGACTACACATAGGATCACAATTGAACCACTAATTTTTTTTAATCATTGATTTATAGCGCTAGTTTACGGACTGCTCAAATCATTCCATTGATGTAATTTTAGTTATGTAGTCGATAATGGATTAATACTTTAATAGTTTAGTGACAACTATATATGTTACACATTCTATTCTCTTTCTTTCAAAAATAAACAAAAAAAGAAAATTTATTGATAATCTCACTAAAAAGAGAGGTCTCAAAATTAGTATGAGAGAATATTTACAATTCCTTTAATTCTAATTACATACCATCTATACTTCTAAATGACTTTTGGATTCTGAAAACCCTTCAATGTGTCAAGTCCTCCCAATCCATGCTTAATTGGATTTAGCATTTGGGTTGAGGAATGCTTAGTACACTCAAGTTATTACACTTAACATTCATCTTTCAGATTGCACTTTTAGTTCATTTATTATTTGATTGTCATCTTTTATTATTATTTGTGTTGTTCTAGTTGTAGTATAGGATAATCAGTTGCCCATTTGAGAATTTCTATGTTGCCAGACATAGATTCAGTATGTTCTTGAATGCATAGAAATTGCTCAAATTGTCCCTTTTTGGACAGTTCAGGGTTAGATAGATTGTAATGTCTTCATTTATTCTAATTTAAATGCATATGTCTGTTCTGGTTTTGTCTCTCCTTTTTCTCTCTGGATATATTTCATATATTTATTTCCGTCGTCAAATGTCCACACTTTATGTTGATGATTGACATGGGAATCAAATACAAGATTAATATATCTACGGAGAGATATGAGAGATCTTCTTAGGAATTGAGGCATAGCATTTAAATTAGAAAATGAAGCATTACAATCCATCTAACTTTGAATGGGTGACTGATTTAGACAGTTAAGTAATTATGCCCATCTAGCGGTCTAGCCATCTAGGACTCCAGCCCCTAGGTATAGCTGTATAACATATCGAGAACTTTATTTTATAGATGGCTAGTTAAGACGAAAGCCTAAATACCTCTGGAATGGGTGCATCGGCTACATCTCCTCTAATAGTAGAGGGAGACACAGACACGTCAACCGCATGCAAAGGGAAGAAGAAGAGATCAGCAGTGTGGGATAATTTCGAAGACGTGACAATTAACGGTGTACAGAAAATAAAGTGTAATAACTGAAAAGGGTTATTCAGCAAGATTCTAGGAGGATCTACGACACATTTAATTAGACATTTGAAAACGTGTCCTAAGAAAGCAAGACTCCCTCCTCCCGGCCAACAGACGCTGTCATTTACGAAGTCAGAAGGGGACGACTCCCAAGGTGTAGTGTTTACTCATAAGTTTGACAAGGAGAAGCTGAATGAGTGGTTTGCTAGATTAGTGATTTTGGAAGAAAAACCTTTCAAAATGATTGAAAGTAAAGGGTTTGGGACTTTCTGTCAATTCCTTAACCCTCGGGCCGAGAATGTCTCCCACCGTGAGGTGGTCACAAGTCTACATTATGTGAGAAAAAGCATGAAGATATACATAAAGGAGAAGATGATGGTTTAGGTATGAAAGAAGTTTCTACTTCGGTGACAGATTAATAGCTTTGACTTGATTTATGGACACGGCGTCAATCAAAGAAAAGGATACATTTCATTAACCGCTCACTATGTCGATAAGGATTGGAAACTATGCAAGAGAATTTTAAACTTCAAACACCTTTCTCCTCCACATCTTGGTTTACTTATTTCGGGATTACATCTGATTTAATCAGAAAATTTGGGGCATTGAGAAGAAAATTTCGGCAATAACTTTAGACAATGCTTGATAAATGACAGTGTCATTTCATGCTTACATAACAGATTCGGGGCTACAGAAATTTATTTTTGAAGGAAAAATATTCCGTGTTAGATGTTGTGCCCATATTGTAAATTTGATTGTACAAGAAGAATTTGAAAGCAATCGACGACACTATAGAGAACATAAGAGAAAGTGTGAAATATATAAGGGGGTCGCCATCGAGATCGAGTGTATGGAATGATATCATCCAACGTTTGAATGTGCCATCTAAAAAAAAATGTTGAAGTTGGATGTCGAGATCGAGACGTTGAAACTCGACCCCACATGAAATGTTAGATGCGTCCCAAAAAAAAAAAGAATGGAATTGACTTGCATTTGGAAGGGAGAGAAGAGTTTGGACGTGTGAGAGGGAGAAAATGGGAGAATGAGAGAGAGAGAAAAAGAATGATGTCATGGGCATGGGTAGAGTTGAAAAGAGAGAGAGAGAGTGGACTTGGGCTTGCTTGTGTAAGAGAGAGGCATGGGTTGTTGTACTTGGCAGGTGTGACCTTGACTTGAGTGATTGATTTGATTGATGGGACATCTCGTAGAGATTCCCTCAAAGTTCGCAACGTGCGTGTGTTTTATTCGACCAACGCAGTCGACATCTTCCAGCCCGGGTACGGGTCGGGTGCGTGAGTCGCAGTTGGGTGTTAGAAGACGTGACACCTGGATATAGATCGTGTGTCGAACGTATGATTCTTGGTTGAACCGAAAGCACAGATGATTGGGCTAAAGCACAACAAGTTCACACAGTTCTCCAAGTTTTCTACGAGTGCATAAAGATTTTTTCTGGAAATCAGTATCCAACCGTGAATCTATTTCTTCCATCTCTTTGGAAGATTAAGGATGCTCTGCAGAAAAATGTCAGTGCGGGTGCAGATTTCATACGCCAGATGACAGTTGGTATCAAGACGAAGTTCGATAAATACTGGGACGAATGTCATCTATTGATGTCCTTGGCAGTTGTTCTTGATCCCCGTTGTAATATGGGATTGGTTAGCTTTATTTTCATGAAGCTTTATTCTACTGAAAGAGTGACAGCAGAGACGTCTAAGGTTCGTGAAGCCCTTGAAGATCTGTATAAATCGTATGTTAATACTTTACCCGCAGCGGGTGTTGAAGAAAGTAGAGATGCGGATATTTCTGTACATGGTAATCCGGATGTGCTAAATGAATACATATCATATTTGGCACAAGCATGAATAAGAGTTGATACTAAGGAATCAGAGTTAGAAATGTACCTCAAGGAGCCAATCGTAGTGCGAGTTGAATTTGATGTGTTGGAATGGTGGAAGATGAGGGTTAGTGAATCAAATTACCCTACATTATCTGTGATGGCACGGGACATATTATCAATGCCAATTTCAACAGTGGCATCAGAATCCGCATTCAGCACAGGGAGCAGGGTTGTGAGCAAGTATCAAAGCTCACTTTCGCCAAACACAGTTGAAGCGTTGATTTATACGCAAGATTGGTTGTGCCCGATATGGGGAGGAGATATGAATGATGATGATGAAGAAGAGGAGATTGAGATTCATGATGAGTCTCTACCTACAGATCAGTAATTATTTTTGATTTTTCAATTTTTTTTGGCTGAATGTTGAATGATCTGTAATATTATTTCACTGCAACTGCAAACACAAAAGTATTGGTCCTTTTGGAATGTGGTTTGGAAGACTTTGAATTATTGATATTTATTTACATATGCCTGTTCATTTGCTTTTATTTTTGAATTTTGATACATTTATATTGCTTTCTTTTGTTGCTATATCAAGTTCAATTTATTTATCAATATTCTGATTTTTTTATTAAAAATTGAATGTAGAAATGTCGTCATCTGAGCCATCGACAAACATTTGGGACTATGCTTCCCTAGTTAAATCACTGCCATGGTCTGGAAAAACAAAGATTAAGTGTGGTTTGTGTGGTGCAAAGTTTGTAAACAAGACTAATCGCTTTCGCCTACACTTGTCATGTCGAGGTGGTGATGCAAAACCATGCCCCAATACGCCTAAGGATGTCCAAATTCCTTTTCAAGCCCTGTTAGATTTGAATAGAAAGCCTTCCACTCCATCCAAACCTTCTGCTTCTGGATCTGGTACACAAATGACATCCACAAAAGATGCAGAGGAGGAATCCATATTAAAAGCTTTGGAGGAAGAACAATTCCAAATCGCCATAAAACGCAGTATGGAAGATGCTTCTAGATTTCAGCAATATTCGAGTCAAAGACAACATGATGTTGAAGCAAGGTTGTGTTACTTGTCGAGTACGACAAATAAGAACAAGAAAAAGAGTAACAAATTGAAATTCCTGACTCATCTCGGTGAATTTTATAGGACATTGGGTACTACATACAATTCTTCACATAAAGCAAGTTTGAAAAATCTAGTTGAAAGTGTAGAAGAGCACGAAGGAAAAATCTCTTTGCCTTCTGACTCAGAGGAAGTGAATCAATTTGTATATGAAAAAATAGATAGCAGTTCCAATGGATCAGATGACAATACAGGAACAGGAAGGCACTCATCTTATAGAGGTTATTAGTTATAAATTGTCATTTTGAACAATGTAATGTAATTATGTAAATACGTTAATGTAATTATGTAACAATGTAATGTAATTATGTGCAATTTATATATTTTATTGTTTCGTTACTCGAAAACCCTACTTGAATTGGGCTCAAATTCAGACTCGGACTCGAACTCGCCTCGAAAACTCGCACTTGGTACTCAACTCGTGTGCTCGTACTCGGACTCGACTCAAAAACTCAGACTCGACTCTACTCGTTTACTACTCGTACTTGGGCGAGTAGAGTACGAGCAGGGGGTCCCTGCTCGTTGGCCGAGTAGAGTTGAGTACGAGTAGGAGTACGAGTAGGGCGATACTTGACTCGACTCGACTCGTGTACAGCTCTAGTCACGAGTTGAGTCACTCAGCACCATTCCAGGGTGAAAAACCCGATCTGCTTTCATGACAGTGATCGGTTTTCCTGGAGTTGGGACCGGCGCCGCAAGCCGAGCTCTGGTTCACCAGAATCCGTGGGTCGATGTACTGTTTGCATTCGAGGCACTACAGAGTCAGCGACTCTGGTACAGTACAAGAGAACGGGTCCCAACTCAGTTAGGCCTGGGTACAAATCGCCCTGGTTAAATCCAGTTTGGGGCAATCAAAGCTCGCCCGATTGAGGGATAACCCAACCAGTTTCCCCTAATTGAGCCAACTCAATGCTCTATAATGAGCTGACTTGGTCCGTTTCCCAACTGAGTTAAGCCAACTCTGATCATCTGGAGATGATTTAAGTAGCATTAGATTCAATGGGTCAGTGATTTAACCCTGTAGTTAGTAAATTTCTTAAAGACCAACTCAACAAGTTGTTAGTTGAAAGCCCAACCGAGTCAACTTGGTACTTACTCACTGGGATTTTATAAATACTTTATTTAGGGGCTGTTTGCAACAGATATACTTAAAAGACATTCTCCTTCAACAAATCTCAAACCAGGAGCTTATAAACTCACCTCATTCAATCAAGGTGAGGGATATCCCACACGGCTTCAACATTTCATGGAATTCTAAAGTAGTATGTATAAAGACATTGTAACTGTGCCAATAGTAGTGTTGTTCCTTTAATTTTAATGAAATATTATGTGGAAATACCTGAATTTGGTCACTCTAATCCATCTCATAAGGATGTTAGCATATTCATTTTGCCACATATGAAATTGTCTTAAATGCATGTACACGCCCACTAGTTATATTAGACGTAAGAATCCTTGTTTCCATTCCATTGATAAATTGCCACAATTCTCATCATGTAAAGTAGATTTGTTATACTTTAATTCTGACCAAGTTTTAGAGTGACATTAATAATAGGTTAGCTCTTTAGTTTTCTCATAAGAAGGTGATGGACATGCATTAGTACATTAAATTCCTTTACTCAAATCCTATGGTTGATAACTATAACATTGTAATGTGACTTTATGATATTTTAGTAGAGGCTTGATTTTAACATAATCCTACTAGTAATGATAAGGATCATGATATTTTATGTCAATGTTAAGTTAGGTGTCGAATGTTGTCTTGAATGAGAAATTTTGAACAAATTTGTATTAACCTTACATACTTGAAATGTTATAACTATGAGCCCTCATTAGGAATAGAGCAAGTGAATGGACTTATATTGGGCTCACAGGTGGATGTTTGATACTCTATTAAAAGACCGTGAACTTTGATCATACTTATGAAAGCAATCTTGTAAAATATATATAAGTATCATGGTACATGACATCCATGCATAACATATGGGCTTTTCTGAGTGCTCAATGTAAACCACACTCTATCTGATTAGCCGTGAGTCCTATTACGTCAGTTAAACTCATAGAGAATGTGCATTTGGATCACTTTGGGTGCTCTTTCTTTCCATGAGGCTTTTCCGGGATTAGACACTCCTCGGGCGTACCCCGTGTATTTTTTCAGGAGATATTCTTGGGCGAACTCACATGCATGGTCTTTTCCGAGTGGCTAGTTCTCCTTGGGTGTATCTTTGAATATTTTCCTGGGTGACTAGATCTCCTTGGGCGACCCTTTATTTTGACAGTCGGATGTGCATCCCCAGATCTGTTACTTGAGCATACATTCATACATCCATACATGTGCATTTGAGTTTATATTATCCTTATTGTGATTGAATATGATTAGTTTAAACTGCATAGGAATGACATGATATGCATGAATCCTTGCGGGAAATCCCCACTGAGTTTTCACTCACCCAATAGTGCGGTTGCACCAAATAGATATAGGTATGATGGAGGAAGGTGACGCCTATGATGGTACCCCTGGCACGGCTAATGAGGAGTATGGAGAGGAAGGACAGAATGCTGATATGGTTGAGCCGTGAGAGCTCGACTAATGATATAGGACCTATTTACTTTCATGCTTTCAGAAATTATCTTCATTTTGCTTAGTTTGAGAATTGTAATTAAAAATCCCCAGCTGTGGGATCTCGCTTTACTTCTTCACTTTTATTCACATATGTTGAACTCCTTTTATCAGTTTATACAGTGGTTATTTCTCGATGTTATGAAATGTGTTGGTAATTAGATGAATGATAGTTTCATTTCATGACGTAAACCTTGGGTTCTCGTGCTCAAGCGATCGTCCTCGGGTTATGAGAATCAGTGCATTACAAGTTGGTATCAGAGAGAGAGTTTAGACAAACCATGCCTTTGGGAAAGAGTTTGTGAAATCTTTCAATATTTTAGGTTTAAGACTACATAGACATACACTTGAACTAGGAGGTGTAAAATTAGGTAGAGATTTCCCCTAGAGTTAGAAAATTTTAGGGACATATAGACCCAAGTGTAAATTCCTAGTCACTTTGGGTTCCATGGACCTCTAACACCTAGTCATAAACACCTTGACCTCTAACTATCAAATAATTTCATCCATAATAGCATTGCTATTCTAATAGCCATCCCGCAAAATTTAACTTCCAATTCAAGCATACATACCTGAAGAACTTGATTTGGAAAGTAGACCGAACAAATAGTTTTGAATTGCTTAGTCTTAAACCATGAAAACATTACCTTTCGCTACTTATAAGTTATAGCAAGGGAGTACTTCTTCTCTACTTCAGCAATTGTTGTTAATATTTGAGTGAATTTAGGTAATCATTCATTTGAATTTCAATATTAGCAATTTATTGAACTGTCTACTTCGTTGAATTGTCCAATTGTTTATTGAACACTGATTTCACATTGCTACGTAGGTTTTAATTCTATCATACTAGTTTTCTTAAGTATGATAGATGGAAAAATATCGTTGCTTGAATAGTCACAACCTTTGATTCATGGAACTGAAGTTATTAAACAGGAGTGGTCAGATCACTCACATAAATGTAATAAATTAGTGATGATTCACTTTACTTTACATACTATCCAAGTAGGAACCACTGTATATGTTTTAGTTTGCACAAGGGCATGTTTGAATAATTGTGCATTGTCGCCACTAGAGTATCAAAAATGTATTCGCACCCACCTTGAAGTGTGTAGTTAAATTTTATTTTTACCTTAGGGATATTGAGTTAAACCTTGCTAATTAGAAATTTTGATCATTGGACGTCTCCATTTCAAATACCGACAAATGTCCACCCCGTTTGATTACCTGAATTAGAGGAATTTAAACTTAGGCCCCATTTCTGACCATCACGTATCTAGAAGCAAAGACTAGAGATATAAACCTTTTAGAAGAATTTAATGAAGAAATTGTTTCCTTTGGGAAATTCCTTTTAGTTAGGAAGAAATTTTTCAGAGAACTTAGAATCCCTTGGAATGTAAAATCCTTATAGGAGAACTATTTGTCTTGCAGTGTGATTATGATAAAATAACGCACCCTGACTTTACGTCCCAAAATTTCAGGACACGATGCTCCCCAAAGAAGAAATCCCAGCAAGCCCAAGTATCTCTAGCGATGTCTCAAAATACAGGGATAACTAAAAGGGAGGAGAGTCTTATATATACTCCAGCACTCCCGGCGCAATCCGAGGAGCCTGACTCAGAATCTAGAGCGAGGGCCATCCCGTCACCCACCCAGCTCAGGCTGAGAGGACATCGTCATTTGAGGCGTAGTTAGGGATTCCTACACCGAATGCTTGGGAGCAGATGGTTGCCTTGCTGAGTTAGCAACAGGCCTTTATGTGAGAACAACAAGCTATAATGGAGGCTGCAGTCGCAGCTATGAATCAGAGACCGCGCGGGGCAGTTCCACGTCCAGTGATTGGGAATAATGCTGACAGCTTCAAGCATGGCCCCCGTCTCCCTAATAATGTCTTCATCAAAATCATGGGAGTGGGCCAGGCACATCTCTAGAGGGTCAGAGAATAAGGTCAAAAGTGTTCTATCTTCCACGAAAGAGTCAATCATATTAATGTCATGGAAATCGTCATCATCCTCTAACCGTTTGCCTGTGTTGAAAAAGATATTCAACTCCAATGTCATATTCCCGAAAGACATACTCATAACTTCATTCCTGCAATTGATGATTACGTTTGAAGTAGCAAGGAATGGGCAACCAAGAATGACGGGAATTTAAGTGCTCATGTTACTGATGAGTTCTGTATGCAGGATGATAAAATTTATTGGGTAGTAGAATCTGTCAACCTGGACCAACACATCCTCAATTATCCCTCTCGGTACATGCACAGAGCAATCAGCAAGTTGTAATGTGGTTAGGGTGGGTTTCAATTCACCAAAACCTAACTGTTTATAGACTGAGTAAGGAATCAGATTTACGCTTGCTCCTAAGTCAATAAGTGTGTGCTCAATTCAGTAGTTCTCAATTACACAAGGTATGGTTGGGATACCGGGATCTTTAAATTTCTGTGGCACATCTTGCTTTAGGATGGCACTCACTTTTTCAGTTAAGAAGATTTTCTTTTGAATGTTTTACCGTCTTTTGATCGTATACAAGTCTTTCAGAAATTTGGCATATGAAGGTATTTGTTTAAACATGTCAAATAGAAGAATATTGAACTTCACTTATTTCAACACCTCTAGAATGTCCTAAGAGTTAGAGAGAGGTTTTGGTATAACTAACCATTGGGGGAATGGGGCAATCGGCTTGCCTTGAAGTTCCGGTTCTAATTCTTGTAGAGCAATGCTAGGTCTATCCTTGTTATCCTCTTCCGGGTCCTTAGGCTTTTCAGCCCTTATCGGAATAGATTTGTCAATGGTCTTCCCACTCCTAAGAGTAGTGATAGATTTAGCTTGCTCCATCTGATTTAATGAGCTCGGGTCGCTAATTTCATATTGTGGTTTTGGACTGGGAAGAGGTTGAACTAGAAGGCTCCCCTTATTCCTAATCGTATTCCTTGTGTCAAGCCCTTGTATGGCTTTTGTAAGGTTTTGAAAGGCTTGTAGCATCCTCTGATTGAAAAGCTCTTGCTTTTGAAGATCTTTTAGAACCAGATCCTCTTGAGGTTTCTCTTGATTTAGAATTTGGTTGAAGAAACCTTGAGGGGTAACAATTTGTCCATTCCTCCAACTGAAGTTTGGATGATTTCTCTAACTAGGATTGTATGTATTGGAGGTAGGTCCATTGAAAGGTCTTTGGTAATTACTTATGGCATTACATTGCTCATTCAGTACCTGTTGAAAGGCATATATTGTTGGGCAATTTTCAATTGTGTGAATGCTGCAACCACAAATGCCACAAACAATTTCCTTACCCTTATCCTCCTTTAATCTCATGGCCTTGAGTTTTCGGGTGAGATAAGCCATTTTAGCATTGATATCATCATCCTCTTTCAGGAGATACATTCCACCCCTCTCTTTAGATTAAGTCGGCCTTGACATAGTGCTTGGTTTTGGGGAGATGTCCCATGATTGTGTGTTTTCAATAAGCTTATCAAAGTAATCTCACACATCATCTACACTTTTATTCATAAATTCCCCATTACACATTGTCTCGACTAATTGGCACATGGGAGATGTCAGTCCATCATAGAAAAAGTTCGTGATGCACCATGTTTTAAAATCGTGTTGTGGGCATGAACTGACAAAATCCTTGAACCGCTCCTAACATTGGAATAATGTTTCATCTTCCTTTCGGGCAAAGTTCATGATCGACTTTCTAAAGGTGTTCGTCTTATGGTATGGGAATTTTTTTTTATGAATTCCCTTGTCATGTCATTCCATCTACCAATAGATCGAGGACATAGTGAATGCAACCATGTCTTAACTTTTTCTTTCAAAGAAAAATGAAAGAGTTTCAGCCTGACCGTGTCATTAGACACGTTTGGAAAGTATAAAGTGGCTATAATCTCGTCAAACTCTTTCAGGTGTAGATACAGATTTTCATATTCAAGCCCATGAAATTTTGGAAGGAGTTGAATTACCCCTAGCTTGATATCCATATGTCCTATATTTTTTAAAAAAACCATGCATGAGGGTGTACTCACCCTCGTCAGTTGTAAATAATCTTGTAAAATACGAGGCAGGGGTGCTTGATGCACCTCATTTTCATCCTGGACTTCCTTAGCCCTAGGTTAAAATTGTTAATTTACCGGTTGATTTGCAGCCATAACCTCAATTAACTCTAAGGATTTCGAGTGGTGTATAATCCTGCGATGGATAGATAACCCCTCAACCAATCCTCCTTCACTCAAAAGATGTCGAGTGTTGTCACGGAGCCACTTGGGCATGAAACACTCTCAACCCTCAATTTCAAAATCTAACCTAAACCTAAAAGAGAGAAAGGAAATAGAAATCTAAAAAGAGAAAGGGAATTAGAAAGAAGTTACCAAATTAGAAGTTCCTAATTAAAATCCTGTAAAACAAAACAAAATTAATCAGTTTCTAAAAACAGAAAATAACAAGTTTCTAAATCTAAAATTAGAAAGTAAGTTAGTTTCTAAAAATAAAAGAAATCCTAGAAGTAGAAAGTTTTTAGAAATAGAAAACAAACCCTAATCTAGAAATAGAAAGAGATGAAAATTAGAAAGAAATTACCAATTAGAAGTTTCTATAATAGGATCCTACAAAACAGGAAAGTTAGGTTAGTTTCTAAAATAAAACAGAAAAACCCTAATCCTAAAAATAGAAAATAACAAACCCTAATCTTAACCTAATTCTAAAACTAAATAACTTCAGAAAAATGAAACCGTTAGTCCCTGGAAATGGCGCCAAAAACTTGTTCACAAACCCAAGTGTAGGGTCGCGATGTAGTAATAATCTCTGTGAGACCAAGGTCGAATCCACAGGGACTGAAACTTGTACGTATTTTGAAAGTAACTAGAACTATAACTAGAAGATATAATCTAAATATGGAGATTTTAAGAGAATAATTGTAAATTATGTAACTAAAACTTGTAAATTCAAAGGTGGAAAACTAGGGTTTCCAAGGATCTACTTGTAGAGATCAGGGCGATCTATGCTTGATTCACAAACACAACTGGAATTAGAGTCCCATCTTCATCCAATTGGAAGATATCTCAGTAAAATTAAATATGAACTTTCTTTGCTTTAGTTCTCAATAGATGAGAGGTATGAGAACTAGAATTGATTCCATCACAAAACCATGCCCATGAGACAAAGCAAACAATAGAATTTACCAATCCACAACCAATCTAGGAGAATTGTGATGGTAAGGGAAGATTCCATCATCCAACCATGCCTAGCAGATGATGGTGAATAATAGGATTTCCTAATTTTACAATCTCAATAAAAAGAACATACTCAAAGCTATTGCAGATCCATTGTAATATAAGTCACAACAAATCATTAAAAACTAAAAGTATTTCTTATAATCAAGCCAAAATCAAAGAGAGTTCAATACATGAATCAAAGCAATCGAAAACAACCCATCATGCTACAAGCTTCACCTCTTAGCCCTAGCTAAGAGGTTTAGCCAATCATAAACATGATTAAACTAAAAGCTCTTAATAAAAACTAACTAAGAAAAACTAGAAAATGGGAGGAAAAACTCTTTGAAGACGGATGCTCCACTCTCTCTCTCTCTCTCTCTCTCTCTCTCTCTCTCTCTCTCTCTCTCTCTCTCTCTCTCTTCTTGTTCACGTCCTCCTTTTTTTTCCTTGCATTCTCTCTCTCCCCTTTATATAAGTTGTCTGTAGGTCGGCTGGGGTCGGAAAATCGACTCTGTTTCCACACTCCAATTCGCAGCAGAACCAGAAACGCAGAAACATCTTGCGATTAATCCAAGTTTAAGAGGAAAGATCCTCCAGTCCATGAAATCTGACCACATAGGAAGGGTCAAAATCCCCTCTCACTACGTTTGGACGGTTTGGATCAGCCCCTTGGTTCGTGTTTTAATCGCCTATCGTGGCGGATCGTTTAGTTTTCTCGAATGCACGCCCTGGAAAACTCTTGCGCTGTGATGATCGGTGGGCCCATGATCGGTGCTGGCAGAGAAATCCACTCTGTCCATTGGATTCGTGGCGAAATTTCGGTCGGAGTTGACGTGGTACAACTCGGATTCAATGTGGCCCACGGGATTTTTCTTGCCGCCGTTCGTCCTGCATTTGAACGGTTGAAAACCGATCTAGTTGTCCTCTTCCGATTTCCTCTTATAGGTCTTGATCAATCTGTTTGTTGAATTCTAATGGATGGTTCGGATCGGACTGATGAATCAAGATGGTGGCCCACAAGGACCATTCGCAAGAAGCCCTGTTTCTGTTTCGCAGGCGGAAGAAGAACTTCCGATTTCGTGCGGGTCAGTGGTCGCTGACCGTTTTGGGCTGTCCGGTGCACAGCGAGTGCACGGCTGCTGTGTACACCAACTATGTAAAGTGGGTCCCACTTTGATGTTTTGAGAAATTTATTCCATCCATCTGCTTTCCCATCTAATTTAAGTGGTTAAGGCCAAAATCGAGGCATATCCAAAGATCAGGTGGTCCCAAACTGTCAATGATCGATCTGCCTTATAGCTTTGATGATTCTTGAGCGTTAAATCCATGCTTTTAGTATCCTTTTCAACCCATGCTCTTGAATTCACCTTGCAATACAAACATGATTAAAATAGAACATTAAGCATTATCATGTTCATAAAACCAAGTAATAAATGGGATCCAATATACAATATTTGACCCTCAACAACTGGCAAAATCAATGGAAGTCCCTTATCCAGCCAAGATGGCTGCTCCCATAGACTGATCAACTTGGGGGTTGGTTGGAAATAGGTGTGCCAGGTCTGCTACTTGAAGAAGTGTTGGGATTCCTAGTACGATTTTCACCAAGTATCGGGAAATATATAAGGACGAAGTGAGATGGAGTCTGGGAAAACAAATCTGCCCGAAGAATCCTCAAATCCCGCCCAAACTAAATGAAGGTCATCCCGTAACGGAGAAGTTCTCTTTACAAGTGATGGACATTTAGTGAGGCATAATAAGGAGGAAGAGGAATGCCTTTAATTAAACCAAATGGCGCACACACAATTCAATGCTATTCTTGACATTTAGATTATGGACTGACAATGCCCCACTAGTAGGGAGGTCTTGAGAAATAAAAAAAAAAACTGGGCCACAATTGTCGCAACAGTTCTAGAGTAGTAAATTAAGAGGACTATGATTGAGGCATCTAAGATAGTCTAGACAATGAATTATTCCAGAAAAAGGGAAAAAGTTCTCATTTAGGAGTTTCTTCAGGTCAATCACATAGAAGTGCAGATGTTCTTGCAGCAAGAGTTTCTTAATACTGTAATATGTCAAGCGACAAAAATGGTAAGTAGGCAACCTGTGAGGAATTTCCTTGAAAATCTTAACGTAGAGCGATGAAAAATATTCATAGAGCCGTAATTAGAGTAGTCATAAGGGTCCTGCACAGTGATGGAGGTTCTTAGTGGCGAGATTACAGAGGAACATATACAAATGAGAAAGAATGAAAGGGGCAAGGGCTAGAAGGTGTCTAGTTGTCAATAACTCAGCCAACTCATTGTATTCCTTGCTCAAAGAGTACCATGGGGTGGATGGTTTGATGTACTTGATCGGGGCAGGGAGACTTGTCAGAGCACAAACATCAAGTACTGTTGAACTCATAAAGCCTTGAAGAAAATAAAAATTATTAAGTTTGAAATATTGCATATTTTTCCTATTTATACTTTCATTTTATAAACATGATAGTGCTTAATCGATCTAATTATACATGTTTTCATGTGCGATGTGATTTCGAGAGCTTAAGGTGAAATTAATGCTAAAGGAAGATTTATGCTCGAAAGATTACTAAATGAAGATTTAGAGATTTGAAAGTCATTAATGAAGAATTCATATGCCAAAGATCGAAGAAAACCCAGTGATGAATGAAGAGAATCAAAGATTTGAAGTGAAGAAAAGGAATCTTGAAATTGTCCTAAAAACAAACATATTCATGAAATTTCCCGAAAAGGCATATTCTGAAACTCTGACTCTATTTTGGGAAACTGCGCAGAGTGTGTAAATTTGAGGTGGTTTAAACTCTGAGTCTATTTTGAAAAATTGCGTAGAGTGTGTAAATTTGAGGAGGTTTATAGATTTTTTCAACTTAGTGCAAAGGTTGAAGTTCTACAACTATAAATAGGACTTCCCAGGATGCTCCAAAGCATCTTTTAGGGTTTGGAAAGATCTCAAGGACCATATCACAAGAGTGGAACAGCCACAGAAAAGTTTTTCTTCTTCCCTAGTTTATTTTTCATGCTTTGTTTAAGAGATTTGGTTTCAATCATGTCTATGTTTAGCTAAACCTCTTAGCTTGGGCTAAGAGGTAAAGCTTGTAGCATGTTTAAATGTTTATTTTGCTTTGATTCTTGTTCTTATTGAACTTCATTGATTTTTAGTTTGATATTAAATGAATATTTTCAGTTTTCTATGATTTATTGTGACTCAAATTACAATAAATGCTGTGATAGTTTTGGATATCTTCTTTTCCTGTTTTAAGATTGTGAGATTGGTAAATCCTGTTCTTCATCATCGTCTCTTGGGTATGATAGGGTGATGGAATCCCTTCCAATTATAACGATTCTCCTCCATTGAGAATTAAGTCAATGAAAAAGTTCAGATTTGATTTAAATTGCTTTATCTTCCAATTGGATAGGATATGACAGGACTCCAATTCCAATTATGTTCCTTGAATCAAGTAAGGTAGCATCTTGATAGCTACAAGTGGATCCTTGACACCCTAGTTCGCACCGTTAAATTCATAAGTTTTAATCAACATTATTCACCATTACCCTCAATTATTCAAATTTCAATTTAGATATTTTTCTAATTCTAATTCTAGTTATTTTCAGAATACGTACAAGTTTAGTCTCTGTGAATTCGACATCGGTCTTACCGAGTTATTACTACATCGCAACCCTACACTTGGGGCTGTGAACAAAAATGATTTATGTCTATTGTCATAAATAAAAAGAACTCATTTAGAATGATTAGCCTCGTTTCCTTTCAATAATCGCCTGAATAAAACACAATATTGGTGGCCGAGAAGACTATGGATCTTTGATCCCAGTCTCCAATTTATCCATTACAGTGAAGAAAACACCAATAATTCAATCAACCCTTGAGTCAAGTAGACTCTGGCCTGCCCACTTATCCTACTCACACATGCATCTATTAAATTTTGGCCCTTAAGTGCAATCCTAAAAGCAGGATCCCATGATTTGGGGAATCAATTAGCTGTAATCAATCATTTAGGCAGGTGTCATATCCCCGATATGTTTTTCCTGCATAATGATTTTCCCGGCGTCTCTTTAGCCACTTCCATCAATGATTCCGCCCAATGTTCTTTCCTCCGGCAATAATCTCCTTTACTCTCCCAAATTCCCTTTGTTATAATACTCTTTTTCCCTCCCTGATTGTCCCATTATCAAGGATTTCATCGTGTCCGCTTGTTGGACCATAACCGGTCCCTTCATTGGAAGATTGTGGCCACTATCATTTGATATTTTCCAGTAAACTCCCCTCATTGGAAGATTGTGACCACCAATATTTGATATTTTCTTCAGGGGAATGTGTGTAATTATCATTTCACATTTTAACCGTCTATATATCGGCAACCCATAAAGTGAAAGCTTACAACCGTACAATGAAAGCGGTGTACAGGTTTCGATCACCGTGGTATGCATAGAAGGAAAGCCGATTGCCTGTGAGACTCTGGCACAGATATCTTCTTGTGCCCAGGGCTGTGTGGGGCCCAAAGAGATGTTACTGACAAATCCACTCCGTCCATCTGTTTTTAAAGATTTCAATAGGGTAGGATTCAAAAAATCAAGCGGATTGAAAAACTCATGTCGGCCATAACACACGAAACAGTGGGGATTGAGCACCGGGGTATGACATAAGTATCAGGATGTTATTTGTTCCTACAGTTTATCTGAGTGGTAATAACCCTATAAACGATTTGGATGGCATATAAACATCATGGTCAGATCCAAGAAGGTTTAAGCAATGGAGGTTTCTGTTTCCACTGTTTCTCTGGTGTGGCCAACCTGAGTTTTGGATCTACCTGAATTTTAGAATCCTGACCTATTATGGTTTTCCAAAACAGATGGACCGAGTGGATTTATCACGGAAATCTCTGTGGGCCCCACACATCCCCGCGCACAGGGAACTAGGCAATCCGCTTCCGCATGGAAACGGATTGGCTACCACGCTGCCACCAGCTGGTGGCTGATGGTCGCTGCTATGTGGTCCCACGATGATGTATGTGTTTCATCCATTTTTACAGATCATTTTGGGCTCGATCCCGAGATTGAGAGGGATATAAATCTCAGGTGGACCACACGACAGGAAAACAATAGTGTATGGATATCTACCATTAAAATCCTCCTAAGGCCCACTGTACTGTTTATTTGACATCCAATCTGTTGATTAGGTAATACAGGCCCAGATGAAGAGAACAAACAAAGATAAGCTTGATCCAAAACTTATATAGCCCCCAAAAAGTTTTTAATGATCGACGTTCATTCAACACTTTTTCTTGTAATGTGGCCCATTTGATACTGGGATATACCTCATTTTTGGTCTTATACCATAAAATGATCCGTAAACATATATGGACAGAATAGATGAAACAAATACATCATAGTGGGGCCCACAAAACACCGACCATCAGCCATGGGCTAGTGGCAGGGGGAGTAGCCAATCCTTTCCCTTTCGCATGGAAGTATATAGCTCCATCCGCCGGATTTTAAAAGCCCGTCTAACTTGCAAAGCTTGGGACACTGCAGCCGATGATTCCTTTCTTCAAATATCAAAAGAAAAAGAAATTCCCGAAGTACTGCCTCCAGTAAAAGTCACTTTGCCTGGCTCTTCCAGGTGAGGACGGGCCCCACCTAGTACATCTGTTATGACTGACGTGGTGGGATTTGATTGGCCACGTGCTGCTGTCGGAGGTGACCAGATGCGATGGAGGTTTGAAAGTTCTTAGGTTGTGTACGGTTGGGATTCAACCAGATACGGCTCACGTGTAGATGGAAAACATACCAGAGATGGCTTGGAGCACACCAACAACTCAAAAGCTAGGACTTTTCATCACGCCGTATACCAAAAATATTAGATAGCGAGTTAAGTATGTATGTCCAATTTGGGCCGTAGGATCTGTATCTAATCAGCATACTAAAGTGCTTGGAGATATTTGATACTTTGAGCTGCATATGATGCGCACTTGGAAGTGATGCACGTGAAATATATTAACCCAAATTATAAAAATAAGGTTCCTTGGACAATCCCAACCTCTTATTGACGGACGCTTGTTTATGAAATAAGATAATTGGATTTTATTCATTACTTACCAATACCTTATTTTAATAAGTTTCGTTGGACAATCCTAACCTACTATTCACTGACGCTTGTTTTATGCAAAAAGACCGTTGAATTTTATTCGTTCTTAAAAGTCCAACAATTTAATATTTCAATAACTAAATAAGGGTAATTTTTTTGCTTCTAATAAACATGCACTGGGCCTGGTTTAGTTTTATTTTTTAAGAAAGTAAATTGTAATTGCCTGCTAAAGCATCAAAGTATCTCTCAATATATCTATGGCACGTAGACAGTGTATCCTGCCTAATGAACGATCAGATGCGGACGCAGGTTGCCTGCAAAGGCCTATTACTGGGGATGGGAAGTCATGTGGGGTCCACCGTGATGCTTGTCAGAAATCCACCCTGTCCATGCATTTTTGGGATCATGTTAGGACTTGGCTCAAGAAAATGAGGTAAGTGTTTGGCTCAAATTCAGTCACACACATGCTATGCGTGCTGGAGCTGGATATGACTCAAATTAAATATAACTCCTTACCCACGCACCAAGACAATCTGATTAAGATTAAGACCGAATTTGTAAAGATCATATGCTTATTCAGCCACCAATCGTGATAAGACAAGCATTGGAGCTTGTCCTTCAAATGAATTTTTTTCAGAAAGAATTTCAATATCGTGATTGCAACTATAGTTCAACACATAGATCTTGGATCTGAGTATCCATTATGGTGTGGTGTGTGTGTGTGATGTGTGTGGAAAAAAAGGTCTAACGATAGAAGAATTTTTTTATTTTTTTTATTTTTTTTTTTAAAGATAAAAATTGAAAGTATTTTATTAATGATTTTTACAATTTTGACATTCATGATCGGCTTGAGGGATGACGATATGTTCGTCGTCCAACATGGACTAAGCTTTGTAATAGTATAGTTTTGATGTGTAGGATGGTCGTTTGTTCGTTTCTCAATTGAAAATCGGGTTTCATGAGAAAATGACCAATGGAGGATAAATCTTCGATAGTCTGTTTGTTGCTATGTTGAAAATCGGACATCATGACGAGGTGGTCAGTGGGGTGATAATTTATTTGTGGATTTAGTGGGAACCAAGCACGTGGCAAGATAGTCATGAATCGACTATTTGTTTGTCATCTGGTGTGGACCAAACTTCATGGCGATATGGCTGGTGGAATCACTTAACGCATAGTAGAAAAGCCCTACAACCTTCTATTTAAAACTAAGTGATCTTCTTTGCGATTTAACAAGATGTTGTGGATGAAGGATAGAGAGATAAATTAAGTATTTAAAACTAGGGCCCATGCTATGAGGAATGATGGAGGACTAAACTATAAAATAAAGTAAAGAGATAAGTGTCCATGAAGGACAAATAGATGTGGTAATATAGAACTGGGTTTGATTGTAATAGTGTTTGTCCTCAAGCCCTTCTTTAAGTGCTGCTTTTATAGACTTGGAGAGGTGGTGACCGCATGTAAGTTTCCTCAATGAAAGAGATTTGAATAGTTGGTCATGCAAATCTAATTAATTCACCATATAAGTGTAACCTACTGGGACGACCATGTGTGTAAGAGATCGCATACATCTATTGGCACTCGGTTTGTTTTCTATCACGTACGGTATGTGCGGGTGTGCTAGAATCGATATAGTGGTTTGATTCAAACCGAATAACTTTGACCCCCAATGGTCAAAATAGGTAGATACGTTAAACTTAACGGTATATAACTGAATCTAAGGAGATTGGTCGCCTACTCAGCCACTCACAGAATATCGGTAATGATCAGGAAATAATCGGAGGGTAGGATTTTTCCTCCAAAGATGGGTTGCGCTTTGTCTTTCACAAGAAAGGACTTTTCAATATACCGATGCAATTAAACAAAAGTAAAACTTATATTTGATCACTGAGAACAATTGTATGAATGCTAATTCTAAAAGAACTACTTGTATTAGATAAGGATCAAGCTAGCATATGAACATAAACTTAGATTACAACTAAGAAATTACCATTATTGGATTATCACTACTCCTAAGATAAAATGAATTAACTAATATAAATTGATAGATTTGATTTGTTTGTTAGATTTGGTTGTTTTTTACTTCACTAATCTTTCTGCTATTTATAGATTTCTTATGTAATTATTCATCAACTGTTTCTCTTCTTTATTGGATTATTATGGCAATTGAGGCATCACCATTCAGATCATTCCCTTGTTACGTTTTTCATTTTGATTGTTCATCTTCTATCTGCCAAGCTTTATTCTCCTCGATCATGATTTTCTCTTCGACCACATTCTACTTCTAGATGTCTTGGCCGCACTACTTTGTCGGTCACTTGATGACGTGCATCATTAAATTGATGACAACTATGATTCTACATAAAAACACTCCAAGTATCTCAGAAAATCTTTTCATACACCTCATATCTCTTGTGTAATGCCACATGTCACCTCCCTATTGACTTTTCTCATAACAGTCTCACGTTGCTTCACCTTTGGGTAAGAGGTGAAAGCGATGTTGTTTGGTTCCCCGATGCAATTAATGTGAACGACCGTTCGTTCACTTGTCAATATCCCATTGATTCCACCTGACTGAGGCTAAATCAAATGACAGTCTGTACCTCTCATATGCCAGTTATCCTTGTGACACACTGCATATAATCGTCTTGTACTAGAAATCATAATTGCCCTTTCATTAATGCACACATATTGTAGTCGATATATAAACATTATATAGGGTCGGTGTTTGCCTTCTTGCACCTCTTACTTCTTCTCTCTCACTTAGACTTCTTTCTTCATCCGATCTTCCTCCAATCACCATGGCCGCATCTTCCTCCTTCTCCGTCCAAGTCTTCCACCAGAGGGCTTCATAAAGGATTTAGATGTCATTTCTTCTGGAGTTGTCAATGACCTCCTCTTTAATGCTCTTATTGAACAAAATAAGGCATACTTAAACACTTAGTCTAGCCTTACATCCTAAAATCACTCACGAACAGCTTCATGAAATAAAGTCATGTTTTCCAAGGTGCCCTGATGAAGTTCTGCTCATTCAGTTTGATCACTTCCCAGATCCTACCAACACTTTCAAAGCTTTGAGATCATGGCCGAAACCAATGAATGGTTGGGTAGATGGTATACTTATTTAGAAGAATAACATACTGATGCATGGAAACAGGCTGATATCTATGATTGTATCATCCTATATTTTCACAAATATCTACCTAATTTTCTTCTTCTTACAATAGCTTCAACTTTTTGGAGTCGATCAACCAATACCTTTCATTTTAGATGGGGCCTCATGGGTCCGACAATCATGGATGTTTATGCCTTTACTCCTTACAACAGCCTACTCTACTTTCATAGCTATTCAATGCAAATCTCAGGACAGTTGATGACCAAGAGCACATGGATTTTCTCCTTATGTGGATATGTCATTTTTTTCTTTATGTGGGTGATCTTCATATTACGAAGGAATACATTTATCTAGCTAAGGTACTTGCTCAAGGATGTTAGCTTGTCATTGCCTCATACGTGCTCGTCCACTTATATTAGAGTATGTTTAAAGTGACCACCAAATGTTTTCACCATTCTAGCAAACCTATTTGGCTCATCCAGATGTGGCTTTATGAATATTTTGGGGCAACTTTGTCAAATTCATTCCCCACTAGTTTGGATTTTAGTTCTTTCGTCCATTGTAACATCCTTTGCCTTAAAATTCATCATTCTTTTGCCGACTACATGAACTTCTTTCTTTCTCTTAACCTCGATAAATTCAACCATTCTTTATGTCTTTTTAATAACAAAGAATTTGGTCTGGCCTAGTTCGTAGAAGAATATGAGTCGACTGATATCGAGATGGTTGGTCTTAAAGATCAAGCTTAGAAAAGATATTTGATTTGTTGAGACCTTCCATATGGTGGCACGGTAGATTTAGGTATCAATGCCAAGGCTGGGATTGAGCAATATTGTTCCAATCTCCTTTCTTGTCAATTTGGTTTGGCCTAAGACATTCCTTATGTCACGCCCCAAACTCGGAAACCAGGCTCACAAAATTTTCAATCGCTGAATCCGGTGCTGACAGCCTCCTTAGCACCCCATTCTCGGATCTCAGCGCCTATACGCCAGCTTCCGATCCTAGGATCCTACAAGGAGGATTTGCAATATGAATTTGTCTCGTAAGAAGCATAACCACAAGTATACCCAAATCACAAGAACAACATCATCACCACATATCCACTAATACAAACATTTGAATACGATGTTGAAATGGAAATATATATATATATATATATCGAAAATTAAAGCTCCAGACCGTTGCACGCTCCATTCTCAACGCTGCTGCAACCTAACGCCACCTACACGCATCTATCGTGCATAAGCTTATAGAAAGCTTAGTAGGTGGTGAAAGCGTGTGTGCAAGATAAGTGCCGAGTATGCAATACAATGCCATAAATCATACAATATCGAAATAGGCGGAAATATTGACAAGATCATGAATCATACGATATCAGAGTAAGCGGAAATATACTGATAAGTTCATGAGTGCCATCAGTTATAACAAAGCTATGCGATACAAGGCATGAATGATAACGGCCATATCAATACAGAAACATGGCAATCCAAAATGTTAAATGCTGCGGATGCCATGCTATATGCGGTGCAAATGAAATGAACAAACTGGAGTGAATTCAGGATCATAGTACGTAGTATCGTAGGCTATGGGGTCCATCACAAGGGACTTCTATCCAAATCAGTCCCATACCTAAATTTAGATAGTCAGACTCAATGTAGTAAACTCCTGATTTAAGGTTAGTCGCACGCCCTAACCGAAATCCTGGCCGTTACGAAGGTACATATAACAAATAGTTGCACACCACTAGCCTGAGTGAATAGTGAATGAATTAATGAGTATGCAACTCCTGCTCAATAAGTCCACATATCAGCACCGTACGTCTCTGGGATCATCACCGGGGTCTAGTACACTCTAAGCTGGCTACCGCCCCAGCCGTCCGCGTAACCCAAGGAGTGGAAAAGACCTCACTACCCACCTACCAGTAGTATAACAATGCCTACCCGGCTCGTTGATAGTGGACCCATTTGGGAGCTGGTTAAACTCAGCCTAACTTATAGCCCCCTCACTCAGGCGGATAAGGCCACATCCCCTCCCAACCGACCACGACACAGTGGGAGACGCGGCCTACTAATATTCGGCACTCAGGCGCTCATGTATCCACTCGGTCTAGACGTTGGGGCGTCTCCTGGCCTCGGAGGTTTAGGGACTTTTACCCACGGACATCCAAAGTTTCCAAATACTCGAACCAAACATTTTCGGTGTCCCATCTGGCCATCCACGACATGCCTGTGGAGGTCACAGTCCTGATGTCGCTAGGGCGTATAGTAATCACAATCACACAATGCAAGATACGTGAATCATGTAGTCCAATCATGTATCAATCCTGCACATATCGTGCACTCATATGGGATAACTCCAACTATTAGGGAGTCTTATAAACCATCTGTACTATGGCATATGCAAGGGTCAATCACATCTCACGATAAACATGCAGATGATGCGTATGGGCATGTATCATGATGCTATACTGTCACATACTCATAATCAGTATCAATAACCGTCATCAACAATCGGCCTCGACAATGTAGACATTTAATCAACATTATCCCTAAGGAATGACCCACATAGAGCCTAACATATAGTGGACCCATGGCTTAACATAAGGACCTAATATACTACACCATGGGCCTCAAGAGCTTAATTCACATCACGATGGGCCTCTCACATGGGCCTAATATACATCACAATGAACTCCATCACCTGGACCTCAAATGCATCCCATGGCTTAACACAAGGACCTAATATACTACACCATGGGCCTCAAGAGCTTAATTCACATCACGATGGGCCTCTCACATGGGCCTAATATACATCACAATGAACTCCATCACCTGGACCTCAAATGCATCACAATGGGCCTCATCACATAGACCTCATATTCATCACATTGGGCCTTAAACACGAGCTGTATATACATCACATAGGTCTCGACAATCGGCCTCGACAATCGAAATTGGCCTCAACAATCGGAATCGACACTCAGAATCAACCTCGATACTCGGCCTCGACAATAAAAAACGGCCTATACAATCAACCTCGACAATCAGAATCGACCTCGATACTTGGCCTCGATAATCGGAATCGGCCTCGACAAATCAAAATCGACTTCGATACTTGGCCTCGATAATCGAAATCGGCCTATACAATCGGCCTCAACAATCAGAATCGGCCTCAACAAATCGAAATCGGCCTTCATACTCGACTCGATAATTAGAATCGGCCTCGATACTCCGCCTATATAATCGGCCTCGACAAATCAGAATCGACCTCGATACTCAGCCTCAACAATTGGAATCGGCCTATACAATCGACCTCGACAATCGGAATCAGCCTCGATACTCGACCTCGACAATCGGAATCGGCCTATACGATCGGCCTTTACAAATCGAAATCGGCCTCGATACTCGGCCTTGATACTCAGCCTTGACAATCAGAATCGGCCACGATACTCAGCCTTAACAATCAGAATCAGCCTATATAATCGGCCTTGACAAATCAGAATTGGCCTCGACAATCAGAATTGGCCCATACAATTAGCCTCGATACTCGGCCTCGGCAATCAGAATCGGCCCATACGATCGGCCTCAAAAATCAGAATCGGCCTAGACAATCGAAAATGGCCTCAATACTCGGCCTCGACAATCAGAATTGGCCTCGATAATTGGAATCGGCCTCGACAATAGGAATCGACCTATACGATCGGCCTTAACAAATCGGAATCGGCCTCGACAATCGGAATTGGCCTCGATACTCGACCTCAACAATTGAAATCGACTTATACAATTGGCCTCAACAATCGATATCGGAATCGGTGAGAATGGGCCTAACAAGGCCCAAGGGAAGGTCACAATGTGGACATCCAACCATCATTACCCATCAATGTGGATACTCAACTAATAGCAGTGGCCCAGATAGAGCTGAACATAAAGTGGGCCCATGGCCTCACACGAAGGCTTAATATACATCACAATGGGTCTCATATAAGGGCTATATACACAACAGGTGGGCCCTGCACATGGGCCTCAGATACATCACACGGGTCACAACACATGGGCCTAATGCACATCAAGCGGGCTGCATCAATGGGCCGCACTAATGGGCCACATCACATGGACCTAATATACGTCATGGTGGGCTACATCACATGGGCCTAATACGCATCATGATGGGCCGTATCACATGGACCTCGAACACATCACATGTAATCTTGCACTTGAAGTTATTGTGGTAAAGACCTTTGTTCTTGTACATGAGAAGCATAATCTTAAATATGTAGATACGCTACACAAGAATAGGTTCTAAGAGGTTTTGGCACTACAAAATTTGACAATCATAGGAGTTAGAAAACATAGCACTTATAGTAAGTCCATAAATACCATCAACCTTATTCAGGTTATGCAATACAAAAGCATAGTAAACCAAATGCTGTGTTGAGGATGCAATGCAATATGTGGTGCGACTGAAATGACCAAGCTGGAGTGTGAAGTCGGGATGATAGTACGTAGTATCACAAGCTGTGGGGTTCATCACAAGGGACTTCTATCCAAACCAGTCCCATACCTAAATTTGGATAGCTAGACTCAATGTGGTAAACTCCCGATCTTAAGTTAGTCGTGCGCCCCAACCGAAATCCTGGCCATTGTAAAGGTACACATAACAATTAGTTGTGCACCACCAGCTTGAGTGGATAGTGAATGAATGAGTGAAATACTGAGCACGCAACTCCTGCTCAATAAGTCCACGTATCAGTACTATATATCTCTGGGATCATCACCGGGGTCTAGTACACTCAACGCCACCTGCCGCTCCATCAAGCGCACAACTGGGTAAGTGGAAGAGACTTCACTATCCACCTGCCCAGTAGTCAGTCAATATCTACTCGGTATGTCGATAGCGAACCCATTTATGAGTTGGTCAAACTCAACCTAGCTATGCCTACTCCCTCGAGCGGGTAAGGCCACTCCCCTTCCAACCGACCACAACACAGTGGGAGACGTGGCCTACTGGTATTCGGCACTCGGGCACTCATGTATCCATTCGGTCTAGACGTTGGAGCGTCTCCTGGCTACAGAGATTTAGGGATTTTCACCCCAGGGACATCTATGGCGACCTTATGCTAGAACAAAATATTTTCGGTGTCCCATCTGGCCATCCACGACATGCCTGTGAAGGCCACGGCCCTGATGTCGCTAGGGCGTACGGTGGTCATATCACAAAATGCGAGATACATGAGTCATACCATCCAGTCATGCAGCAATTCTGCGCGTACCATGCGCTCATATAGGTAACTCCGTCTCTCAGGGAGTCCTGTAAACCATCAGCCCAATGGCATATGCAATGGTCAACCACATCTCATAACAAACATGCAGATGATGTTTATAGGCATGTATCATGATGCTATGCTATCACATACTCATAATCGGTATCGATAACTGCACCAAAAATTAGCCTCGACAATTACATCGATATCAGCCTCGACAATCGGCCTCAATAATCGGCCTCGACAATCGGCCTCGATAATCGACATCGATAATCGTCCTGGATAATCAGTCTCGATAATCGGTCTCGATAATCGGACTATATGCAAGGTGGGGTTCGTGGATGAATAGTCAATTTAAACCATAATATAAGGATCAGCCCTCGGCCGTGGATATGTCATATCCAGTAGCACAGAGCCATCCATCTACGGCGATGATGAACCATGTAACATTAATGGGGCCCAATGATTTGGGTTGACCCAAAATAATGAGAATGGGCCTAACAAAGGCCTAAGGGAAGGTCATAATGTGGACATTTAACCATCATTGCCATCAATGTGGATATTTAACCAACATTGCTCCTAAGGAGTGGCCCACGTAGAGCCTAACATATAGTGGGCCCATGGCCTCACACAAGGGCCTAATATACATCACCATGGGCCTCACTTAAGGGCCTACTACACATCACGATGGGCCTCACTCATGGGCCACATATGCATCATATTGGGCCTCAGTCATGGGCCTCATATACATCACAATGAACCTCATCACTTGGGCCGTGTGTACATCTCATCGGACCTCAAACACGTGCCTCATATACAACAAGTGGGCCTCACACACAACAGTGGGCCTCACACATACATAGTGGGCCTCCTATACAACCAGTGGGCCTCTCACATGGACCTAATATATATCACAATAGCCGCTCACACGAGCCTAATATACATCACAATGGGCCCTATCACCTGGCCCTCAAATGCATCATAATGGGTCTTATCACTTGGGCCCAATATACATCACAATGGGCCTCATTCATGGCCACATAAACATCACGTTGGGCCTCACCACATGGGCCATATAAACATCACATCAGGCCTAATCAAATGAGCTATAAATACATCACTTTAGGCTTCATCATAAGATGGACAGCGTGGATGTAAAACAAATGAGCGGCGTGGATGTAAAACAAGTGGATGGTGTGGAATACACCACATAAATCAAGTGGGCCCTAAGGAACTTGCTGATGTCCGTCAGGCAAACAGATGGACGGTGTTGATAAAAACACATACATCATGTGGTTTCCACGTGTGGGGCCCATGCTGCTGGGCAGCATGGATAAAACACTCACATCATAGTGGATCCCACCGTCCTTACTGGACGGTGTGGATACCACACGTGTGACCTGGCTCCACCATCCAGAAACTGGACTGTGTTAATATAAGATACATACATTGTGTGTGGGCCCCACAAAATTATCTGACATCATGGGACCCACAACACTTACTAACATTAATGCCTCAACAATCTAGCTGGTGTGAGGTACTCCAGCCAATCCGCATCACCGTCCATGGATTGGACAATGTGGATGCAATACATTAAATCAAGGTGGGTCCACACATCCTAAAATGTTAGACGGTGTGGATGTAATACATACAGGTGGGTCCCACTGGCACGTGGGCCACCCATGGGCAGGGCCGACCCCAAATACCCACTCAACCAGGTGGGCCTGCCTGGAAATAAAACACAGACATCACAGTGGCCCTGGCTGTCCTCTAGGTCTGTCCAGTTTGGACCCAGGCCCTAAAATGATCTCTCTAATGGACGGTGTGGGAAGAATACATATATCAAGGCGTGTACCACCGTCCAGCTGTTGGACAGTGGATACAACACATATATCATGGTGGTCCCACGGATGGACGGCCTAAATATAACACATATCATCAGGGTGGGGCCACGTGTCCAGCAAATTAACGGAATAGATGAAACATATACACCTGGTGGTCCCATTCGTCAGGGCAGGCCCACCATCCTCTGAACAGTGTGGATCATCATATACATCATGGTGTGGATCACACCCACGTCCAGATTGCTGGAGGGTGTGGATTTCACTCATACATCAGGTGGGTCCATGTACACATGGCCCACTTATTAAATTAAGCTGATATTTGTGGTTTCCTTCATCCAGAGCTATCCATCAATGGACAGTGAGGTGGGCTCCACCAACTGGATGCCTAGAAAAAATCTAGACGGCATGGATTTCGGCTGAACCCATTAGGTGGGCCACACACCCCATCATCACCATAAAAAATGAAAGGGAGAGAGAGAGAGAGAAAAAGAGGGAGGGAGAAACGTGATGGAGGGGAGGGACCCAATTACTATAGGCCCTCCCTTTCTTACAATGCATACATCAAAATGGGTCCCATCACAAATGGGCCCTCAAATCATCAAGATCAATGGTAGAAATCCTAGATCACCCAACATTTGCACTCCTTGGTCCCTTGGCTTCCTTAGCTCCTTGGCTTCAACTTTGATGGAAGATGATGGAGATTGAATGGGTAGGATGAGAGATGAGAGGGGTAGGAAGTGGGCCATGCACAAAGCTCTTCTCTCCTTAAGAAGCTTGGAGGTTTCCCTCCTTTGAGTTACTTAAAAGGAGTGAGAAATGAGAGAGAGGAGTGATGGATGATGGGTGGAGTGATGGGTGATGGGTGTAAGGAAGGGATGGGTGGAGAGAGAGAGAGAGAGAGTTGACTTTAGAAAAGGGAGAGGGATGGGTTGTGTACTTGTTGTACTTGACTTGTAATTGATTGATTGATGTAATGGGTTGTAGAGATTCTCTCAAAATTCACAATGTGTGGCATTTTCCTCGAAATAAACGCTGGCCCACAGCTCCTGGCCTGGGTATAGCATCGGCGCATAAGACACGGCGTTGGAACCGCGGCGACAGCGCGGTCGCTAGGGTACAAGTTTCGAGTCAAGCCGACTCAGATCTTTGGAAAGTAACTTAGGGTCGTGTGCAAATGCTAATCATAGGTCGCTGGTTGGTGAAATTAGACCGGGAGGACCGCGAAAGCCTATGGAATGGAATGATATGGTCTAGGATACAGGCCTAATGGGCCTCATATACATTAAGTGGGCAGCATCACATGGGTCGCACTAATGGGCCTCATATACATCAAGTGGGCCACATCACATTGGTCGCACTAATGGGCCTCATATACATCAAGTGGGTGCATCACATGGGTTGCACTAATGGGCCTCATATACATCAAGTGGGTGCATCACATGGGTTGCACTAATGGGCCTCATATACATCAAGTGGGCTGCTTCACATGGGCCGCACCATCTACACCATTCATCTATTTTAAAGATCATTTTAGAGCATTTCCCAAAAAAATGAATCATATCGATAGATCATCTGGACCACACTTCAAATAGGCGCGGAGATGATGATTGGAAGATCATTTAGACCATACCATAAATAACGGTGGAGATAATGATTTCTCTCGTTAAAATTTCCCGGGGCCACCATAACGTTTATTTTCCATACAATCTGTTCACAAGGTCACGAAGACCTGAATTAAGAGGGAAAAACAAATATCATAATAATTTAAAACTGCCGTGGTCCCAAGAGGCTTTCAATGGTGATCGTTCAATCCTCCACATTTTCTACAGTGTGGTCCACCTGGTATACTGATTTGCCTCATTTTTTTGTGTGTCTTAAGCCTTAAGATGAGCTTGCCAATTGGATGGGCAGTTTGGATGTAACATATACATCAAGGTGGCCCACCGTCCAACTAATGGATGGTGGATACAACACTTGCATCATGCAGGGGCCTCAGAACTTGTTGGCATCATCACAGCAGCTACATGCTGCTGGGGCCCACAAAACTTACTTATGTTAGTCCAGATGGACGGAGGGCTGGGATAAAACCCATACATCATGACTGGGGTCCACACGTCCCAAAAATGGACGATGTGGATATAAACCACATGCATCATGGTCATGGGGCCCACTTAGATGGATGGTCTGGATGATCAGACCCCACTTGCTGACGTCAATATGTCAACAGCAGCTGGTGGCAGGTATCTTAGCCAATCCAATACAACAGGTGGGTCCCACGTGGGGCCCACCACATACATTTGTATATATATATATATGATTATATCACATATATTTATTATATTTTTTTAATTTATTTTTGAAAAGGTCCAACGTCCAGACCTGGACGCTGGATGGACGGTATGGATTTAGAATACATCCATCAAGGTGGGCCCACATACACATCATCATCATTAAAAAAAAAAAAGGAATGAGAGAGAGAGAGAACAGTGTAAAGGGGAGGGACCCTACCACTATGGGCCCTCCCTATACTAAATACAATGCATCATCAAGTGGATCCCACCACAAGTGGGCCCATAAATAGAAATCAATGGTGAAAATCCAAAGATCACCCACCTATTGCACTCCTTCTTGGTCCCTTGGCTTCCTTAGCTCCTATGCTCAACCTTTGATGGTGGATGATGAAGTTTGGATGGTGGAGATGAGAGTTTTTGGGGTAGGGAAGCGGGCCACACTTGGCTCTCTTTGGGAAGAGCTTGGACGTTGGCTCTCTCTTAGGGTTGCTTGGGGAATGGGTTGAGAATGAGAGAGAGAGAGAGAGAGAGAGAGGTGATGGGATGAAATGAGATAGGTGAGTGATGTGTGAGTGATGGGTGGAGTGGTTTGTGTAAAAGATGGGATGGAAAGGTATGGGCGGAGAGAGAGAGAGAGAGAGAGAGAGAGTTGAGTTTAGGAATGGGAGAGATTGATTGATGTGATGTTTAGGATAGAGATTCTCTCAAAATTTGCAATGCGCGGTTCCTCGTAATAAACGCGGGCTCACAACTCTTGGCCTGGGTATTGCATAGGCGCACGAGACGCAGCGTTGGAACTGTGACGACGGCGGGGTCGCTACGATACAAGTTTTGAGTCGAGTCGACATAGATATACAGGATGCGACTTAGGCTCACGCAAACGCCGGCTACAAGTCGCGGGTTGCCGAAATTTGACCGGGAGGACCGCGGGAGTCTACAGAACGGTACAGACTATGATATGGGCCTTACAGATTACATGATCAGGCCGATCATGGATCACCCATGTGGCCACAGGTTGGCCCACCATCCATGATCTTAGCCATTCGCTTAAGTTTAATCGGTTTTAATCCCTAATCCATGTCCCTTTGCATGGGTCCAGATAGACCACTAGGGTTTGGTCGTCTGGGTCCCGCACGTTCGATGGACGGTTTGGATCGGCCAGATAGTGGCCAAGGTGGGCCACCGTGGAAGATGACATCCGTCATTTAAAAAAAACATTAGCGGGAGGATTTCCTGACTTTTCTCATGGGGCGCAGGTCAGCACTGGTCAAACCAGCAATCCCTATGTGGGGTCCACCATGATATTTGTGATAAATCCGCTCCGTCAATTCATCGTAGGAGCCCCACCTAGGGGTCCAGGCCCAGTATGGGGTGGATGTGAGGCCCAGGTGGGCCGTATCACACATCCCAGGTCTTGTTTGGCCAATACACTTCAATCCAATAATTGGATTGGTTTGAGACTTTGTTTCGACGGTTAAATGGGGATTTGAGAGGCAGAGAGTGCTTGGTTTGCTACTCACTAGCCCTTGAAGGTCGACCACCTGTACATCACTCCGTCTCTTTATGGGTAGATGACTTGGAAACTATTTTAACTTGAGGTGGTTCAGTTAAGCTTACCCTCATGACTGTTGTAGGCTTCAACTCAGCTCCTAGGGTCTTTGATGGACGGCTTCAATGATGACTGGAAGCCCCATCCTGCATTCGTTGAATTTGGGTTGTTTGTTAGTCGAGTTTTGAAATCCCATTGTTACGGGTTTAAATGGTAACACCTAAGTACTGAAAAGTATGGGGTGTTATATACTACCCCCCTTAAAGAGAATTTTGCCCTCAAAATTCAACACTTCAATTATGAGTGTGGACAACAATCTACCTAATGGTGCTTGTATGCATCTGCTAGTCCTCCGCACTAAGTTTATTTGTATAAGCAAGCGCTCATGACTTACTACTAGAACAAGGGCCATTACAGTCTAACCCCCCTTAAAGAAGGTTTTACCATTGGGATTTGATAATGCTCATCCTAGTCATTAATGTAGGAGAAGTATCCTAGTGGCGTGTCGTATTCTCATTATGTCTAAGTGTATTGGCACCGCCTGGTCTTTGATAGATTATATCTACATCTCGCATAACCCTTGTATCTTTTACCTAGCAGATCGGATAACATTTCTAGGTTCTACAGATTATTAGAAGCCCTTTCAAGACCTACAAAAACTAGGGGTTTGGTTTAATGTCTAACAACAACAAGACATCCTATGGTATTTATTAGGATTACAATTTGCTTTAGGTGACAACTAGCAATTTTATATCTTCCTCTTTATTTTCTTTAACTATTAATGGTAGCTCCCAGCTGTCTAAAGTATATTATCAATTTCTATTTCTCAGAGTTCAGGGTAACAAGAATAGATGGTCGTAGTAGGTTTAAGCCCGATACATCGATCCTTTACTTACTTATAGTAGAGGATTTTGGTATCAATTCATAATCCTGTTAGATCTCGATCCTTTGCTTGATTAGGGCATTGGAATCATTGAGATTTGCTAGGACTTAGAATTTGAGTAAAACCACGTAAACTTCGCTTAAACATGGTTCCATCAGTCCATGATCCCGATTGTTCTAGATTATTGGAAAATATCATGTAGTCTTCTATTTTCATAACAGGTAAATTTATAAGGCCCATTACGCTTTCACTGCGCACTCTGATCGTTTAAGCGCAATGCAAAAACTTCAGGACTAGGATTTTCTACACGAAATCTGAGTTTAAAAGTTGTCAAGTTCATCTAAGATTCCAAATCTAGTCTCGACATGCTCAGCCTATGGTTGAAAATTTACCTAAAATTATATAACTTTACTTCTACCTAATCTTAAGTGGTAGGATTTGTGGGAAATATCATTTCTAAGGGGATGTATTTGGAATTTAAACTATAATTCCAGTATTGTTCTTTAATTTTAGAGAGCATTCATGATCGATCTAACGTACATTATGGTGGGTAAGGAATCACCCTCAATGCCTAAGTCCATTTCATTTGTTAAACGTTGTGACAATGCCAATTCTAGGAAAGCTTTAGAGAGGTACGAATTTCTATATGCCTAAAAATTATTCTTTAAGAGTCAAATCTAAGGAATGTCCTTATTTAATCTCATGTGCATCATAGTGGGTAATTGTCCTCCCATGGTACTCAGGTTTAATTTTGAAGTTCAAGCAGCTATTTTGGTAGTTTACAAGGGAACCAAGTTTTTGTTCTAAGTTCAAATGACCGAACCTAAAAATTTCAAGGGACCTAAGTTTGGCTTGTAAGTCCTAGGACTATCCAAACAACTCTCTAAGGAACCTAAAATATTGGGTTTCTAAATTTTCAATTTTCCTTAATTTTAAGGGAAATTCATCCAATTTCAAATGGCTATCCTAATCATTTCTAAGGGATTTCTACACAAGTTTAAAGTCCAAGGGTCTAACTTAAAATTTTCAAGGAAGTCTGAAGTTTGAAATTTCTATGTTTTCAATTTTCTCTTATTCTAGGGAAATTTCACCTAAGTTCAAATGACTAGACTTACAATGTTTAAAGAGGCCTAAGTTCATTTCTAAGTTCTTCGGTCATCTAAACAAATTTCTAGGGGCCCTAAAAGAATGAGTTCCTATATTCTCAATCTCTCCTAGCTATAGGGGAAATTCACATAAGTTCAAATGGCTACTCTAATAATTTCTAAGGGGACCTATGTCTGGGTTTCTACATTCTCAAATTTTCCCCAAGTCTAGGGGAGATTCACTTAAATTCAAATTTATAATTTCAAACATCCTAACTTGAGACGTTTAAGTTTGTCTAAGTTCATTTTCCCAAGGTCTAGTTTGGCTAAACTATGCTCTGTACCAATTGTAATGCCCCTTATTTTCAAGACCTGAGTATATGACTCGTTTTCCAAAAACCCAAGTGTTAACCTATAGAGAGCCAAATTTCATATATATTCATTTTTTTTAATCTTTCAAAGTTAGCAGTTTAGTGTAGGATGGACAAATCAACATAAAGGGAAATTTGCATTTACATTTAGAACATACAGGAGGCTGCCATAATGACTTATACAAACCAATGTCTCGATATTAACAAATACTGGACTTACATAATGCATTTAGATCACACAGCTTCTCTCGGCAGGTACATCCATACATCCTTGACAATTATACTCAGCTCATCATCAATCTAAACTTGAATATCGCTTAAGCCACCTGTGCTACCTGTACGGTATTATATTTGATGGATAAGTGGTCAACTTAGTGTGAATTACCCTCAAGATTACACACTACAGCCTTAGACAAGTATAACATGAAGCAAGAAAGCATACGAAACATAACAAAATGCAGTCTTATTATATGCATGGATGCATGAATGCATCATTGACCTGAGGATGCTCATCCAATCGGCAGTTGGGCTTGTCACCCATGTAAAGGTTGGCCATTAGTGAAGCACATCACGTGCGTACATCACGTACCACATAATGACTGCCCATTGTACATCACGTACATAAATCGATAGTCGATGGTCTGACAGCTAGCGAAACGATACCCCTAATAACCCGGAGGGCACATGCTACAACATCCAGAAATATCCACCCGTCATCATCAATATGTCATATATAAATGATTAACTAAGTCATTATTAGTCCAATTACAATTAACCAGTTTAATAAAGCTCAAGGTCACTATAGGGGGCTCGTCACCCAGCGTAGGTCGACGGCTCGAGCATAGTGTCCCATTTCTACCATCCTCGGCCCATGAGTCTACCGCCTTATGATGTTGATAGAACCCAACAACATGTGTCCAATCAACTCTAAATGTATGGGAAGCTACTATCGTATGTTGAGTGGGAATGAATGTCAAAGATACTAAATACCACGATTAAAAGGAGTCGGTATGCATGCCTTAAATACGAATAAGCAACAATGATAAAAACATCAAATGATTCATCCCACGGTCAAATAGGTGATAACCCCATAGATGGTAAGTCCCATGAATAATTTTACCACCAACATATCCTTCGTGTTGAGGGTCTATTCTTAGCACAATCAATCTCATTACATCCTAAGTATGGACTCTCTTTCATAGATAGAGATTCACCTCATAGACTAGAGAGATTTCGATTCATACGTGTCTTACAAACAGTACAATAGCATATCCAAATGGCATAGAGATCAAGTATCGAACTAGGATACCATTCTAATAAAGTACAACTTAAGTACAAGTGTAAATACAATTCAAGAACTATTGAATAAATCAAGGTTTAGCATATGTATTTGACATTCATAATCAATTCTCAAACATATATCCAAGTAAGCTAATCATATAATTAATCAAGCTCTAACGTATCATTCATAATCAATTTAAAAGCTATCCTTGATCTAATTTATAGATGGAAAGCTCAAGGGGAAGAAATAATCACCTGTAGGGTTGTATTCCCGTCCTTGACCCAAGTTCCCATGAGTACCTTGCGGTCCAAAATCACACAAGTAATCTCCTAAAGTCATAGTTTATATTAGTCAAATGTTCCCAAGGTTTTAACTAACTAACACATTGAAGTTGTGTGAGTTTGAAAAGTCCCATGAATAAGGCTATTTGGGCCTGCATTAGAGTGACCAGCCCAGCTTTGTCACGCCCGAACTCGGAAACCGGCTCACAAAATTCCCGATCGCCGAATCCGTGGCACGACAGACCTCCGTAGTACCTCATTCTCGGCTCCTAGCGCCCATACGCCAGATTCCGATCCTGGGATCCTACAAGGAGGATTTTCAGTATAAATTTTTTTGTAATGAAGCATAACCACAAGTATACCCAAATCATAAAGGCAACATCATCATCACATATCCACTAATATAATCGTTTGAATACACTGCAGAAAGGAAAATACATATATCGAAATCAAAGCTCCAAAAGCTCCAGAGGACAGCTGCATGCTCCAAGCTCAACGCTGCTGCATCTAACGCCACTCGCACGCATCTATCGTGCATAAGCTTACAAAAGCTTAGAGGGTGGTGGAAGTGTGTGTAAGGTAAGTGCTAAGTATCAATAAAGCACATAATTCATACATCATCGGGATAAGCAGAAATACTAACAAGATCATGAATCATATGACATCAGAGTAAGCGGAAGTATACTGGTAAGTCCATGAATGTTATCAGTCGTACCAAGGCAATGCGATGCAAAACATAATAAGACAATAACAGATGCTGAGAATGCAATGCAATATACCAATCCTGACGAGCCACGAATACCGTCAACCCCATCTAGGTCATATAAGTGCAAAAATATATTAACCCAAAATGTTAAGTACTGCAGATGCAATGTAATATGCGGTGCGAATGAAATGACTATGCAGGAACGTGAAGTCGGGATGATAGTACGAAGTATCACAGGCTATGGGGTCCATCATAGGGACTTCTATCCAAACAAGTCCCATACCTAAATTTGGATAGTCGGACACAATGTGGTAAACTCCACGATCTCGGGTTAGTCGCGCGCCCAACCGAAATCTCGGCCATGCGATGGTATACGTAAAAATAGTTACGCACCATCAGCCCGAGTGGATAGTGAATGAATGAATGAATGGGTATGCAATTCCTGCTCAATAAGTCCACACGGTTGCTCTGGGAAATCACGGGGTCTATTACACTCTACACCGGCTTGTCGTCCCTATCCGGACGCATGGTGGAAGAGCGAAAGAGACCTCACTATCCACTTTCCAATATCGGGCCCGGCTCGTCGATAGCGGACCGATTCCTCAGTGGTCAAACTCAACCTAGAAATTGCCCCCTCACTCAGGCGGGTAAGGTCACACCCTTTCCCAACCGACCACGACACAGTGGGAGACGCGGCCTCCTAGTATTCGGCCCTCGTGCGCTCATATATCCACTCGGTCTCGACGTTGGAGTCATCTCCTGGCCACGGAGGTTCGGGATTTTCACCTGGGACATCTATGGCGCCCGTATGCTGAACCAAACATTTTCGGTGTCCCGTCTAGCCATCCACGATATGCACTGTGGAGGCCACGGCCCCGATGTCGCTAGGGCACAATGATCAAGTAACATGTATGCGAGATGCATGAATCACACCGCACAACATGCATGCCAATCTCGCGTACCATGCGCTCATGTGCACTCCATCTCATATGGAGTCCCAGTAAATATCTCAAACCAACGCTCATGTTATAACCAAACATTCCTCATATCAAGCATACATATGATGCGTATGGGTATGAATCATGGAGCTACACTAAGCGGGTTATAAGGTGATGAACTATCCTTACAACGCAGATGGGCCAGACGCCACACACAACAAGTATGGGCCTACCAATGGCCTCAGGGAGAGTCGTAATGCGGACATTTAACCAACATTATACTTACAATGTGGACGTCAAACCAACATTGCTCCCAAGGCATAACCCGCCATATAGGTCAACACATAAAACACGGTGGAATCACATTCAATGGGCCTTATGTATACCTTATTGGGCCTCGACCCATGGGCCTCCAATACGTCAAATGGATCTCATAACATGAGCCCTATGCACACCACAGTGGGTCTCAACCCATGGGCCTTTATACATCACAATGGGTTTCGACCCATGGGCCCTAAGATACACCCAAATGGGCCTTATAACATGGGCCTTGCATTCATATCAAGGTGGGCCTCAACAATGGCCACAAGTACTCATCCAGGTGGGCCTCAACAACGGCCATAAATACACATCAAGGTGGGCCTCAACAATGGCCACAAGTACACATCAAGGTGGGCCTCAACAACGGCCATAAATACACATCCAGGTGGGCTTCAGTGGATGGCCACAAATAAATCAAAATGGGCCCGTACACGTACCAAGGTGGGGTCCACTTGAACTATAGATCTATCTTATTTTTAATCTTGAGCCCATTAAGAGAAGCTTGCCAAATGGTTGGGTCATTTGGATGTAACACATGCATCAAGGGTAGGGCCCACCAAACAATGGGTCCTCGTTCTTCAGCCCATACTTCAAAATGGGCTTTTAAGATGGATGGATGAGTGGATGCAAAGACAGCACCGTGGTGTCGGCCCACATGAAGGCCCACCCCCATGTATGTATATATATATATATATATATATATATATATATATATATATATCCACACACATGCACACCCACACAAGCACACACACACGCATGCACACACGTGCACACCCACACACGCACGCACGCACACACACGCATGCACACATGCACCACCCCCAGAGACGGTGGGATAAAACAAATATATCACACGGCCCAACCGTCACCGGACGGTGGGATTTAAACACATACATCCCTGTGGGGTCCCATGTGGGGCCCACCATAACATTTATTTTTCATCCAAACTGTTGAAAGGGTCACACAGACCTGGGTGAATAGGAAAAACAAATATCAGATTGGTTCAACACTCTCGTGGGCCCAAAAAGGATTTCAATGGTAGAGTTCAATCATCACTATTTCTTATGGTGTGGGCCACCTGAGGTCCGGATAGGCCTGAAATTTGGTGGAGACCCACTTCAAAGAGTGGCCCACCACATGAATGGTGTGGATACAAAATATACACCATGGTGGGGCCCACGGCTGGGGCCATGGGTGAATAAAATACATGCATCACGTTGGGCTCCACCGTCCGCTGGACGGTGGGGGATAAAATACGTACATCACTGTGGGTCCCATGTGGGGCCCACCATAACATTTACTTTCCATCCAACCCGTTCAAAGGGTCACACAGACCCAGATGAAGGGTGAAAATAAATTTCACTTGATCTCGAAACTCCCGTGGCCCCAAAAGGATTTCAATGGCAGAGTTCAATCACTGCTGCTTCCTACGGTGTGGGCCACCTGAGCCATGGATGTTGCTGAAACTTGGAGGGGGCCTAAGTCAGGCAGTGGCCCACCTAATTAACGGATTAGATTTCAAATAAACATCGAGTGGGGCCCACTACCGGAGCCGTATTTGTTCACGCCAGACGCCCGTCCTCTCTCTCTTACTCCGAAGACAAATGTTTTGCTTGTGTTTTTTTTTTTTTTTTTTGAAATCTCCTTTTTTTCTAAGGTTTTCCTCGTGTGGGGCCCGCAATAGGTGAATCCACCCCGACCATTGGATCCCACGACCCATGAAAAACCCACGGAGTCCAATATTGGGTATTTTTCGGCGTGTAGAAGAACTCCATGTGACTTTAAATGGTGGTCATCAGTAATCTCAATGTTATGGCTCACTTGATACTCGGATCAACCTCATTTTTCGGCTCAACGCCTAAAATGAGTTGCTAAATAGGGTGGACGACTTGGATTAGATACAAACATCAAGGTGGGTCCGATACAAGTGGCCCACTTCCAATGCCTTGAAAAAGGCTATTATTTGTGTTTTTCAAAAACGTCCAAAGAGTCCTGGACTCTCTCCCTTTCCTTTTTTTTTTTGTTTGGGCGTGCAATGCCCTTAAGGTGGGCCCTTCGTAGGTGGGCCACCACATGGTGAGATGGTGTGATTACAATACATATGTAAAGTTGGTCCCACCGTTAGATGGTTTGGATCCAATACATGCTCCATTGTGGGGTCCATCAGGGTGGGCCATATGGCCATTTCATCACACAAAAAGGAAAAGAAAAAGAGGGACAGAGAGAGAAAAGGTGGGACACACGTGTGATGGAGGGACCCCGACACTATGGGCCCTCCCTTGCATCCAATCATACATCAAATGACAATCAAGGTGGGCCATTGGCCACAACCTAGGGTCCAAAGTGAGATCCACACCATTGATCGGTGGGCCTCACTTGGCCCTACTTAAAAATATGAAAAACTACTCTATTAAAGCACCCACCTCATGATCTTTTTGGTCCGTTGGGAAGCCACTCTCCTTGTGCTCCTCTTTGATGGTGGAGATGGGAAATGGGTGGCTAGGATGAGAGATCTTGGGATGGAAAGTGGGCCACCAAAAATCACTTTTCTCTCTCACATGGAGAAGCTTGGACGTGGGTTTCTTGCTTGGGTTTGGGATGGTTGGGAAATGTGAAGGGAAAGAGAGGGAGAGAGAGATTGTAAGGAGAGGGAGTGATGGGTGTGATGGGTGTGAGTGATGGGTGAGGTGATGGATTGGTGGACTTTTGTGGTTGCTTTGCTTGTGGAAAAAGGAAGCATGGGTTACTTTGTACTTAACATTGAAGTGATTGATTGATTGATGTGATTGATTGATTGATGGGATTGATTTGAATTGTGTAGAGATTCTCTTGGGATCATAAAAGCGCGTCGTTTCTTCGAAATAAACGTCGGCCCGCATCTTCTGATCAGGGTATCGGATCGGTGCGTGAGTCGCAGCGTTGGAACCGCGGCGACAGTGCGGTCGCAATGATACAGGTCTCAGATTAAACCGACTCGAATCTAAAGGAGACGACTTACGATCGATCGCAACGTCGATTATCAGTCGCGGATTGCCGAACTTTGACGAAAATGATCGCAGGATTCATCGGAACAGTACGAACTAGGATACGGGTCTTACACCCACCAGACTTTTGTCCAACAAGTAGCCCAGATTGGGCCTGGAATCAACCCATCATTATGGCCTGAACTGGCCTTGACTGGGCCCAGCCTGTTAGGTCTAATATGAGCCCAAAAATTTAGACTGGGTTGGCCGTCCCTGGCCCAGCAATGGACAGCCCAGCTGGCCCATGGGCCACCCTCGCACTATCTGAACTGGGCTGGATTCACAACCGGCCCAGCACGAGCCCATCACAACTAGGCAGGACGGCTGCTGGCCCATCACATGGTGATGCCCATCACAGCTAGCATGAGCCCATCTCATGGTGTGCCCAGCACGCCCTACCTGCCTCATGCAGGGTGTGGCCCACCTGCCTTATGCAGGTTGCAGCCCACCTACCTTTGGCTTATGTGGGGCCTAGTGCAAATGTAAGGTGGCCCACTGAGTTTTCGACTCAGTGATGCCCATTGTGACGTGTGGTGTAGTCCACTGAGATCTCAACTCAGTGAGGCCCAAGAGGCTTTGAGGCATGGCCCACTGACTGTTTTAACTCAGTGAGGCCCACGACCTGGTTTCAAAAGACCTAGGCCCGCTTCAGGCTTTAAGTGTGGCCCACCTGCATCATGCAGGGTGCGGCCCACTGATCCTTTGGCTCAAGAGAGGCCCAGAGCAGATGTAATGTGGCCCACTGTGGTCTTAAAGGGCCTAGATTTGGGATAATTTCAGCCCATTTATGGATCGATTTCGCCCCGCCTTGGTGATTTGATCCATCACATGGCCCTAGTCAGTGACTGCCCTCGGCCCACCCTTTTGGATGGAACTCGGTCTGATCTCAACCCAGTTCTGAGGCTGGTTTCGACTAGAACGTGGGCTGATTTTGGCCCGCATCACGCACTAACTGAAGGCTGGTTTCATGGCCCAACTAAAGGCCGATCTTAGCCCAATCTTTCGGCCCAACTGAAGGCCATTTTCAGTCTAGTTACATGACTTAACTGAGAGCTATCTTTAATCTGGTTACACAACCCATTTGGAGACTGTGTTCAATTTAGTTCACGGCCTAACGTTGAGGCCGATTTTGGCCCACATTGTTGCTGGAAGCCTGGTCCAACACCACTCAGCAGATGGAATGTCTACCAAGCCTTGAGCATCTGAGAATGGTGATCTCAGCTGGCCTTTGAAGTTGGGCTTGGACTCGACTCAGCCTAGCATTACTAACAGAGTCTGACCTGAACCTTGGTTCTGATCCTAGCCGACCGTAACTCCAACAACCATGTGCCATTGGATGGGAAGAAAATGAGGGGGGATTGAGAGTTACCTGGCCTACTCCGATGCTGGCTGAGTTGAATTAAACATGGCTACATCTACAGCTACAACTAAAGTAACGGACAATTGTGGACAATTGATCAGGGTTAACAAGATTTTCTGGCCGTTAGTAGCTGACTGAGACAACCAGGGGCCTTACCTGATGGAAATCCTAGTCTCCGGACTCAGTGGGGCAGCAACTCGACCTTCCCGAGTGGTTAAAAACAGGCTGAGTCGAGTTGACTCGCTTACCCACTCACACTCTCGTATCCTCTTTCCTTCTCTCTCTCTCTCTCCTATTTCCTCTCCTTCTCTCTCTTATTTCTTTCTTTGGAACAGATCCCAAGGCATCTTAACGGCTTTTATAGCCAAGGGAGGTTTCTTGCGCATCTCAACCAATGATTGAGATGGAAATGCCATTTGTAACGGCCATTCCCAAAAAACCATTATGCATGGGGTCCATCTAACCCTGGGGATAGATTCCCACTGCAATGGCCCACCAAGAAAGTAAATTTTTAGCCCTAGTGGGGCCCATCTTGTTGTCATGGGTCGGATGCTCCAACGGGGAAGATGAGAGGGCCATTAATGTCAACCTTCCATCTACGGTACTTCCTTAAGATCTGGTCCATTTGAACGAACCAGATGAAGCTTTTGATCACCGTGGGGCCCACTTTTTGGGCCATTCATGTGAGTTTCGGAATATCCTACGAAATACTCCATATCTCGTCATTTTCTCGTGAAACAAGATGTCTCACGTATTCAACTTGCATCGCCCTAAAGGGAGAGGCTGGGATCTCTCCACGTGGATAAGGGAAAGGCTTGGATCTCTCCAGCACCCATTTACCGAAAGGGAAACACCCATTTCCCGAAAGGGAAATGTCTCCTTTTGCTTTCCTTGGTGCAGGCTGTTGTTCGGCAGTTTTTGGCAATGGGAGAACGCAATTTCAAATGGGTGGATGGATGGTTGGGATTGCATGATGAAGCCGATCGTGGATCGCCCATGTGGCCACAGGTTGGTCCACCATCCATGATCTTAGCCATTCGATTAGGTTTGATCGGTTCCAATCCCAAATCCATGTCCCTTTGCATGGGTCCGAAAAGACCACTAGGGTTTGGTCGTCTGGGCCCTGCACGTCCGATGGATGGTTTAGATCAGCCAGATAGTGGCCAAGGTGGGCCAGCGTGGAAGTTGTCATCCGTCATTAAAAAAATGTTGGCGGGAGGATTTCCTGACTTTTCTCATGGGGCGCGGGTCAACGCTGGTCAAACCAGTGATCCCGTGTGCACGGGCGTCTTTGGGTGCACTTGCACTCTATGTGGGGTCCACCGTGATGTTTGTGATAAATCTACTCCATCCATTCATCTTAGGAGCCCCACCTAGGGGTCCAGGCCCAGATGGGGTGGATGTGAGGCCCAGGTGGGCCATATCACACCTCCTAGGTTTTATTTGGCCAATACACTTCAATCCAATGACTGGATTGGTTTGAGACTTTGTTTTAATGGTTAAATGGGGATTTAAGAGGCAGTGAGTGCTTGGTTTGCTACTCATTAGCCCTTGAAGGTCGACCACCAGTATATCGCTTTGTCTCTTTACGACCAGATGACTTGGAAACTGTTTTAACTTGAGGTGGTTCAATTAAGCTTACCCTCATGACTGTTGTAGGCTTCAACTCAACTCTTAGGGTCTCTGATGGGTGGCTTCAATGATGACTGGAAGCCCCATCCTGCATTTGTTGAATTTAGGTTGTTTATTAGTTGAGTTTTGAAATCCCATTGTTACGGGTTTAAATGGTAACACCTTAAAAGTACGGAGTGTTACATCTTAAGTCATCCAAATCTATTTCAAAAGATAATAATGTTAATTCTGATATTGAAGACAGAGGATGATATGGCTTTACTTGCGAAAAAGTTTTATAGGATTTTCAAAAGTAAGAAAAGAGTTGATTTTCAAAATCCTTCTGATAAGAGGAAGGAAAAATCTAAAACTTAGAAATCTATGAAAGACAGTCAATGTTTCAACTGCCATGAATATGGGCATTTGGAAAATAAATGTCCCAAAAGGGATAAGTTAAAGAGAAAGGGCATGATAGCTACTTAAGATAAACCATCTGCCTCTAAAAGTTCTTCTGAGTCAGAACAAGAAACTTCAAACAAAGTGAAAGCCCTAATGACTATAGCCAGAGTCACCTCCTCACATAGTTGTAACTTATCTGATTATGAGAATCTCAGGAGTGACCCTGAAAATGAAAATGAAGATGATCTTCAAGATGCCTATTGTGAGACCTGTTTCCTGAACCGTACTGTTTCATAGGCTTCCGCAGTCCTCTTGGTCGAATTCTAGCAACCCGTGACCTATAATCAGCATTTGTACGTGATCCTGAGTTGCATCCTGTCGATCTGAGTCATCTCAGCCTAAGATTTGTATCATTGCGACCACACCATCACCGCGGTTTTGATGTCACGTCTCATGCGCCAAGACGATACTCGAGCCAAGAGATGTAGGCCTGAGTTCAGTTCAAGGAAAACGTCGCATGTTGCAAATCCGTAGAGAATCCATCACATCAACACTTCACTTGTCAAAGTACACCCATCAAGTCAAGTACCCTATCCCATCCCCCAAGTACACTACACCGTCCCCAAAGTCAACCTTTCCATCCCATCTCTTACACACCCCATCATCTCTCTCTTTCATTCTCTCTCTCATTTTTCCTCCCAAGCAACCCACATCCAAGCTCCCCATGAGAGAGCTAGTGTGGCCCACCTTCCTACCTCCCATCTACACCATTCAAAGTCCATCTCAACCGTCAGAATTGTTTCCTTGGAGCTCTAGAGACTATAGGCGGATGAAGAATGAGAAGATCAAAGGTGGGTGCTTCTCTCTCTCTCCCTCTCTTTTTCATTTGTTTTGTGTGTGAAGATGTGATTGTGTGGCCCACTTAATGAGTTGTGAGATGTCCAAACCGCTCATCAATGGACCTCACCTTGATGTGTGTCTTATGCATACCATTCAAACATTTGGTGGCCCACCCTAGTAGGATGTCTATGGGTGGGGCCCACCTTAAATGTGTTATATGCAGCCGTCCAACGTCCCTGGATGTTGGACGGGCTTCACAGTAAAGTGTGAGGTGATAGTGGATGCACTAGCGCCAAAAAAGAGAAAAAAAAAGGGGATTTAGGTGGGCCACTTGTGTAGGCCCCACCTTAATATATATTTTCAATCCAAGCCATTCATCCCCTTTCCTACCTCATTCTAGGCGTTGAGCCGAAAATTGGAGCCAATCCAAGGTTTTGGCGACCCATAGCATAGCAAACAGTTCCTTTACCATTGAAAATCACCCTGTTGTTTCTATACCCCGAAACAAGCTCGATATTGGGCTCGTTTGGTCTGTCTTGACCAGTAAGAACCAATGGGTGGGGTGGATTTTGTTGATGTGGGCCTCACCTGTGAAAAACCTCAAAAAGACAGGTTTATAATAATAATAATAATATAATAATAAATATATATACGCAACAGGCGCTACTGCTGTACGGACGCTGCAGCAGCGTCCAATTGTTGTGTGGGTGGTGGGTAGAGGTCCCATACATGGGCCCACCATGGTGTGTGTTGGACATCCCCACCGTGCATAAAGTGGACCCCCTTTTTGCTGTGAGCCCCACCTCAAAATTCAGCCTTATATGATACTCAGGTGGCCCACATCATAGGAAACAGCGGGATTGAACGTCAGCCATTGTAACCTTGTTTGGGTATTACAGAAGTTTTGGATTAATATGAAATTTGTTTCTCCTTTTCATCCAGGCCCGTGTGATCCTATTAACGGGTTGGATTGCAAATAGACATTGTGGTGGGCCCCATGTGGAACCCACCATGAATTATGTCTTTTATTCACACCATCCATGGTTATGGACGGTGGAGCCTACATTGATGTATGTGTTTTATTTACATCATCCACAACTGTGGATGGTGGAACCTCACCTTGGCCTATGTGTTTTGTCCACAGTGGGACCCACTCCATGATGCATGTGTTGCATCTAAACCATCCAACCATTTTGAAAGCCTGTCTTAAGGCTTGAGACTAAAAATGAGATAAATCCAATTGTCAGGTAGACCACACTATAGAAAATAGTGGAGTGAATGCCTACCATTGAAACCCCCTTTGGGTTACAAAAGCTTTGGATCAATATGATATTTGTTTCTCCCCAAGTCCTTGTGACCATGGGAATAGTCTAGATGGAAATTAAAAGTTGTGGTGGGCCCACTTGAATTTGAAAGTGGGAAATTAATATCACCATTGTTAGTTGTAGTATGGTCCAAATGATCTTTGGATATGATTCATTTTATTTTTTTGGATATGATTCATTTTATCTATTTTTTTTATTTATTTAATGCTTTATAATGATCTCTATTGATGGATGATTGATTCGGCCCATTCGAGTCGACCCATTTGACTCGGCCCATTTGATCGGCCCACTTTCTATATATGAGGCCCATGTGATTAGGCCCATCTTGATGTATTTGTGGCCCGTTGTTGAGGCTCACCTTGACATATATAAGGCCCATTCGAGGAGGCCCATCTTGATATGGTTATGACCCATCCATTGAGGCCCACCTTAACATATATAAGGTCCATTTGAGGAGGCCCATCATGATATGGTTATGGCCCATCCATTGAGGCCCACCTTGATATGTATAAGGCCCATTTGAGTAGGCCCATCTTGATATAGTTATGGCCCATCCATTAAGGCCCACCTTGATATGTATAAGGCCCATTGTGATATGTATTAGGCCTATGATGCATTGTATTCGCACTGTCTGTCCACTCGATGGACGTGTGGTCCACCTTAATATAGGATTTCATCCACGTCGTCTAGGGATAGGGGACCACCATGATGTATGCCTTCTCCACACTGTCTGTGGGATGTGTGACCCACCTGATGTATGCATCCTATATCCACGTCGACCATCTGGTGGGGGCCCATTTGCTACATGTGCAGGGTTCACCTATTGTGCATTGGTGCAGCCATTGATGCGGCCCAACTAATGTATATTGAGGCCCATACGTTGTAGCCCATTGTGATGTATATTTGAGGCCCAGATATGAGGCCTATTGCGATGTAATTGTGACCCATATGATGAGGCCTGGTATGATGTATCTCAAACTCATTTGGTTAGGCCCAATGACGTGTATTTCTGGCCCATAAGATGTGACCCATTATGAAGTATATAAGCCCAAGTATGTGGCCCATTGTAAAGTATTTGTGGCCCATTTGGTGAGGCCCGATGTGGTGTATATGTGGCCCTTGTATGAGGCCCATTTGACGTATATTAGGCCTTTATGTGAGGTCGCGGGCCTACTATATGTTTGGCTCTATGTGGGCCACTCAATGGGAGCAATGTTGGTTAAATATCCACATTGATGGGCAGTGATGGTTAAATATCCATATTGTGACCTTCCTTTAGGCCTGGATAGGCTCATTTTCGTCATCCTCTAGTGGGTTACCCCAAACAAATGGGCCCCATTGATATTGCTTGTACCATCATCGGCCATCCATCTATGAATCCCCATCTTGAGGTTGATTCCGATTAATGTGGCCGATTTACCGATTTTCGATTATCGATTGCCAATAATTGATCAAGGTCGATTATCGATCGATTCTAATTGTCGTGGCCGATTGCTGATTAGCGACCGAGGCCGATTATTGTGGCCGATTTACCGATTTTCAATTATCGTGGCCCATTTGATGTATATGAGGCCGAGTATCGAGGCCAATTCTAAGTGTCGATTCCGATTGTTAAGGCCAATTTCGAATGTTAAGGCCGATTGTCAAGACCTATATGATATTTACACGACCCATAGTTGAGGCCTATTATGATGTGTATTTAGCCCATGTTTAAGGCCTAATGTGAATAGGAGGTCTATGTAATAAGGTCCATTGTGATGTATTTAAGGCCCATGAGCAAGGTCCATTGTGATGTATTCGTGGCCCATGGGCAAGGCCCATTGTGATGTGTATTAGGCCCATGATGCATGACCTATTTAATATATTCGAGACTCATTTGCAGGGCCCATATTTCATGTATTTGAGGCTCATGAGTAGGGCCCACCTGTTGTGTATATGTGGCCCATGAGTAATGCTCATTATGTTGTATATTAGGCCTTTGTGTAAGGTCGTGGGCCCATTATATGTTTGGCTCTATGTGGGTCATTCCTTAGAGGCGATGTTGGTTAAATGTCCACATTGTCGAGGTCGATTGTTGATGTCGGTTGATGATACCGATTATGAGTATGTGACAGTATAGCATCATTATGAGATATACTCAGTAGGTTGTGTTTCAAACCCTTAACATATAAAACATTTTTAAATAAGGGAAGGTTATAAAGTCGAACCACCTTGCAATGACATGCTTCCATCACCAGTGATCGACCCATCGGTCCTATCTTTTAGATCGGTGAATAAAGCTTTGTTGTTTGTCATATGAGCAACCACTATGTGGTACCACTTTGAATGGCTTATAGCTTTGAAAGCATGTGCAGGGCATATGACTAACTTTGGAACCCATTTCAGAGTTGGGTTTATGTAGTTGGACTTTTCTCGTCTGTCCGTTGTTATACAAATGACCTATAGAGTTAAATTTCAATAGCTCCTTGAGAAGATCAATAATCTTTTTAACAAAGGATTTGCGCAGCTTTGAAGATTGAAGTTGATGGCTATTTTTAGGTTTTGAAGGGTCCTCGAATTTTTGGAAGACTTGATAAGTATTCTTTACTTTTGAGTTCGAAGACTCTCCTTTCACAAACTTAGAGCATTCTTTTGTTTAGAGAGGTATTCTTATCATAGCCCAACCGGATCGATCGCCACATTTTCTTAATCCGGATAACAATTTTTCTAATTTAGGATCACCTTGGGCATATCTCCAAGTGTCTTTCAAACTCAAAAGAGAAGCTACTTCATTTTTGAGTTTCTCATTCTCGGATTTCAAATCATCAACTTGGGAGGTTTTGATTTTTAAATCACATTTGGTCTTTTCAAAAAAATCGAAAATATGAGATTTTTCTAAACAAGAGACTCATAATCTTCTTTAAGTTTAGAAAATTTTTCCTTTTGTAATTTAAGCTTGACAATTTTACAACTCTCCTTATAAAGGGCATTGTATGCATCCTGAAGATCATCTTCATTGTCGCAATCACTATTCAGATTCTCTTCGCTAGTTACTTCATCATAATCTGAAAAAGTGACTTTGGCTAGAGTCATAAGGGCTTTAATATCATCTCGACTGTTTTGGAATCTTCGATTTCAAGAGGATTCCAATTAGATGATTCATCCCAAGTAGCCAACATACTCTTCCTTTTTATTTGTCCTTTTAGACATTTGTTAGCCAAGTGCCCATACTCTTGACAGTTGTAACATTGACTATCTTTCAAAGATTTTCGAGCTCTAGGTTTAGATTGTCTCTTATCGTTTGATTTTTAAAATTTTACTTTTTTCTTATTTTTGAAAATTTTATAAAACCTTTTTACAAAAAGTGTCATATCATCTTCGAAATTTTCAAAGTCTGAAGTGCTCTCTTGTGGAATATTTTTAGATGATTTGAGAGCAATTGATTTTCCTTTTAGAGCTTTAAAGTTCAATTCGTAGGTCTGTAAAGAACCAACTAGTTACTCAACCCTCATGTTATCTGTATCACGAAGTTCCTGAATCGCGGTTACTTTTGAATTGAAACGTTCAGGAAGTGAGCGTAGTATCTTTGCACACACTTTACTTTCTGGGATTCTATCACCGAGACCCCACATTGAGTTTACAATGTCATTCAATCTAGTGTAGAAGTCCATAAACATTTCATTCTCCTCCATATGAATTTCTTCAAATTTAGTTGTGAGGAGTTGGACTTTAGATTTCTTGACAATAGATGTACCCTCGTGTGTCATTTCTAAAAGATCCCATGCTTGTTTAGCATTTTCACATGAGATGATTCTTTTGAATTCATCTGGTGACAATGTACAAGTAATTGCATTTAGTGCTTTTGCATTGGTACTACTCACTTTTTTTAAGTGTGGTCCAAAGGGCATAAGATATTACTTTCATTGATTTTGAACCATCTTCATCAATTACTTGATGATAGGTAGTTTCCATCCGTTCACTTGTGGACCACACACTTTCGTCCATGGATTTGAGAAAGATTCTCATCCTTGCTTTCCAATAGGCATAGTTTGTGCCATTAAAGGGTGGTGGCCTAGTGACAGATAGACTATCAAAATTTGACATCTTAATATAGCTTAGATCGTTAGCTCAGGAAATAAATCCAATAAATAAGCAATAAGCATAAGCAACTTAGCTCTGATACCACCTGAAAGGGCCTAGCTATATGCCCTAGAGGGGGGGGTGAATAGGGCAATGCCAAATAAAACTTAAAATAGCGGAATAATAAAAGATATAATAACAATGCTGAAATAATAACAATCTCAAAGCACATGAAATATGAGAATGATACTAAATCAGTTCTAAGGACAACCTTACACCAAAAACAATGGCTTATGGTAAGACAACCTTATTTCTAAAACAATCTAGCAATCACAAATGATATGGAAACTAAATCAAGAATAACTTACAGAAATAAATCCTTAGTTATTACACCATTCAACTACACTTGCTTGAAATGAAAATTACAACATTCATCCACAAAAGCAATCCACAATAATGAAGGAATAAATGAATAAAGAAATCAAGCACATCTACAACACAACGATATATAGTGGTTCGCGATGTGTTCACCATTTGTAGCTAATAGTTGACACAGAATGTTACTCCACTCCTAATATCCTCACACAGGATATTAGCATGCACTCTCAAAAATAGGTTTTCATATAGTTCACCCAAAACTTTCACAATTGTGTCTTTTTATCTCGGGCTTACACAATCCAAAAACCCCGAACTGAATCGTCTCCTCAAATAACCAATACAATGAGATTTTTCTGGCAAATCTCAAACAAAACCAGAGAAAAGTAAATTACAAAGTAAAATACCTGGATCTCCTTTTGAAGTAGCCCAGTAGAACCAATCGGAGTAGATGTATGATACGTCATTCAATGTCCAATACTCACTTAAAGAAAGGTTCTATGTCTAATTGATTTTAGATTAAATCAAGAAGAGCAAGGTCTATTTGATTTTGATCCCAGAAAAAGGAATGTCACAAATTCCTCTTTTCTAAATGAGATTGGAATGTGGATCAGAATCACAATAGAATAATGTTATCAAAAGGAATATTAAATATGCACAATAGCTTAAAAAATAATCACAACTTATCTCAGAGTATAGCCTTAAATCGCTTGAATTGAATGGAATGGAATGTCTAAACTCTGAAATTCGTGCATTATTTATAGCACGAAAAATCCCATCTTCGATGGTCTTAGGATCCCTGGGACCTGGTAGATCAAAGATTTTAAAAGATTTTCGTGGGATTAGATTACTTGGTCTCTTACAGGTCTTAGGTAACCTACGACCCAGGTCCAGACTCTACGGGGTCGTGAGTCACCACCCGTAGGACTAAGCTTGGAGTTCGATAGGACTACGACCGGTCGAAGGAGGAGTCGTAGATGGTCGAAGCAAGTCCAGGTCGTCGAAGGATAACCAGGAAAATTTGAAAATCAGAACAACTAGATTGGTCTGAGAAACCTAAGGCCCGGTCGAAGCAAAGCTAAGATTGGTCTTAAGATTTCTAGGGACGGTCTCATAACAAGCATATTAAATTATTCGGATTATGTATCCAGAATGACCTATCATACGTAGACTCAACCTAAGGTTAATCTAAGGTCAAACAAACCTTGAAGTGAGATGAACATTGAAGTCTTGAAGGTCTGTATTCTGATGATCTTGAAGGAGAAGCTTGAATCGAGTTGATGCTTTGGTACTTTCTTGACTTGTCTTGATGAAGTCTTCTAATCTTGAATTTGTTAGAAGCAAACTTGAAGTCTTCTGTTCTTGTAGACTTCATCCATGACATGTCTTGCAAACATTCTTCGTTCATGATCTTGTCTTGAAAACATTCTTCATTATGATCTTGTCTTGAAGCAGTGTGTAGTCACAAACAAGAAACATAAGAAGTACAAGACATATAGGTTTTGGCACTACAAAATTTGACAATCAAAGGGATATGAAATCATAGCACTAACACACCTATAATGCCCGATATAGGGAAAGTAGCAAAATAGCTGTCAAGTTAAAGATTTAAAAAGAAAATTTTCTCAAATTAAAAGAAGAACTTAGAAATATTGTTTTAGAAAAATCTCATCTTCTTTATTGTTATGAAAAAGAAAAACTTGATTTAAGTTTCAAAACTTCTGAATTTGAAAAACTCATAATAGAAAATGAGAATTTAAAACTCAAAGTTTCTTCTGTATTGAGTTTTAAGGATACTTGGAGATATGCCCATGGAGACCCTAAACTAGAAAAATTATTAACCGCATCTAGAAAATGTGGCGATAAATCAGGTCTAGGCTATATTAAAGATACTCCACTAAAAAATAAGAATGCATTTCCTATATTTGTAAAAGGAGAATCCTCTAACTCAAAAGATAAAACCTTAAAAAGTAATAACCAAAACAATTTTAAAAATTCAAAACCCTTTCAATCTTCTAAAGTTAATTCCGATAACATCATCTTTAGAAATCCAATATATAACCCCTTAGCTGAAAAAATAGTGGACTTACTCAAAGAGCTTCTCAAATCTAACTCTAATATTATCAAAGTTGATAGACAGAGAAATTTCAACTCACACAAGCCAAGAAAAACCAATGGTACTCCTATTCCCGGAACAATAATGAAATGGGTTCCTAAAGCTACTTGTCTTGTTGTCCACACTGCCTTCAAAGCTTCTAGCCATTCAAAGTGGTACCTAGAAAGTGGATGTTCAAGACATATGATAGGTGACAAGGATATATTCACCAACTACAAAGAAATAAATGATGGCTCAGTTACTTTTGGTGATGGAAGCAGCTACAGGATTATTGGCCAAGGTACTGTACAAATCTCTAACCTTCCTCCTTTAGAAAACGTCTTATATGTTGAAGGTTTTAAACACAATCGTCTAAGTATATCTTAAATCTACGATAACAAACATAGTGTAAAATTTACTAATCACGGATGAGAGATTTCAAATGAGAAAGGTTGTGTGATACTAAATGGCCAGAGGACTTTTGAAAATTGCTATATTATCAATGAGTCTTGCTCTTCTATATTTTCATGTTACCTGGTTCAAATAGATGAAACGAATTAATGGCATAAATGTCTTGGACATGTTAACTACCAAAACCTGTATGGATTGAGCAAAATTGATCTTATTCGAGGTCTACCCAAACTAAAAAGGATTGATAAAATATGTGGCGCTTGCCAAATTGGCAAACAAACTAGGAGCAGTCACAAGAAAGTGAACTCCTTTGCCACAACCAAACCTCTTGAACTTCTCTATATGAATCTAGTTGGACTAATCAGAATGGAGAGTAGAGGTGAAAAGAAGTATTTTCTTGTTATTGTTGATGACTTTACCAGATTTACTTGGGTAGCTTTCATGAGAGAAAAATCTAAGACTCTCGATAAATTCAAAAGAATACTAAAACGAATTCAGACTCAAAAAGAAATGAATGTTATTAAGATCATAAGTGATTATGGTACTGAACTCGAAAATAGCAATTTTGAGAAATACTGTACTGATCATGGCATATTGCATGAGTTTTCTGCTCCTAAAACACCTCAACAAAATGGGGTTGTTCAGAGAAAGAGTAGAGTGCTACAAGATATGGCCAATTTATGCTAAATAGCATGAATATACCTAAAAACTTGTGGGCTAAAGTTATAAATACTGCATGCTATATTATAAACCATGTGTATGTAAGAAAATCATAAGATAAAACAGCTTATGAGTTATAGTTCAATAAGAAACCAACTGTTAAGTACTTTCGAATTTTTGGAAGTAAGTATTTCATATTACGTGACCATAAAAACTTAGAGAAGTTTGAAGCTAAGAGTGATGAAAGGATATTTTTGGGTTATGCTTTAAATATTCGAGTATATCGTGTTATTAATAAAAGAACATAAGTAATCTAGGAATCCATTAATGTTGTAATTGATGATCACTTGATCACACCCACACCTGGTATAGAAGATGATGAAGTCGATTTAATTGAGAAACCTGACTCTTCATCTAGTCCAGTTAATACTGAACTAAGATCAGTCAAAGATCATCCTACTGATCTGATATTAGGTAATCCTTTAACTAGTGTGTGAACAAGAAAATAATTAGAGAATATTTACAATTATGTTTGCTTTACTTCTCAAATTGATCTAGCCAACATAAAAAAAACACTTACCGATGAAAATTAGATTGTAGCCATGCAAGAAGAGCTAAATCGATTTGTCAGGAATGATGTTTGGTATTTGATTCCAAGACCATATGATAAACATATAATTGGAACCAAATTGATTTTCAAAATCAAATCTGATGAAATGAGAAATATAATTAAAAACAAGGCTAGACTGGTTGTACAAGGATACACTCAAATAGAAGGAATCAATTATGATGAAACTTTTGCACCAGTAGCTCGGCTTGATCCATCAGATTGTTCATATTCATTGCTTGCTTCAAAAAACTTCAAGATATATCAAATGGATGTTAAAAGTGCATTCTTAAACAGTGATCTATATGAAGAGGTCTATGTGAACAACCTAAGGGTTTTAAGGACCCTAAACACTCAAATCATGTATATCGTCTTACAAAGGCACTTTACGGTCTAAAACAAGCTCCTAAGGCATGGTATGAGAAGCTGACTAAGTTTTTACTCAGTCACAATTTTTATTATGGGAAGTGTTGATAAAATTTTATTTGTTAAAAAGTATGATAAATAAATGCTAATTGTACAGATATATGTTGATGACATTATCTATGGTTCTACAAGCACTAACCTGTCCGTTGAGTTTGCAGAGCTTATGAAATCCAAGTTCGAGATGAGTATGGTTGGAGAATTGAATTACTTTCTAGGCTTACATGTTAAACAACTAGAAGATGGTATGTTCATTTCTCAAACCAAATATACCTTAAATTTGGTTAAGAGGTTTGGATTCGAGAATGGTAAGAAGTTCGATACTCATATGAGTACGACTCTCAAACTTTCAAAGGATGAAACAGGTAAAAGTATAGAGTCTCACTTATATCGCAGCATGATTGGTAGTCTCTTATACTTAACTGGTAGTAGATCATATATTACCTTTAGTGTGTGCTAAATATCAATCTGATCCAAAAGAATCACATCTTATAATTAGATATGTCGCTAGTACTGCTAATTTAGGCCTCTAGTATCCGCATGATACAAATGTTCAACTAGCTAGATATACAAATGTTGACTGGGTAGGGAACATTGATGATAGAAAGTCTACAAGTGGTGGATATTTCTATGTTGGAAATTGTTTAGTTTCCTAACACAGTAATAAACAGAGTTCGGTATCTTCATCTACAGCCGAGGCTAAATACATCGCAGCTGGTAATGCATGAACCCAGCTGGTTTGGATGAAAAGAATGTTAAACGATTATGGAATTGCGTAAGATACAATGATCTTGTAGTGCAATAACTCTAACGTAATTAATATTTCAAAAAAATATCATCTAACATTCTTGTACGAAGCATATAGACATTCATTATCACTATATTCGAGAATTGGTTAAAGGTAAAAGCACTTCTTTAAAATATATCTAGACCGAAAATCAACTTGCCGACATTATGACTAAACCACTTGACAGGAATAAAATTTTCAAATTAAAACATAATATTAGTATGTGTATTTCAAATTAATTAAATAATGTTATTTTTGCATTTTATTTATTTATAATTTTTATGCAAAAAAATTTAGAAAAATTTTAAATAAATTTTAAAATTTCAGTATGGCATGACCGGTCGAGCACGTACTCGACGGGTCGAGCATGTACTCGACCAGTCGAGGAGCATGGGTGGACTTCTCTAAAAAGGGGAAAATCATTTTTTTTTCTCATTTTTCTTCATCTTCCTCAACAAGCTCTCACTCAACTCGTCAAACCCATCTCCATAGAGTCATTGTAAGTGCCTCATTTTCAATTTTCTTTTAGATTTGGGTTCTTGTATGCATCTTAAGCTTCATTTTGTTGTCAATTTGAGATTTCCATTCTTTTCTTAGAGGATTTTTTTATTAAAAAAATCTTATTCTTGTCAAACCTATCTTATATTTTTGATTTTCTCTATTGCAATCACTAAATGGAATATCGAACTAAGAAGAGAGTATCTCGTGGCTCATCCTCTAGGGCGTCTTCTCTTAGGGTTAGAACCCTACGGGCCCCCGAGGAAGACCCAGAGTATGTTCGAGATCTTCACAATAGAGAAGTCATAATAGAAAGGCCAGTTAATGTCAATCATTTAGCTCCATTTCAGCTTCTTCCTATCCTTACCTCTGTTGGTTGGAAAAATATTTTAAATTGGGGCGGACCGACATACCGTTCAATTGCTCAAGGAATATATGTGTCTATAGGTGAAGTATCCCTAGATGATTTGACATTCTCTATCAATTTTAGAGAAGGGACATTCCCTGTAGATAGACATCTTATCTCAGGTCTATTGGACATAAATGAAATTATGAAGGTATTCCAATATCTACATTAGCTGAGAGAATGACTGAATCTAAACGGGGAGCAATTACCCATAAATTGTGTCGGTTTAATGCCGAATGGAGTTCGGGTAATGCCCTCCGTGCCAATCAAATATTGCCCAAGTACATATTTATCACTGCATTTTTATCTCTAATGTCTATCCTAGGTTTGGGAATAAGACTGAACTTACTTCCTTTATGTGTCGTGTTCTTCACTCTGTTGTGTCTGGCATTCCTATATGTCTTCCTTCTCTAATTTGTTATAGTATGATACAATTTCATCTCCATTTTGGTCATGGCTCTATTCCTTTTGCCTATCTTATGACTACCCTTGCAAATCATTGCAATGTGGTCATTCCTCCTAATGAAGCACCGATAGCAGTCCTTCCATTTAATAACTCCAACATCAACAAGATAAACTTGGAGTATTTGCCAGGTCAGCGAGATGAGGAAGATGTTAAATAAGAAGAAGACACCTTGCTTGCAGACACTACTATGGATGACATCATTGCAATGTGGTCATTCCTCCTAATGAAGCACCGATAGCAGTCCTTCCATTTAATAACTCCAACATCAACAAGATAAACTTGGAGTACTGTGTATGAGATGAGGAAGATGTTAAATAAAAAGAAGACACCTTGCTTGCAGACACTACTATGGATGACATCTTTGATGAACTAGAAACTGATTATGAGGCAGATCCTGACTTTCAACTGTCTCAATTTGATGATCACCTTCGTTCTTTAGAGGAGAAGGTGGTTAAGTTAAAAGTTTCACAAGACAATCTGACGGAAAGTCACAGGTCGTAAACGAAGTATATGCAAAAATATTTTCATCGCATTACTAAAGGACATCATCCAATTTACCCATCTATCACACCTCCTTCTTCCTCTGGTTCTGACTAGCTTGACTTTGATTTTATTTAATTTAGGTTGTATAACTTTAACTTATGCTTGGGTTGTATGACTTAATTCATACTCTTGGATGATACTTTCTTTATACTTTATAAATCTTATTCATACTCTCCTGATTTACTCTTAATCATATTTCTTTTATTGTCTTTCATTTATCTATTTATGATTGTCATTCTGTCTTCCTTTGTCAAGTTATGACAAAAGGGGGGAGAGATTTATGTTATAGTTATGATTAAATCAAATGTGCTATTGGACTGGATTGTGTGGATTGTATGTTTGGATATATATATATATATATATATATATATATATATATATATATATATATATATATATATATATATATATACAGTATTCTGCACAAGTCCAAGCTTAGATTGAGGGGGAGTAGATGTTGTGCTCATATTGAGAGAAAGTGTGAAGTTTTGTATTTGTATTTTGTTCTAAGTATGTTTTGTCACGAATTTGACAAAGGGGGAGATTGTAAGTGCTGTGTTGTATAAAGCACCCTTATTTGTCAAATTATGATGGGACAAAACAGCTTATAGTATGACTTGCTCATGTGATGGAAAGTTCACCTTCAAGTGAATCAAGATGTAAAGTTCACCTCCAAGATCAACACATGAAGTTGGAAAGTGCAAGACATGAAGATGGTTACTTCAAGTTTGAGTTCTACTTCACTTTAAGTTCAAGATCAAGCTACAACTTCAAGTTTACTTCAAGTAGAAGATCCATTGAACGCTACTGAAGATTCAAGTAGAAACTTTAAGGTATATACTTCAATGTCTAATAATTTCAGGTATAACTGATCCTAGAAAGACCCTAGACTTAGGTCCTTTCATATGCTAAACATATACGGGTTTTTTATACTTTAGTTAGGCTTTCGTTCGACTAGTCCAAGTTCTGGTTTGATCAGTCTAAGAAATACTTCCACCAGTTTAAGATTCAAACTAAAAAAATGGACTTTTCTAGTAGTTCCTCAACTAGTCAAGCAAGGTGTAAGACCTGTATCTTACTCCGTACTGTTCCGTCGACTGCCGCCATCCTTCCCATCGAATTCCGATAACCGGCGACTGATAATTAACGTTTGCACTTGACCTTAAATCGTATCCCTTAGATTTGATTCGGTTCAATCCGAGACTTGTACCATTGGGACCGCACCGTCACCGAGGTTCCGACGCTGCAACTCGCGCACCATTCCGATACCCTGATGAGAAGATGCGGGCCGGCATTTATTTCGAAGAAAACGCCGCGCGTTGCAATCCCAAGAGAATCTCTACAACATGTCTCATCAATCAATCAATCAATCACTTTATGTCAAGTACACATCACCTTTCACCCCATCCCCAAGCAACCACCAAGTCAACTCTTTCTCACCCTCTCTCTTACACACCCATACATGTCAAGTACAACATCACCTCACCCATCACTCACATTCATCACTCTCTCTTCTTACAACCCCTTCTCTCTCTCTTAACACTCTATCCCCAGCAAGCAAGAGAAACTCATGTCCAAGCATTCCATGTGAGAGAGAAAAGTGATCTTTGGTGGCCCATTTTTCCATTCCTTTTACCTTCATCCAAGCCATTCAAACCCCATCTTCCACCATCAAAGTGAAGCACAGGAGACTGACGAAGATCGAACGGTGGGTGCTTCTATAGGTTAAATTTTTTGTATTTTTATGATGGGCCAAGTGAGGCCTACCGATCAATGGTATGGATCTCACTTTGGACCCTAAGATGTGGCCGATGGCCCACCTTAATTATCATTTGATGTATGATTGAATGCAAGGGAGGGCCCATAGTGTCGGGGTCCCTCCATCACACGTGTGTCCCACCTTCTCTCTCTCTCTCTCTCACTCTTTTTCATTTTTCTTTTCTTGTGATGATGTGATTGTGTGGCCCACTTGAATGGACCCCACCTTAATGTATGTTTTATACATGCTATTCATCCATTTGGTGGCCCACCTAAGCAAGGCCCACCTCAACGCATGTGTTATGACCAGACGTCTAGGGACGTCCTTGGACGTGGACTTGGGAAAACAAAAATATTGGCTTAGTTCTCAAGCCTTGGAGAGGGTGGTCTATGTAGACCCCACCTTGATACAATGATCAAATCCACTCCATCCATCCTATTTCCCAACTCATTTTAGGCGTTGGGCCAAAAAATGAAGACGATCTGACTAACCAGTGGGCTGTACCTTAGCAAACAGTGACTTTCACCGTTTAAATTCACTTGATTCTTCCTACACGTCGAAATATGCCCAATATTGGGCTTGATAGATTTGTTATTGGTTGTGGGAACCAGTGGACGGGGTGGATCTACTTGATGCGAGCCCCACGTATGAAAAACCCCCGAAAATCGGGTTTTCCAAAGAATATATATATATATATATATATATATAAGCAATGCTGCTGCTGCCAAAGGGCACAGGCAGCACCTGCTGTGTATGGGCGGACGGGCCAAGGGCCATAGCCCCACATGTGGGCCCCATCATGATGTATATTTGTCATCCAACCCGCTCAAATGGTGGGCCACTTCCAGCAGCGGGCCCCCTCCAAATATCAGGCCAATCCAACTCTCAGGTGGCCCACGTCAGAGGAAACAGTGGAATTGAACGTGTACCATTGGAATCCTTTTCGGTCCATAGAAGTTTTGGATCAAGATGAAATTTGTTTGTCCTCTTCATCCAGGCCTGTGTGACCTTACCAACGGGATGGATGGCATATAAGCATTATGGTGGGCCCCACATGGGACCCACAGTGATGTATGTGTTTCATTCCCACAGTCCAGGCGGACGGTGGGAACCCACTGTAATGTATGTGTTTCACGCACACCGTTCATTGCCGTGGACGGTGGACCCCACCTGGAATTTGCATGCGCCTGAAACTTGGTCTGTACCCTTAAACAAGTGGGAGACACATAATGGATGGGCTGGATTTACAAACCACATCTCGGTGGGCCCTCAAAAATGGTTATGAATGTTTTAATGGTGCACGGCACCTCTCAACTTTTGTTTGTGGTGTGGCTCACACAAGTCACGGACTGACTTGATTTTTGAGGCCTAGGCCCATGAGGGATTGGTGCATCTAATTGATGGTGTTGACATTTGAAACGAGTCACGGTGGGGCCCACACAGCTCAACCTCATGGGATGTTAAAATCAACTCTAGCGCATTGTACCTTTTCCCATATATATATGTATATGATGGTGGGCTTTATGGGCCCTACCATGATGCATGTGTTGCATCCAACCTATCCATCCATTTTAAAAGCTCATTTTATAGTATGAGCTAAAGAATGAGTCAGATCCATGGTTCAAGTGGGTCCCACTACTATTATTTGAAGTGAGGATCGGTTGATCCTTTGACATGATTCATAGATATGTACATATACATGTATGTATGTATTAGTGGCCTTTTTTAAGGCCCACCTTGACATTTATTAGGCCCATATTGATGTAATTGTGGCCGTTGTTGAGGCCCACCTTGGTATATGTATGAGGCCCACTTTGATATATAAGGCCCATGTTACGAGGCCCATTGTGATGTATTCAAAGGCCCATGGGGTATGGCCCATTGCAATGTACATAAGGCCTCTTTGATATGGCCCAGCCCACTTGACTTATAAAAGGCCCATATGATGCAGCCCATTTGATATATCTAAGGCCCATGGATCGAGGCCCAACGGGTTGTCCTTAGGGTCCATTGCAATGTGTGATTTCTCCATGGTTATGGCGGGCCATTCCTTGGGAGCAATGTTGGTTTGACATCCACATTGTAAGAATAATGTTGGTTTAATGTCCGCATTATAAATCTCCCTAGGCCCATTTATAGGCCCATGCTTGTTGTGCGTAGGCCATCTAAGCCCACCTTCATGTAAGGATAGTTCATCATCTTATAGCATGCTTAGTGTAACTCCATGACTCATACCCATACGCATCATCTGTATGCTTGATGTGAGGGATGTTTGATCATAGCATAAGCCGATTAGGCTAAGACATTTACGGGACTCCTGATGAGACGGAGTGCCCCACATGATCACGCGGTACGCGCTGGATTACTCCATGATTTAACGATGTGACTCATGCATTTTGCATTGTGTGTCGTGATCACTACACACCCTAGCGACATCAGGGCCGTAGCCTCCACAGGCACATCGTGGATGTTCATATCAGATATCGGAAATACTTTGTTCTAGTACTGTAGGCACTTAGGATGTCCTTGGGTGAAAGTCCCAGAACCTTTTTGGTACCAGGGGATGCTCCAACGTCTAGACCGAGTGGATACACGAGCACCCGAGTGCCGAATACCAGTAGGCCGCGCCTCCCATTGTGTCATCATCGGTTGGAAGGGGGTGTAGCCTTATCCGCCCGAGTGAGGGGGCTGTAAGCTAGGCTGAGTTTGACCAGCTCGTAAATGAGTCCGCTATCGACGAGCCAGGTAGGTATTGGCAGACTACTGGTCAGGCAGATAGTGAGGTCTATTCCACTTGTTCGATTGTGCAGCTAGGGAGAAGGCAGTTAGTGTGGAGTGTATTAGACCCCAGTGATATCTAGAGAGGAACTGTATTGATATGTGTACTTGATGAGGACTAGCATGCTGGTATTGCATCTCGCATATGACAGTCGGCTACATAGGCCTTGCATTGCATCGATATGGCCAATAGCATTCATGTTTCGCATCGCATGGCCTTGGTATGGCCGATAGCATTCATGCCTTGCATCACATAGCCTTGGTACGGCTGGTTGTACTCATGGACTTACCGCATACTTTCGCATTACTCCGATATTGTACACTTGGCGTTTGCCTTACGCACACACTTACACCACTCTCTAAAGCTTTTGTAAGCTTATGCATGACCGTTGCGTGTAGGTAGCGTTGGACAACAGCAACACTAAGGCAGGAGTATGGATCAGATCATTTTGGAGCCTTTGATCATCTTGTATTTCCCTTTCCGCATTGTACTTAAAAGTTTTTGATATAGTGGATATATGGTGTTGTTGTTTTGTAACTTGGTTATGCTTGTGGTTATGCTCTATTATAAAAAAAATCATACTGAAAATCCTCCTTGTAGGATCCCACAATCGGAATCTTGCATGTGAGTGCCGGAATCTGAGAATGGGGTACTACGGAGGCTGTCGGCGCTGGATTCAGCGATCGAGAATTTTGTGAGCCCGGTTTTCGAGTTTGGGGCGTGACACAAGATGCTCGACTAGTTATGGGCACACCCTCGACCAGTTGAAAGGAGCTAGACTCAAACTTCAGCAACTGATTTTGTGCTCCCTCGACCAGTCGAAGGCATTGCTCAACTAGTCGAGCAGGCCCTTAGACCAGTCAAAGAACGGTTTTATCTGATTGCGCCCAAAATTTAAAATTTGGTTGATTCTTAGACCAGTCGAATGAGACCTTAGGCCAATCGAAGCAACCGATTTTCAGCCTATAAATAGAGGTCTTTTTTCACTCTGAATTCATTTATTAAAGCCACGAAAAGCCTTCACTTTGAGAGTGAAAAGTTCCCATCATCTTCAAGCTATAGCATGGTAATTTTAAATCTTTTAATAGCCATTTATTTTTATAATTCTTTGATCTCTCTTTTATGAATCTTATGTTCGAAACGGAGTTCATACTTGTCCTTGTAAGATTTAAGGAATTCAAACAAGTAGCTTAAGGTTTGAATTAATTTAAAATTAATTTAGAACCTAGAACCCTTGATTGTGTTATTGGACATTTATCATCTCTACATCAAGCGAAGCAGTTCTACGGGCTACATTAAAGAGCGTGTTCTGAAGAAGATAAGTATTCTTTATTCATTTTTGGTTTCTTGAGATATCCAAAAAATCTCTGTGTTGGTTTTGACTGAGATGGTCAAAAAATCTCAGCGTGCGGTTTTGATTATGATAACCCATTTGAAAATACAACTGTATAGGTTTTAAGGTGAACCTGAGAAAACCTTGATTATTAGTGAATGCCAATATCACATGGGTTATGATTATTGGGAGTGGATTAGGTGTGGCTGTTTGAGAATAGTTGGTGTACAACCGAACCACTATAACTCCTGGTGTTTTGTGGTGAATGATGTATGTGATGTATATGTGTTAAATGGTTGTAATCTTTTCATGTATATGTGTTGAATGCTTGTAATAGTTAGCTTTCTTCATTTTCCTCTTGTTTTAGTTTGTGATCTTGATCCTTACTACATTCAAGAAATCAGGTTGTCCTATCTAAAACATCTGTTTTTTGTATAAGGATGTCCTTTGAACAAGGTTTGAATCAATTTCTCAATACTATTACGGTTGAATCTCTGATTAGTTCTGATTTATTTAATCTTTCAATACTTTAATTTTTAAATTGGCGTAGTCCTATTCACCCCCCCCCCCCTCTAGGACTGAGAGCTCGCTCCTTTCAGTAATTGTCTAGCACTTAATGACGCTCCTAGGCTGGTACATGATATCGAACTCGTTGAGCTCGATCGCCCATTTGGTGAGCCTTCTGAATACCTCGGGCCTCTGAAGTACCTGACGGAGAGGTTGGTCAGTCAGGACCACTATCGCGTGAGCCTAGAAATAAGGGCAAAGTCATTGAGAAGAAATTATTAGAGCTAGAGCCAGCTTCTCTAAGTCTGGGTATCGTGTCTTTGCTGGAAATAAGGCCTTGTTGACGTAGTACACTAGGCGTTGCTTCCCTTCAGACTCTCATATGAGGGTCGAGCTGACCGTCGTCGCAGAGACAGCCAAGTATAATAGTAAGGGTTCTCCTAATTCTGGTTTCAACAATAGTGGGGGTGATCTCAAGTACTGCTTCAACTACTGAAATGCTTGCTCACAATCTGAGGTCCATTCTACCTTCTTATTACCCTTTAGTTGCTAAAAGAAGGGGAGGCACTTGTCGGTTACCCTGAACACAGAGCGATTAAGGGTGGCGATTCTTCCAGTGAGGCATTGGATCTCTTTCATAGTTCGAGGAGATTTCATGTCCAACAGAGCTTTTATTTTATTAAGATTTTCTTTTATTCCTCTTTGGCTGACCTAGAAGCTGAGGAACTTGCCCGAGCTAACCCCGAACGCACACTTAGTCAGGTTCAACTTCATTTGCTATTGCTTTAAGACTGAGAAAGTCTCGCCAAGGTTGGCCACATGGTTGGCTGCCTTGACGCTCTTCACCAGCATGTCACCGACGTAGACCTCCATGAACCGCCTAATCTGATGAGTAAACATTTTGTTCACCAGCTGTTGATATGTAGCTCCAGCATTTTTAATCCAAAGCCGTGACTTTGTAGTTGTAGAGGCCTTTGTCGATGACAAAGGTCGTCTTCTGTTTGTCAAATGGATGCATGGCTATCTGATTGTAGCCTGGGTATGCGTCCATGAAGCTCAAGAGTTTATGCACGGCTATACTATCGACCAACTGGTCGATTCTAGAGAGAGGAAAATTGTCCTTAGGGCAGGCTTTGTTTAGGTCGATATAGTTGACGCAAACCCACCACTTCCCATTGGACTTCCTTACCAAGACAACATCGGCGATCTAGACGGGGTAGTAGACTTCTTCGATGAACCTTGCATTCAAAAGTTTGCCGACCTCTTCGAAAATCATGGCATACCGCTCTGACTCGAACGCTCTCCTTTTTTGCCTGACTGGTCTGCAGTCTGGGCCCATGTTCAATTTGTGGACCATCACCTTGGGGATAATACCCTGCATATCCTGATGAGACCAGGAAAACACGTCGGTGTTACATCGGAGGAGATCCATTATTTGCCTTTGGTAGTCAGGGGTCAATAATGACTCGATTTGAACTGTTCGGGTTGACCTCATTGATGAGAATATTTAGGAGGTCTTCTATCGGAGAACCTCTCTCTGAAGAGTCTTCCCTAGGATCAAGCGAGTTGACCATTAAGGTCTACACGGGGGTTTTTCTTCTTAGGGCGGTTGAGTAGATTGCCGAGCTTTGCGTTGGTCTCCTTGGAGATAGCCAACCCTATCTTCGATGGGAAACTTCATCATGAGGTAGTATGTGGATACCACGGCTCTCATGGAGTTGAGAGATTATCATCCGAGGATGATGTTGTAGGATGAAGGGCAATTTACCTCCAAGAAGTTGACCATTGTGGTAGTCTGATTTTGTCCTTCCTCGGTAGTAACAGGGAGCAGGATAGAGCCTTCAGAGATGACATTGTCCCCTGCGAAGCCATGCAGTGGGGTTTTAATAAGTTGGAGATGTGACCTATCAACCCCCATCTTATTGAACACTTCAGCGAAGAGTACATCTGTAACATCCCGAAAATCGAGGGTTAAGTAGTAACTCAACTCCCGAGTTCCAGAACATCACTTATGCAACAAAATAAATGATGATTGATTGTTGAATGTATTCGTGCATTGAACATGAGTGAGATTAAGCCAAACAACATATCATACTCCAGAGACAGTTAAATTGCAAGCAGAAGACTGTGATAGACATATAGAATATAAAAAACTGTGGTGAGTCTCCAGAGTGTGATAATGTTACCAGGTTAAATAATTACAAGTACAATTCTAAAATTTACCAAATGTGAGGAAGTGTAATGTCTTCTATCCCGAGTACCATAGCCCTGTCAATACATTACCAGGTTTTCATAGACCTGTCAAAGAGTTATATGTAGGAGAACTCCTCCTCAACATCATAGTAGTAGTCCGGCTCTGCTTCATAAGCATCGCCATCATCTGAAACTCAACAAATCTGGTTGGTGTTGCAAACACCGTCCCGTAATGTGGGAGTGAGTGATCAACTCAATGGAACAATAAAGCATAGGTTAACATGTTATCAATTCAGTCAAGCAGTAATGATAAAGCAGTAAAATCAAACACTCCTAACTACTCTTATTAATGCAAGTATGAATGCAGTCATGATGTATGCCCTTACCACACCCTCCCTCGTGCGACACCATCTTACGTTCGCGGTATGCTTTCATCCCTCAGTGCTCCACATCTTTCAGGCACATGCAATGCATGATGAGCATGATTACCGAGTATTTATTAGTCCATTTCAAACAGCAGGATTGGGAAACTAAGGTACCTCCCTTGTATCATTCCCAAACATGATCCATTCTAGGGTCGTCAGTCCTAGTTAATCTCAGACGATGGTGTATTTTCTAGGTCACTGCAAAGGCTGCTAGGGCTGTTACGCACAAAGGTTACACCACTCCCCCATCACCTCTTTAACGATTCATCACTATACAAAAACAGGCCTAGTTCATACTCTCTACACTACGGCAAAACTCATCGCCTCACCGCAAATTCAGAGTATGCTCGAAGTCACTCCACTAACGTCCTACTAACTGGCAGTCTATTTTTGAAGCCCAACCAGTCCACTTATTGACAATGAGACCCGGATGCAACCCGACTAGGGACCACAGCTAGGCTACGCCAGTGTAGGCCGACAGCGCGAATATAGTGTCCCATACCACCATAATCGGCTCACGAGTCTGGTTGCTCACTGGTCACTACGGGGAGGCACGTGGCCCCAGTGTAAGCTGACAGCTCGACCACGGTGTCCCATACCACCATGCCCGGTTCATGAGTCTTAGCAGATCGAGGTACCATAGTTAACGAGATTCCACTAGTAAGTTTGGTACCCTAGGTTCAAGCAGTAGTGACCAAACATAGTAAACATACATTAGACATATTGGGTTACTTGACGGGCCTGACTAGCTCGAGCACACAATCAACTGAATGACATGAAGTGCATAAGTATTTCGCGTGGCCTAACCACTGTCGCCAACTGAAGTACGACTCGAGTTCGTCAAACACATCTTACATGGCGACATGAAACTCAACCACGATCTCAAGTCTAGTACCGACTGTCTGGACTATAGACATAATCCCAAACTCAATCAAACCTTATTCGTAGCATGTGGAGTAAAGCATGGTAAGCAAAGTAATTCAAGCATGTTAGTAAGCATGTTGTAAAGCACTACATAAATAGGAATACAAACACATATATTGCAAAAGTAAGCGGTTTAAGTAAACAACCTGTAACGACCTGAAAATTTCCGTACATTGGGTCGAGTACCACCTCGACCAGAAATCGCGTAGGATTAAATCCTTTAGAAATTTAACAAAGTTGACTAAGTACTAAACTCAATTAGCTATGAAATCCGTTAGGATCGCTTTAAATACGATCTGCAAGACCCAAAAATTGCAGAATCATTGACGCTAGGTTATCCTAAAGTTTAGAACCAAACTCATTTCCCGTCTGCTCTCGAGAATGAAACGAAACTTCGTATTAGGTCTAGATCGCACATCGGGAGTCCGATTAACCCGAAGCTAAGGAACTAGGATCGCCCCACTGGGCTTAACAATCATCTCAAAAATCAGCTTTATCCGATGCTCCACGGTTATTCGTTTCGAATCGGAGCGAGGTAGTGTGAAAAATACTATTCATATGCCAAAACAAATATCTGGAATAGTGATCTGGCATCCTTCGTTGACGCGTCAGTATTAAGCAACTTGACCGTCAGAATCAGACCAAATTACACCCTCGGATTAAGAAAATTTCAGAACATTTACATGTACTTGAATTTCGATCGTGGCCCACTGACCGTCGAACTGAAAGTGGTCCGCCACGTGCGATCTGGGAATCTGATCGAGTCAAAAATGTAATCCCACGTAGATCCATCGATGGTGAGCTTAAGTCTGACGTTTGGTTCAAAGAGGGCCACCAGAACTTCCCTTTGAATGGAAAAGCGGCAAATATCCTATATAGCAAAGCACTCCCATGAACCTAAGTCTAAATTTAATGTTTGTGGCTATAAAAGGAGCTTAGAACAGCCCCTCTCACAGCCATACGAATTTTGAAGAAAACCCTAGAGGGAGAGAGAGAAAAGAGAGAGAAAGTCTTGGAGATTGTTGCCGATCTTCATCCTCCTGCTTTGGCTTGTTGCACGGCCTACACCGCCCTATTCTAGACACTTTCCCGGCGGTATCCATCTCATTTGAAGGTAAGAAAACCTAACCCTAGGTCTGATTTGAGGTGGGATCGATGTAGGATGTGTACCGACTAACCGATTCCGCTCTTTAGGCTAGAAATCGCCCGTAGACGGAAGTTCCATTACCCTTGCTGATTCGTTCCGTTTCCAAAGGCAAAGGTGAGGACTTTAAGCTTATAAGTTATGGTTTTCAACGCTTTCAATGTCAGATAATGGTAGATTCATGATCTGCTTACAATTGCACATGTACAAAGTGCTTTCCGTTTCTTGTTTTGATTAACGGTGTGAAATATGGAATTTCACATATTCTAGGTATACGTAGAAATACCGTATACGTATTTTTTTTTTGGATAAATGCTTGACATGTTTATTTAATGTATAATTATATAACATATGAATAAAATACTAGTTTGGCGAAAGGAATCGCCAAAATATATGTTTACTTGTAAATGCGCCGTATGTTGAAATTACGTATTGTAGAAATACCGTATACGTATTTCTTTTGGAATAATATTTGACATATGTATTTAATGTATGATTATACAATACATGATTAAAATACTAGCTTGGCGAAAGGAATCGAAATCTATGTTCCTTTGTAAACACTATGTATGTCGAAATTGGGTATACGTGGAAGTACCCTATACGTATAAAATTTGCTGATGTGATTGCCATGTTTAATTGCTGTATGAATATGATGTATATGTATAAAATACTAGTTTGGTAAAGGGACAACCCTAGTACACACTTCCCTAGCATACGTCATGTATGTTGAAATATTGCATTCCAAGTATTGGTGAATTCACTTGTGTGTGTAAGTGCTTAAGTGTTAGAATCTTAGGTAGGTGCTGAGATGGGATTCTCGGCTACCTTAGAGTCACATATGACACTCTCCATGTGGTTGTTCACTCTAACCACTCACCTACGAAATTTAAGTATTTGTATCCCTATTTACATAATGCTTTATAACATGCTTTTGAACATGCTTTGTGACTTGTTTATTAACATGCTTCATGTTATGCTTTATAATATGCTTGCTAGTGTTCTTGAATTACCATGTTATCATGCCGTATTTCACATGCTATGGTTAGGATTTGACTGAGCTTGGGACTATGTTCGTAGTCCAAGCATCCGGATCAGACTTGAAGATGTGGTTGGGATTCGTTCCGCCACGCACGATGTGTTGGTGAACCCGTGTCGTACTTCGGTTGGCGATAGTGGTTGGCCACACGAGGTGCTTCGCCTCATATCGCCCAACTTGTTGTGCGCCGAGCAGCCAAACACGTCAAGTAAACCGTGTGTCTTATGTATGTTCACCATGTTTGGTCGCTAATGCTTGAACCTAGGGTACCAAACTTACCAGTGAAAATCCCGTTAACCATGGTACCTCGATCCGCTAAGACTCATGAGCCGGGCATGGTGGTATGGGACACCGTGGTCGAGCTGTTGGCCTACGCTGGGGCTACGTGCCTCCCCGTAGTGACCAGTGAGCAACTCAACTCGTGAGCCGATTATGGTGGTATGGGACACTATATTCGTGTTGTCGGCCTACATTGATAAGGTGATGGGGGAGTGGTGCAACCTTTGTGCGTAACAGCCCTGGCAGCCCTTTGTAGTGACCGCGAGCATATTCTGAAGTTGCAGCGTGCCTTAGGGTTCGCCGCGATATATAGAGTATGAACTAGGCCTGTTTCTGTATAGTTGTATAGTGATGAATCGTTTAAGGGGTGATGGGGGAGTGGTGCAACCTTTGTGCGTAACAGCCCTGGCAGCCTCTGCAGTGACCTAGAAAACACACCATCGTCTGATATTAACTAGGACTGACGACCCTAGATTGGATCATGTTTGGGAATGATACAAGGGAGGTACCTTAGTTTCCCAATCCTGCTGTTTGAAACGAACTAATTAAAAACTCGGTAATCATACTCATCATGCATCGCATGTGCCTGGAAGATGTGGAGCACTGTGGGATGTAAGCATGCGCGAACGTGAGATGGTGTCGCTTGAGGGAGTATGTCGGAGAGGGCATCCATCATACCTGCATTCATACTTGCATTAATCAGAGTAATTAGGAGTGTTTGATTTACTGCTTGACTGTATTGATAACATGATAACTTATGTCTTATCGTTCTACTGAGTTAGCTACTCACTCTCACGTTACGGGACGGTGTTGCGCACACCAACCAGACTCTGTCTCAGGTTTAGGCGATCCGACTATTCTGGAGGCGGAGCCCGATTATGACGAGGACCAGGAGGAGTTCTCATATATGCAGTTCGCTGGCGGCTTCGACTAGGCTGCCGGGACTGATGGGATTTACAGGGATTGTACCTAGTTTATTTTGACATTTTGTTTATATAAACAGACATGTATATTGTGACTCGAAGGATTCATACTGGATAATGAATCATTTATTTTGTTTCTTTACATACATATATATACGATTCGAGTCTTCCGCTTGCTTTTATACAACCGATCCGGAGTATGAATTATCGCTTTGGTATAATCTCATTCATGTTTATCGCTCTAACACAGACAACATTCAAATATCATTAAACATGTTGCATAAGTGATGCGTTGGAACTCGGGAGTTGAGTTACACTCGACTCCCGATTTTCAGGGCGTTACAAGTTGGTATCAGAGCATGATTTTGATTAAACCGGACCTGAGTTATGTCCCCACTACGTACGCTGACGCATTACACTTAGGAGGGTGCACAAAACCTAGCAACAGTCTTAGGGTCTCCCGATTTCGTCGTTCGGCGAAGTTCATTGCAAATGGACAGTTTGATCGAGTGCGTACTCTGTCCCGACCACATTTATGGACCCCAAGTCACTCCTAGACCGTCTATTGACGTGTCCAGGTCACAATCTACCAAAAATGAGTCGTTAAAAATCAGGAAAAATCAGATTAGATCGAACTTTGCGGAACTAACCGTTTTGGCACAAACTGAGTCGGGGCCCTCCACGTAAATCCACTAACCTCCCAGACCAAACCAGGGTGCATTTGGCACCCTGGGAGTGTGGTGAACAGGGCCAGACCGCGGCGGCGCGGTTCCGGCCAAGCCCGACCGCGGCGGCGCCGCGGCACCGGCGGCGGACCGCGGTCCGGTTGCTTTTCCGGCGAACTTCCGAACTTGAGGTTGGTCGGCCCAGCATGCTCTACCCCATGGCACGTGCCATTTTGGCATTAGGTTAGGATTTAAGGGGCTGGAGCACCCTTTTCCCTCATTTCCCCTCTTTTTCAAACACCTTCACCTCCATTTCCGATTTTGCTGAAAACCCATCCCTCCAAACCTTTAATCCCTCCATTTCCTTCCATAACTCACACACCCCAACCTCCCACAACAGCCCTAGCTTCCTCCCTTCCCCATTTTCTCAAGTTGGAGCTCTCATACCCATCCTTGGAGCTCAAAAATTGGGTAAACTCCTAACCCATTCTATTTTCTTTTGTTCCTTCTTCATTTCCTACCTCTAGAGCTTCTTCCACACCTGTTGGATTGTTGATTGTGGAAGATAAAAGAGGTCAGCCCCTTGTTTCCCCATTTTGGAAATTTCCATGGGCCTCCTTGGTGTGGTGGCTACCATTTTCTCCATTTCCTCCATCCTATCTTTCATGGGAAAGAGGAAAACCGCGGTGCCGATGACGCCGGCCCAAGTAGGCCAGCCCAAACCCGAAGAAGATCCGATGTTGGGGCCGGCACAAGCACCGTAAGGGAGTTTAGGTCGAAGCGAGACCTGGATCCTGACCACCCCGCCAGAAATGCTTATCCGATAGGCATGGAATATGGGCGCTTCGCGGGCCGTAAGGTTGTGTTTGAAGCTCATGTGGATGAAAGGATGTTCGGGCTACACCCGATGATGGACCACTTGGTGGATATCAGGTGGAATTATATTTTTGAAGGAGAGTCTCCCGCATGTGAGAACACGGTCCGCGCTTTCTACGCTCACATCGTGGACTCATCAGTAGAGCCTCTTCGCCATCGTCTCGTGAGGGTCATAAGGCGCACAATCACCGTGGACGAAGTGGATCGAATCACGAAGATCCCGCTTGGTCAAGTACATGCCCAGTGATGACTTCTCTAGAATCGCGGGAAAGGGATCGCCGCACGCGATTTCTCTCGTGGTCGCCGGTTACTTGGAAGCGAAGAAATTGTATTGCATGCGACAAAGATGTCTCGAAGACTTCCATTTGCTCCATCACATCTTCACATACAATGTATACCCATGGTGGGGTAACCGCACGGAATGTACTAGGGTGATGGTGGACTTTTTGTACAAGATGGGACGCTGGGACAACATATGCCTGCCCACATTCATCCTATCCCAGATAGTTAATGTTGTTCGTTCTGCCAGAAAGATCTTTCGCTCCCCTTTGGCCGACTTGATCTGCAGGATGGCTCGTGATGTAGGTTACAGATTGAATATGGAGGATCTTGCACCGGTCCGAGTCATAAGTGAAGCGACACTCAGGAATATGAAGATCGGCCCCCAACAGCGGCAAGCCCGACTCGACGAGTCCGGAGATGAGTCGGATAGTGCCGGCGAGGAGAGTGTTGACCTCCAGGCTGAGAGCGATGAGGAGCGCAGCGATGACATACAGGAGGAACAACCTGAGGCTCAGGACACTGAGGAGAGTTCACCCCCTGCGGCTCAGGAGCAGGGTGTGGATCGAGATGTATTTGATGCGCGATTGGGCCGTCTTGAGGAGAGGCAAGCCGCCCTGCAGCAAGAGGTTGGACAAGTTCGGGCTGAGATTGGTCAAGTTCGAACCAAACTTGAAGAGAATGAAGCCTACATGAAGAAGAATTTCAAGAAGATGTCCCGTACGTTGAAGGCCATCCTGTGCTGTGCGCATGATAAGAATGCTCCTCCTCCACCGCCTACTTCGGATGCTTAGTCATCCATATTGTTGTTTGTTGTGTTTGCTTTGTTTACCGCGATAGGCGGTTTGTGTTTTCGTTCAGATGTTGTATTAGGTAGTAGCATGTTTAGGGTTTGATGTAGTAGATGTATTGGCTATCATGTGATTTCCGTCATGGTTCATGTAAACTCTGTAATCCATGTATTATGACTAATTTTGAGTAAATGAAAGGCATGTAGCCCCTTTTGTTTTGATTATGTGTGGAATGCTTAAAGTGCTTTATGATGTGTGTTATGCTGTATCTCACCAATGCTGTACCCTGTGTTGTATAGGGTATGCCGCGACAGTATACGCGGAGCACCGCACATCTCCGTCTGACTGGCTCTATGGACCAGACTCCTTCTGGTAGTAGCGGTCCTGCGGACCGTGGGTTGGGTTCCGACGCCCCCTACCGGGTCCCCGCGGTGGGTTGCCACCATACACGCCCGGTCCGTGAGCGCTTCGGCCGTCATCTTCGCGCAAAGATAACTCCCTGTGCTCGCTCCGCCGACCGATAGATTTGAGCAACCGATGTTGATGATGCATCAAGAACAGAGATACAAAGAAGCAGCAAGCAGCCTGCCAGCCTTATGGCCACTATCGCTGAGGCCTTATCACATGGTGGTAGTGCGACTCCACCTACGACTTCTGTTTGTCCTGCCGGGCACCCGGAGCCTCCTGCTCAGAGTGAGGATGTGCCTCTGCCCCCACCCGTGGTGCCTCCTATGGGAGATGTCGGTACACGCGGTCTTCTCGAGCGATTTCAGCGCTTGAGGCCTCCTTCATTTATAGGCACTCATAGGCCCGAGGAGGCAGAGTTTTGGCTTGACCGCATCTCTAAGATGCTTCGGATGCTGCATTGCTCAGAGGCAGAGCAGGTAGAGCTGGCCGCCTTCATGTTTGAGAGGGAGGCTAGTTTATGGTGGGACAGTGTGTTGCGGTCTGTCGCAGCAGACTACGTGTGGACCTGGGAGGCGTTCGAGTTCCGGTTCCATGAGAAATACTACCCGCCGACTTATCGACATGAGCGGGAGAATGAGTTTCTGCGCCTCAGGCAGGGAGGCATGACGACACTGAGTACGAGCACCGCTTCACGTAGTTGGGCCGCTTTGTCCCGACTATACTAGTGGACGAGCAGATGCGGATGCGTCGATTTTCTTTGGGCTTGCGACCGGAGATACGGTCGAAGATATGCTGCCTCACTATACCTACATATGCAGCACTGGTTCACATGTCTATGACGGCAGAGCAGGATGTGGACCGGTTGGCCCGATCATGTGGCGCTATGGTTGCGAGGCCACGACAGGAGATACCGAGCAGGCCTATCCTAGGCAAGAGGCCTCGTGTTGACTCGCCTCCTAGGATCGCAGTGCCAGGGGCTCAGGTGAGGCGCCCTATTGTGACCTGCACGTACTGCGGGAAACAGGGTCATCTTATCGGGAGTTGTTTCCCGCGGATGAAGGACAATGGTTTCTCTCCGCCACAGATGTTGGGCCGTTCTCGCCCACAGGCCATATCAGCTCCACCGCTACAGACGGCTCCTGCACATCCTTCCTTCCGACCTCCGTGCCGCGCTCAGTGCGCCACAAGCGACCCTTGGCTCCTCACCGAACCGCCAGAAGAAGCTCGCGTTCATACTCTTGTGGCCGAGGCACCTGAGACGTCGGTTTCAACTCCGACGGCCTTCGAGGGTACGGCTTTTATTCACGACACTCCCGTCTCTTTATTGGTGGACACTGGGTCCACTACTTCTATTATTTCTTGTGGGGCGGTGAAGCGCCTATCTTTGCATACGATTCCCACTAAGGGAATGAGACTCACTACGGCTACCGGGACCGTTCGGATGTCACACGATTATGCGAGGGTTGCTCGGTAGTTTTGGGTAGCAAAGACAAGTGCTCGTCGACCTCATTGTTGCTCCACTATGGCACTACGACGTTATCCTTGGTATGGATTGGCTCACCAGGATGAGGGCGGAGGTAGATTGCGATACTCGGATCGTGACGGCCTATGGACCTGACGGTGCAGCTTTCACGTTCCCAGTGCAGGTCAGTTGGCCCTGTCGAGTTGATTGTTATGTTGCTTTGCTTGTGCCGATTGATGGTCCGACAGTAGATAGTACGCCAGTGGTTCGAGACTTTGCAGGCGTGTTTGAGACTATCCCTGGTTTATCTCCTTGGGCGAGATTGATTTCACGATTGACCTTACGCCTGGTGCGACGCCCATCTCGTTGCCGACCTATCGTATGCCTCCATGTGAGATGGAGGAGTTGCGGACACAGATTGACGTACTTGTAGAGAGAGGTTTTATTCGACCTAGTGTGTCTCCTTGGGGAGCACCGTGTTGTTCGTGAAGAAGAAGGACGGGTCGCTACGGTTGTGTATTGATTACCGTAGGTTGAACCAGTCACGGTGAAGAACAAGTATCCTTTGCCAGATTGATGATCCGTTCGATCGCCTGAGGGGGGCGAAGTATTTCTCGAAGATTGACCTTCGCCGTGGTACCACCAGCTGCGCGTGAGAGAGGAGAACGTGCGCAGAAGACAAGCCTTCGGGACGTGCTTTGGGCACTATGAGTTCTTGGTGATGTCGTTCGTCCGACGAACGCACGCGCCGTGTTTATGGATCTGATGAACCGGGTATTTCGGCCCTTCCTATACCGATTCGTCATCGTCTTCATCGATGACATCTTGATATACTCCACGAGTCGGGAGGAGCACGAGGAGCACTTGCGAGCGGTATTGGATACGCTGAAGAAGAACCAGTTGTTTGCGCAATACAAGAAGTGCGACTTCTGGCAGGAGGAAGTCAAGTTCCTGGGACATGTAGTGTCCAAGGATGGGATAGCAGTGGACCTTGCTAAGGTAGTTGCGGTTCAGATTGGCAAAGAACTCGAATCGGTTACCGAGGTGAGGAGTTTCCTTGGTCCTGGCCGGGTACTACAGACGTTTCATTCGGGATTTCTCGAAGATCGCTGGGCCATTGTCTCATTTGACTCGGAAGGACTGAAGTTCGCTCGGAATGAGAAGGCGGAGGCGCTTTTAAGGAGCCGAAGGACAAGTTGACGTCCGCCCCTCGTGCTAGTATTGCAGAGCAAGGGGTGAAATACACGGTGTATACCGACGCGTCTCGCGTTGGTTTGGGTTGTGTGTTGATGCAGTAAAGATAGGGTGATATCGTATGCCTCGAGACAATTAAGGAAGCACGAGGAGAATTACCCTACACATGACTCTGGAGTTGGCGGCACTGTCATCTTTGCATTGAAGCTCGGGAGACATTACCTCTATGGTGAGGAGTTCGAGCTTTTCTCGCGACCACAAGAGCCTTAAATACATATTCACACAAATGGGATTTGAATATGAGACAGCCGATGGATGGAGACCTGAAGGACTTCTGTTCGAGGTTTCCTACCATCCTGGCAAGGCGAACCTTGGGCGACGCGTTGAGCCGCAAGAAGGCGATTGCATTTGCGGCACCGCTGATGATAGCCGAGTGGGACATGGTAGAGTTTGTGCGGGACTTCGAGCAGAGACTCACTGTCGAGGAGCCATTTGAGTGTGTTGCGCACGTTCGGGTGCGACCACTTATTGACGACAGATTGTTGAGGCCCAGGAGGGCGACACACTCACTGTCTCGAGCTTCGAGAGCAGGCTAGCGACGCCGTGGACTCCGAGTGGAGAGTTGGTTCTGATGGGGGTTTACGATTTCGTGGCCGCCTATGTGTTCCAGATGTGCCTGACTTGAGACGCGAGCTTCTCGAGTCTGCCCATAATTCGAAGTTTGCGATGCATCCTGGTAGCACGAAAATGTACCAAGATATGAGACGGACGTATTGGTGGGATAACATGAAGGCCCACATTGCTGAGTATGTGTCTCGATGTCTGACCTGCCAGCAGGTCAAGGCAGAACATCGCCGACCTCCTGGACTGCTTCAGCCCATGCCTATAGCGGAGTGGAAGTGGGACTTCATCTCCATGGACTTCATATCAGGGTTGTCGAAGACGAGGAAGGGGCACAATTCCATTTGGGTGATTGTGGACCGGTTGACCAAATCGGCCCATTTCCTCCCTATCAGAGTTACGAACTCCGCAGACGAGCTGGCTAGATTGTACATCAGGGAGATCGTCCGTCTACACGGGGTTCCTTTGGAGATTGTGTCGGACAGAGACACGCGGTTCACATCTATCTTCTGGACTCGTATCCAGGAGGCGATGGGTGTGAAGTTGAAGTTCAGTACGGCGTTTCATCCTCAGACTGATGGGCAGACAGAGCGGGTGAATCAGATTCTGGAGGATATGTTGCGAGCATGTGTGTTGGACTTTGGGACAGTTGGGATGACTGCTTGTCTTCCGTACGCAGAGTTCGCCTACAACAACAGCCTTCCGTGCGACTATTGGCATGGCGCCATATGAGGCTCTATATGGTCGACCTTGTAGGCACCGCACTGTTGGGCAGAGGTCGGAGAGCGTAGCCTGATTGGCCCGGAGTTGGTTCAGGCGACTACAGAGAAGGTAGACATTATCAGGCGTCGATTACTCACAGCGCAGAGCAGGCAGAAGAGTTACGCCGATACGAGGAGGCGACCGCTGGAGTTCGAGGTCGGTGATCATGTGTTCCTTCGGGTTTCCCTATGAAGGAGTCCTTCGGTTTGGGAAGAAGGGGAAGCTCACACCGAGGTTTATTGGTCCATTTCAGATACTGGATCGAGTGGGTAATGTGGCGTATCGTCTCGCCTTGCCTACACCACTTGCTTCCGTACACAACGTATTTCATGTCTCTATGCTGAAGAAGTACGTTCCTGATCCTTCACATATCATCAGATGGGAGCAGGTACAGTTGAGCGAGGATGCTACATATGAGTTGCGCCCGACGTGCATCCTTGACAGAAGGAGCAGTGCACGCGTAGCAAGGTCATCCCGCTTGTGAAGGTGCTTTGGACACATCATTCCGAGGAGGAAGCTACCTGGGAGACTGAGGCCGAGGTCAGGAAGAACTACCCTCAGATTCTCGAGGACTACGAAAAGGTATAAATTTCTGGGACGAAATTTTTGTTTAAGGGGGGTAGATTGTAACGACCGAAAATTTCAGACATTGGGTCGAGTACCACCTCGACCGGAAATCGCGTAGGATTAAATCCTTTAGAAATTTAACAAAGTTGACTAAGTACTAAACTCAATTAGCTATGAAATCTAGTTAGATCGCTTTAAATACGATCCGCAAGACCCAAAATTGCAGTAATCATTGACGCTAGGTTATCCTAAAGTTTAGAACCAAACTCATTTCCGTCGCTCTCGGGAATGAAACGAAACTTCAGATTAGGTCTAGATCGCACATCGGGAGTCCGATTAACCCGAAGCTAAGGAACTAGGATCACCCCACTGGGCTTAACAATCATCTCAAAAATCAGCTTTATCCGATGCTCCACGGTTATTCGTTTCGAATCGGAGCGAGGTAGTGTGAAAAACACTATTCATATGCCAAAACAAATATCCGGAATAGTGATCATCGCATCCTTCGTTGACGCGTCAAGATAAGCAACCCGACCGTCGAATCGACCAAATTACACCCTCGGATTAAGAAAAATTTCAGAACATTTACATGTACTTGGAATTTCGATCGTGGCCCACCGACCGTCGAACCGAAAGTGGTCCGCCACGTGCGATCCGGGAATCCGATCGAGTCAAAAACGTAATCCCACGTAGATCCATCGATGGTGAGCTTGAAGTCCGACGTTTGGTTCAAAGAGGGCCACCGTAACTTCCCTTTGAAATGGAAAAGCGGCAAATATCCTATATAAGCAAGTACCCCATGAACCAAGTCTAAATTGTAATGTTTGTGGCTATAAAAGGGGCTTAGAACAGCCCCTCTCACAGCCATACGAATTTTGGAGAAAACCCTAGAGGAGAGAAGAAAAGAGAGAGAAAGTCTTGGAGATTGTTGCCGATCTTCATCCTCCTGCTTTGGCTTGTTGCACGGCCTACACCGCCCTATTCTAGACGCTTTCCCGGCGGTATCCATCTCATTTGAAGGTAAGAAAACCTAACCCTAGGTCTGATTTGAGGTGGGATCGATGTAGGATGTGTACCGACTAACCGATTTCGCTCTTTAGGCTAGAAATCGCCCGTAGACGGAAGTTCCATTACCCTTGCTGATTCGTTCCGTTTCCAAAGGCAAAGGTGAGGACTTTAAGCTTATAAGTTACGGTTTTCAACGCTTTCAATGTCAGATAATGGTAGATTCATGATCTGCTTGCAATTGCACATGTACAAAGTGCTTTCCGTTTCCTGTTTTGATTAACGGTGTGAAATATGGAATTTCACATATTCTAAGTATACGTAGAAATACCGTATACGTATTTTTTTTGGATAAATGCTTGACATGTTTATTTAATGTATAATTATATAACATATGAATAAAATACTAGTTTGGCGAAAGGAATCGCCAAAATATATGTTTACTTGTAAATGCGCCGTATGTTGAAATTACGTATTGTAGAAATACCGTATACGTATTTCTTTTGGAATAATATTTGACATATGTATTTAATGTATGATTATACAATACATGATTAAAATACTAGCTTGGCGAAAGGAATCGCCGAAATCTATGTTCCTTTGTAAACACTATGTATGTCGAAATTGGGTATACGTGGAAGTACCCTATACGTATAAAATTTGCTGATGTGATTGCCATGTTTAATTGCTGTATGAATATGATGTATATGTATAAAATACTAGTTTGGTAAAGGGACAACCCTAGTACACACTTCCCTAGCATACGTCATGTATGTTGAAATATTGCATTCCAAGTGTTGGTGAATTCACTTGTGTGTGTAAGTACTTAAGTGTTAGAATCTTAGGTAGGTGCTGAGATAGGATTCTCGGCTACCTTAGAGTCACATATGACACTCTCCATGTGGTTGTTCACTCTAACCACTCACCTACGAAATTTAAGTATTTGTATCCCTATTTACATAATGCTTTATAACATGCTTTTGAACATGCTTTGTGACTTGTTTATTAACATGCTTCATGTTATGCTTTATAATATGCTTGCTAGTGTTCTTGAATTACCATGTTATCATGCCGTATTTCACATGCTATGGTTAGGATTTGGTGAGCTTGGGACTATGTTCGTAGTCCATGCATCCGGATCGACTTGAAGATGTGGTTGGGATTCGTTCTGCCACGCACGATGTGTTGGTGAACCCGTGTCGTACTTCGGTTGGCGATAGTGGTTGGCCACACGAGGTGCTTCTGCGCCTCATATCGCCCAACTTGTTGTGCGCTCGAGCTAGCCAAACACGTCAAGTAAACCGTGTCTTATGTATGTTCACCATGTTTGGTCGCTAATGCTTGAACCTAGGGTACCAAACTTACCAGTGAAAATCCCGTTAACCATGGTACCTCGATCCGCTAAGACTCATGAGCCGGGCATGGTGGTATGGGACACCGTGGTCGAGCTGTCGGCCTACGCTGGGGCTACGTGCCTCCCCGTAGTGACCAGTGAGCAACTCAACTCGTGAGCCGATTATGGTGGTATGGGACACTATATTCGCGCTGTCGGCCTACATTGATAAGGTGATGGGGAGTGGTGCAACCTTTGTGCGTAACAGCCCTGGCAGCCCTTTGTAGTGACCGCGAGCATATTCTGAAGTTGCAGCGTGCCTTAGGGTTCGCCGCGATATATAGAGTATGAACTAGGCCTGTTTCTGTATAGCTGTATAGTGATGAATCGTTTAAGGGGTGATGGGGGAGTGGTGCAACCTTTGTGCGTAATAACCCTGGCAAGCCTCTGCAAAGTGACCTAGAAAACACACCATCGTCTGATATTAACTAGGACTGACGACCCTAGATTGGATCATGTTTGGGAATGATACAAGGGAGGTACCTTAGTTTCCCAATCCTGCTGTTTGAAACGAACTAATTAAAAACTCGGTAATCATACTCATCATGCATCGCATGTGCCTAGAAGATGTGGAGCACTGTGGGATGTAAGCATGCGCGAACGTGAGATGGTGTCGCTTGAGGGAGTATGTCGGAGAGGGCATCCATCATACCTGCATTCATACTTGCATTAATCAGAGTAACTAGGAGTGTTTGATTTACGCTTTATCATTACTGCTTGACTGTATTGATAACATGATAACTTATGTCTTATCGTTCCACTGAGTTAGCTACTCACTCCCACGTTACGGGACGGTGTTGCGCACACCAACCAGACTCTGTCTCAGGTTTAGGCGATCCGACTATTCTGGAGGCGGAGCCCGATTATGACGAGGACCAGGAGGAGTTCTCATATATGCATTCATGGCGGCTTCGACTAGGTGACGGGACCGATGGGATTTACAGGATTGTACCTAGTTTATTTTGACATTTTGTTTATATAAACAGACATGTATATTGTGACTCAGAAGGATTCATACTCTGGATAATGAATCATTTATTTTGTTTCTTTACATACATATATATACGATTCGGTCTTCCGCTTGCTTTTATACAACTGATCCGGGAGTATGAATTATTGCTTTGGTATAATCTCATTCATGTTTACTGCTCTAACACAGACAACATTCAAATATCATTAAACATGTTGCATAAGTGATGCGTTGGAACTCGGGAGTTGAGTTACACTCGACCCCCGATTTTCAGGGCGTTACACAACCTCATGAAGGAAATCATACATGTCTCTAAGGTAGTTGAGAATCCCATCTCAACACCCTCCTAAGGCATTAACATCAAAACACTTACTCACACAAGCATTTTCACAAACACTTAACATACATTATTTTAACATACTTAGTGTATGTTAGCAAACATGTATTAGGGCGAGTCCTTTCGCTAAGCAAGTATTTTACGCATATATAATATATTTATACAACAAATAATCATGGCAAACACATCTCTAAAATATATATGTATACAGTACTTTCTACAATATAGTATTTCTACATACATAGTGTATATTAGTAAAACATGTATTTGGACGAATCCTTTCGCCAAATAAGTATTTTGTCCATATATCGTATATTCATATAACAAATAATCATGTCAAGTACATTTTCAAAATTTATACGTATACGGTATTTTCTACGAATACCTAGAATATGTAAAATTCCATAATCTACATCTTTAATCAAAATAGGAAACAGAAAGCACTTTGTACATGTGCAATTGCATGCAGATCATGAATCTATCATTATCTGACATTGAAAGCATTGAAAACCATAACCTATACACCTAAAGTCCGCACCTTTTATCGTAGAATCGAAACGGAGTCGATAGAATTGCTAAACTTCTGTATACGGCAGTTTGGTAACCTAGAGAACAAAATAGGTTAGCTATTTCATAACCTACAACCTATACAACCCCAAAACAGATTAAGGTTAGGGTTTTTTACCTAAAAATGGAGCTGGAATTGCCGGGAAAGCGATTAGAACGGAGTGGTGGAGCTCGTGGAGCATCAAGGAAACATGGCAGGGAGATTCTCCCACATCTCCCACACTTTCTCTCTCTTTTCTCTCTTCTCTCTCTAGGGTTTCTCTCAAATTCGTATGGCTATAACGAGAGAGGGTTTAAGGTCCTTATATAGTCTAAAAACTCATCGAAATAGACTCTAGGTCAAAGTATACTTAGGTTATAACCAAAGCGGACCTGTTTCAGCTCAACGGAGGACTTCTGGTAGGCCTCCTTGAGCCAAAGGTTGGACTTAAGCTCACAGACTATGGATCTAGGTTCCATTAAGTTTTCGTTCCAGTAGGGTTCTCAGATCACGTGTGGCGGACTAGTTTTAGTTCAACGGTCAGCGGATCTCGATCAGAGATTCCGAGTACATGGATATGTGTATAAAATTTCTCCTGATCCGAGGGTGTAATTTGGTCTGATTCTGACGGTCTGGTTGCTTAAAACTGATCCGCAAGCGACAAGTCTCAGATTACTATTCAAGATATTTATTTTGTAAAGAGACATGTGTTTTCACACTCTCTCGCTCCGGACTCAAGCGAACAGCCGTGGGACACTATCTGGATTTGATTTCCGAGATGGTTGTCAAGCCCAGCGAGGCGGTCCTAAGTCCTTAACCTCATATTATTTGGACTCCCGATGTGCAGTCCAGACCTGATACGGAGTTTCAATGTGCTCCTGAGAGTAGACGGGTAATAAGTTTGATCCTAGATTTTAGGGTTACCTAGCGTCACTGATTCTACAAGTTTTGGGTCTTGTAGATCGTATATAAAACGATTCAGATGGATTTCGTAGCTAATCTAGTTTAGCACTTAGTTACTTTGTCTCATTTCTAAAGGATTTACTCCTAAGTGATTTCTGGTCAAGGTGGTACTCAGGCCTTGTAGTTTGTATATAAGGTGATCCAAGTTATAATACTTAACTAGTTTAAGATAGTGTCTAGGGTGAAAGTACTTAGGAAAATTAAAAGAACAAGGTGGTGAAGGGTGGGATTTTGTGAAGGAAATGGGTTCAAAGGCGGCTTTAGACTTTGGGTTTGAGTTCTGACAGGTTAATAAGGTGTTAGGATCGACCCATTGCCTAAGGACATCTTATTCCAGGTTGGCAAAAATTAGGGCTGTTACAATACATCGGACGAACTGGCTATGTCCACGAGAATGTGGTATACCTTTCGATTAGCTATAGTCATGGCTAAGAATAGAGCATCGTTGTGCGGATGCTAAATACTGTGGGCTTCCTCCTCAGAGAATGCCAAGCTACATGGGCGCATTCGCTGCTCTTTGGACAGTCTGCTGGCGAGATGAACATATTGGCTCGGGTCGGTACTTTGAGCATGGGCCTTCCATGCTTGGTTTGAGTCACCACCTCTTGCGGCCCGCCACTGATAGTATGGATTTCAAGGCTACCATCAGTGACTTTGCTGGGCTGCTCATCTTTCCAACCTGGTCGTTCCCCTTTAACGTACTATCGCAGATGCTCGCTACGGATGAGAGCCTTGATCTCTTCCTTGAGGTTGAAGCAGTCGCTGGTGTTGTGGTCGTGGTCACGGTGGAAGCAGCAATATTTTCGCTTATCCCGCTAGTCCATACTGGTTTTCATATAGCTTGGCAACTTCAGTAGCCGTCGATCCCGTACTTCCAGAAGGACTTGCTTCGGTGAGAGGTCGAGAGGGGTGTATGAACTAAATCGACTCTCAGGACGTCTGCTCGGTCGTTGTCCTCTTGTCGTACCCTCGTCTGATCTCTTTTTGCTGGAGGGTGCTTGGGATGGGGCTTCTTCTCTGCATTTTTTGTCCTTTGTTGAGCTCTCGATGTTTTGAGTAACTTGTCGAGAACTGAAGAAGTCCTCAGCATTAGAGTACTTCTGTGTTTGATTCATGAGCTCTCCTAGGGTCGAAAGAGGAACCTCCGCCCCCCCCTCAAGCCAACTATCATGGCTGTCAGAGCTATTTTGTCTGAGTAATCGTCGACATGCACTGCCTCCCCAATGAACCGCACAATATAGTCTTTTTTGGGTTTCACTTTCTCTTTCCTTGATGGTGAGCAGTGAGTAAACGGTTTTCGTCGTTCTTTCCCGACAATAAACTGTGTCAGGAATGTCTTGCTAAGGTCGGCGAAGGAACTGATCGACCTCAACTTTAATTGTCTGTACCAACTCTGTGTGGCTCTTGTTAAGGTTAAGGAGAAGGCATGACACATAATTGACTTGGACGCCGACTGGAGTTCCATCCAAGCTCGATAGGATTCTATATGCTCAGTAAAGTCTCTTATACCTGAATATGGGGTGATGGGCGGCATTCGGAGCCTCGAGGGTAGAGCAACACTCATGATCTCGTCGGTGAATGGAAGTTTCGTTTCTTCCATCATCGCATTTATCAAAGTCGGGGCTTGGGCTTGATAAACTTAGCGCGTAACACTGATCTGAACTCGCGGCTTGCCAAGATGGACCTCCAAGGGATCCTTGTTTTTGGCGACAGTTTCGAGGGCCAGATCTTCCTCAGGAGCTTTTCCACGCCTCCTCTTCTCCAGTTCGTGACGTAGATTGGAAGGAGCCAACATTGAGGTTCCTGAAACATGAGACGGTGCCTGAGCGGATATGCCCTGAGACACTTCTCTTCAAGAATCAGCTGGCGTAGAGTTCTCGGTAGCTGCTTGGGCAACTGTTTCCTGATTGGGGAGGGGGAGTTATCTTTCTAACATCTGTCTGATTTGACTGAGCTCACTAGCCAGCATTTCGACCTGGTTCTGCAAGGAAAGGTAACCCCCCGGTTCCGAGATCGTTGCATTGTCCCGTAGGAGCGAACTTGGCCTGGAGTTGGGAAGACGAGTTCTAGTGATTGGGTTGTCCCGCAAGCTCAAGGCTGGCAGCAACAGTGGTAGGAGGTGCTTTCTTTCTTCTTTTGATAAAGCGGGAATGACTTTGATGTCGTTCCCACAGACGACGCTGAGATGTTGATGCAAGAATCTGGACCGCCCTCTTCAGACGTTTGAGCACCTACACAAGAGAAGAATAAAGGAGACCCTAGCTAGAGTGGGGGACCCTCCGATGCCAAAGTTAAGCCCAGAATTTGGGTCTGGTTGTGTTGAAGAGTTTAGGGTGAGAGATTCCACGTACCTCATCGGTGAGGGCTAATCCTTTATTTATAGTATATGCATGGTAGGGTAGTCCGCAATTTCAAGCACAACTTCAGCCGTTGGGCAAGATGTGCGTGAGTAATGATTGTGGGCAGTTACCCTTGAATCACGCGGAGGATGGTTACGTGAGAGGTGGGTGCTAGCGGTTATCTTTGAGCCATGTGTAGCCGAAGAGAGTCTTTCTCTTAGCCGAGGAGATAGGTCGGCACGATATAAATCCCCCTTTGTTTGACCGGAGATGGGCTAAGCTGAACTAACCCGAGCTGAATTCTATCGGTCAACCGGAGATGGGGCCGAGCTGAATTGATATGAGCCGAACTGATTCCGAGTTTGAATTGATCCGAGCCGAACTGAAGGGGGCTTAGAAGTTCTGTCTTGGTCGTTTGGGCTATCGGCTTTCCGAACTGGAGGTTGGACCGGTCTTCTTGTCGATATTATTTGTCCTTTATGAGCTTTCGCTCAACTTCACCAAGCCGACTCACTGCTTGGGCCTGTCCTAAGTCATGCTGGGCTAACTATAGTACTTCAAGACAATCCCTATGAGGTATATAGGTGGAAGCTCTAGGACGTGCCCGGCGGATAGCTGCACTGGGGATGCGAGTTCTAACATATCTTAATGAGATAGTGCAAGAGTGCATGCCCTTCCGCCCGAGCCGACTTTGAGAGTGATACAGTGGTACTTTCCCGTAACATGGTTCACTTGGGATTTGGTTATGCATAAATTCTAGGCTCATACAGGATATAATGAATGGAGTGGATAAAAGACAAATCACACTGGGCACATAAAGTTTACTCAGTCCGCAATCGGTTTCGTCACGTGCGGACACTAGTTGAATGAGGACCCTCCATCAAGCATTGTTCCAACTGGCTAGCCTGGCTAGCAGCCGTTTCCATTCCTCCACGCGACGAGCTAAAGTGGCAAGTCACTGACCTACCGAATACCGTGCGTATATGCAAAAAAAAAAAATTAAAAAATTTAAATTTAAAAAAAATTAAAAAACGAAAAAAACAAGACTAATAAATAGAGACATCTCACTCGTCTCTGGTTAATCAGTCACTCTTGCCTACCCGCGAATTCATTGAATTTTGGGCCCCACCACCGCTCTCTTCCCACTGCATCTCTTTTTTGTCATCTCTCTCATTTCATCATCTATAACCCATTGGGATTCGAGATTTCTCAAATCCCCCTCTTCCTCTTTCTCTCCCTCTCTCATCAAGAGCAGATCTGAAGAAGAGAGAGACAGAAAGAGCGAGGGTTCTTTCGATGAAGTTCAACGGCAATCCAAAGCTCATACTCTTCCAACCCTCTCTGCACAAACCAGGAGGAGCCTCGAACCGTCTATGGCTCCTGGCCTTCGTCTCCTTCTTTACATTCGTCATCTTACTCACACTCATCACTACTAGAGAAATCCCTCTCTCTTCATCTTCCTCTCCATCCATCCTACCTTCGCTCTCCACCGACGTCGTCGATGCCCTCATCCACTACTCCTCTTCCTCCAACGTAACCGGCCGAATGCCCCCTCACGAGCTCCGTGCAGTCGCCAACGCCCTCCGCCTCTGCTCTCCTTGCAACTTCCTCATCTTCGGCCTCGGTCACGAAACCCCCCTCTGGCGGTCCATCAACCACAATGGACGGACCGTATTCCTCGACGAGAACCAGTACTACATCGCCATGCTCGAAGAGAGGCATCCTAACTTGGAGGCGTACGACGTTCAGTACACCACCAAGGTGAGTCAGATGTGGGAGTTGCTGGCCTCAGCAAGGGAGCAGATTCGAAATGACTGCCGACCTGTCCAGAATCTCCTCTTCTCCGACTGCGGCCTCGGCATCAACGACCTTCCTAATCAGCTCTACGACGTGAATTGGGATGTGATTTTGGTTGATGGGCCGCGGAGTTATAATCCGTCGGCGCCTGGGCGGATGTCGGCGATCTTCACCGCAGGCGTGCTGGCCAGGAGCAAGAAAGGCGGGAGATCGACGACTCATGTGTTTGTTCATGATTATGATAGGGAGGTGGAGAGGGTTTGCAGTGAGGAGTTCTTGTGTAGGGAGAACATGGTTGGGAAGATTGGATTGTTGGCTCATTTCGTCTTAGAAAGGATGGATGCTAAATCCTTTGAGTTTTGCCGTAATCATACATCATCAGCATCTTCATCATCAGCGTCTTCATCAACTTAGTATTATTAGTAACGGAAGTGATGTCTGAAGACATCATGATATTTGTATTTCTTTCACTTTCAATGTATTTTCGGACCTGATATTTACACCCACCTGATTTTATTTCATGCACATATTTTCTTTTCTTTTTAATTGGAGCAGTGAAAGAGTATACACTCTCAGATCCAAATGGGACAGCGCGTGTATTCTCATTGATGCGAGTGGGTGTAAATGTCAATTTTCGGTTTGTGTATTGTTACTTTGTCTAGGTGGATGTGGCTGTACAAGTGATTTTTGTTGGGTGGAATCATTGAACTAGGTTGTATGGCTGCAACTTCACTTCGGGTTTACCTGAACGACGCTGGCCTAACCTGACCTTGATTCAGGTTAGGCGGGGTGTCCTTGGATGATTAGGGTTGGAAAACTCCAACTCTGATATTGGATTGGTTTGGATTGTGAAAAATCATATGGGTTAGGTTGGGCGGGCTGAGGATTAGCATTGAGGAATTTTTTGTTAGGCCTGGGTTGAGTCCTGTGAAGGTTGGTGATGTAATGGTTTAGGTCTGGATTGAGTCTTCTTTAAGGTTGGTTATATTGCGTCGTACCCTAGCAGGATGGAGTAGCAGGATGGAGTGGGTCCTGGCGGGGCAGTGGGGCCCACAGTGATGTATGTGTTTATAGTCATTGTCCGTCCAATTTTAACAGATCATTTTAAAAGATTAAGACCAAACGTAGGCAGATCTAGGGTTTAAGTGGGCCACACCCACACCACATGAAATAGCAGGGATTAACGCCTGCTGATGAAAACTTCTTAGAGGCCAAGCTGACATTGGTGTTTCCCTTCATACTGGTCTATGTGACCTTATCAGCAAGTGGGATGGCAAATGAATATCAAGGTGAGACTTAAGAAAACTTCAACGGTGGCATCACTATCACCACTACTTATTATGTGGCCCACTTGAGCCTTGGATCTGCTTCTTTCTTGGGTTGTGCCTTAAAACGATCCTTTAAAATGGATGGACGGCTTGGATAAAACACATACATCATGGTGTAATGGTGGGTTCCATAGAGCTCCCGCAAGGACGGAGTCCGTCCCTGGCAGGCGGTCATGTAATGGATTGAGTCCTCCTGCGGCTGGGTCAAATTCAAATTGACCCTTCGCCAAGCTGAAATTGACCCTCAACCTAACCTAACCATACACCCCGTTGATGGAGCGGCTAACCAGAATTTGGGACAATCGTCTGTCTTGGACAAATGGCGTGGATCAATCAAGGCTGTCCATCTACTGGGATATGCATGGACGGCTCATGTTTCCGAAATCACATATATACGAAACAAACCCATCCATTAATTGGAAGCGGACTTTTTATTATTATTATTTTATAAAAAAAATATTTCTTTTGGGTTAGCTTGCTTGTACGGAAACGGATTGGCTACTCGCCCTTCCACCAGCCCCGTGGCTGGTGGTCGGTGATCTGTGGGCCCCACCATGATGTATGTATTTAATCCATTCTGTCCATACATTTTACCAGATCATTTTAGGGATTGATGCCAAAAATGAGATGGATATAAATCTCATGTGGACCACACCACAGGAAAACAATAGTGATTGGATATCCACCATTAAAATCCTCCTAAGGCTCAATGTACTGTTTATTTGACATCAAATCTGTTGATTAGGTCATACATGCCCAGATGAAGGAAATAAAAAAAGATCAGCTTGATCCAAAACTTTTGTGCCTCCAAAAAGTTTTTAATGGTTGACGCGCATTCAACACTGTTTCTGTAATGTGGTCCACTTGAGGTTTTTTTATACCTCATTTTTAGTCTCATATCATATAATGATCTGAAAAAATAGATGGACGTCATGGATGAAACATATACATCATGGTAGGGCCCACAGAGCACCGACCATCAGCCATTGGCTGATGTCAGGGGTAACAGCCAATCCGTTTCCTATTAGCACACCCATGTCAGTACACACACTGCAAGTTAGCCACCCCACTAAGAAATTGGAAGCGGATTGCCTGTGACCCCAGGCACAGAGATATTCCTGTGCCCGGGGCTGTGCGGCGATGCCCGTAATAAATCCACTCCCTTTATTTTTTATTTTTTTTATTTTTACACACGCAGGTCTGAAAATCAGGCAGATCCAAAGCTCACTGGGCCATACCACACCAAACAGTAGGGATCGCATGTTTGGGGGTGATAGAAGTTTTTTTTTTTTTTTTTTTATCTTGATGATATTTGTGCCTACGGTTCATCTGAGTGGTAATAATCCTCACAACGGTTTGGATGGCATATAAACATCATGGTCAGCTCCAGGAAGGTTTCAATGGTGGACATTTAGGTTCCCACTGCTTTTCATGGGGCTCACATGAGTTTTGGATCGTCCTGATTTTTAGAATCCTGTCCTATCGGGGTCTTTTAAAACAGATAGACGGAGTCGATTTGTCAAGGACATCTTTTTAGACCCCCGCACAGCCGCAGGCACAGGCACCTCTGGTGCCCAGGGTCACCGGTAATCTCCTTCCTCATTAATTCGTTCCAATTTCGGCCCCACCCTGATGTATGATGTATCTGTCGTATCTACACCGTTCATCCATCTAAACATCAGCCAAAACATGACGTAAAATCCAAACCTCAAGTGGAGCACACCATCAAAAGTAGTAGGGATTGAACCCTTATCATAGAAAACTTCTAAGGGACCACATAAGTTTTGGATGAAGCTAATGGAGAAATTTACCACCGTGGACCCCACCTTTTATCCCATGGTTTTTATGAAGAAATGAAACTTAACATACCAACTTAGACCTTGCATGTACGAACAACCAAATTGAGGACGAAAATAACCCTCTTTTTCACTGCGTTGCTTTCACTGCAGTTTCTTTCACCCCGTTTCCAGTAAGAAAGACAAAAAGACCATTTTCTATGACTCCTTCCTTATCAGCATTGGATTGTATCCTCTCCATACATCAGCATTTTGTCATCTTCTGAAAATGGTCGGTCTACTGAAGAAAGCACGCACCACGGGTATATTTTAAACTAGTTGGGCCCACATTGAATGTATGTAGTATATCCACATCGTTCATCCATTTTTTCATCTAATTTAAGGGGTTGAGCCCCAAATTGAAGCATATCAAAAGATCAAGTGGATCATACCACGGGAAACAGTGGGGATAATGATTTCCACTGTTGAAACCATAGTAGGCCCAACAGTGATGTTTGTTTGTTATCAAACCTGTTCATAAGATCATACAGACATGGATTAATAGAAAACACAATTATAAGCTTGATCCAAAACTTCTGTGGCCCCTAAAAAATGATCAACGGTAGAGTTCAATTCAAAATTATCATGTGGTGTAGTTCATTTGAACATTAGATATGTTTAGATTTTTGAGCTCAAGCCATGAAATTATCTGTTAAGTTTGCCACGCTAATTTTCTAGTTTGCCCAGTTCAATTTCATATTTGCTCCGCTGATTTTCTAGTTTGCCCCACTTAATTTCCAATTTGCCCTGCCCAATTTTCAGTTTGCCCCGCTCAATTTCATGTTTGCCCCACAGAAATTCATATTTGCCCCGCTGAATTTCATGTTTGCTCGGCTAAATTTCATGTTTCCCCCACTGAATTTAATATTTCCCCCGCTGAATTTCATGTTTGCCCCGCTGAAATTCAAGTTTGCCCCACTGAATTTCAGGTTTGCCCTGCTGAATTTCTTGTTTCCTTCACTGAAATTCATGTTTGCCTCGCTGAATTTCATTTTTGTCCCGCTAAATTTCATGATTTTCCCCACTAAATTTCATGTTTGCCCCCCCCTCAAATTCATGTTTGCTCCGCTAAATTTATAGGTTCCCTCCCTTAATTTCTAGCTTGCCTCGCTCAATTTTCATGCTTCCCTCGCTCCATTTCTAGTTTGCCTCGCTCAATTTTCATGCTTGCCTCATGCAATTCCATGATAGATAGCATCGTTGAATTTAGCGAGCACCACATGAAGTCATTCGTATCTTTGAAGCCCTGATCCATATAAGCTTACTCTCTCTAGTTGTTTATTTAAAAAATTAATGCATTACTTACTCTTTATTTCCTTAAGTTCTTTATCATTCTCATCTATTATGAACCGTGAGTACTCGGTCCTCTATTATTTAATCGAGTTGTGTATTATGACAAGCTTACACGTACAGTTTCCAGTTTATCCCGCTGAATTTCATGTTCACCTTGCTCAATTTTTAGTTTGCACCACTTAATTTCTAGTTTGCCCCGCTCAATTTCTAGTTTGCCCCGCTCAATTTCACATTTGCCCCACTCAAATTTCAGTTTGCCCCGCTGATTTTCTAGTTTTCCCCGCTAAATTTCAAGTTTGCCCCGCTCAATTTCATGTTTGCCCTGCTGAATTTCTAGTTTGCCCCCACTCAATTTCATGTTTGCCCCGCTCAATTTCATGCTTGCCCCGCTCAATATCCAGTTTGCCCCGCTCAAATTCCAGTTTGCTCTGCTCAATGTCATTTTTGCCTCGTTCAATTTGCAGTTTGCCCCGCTGATTTTCTAGTTTCTTCCGCTGAATTTGCAGTTTGCCCTGCTAAATTTCATGTTTGCCCCGCTCAATTTCATGCTTGCCCCACTCAAACAGAGATGTTCATTTATGGAGATTTCCCTTCATGTATTATTCGGAGATTCCGATTTCTTTGAATTTTAGCTCTCATATTATTAGCGAGGCAAGCTCAAAATTTAGCAAGGGAAGCTAGGAATTGAGCGAGGGAACCTAGTAATTGAGCGAGGCAACCTAGGAATTCAGCGAGGGAACCTAGAAATTCAGCGGGGCAAACATGGAATTGAGCGAGGAAACCTAGGAATTGAGCGAGGGAATAGATGAATTGAGTGAGGGAACCTAAGAATTGAGAGAGGGAACCTAGTAATCGAGCAAGGCAACCTAGGAATCGAGCGAGACAACCTAGAAATTCAGCGAGGCAACCTAGAAATTCAGCGAGGCAAACTACGAATTCAGTGAGACAAGGTGATAATTGAGTGAGGCAACCTAAAAAATTGAGCAAGGCAAGGTGAAATTGAGCGAGGCAACCTAGAAATTCAGCGATGCGACGTAGAAATTGAGCGAGGCAACGTAGAAATTGAGCGAGGTAACCTAGAACTTGAGCAAGGCGACTTAGAAATTGAGCGAGACAACGTAGAAATTGAGCGAGGCAACCTAGAAATTTAGTCATGCTAACTGAAAATTGAGTAAGACAACGTAGAAATTGAGCAAGGCAACCTAGAAATTGAGCGAGGCAACCTAGAAATTCAGCGAGGCGACTTAGCAATTGAGTCAGGCAAACTAGAAATTGAGCGAGGCAAGGTGAAAATTGCCGAGAAGTAGGTCAAATGGACCAAAAAATCCGACTCAATATCATGTTTGCCCCCGTGAATTTCATGTTTGTCCCGCTCAATATTTAGTTTGCCCCGCTCAATTTCATGTTTCCCCCGCTGAAATTCAAGTTTGCCCCGCTGAAATTCATGATTTGCCCCCTTGAATTTCATGTTTGTCCCGATGAATTTCTTGCTTGCCCCACTCAATTTCATATTTGCCCCACTGAATTTCATGTTTGCCCCGCTCAATTTTCAGTTTGCCCCGCTGATTTTCCAGTTTCCCCCGTTGAATTTCTAGTTTGCCTCGCTCAATTTCACGCTTGCCCCGCTCAAATTCCAGTTTCCCCAGCTCAATTTCATGTTTACCCCGCTCAATTTCATGCTTGCCCCGCTCAATTTCATGTTTGCTCCGCTCAATTTTCAGTTTGCCCTGCTGATTTTTTAGTTTCTCCCGTTGAATTTCTGGTTTGCCCCGTTCAATTTCATGCTTGCCCCGCTCAAATTCTAGTTTGCCCCGCTCAATATCTAGCTTGCCCCGCTCAATTTACAGTTTGCCCCGCTCAAATTCCAGTTTGCCCTGCTAAATATCTAGTTTGCCACGCTCAATATCCAAATGTGGTCCGCTCAATTAACAGTTTGCCTTACTTATTTTGATAGTGTCTCGCACAACTTATTTTGATAGTGTCTCGCACAATTTTCGGTATTTCCTCACTTAATTTCTATCTCTATTTCATATGAAGTTTATTCAAATTCATGAAATGCTACATTGTTTTCAAACATGAAATTCAGCGGGGCAAACATGAAAATTGAGTGGGGCAAGCATGAAATTGAGTGGGACAAATTAGAAAATTCAGTGGGGAAATTTGAAAAATCAGCGGGGCAAATTAGAAATTGAACGGGGTAAACTGAAAATTGAGCGAGACAAACTATAAATTCAGCTATGCAAGCAAATATTAAATCGAGCGAGCATAGCATGATATTGAGCTGAATAAGCGATAAATCGAGCAAGCATAGTATGATATTGAGCTGGACAAACGATATTTCGAGCGAACATAGCATGATATTGAGTTGGGCAAACATTAAATCGAGCGAGCATAAACGATATTTCGAGGGCAAACATTAAATGATATTGATGATATGAGGCAAACATTAAATCGAGCGAGCATAGCATGATATTGAGCGGGGCAAACATTAAATTGAGCGAGCCTTGCATGATATTGAGCTGGGTAAACATTAAATCGAGCGAGCATAGCATGATATTGAGCTGGGCAAACATTAAATTAAGCAAGCCTTGCATGAAATTTATCGAGGCAAACATTAAATTGACCTTATCTACCATGAAATTAAGTTGGGCAAACATTAAATTAAGCAATCTTAGCATAAAGTTTATCAAGGCAAACATTAAATTGACCTTATCTACCATGAACTTAAGCTGGGCAAACATTAAATTGAGTGATCCTAGCATGAAATTGAGAAGGGTAAACATGAAACTGAGCGAGCCTAGCATGAAATCGAGTGAGCCCTAACATGGAATTGAGTGACCTTCAAATGGAATTGAGCGAGTTTCACATGAATTTGACCAATCAACACATAAAATTAATTAAGCCTAACATATGAAATTGATTAAGCATAACACACGAAATTGACCGAACTTCGCATGCAATGCAATTGTACGAGCCTAGCGTTTTTTTTTTTTTAAAGATCTGTACCTCCAACTACTGTAGTACCGATCAAACACAGGTTGAAGAGAGGTGCTTTGGAATGAGGGAATATTTTGAACCTTTTCAAGGATTGCAGATACAACCAGTTCGTGGGATTTCACGTAACCCTAGCCAAAGTGAAAAATGGCAAATGTAAAATGATGACATCTAGATGATTCACAGAGATTCCGGTTAGGAAAATGAGAAGAAAAACCTCCATATGTTGATTTTTCATTACAAGGGAGTGAAAGGTAATTATTTTGAGAAGAAAGTGCATGTTTTTTTCGCTAAAAGGAGTGAAAGCAACGCAGTGAAAAGAGGGATATTTTTGGCCTCAATTTCAGTATCCATGCGAGCAGATTTAAGTTCGTACGTTAAAGTTTATTTTGCTTCATAAAAACCAATGGATAAAAGGCTACTATTTAGGACTTTTTCTTTCGTCAGGTAAGTGGTGGATAAATATCATGGTGGGCCTAGGAAAGTTTCAACGGTAGGCGTCGTTGTCCCATTGCTCCCTACGGAGGTTGGCTCTGCTCATTTTTTTGCCATACGCAAAATTGATGGACGGTGTGAATATAACATACATCATGGTGGGGCCACGGAACTTTGCCACCTCAACACCACCGTTGTCTCCGGGCGTGTAAACGTACAAGCACGTGGCTCAAAATTCAGCTCTGGAGAGTAAAATAAGTGTTTTTTGGGATTGGAGTGTCGGTGGTACGAGCAATAGTAGAGATCTCGTTATCGGCGATTTCTTGTCCCAAAAATCTTTCCCGAGATTTTCAAAATTTTAAGGTTGTAATCTGCGGAAAATCTTGCCAAAAATAAATTTTTTTATTATTAACTTAAAATTTAAATAGATACTTATATAACTACTTCTTTCATTTTATCGCAAAATATAATTTAAGTATTTTTTCACGACATTATCGTGAGAATTTTAAAATCTGGGCAATATCTCGAAGAACGTTATCAACTTTACTTTTTTAAAAAAGACAACACAATTGAGCTGCGGAACGAGAATATCGTAGAACACCTGGCACTTAGGGTGTCAGTGGGCCGAGCACGGGATTAAAATTTTGAATTTGAATAGGCCCGGCCCGACGGACCGGGTCGAAAGTTCAAAATCCAGGCCGACAGCTATCCCATGCCCGGCTCGTTGACAGCCCTACGTGCCGTGGGAAATCGGATTGCGTTCCGACTAAGTACGCTTTTATCGTACTGAGTAAAACTCCGTTGGGGCTACCATGAATGTATGTGGTTTATCCACGCCGTCCATCCTTTTTTTCAGATCATTTAAATTAAAGAATATCCGAATCTCAAATGGACCACACCACAGGAAACAGTGGGAACCACCGTTGAAATATTTCTAGGGACTATAGTAATGTTAATTTGTCATCCAATCAGTTTATAAGATCACACAGACGTAGATGAAGGGAAAACACAAATATAAGTTTGATCCAAAACTTATGCGGCCCATAAGAATTTTGCAACAGTAGACGTTGAATTCACACTATTTCCTATGGTGTGGTCCGCTTGATGTTTGGATATGCTTCATTTTGGATTCAAGCCCTAAAATTAACCGGTAAAATGGATGGATGGAGTAGATAAAATACATAAATCACGGTGGCCCCACAGAGTTTATTCAGTGCGGAATCAGGTTCCGTACACTGTTGGGGGCGATAACCAAATCGGGTCCACGCAAGTGCTAGCCTACCATAAATCCCATCCACTTGATTTGTTGCCCGCCCCTAAAATCACTTTGAAGAAAAAAAAAAAAATCATTTAAATATCAAATATGCAACGATATAAAATGCAGAAAAATAGTCTCATTGGTTTAATTCTTAAAACAAAAGCCATCTATCCATTTTGACGCCAGAATACGAGTGAACGATTGACAGAGCATCTTGTGAAGTGATGACTAAGCGATATTAGGGTTCCACCAGAGTTGCCTTATCTTGTACATTGCTTTTAAGCATTGCCACTTTTATTTTAAAATTTCTTGGCGGAGGCCGTTGGAAATTTCGGTTCATTAAAGTTGGTGGCGAAAGCAATGGAATACTCTTTTTTTTTTTTAATTCTTTTTTTTTTTTTAATAAAAAATAAAAAGCAGTGGTTGCCACCAAATCTTGTCCCTCCGGGACATATGTAGAGAGATCGTCCGATGATTGAAACCATTCATCTACTCGATTATATTATAACCAGATGAAGATACCAGGCATTGGAAAGGATCCGAATCTTTGATTTATAGGCTTGATTCGGGCCATTGAGAAATGTCTTTTAAATTTTCTACATGCGTATACAAATGCTGGTGGATGCAAAAGTCATGCAGCAGTTATTGTATTGTGTCACACAATTAGGGCCTGTTTGGTCAGCTGCATTAGGGAGGATGAATAAGAAAAATCAATTCTTCAAACTTCATGCATGTTTGGTTATTAGCTTTGGTGGTATTTGTTCAAGACTTTGGAAACTGAACTGGAAAAAAAAATTGAATTCTCCCGGTCCCACTGGATTCACAACTACCGGAGTGGAAAAAATTAGTATGTTGCACGGTGTTGTGTGGGCGTCACTAAGTTTCATGGGCCCCACTATGATATATGTATTATATCCATGCCGTCCATCCATTTTGAGATATCATATTAAGCCATAAACCCCAAAATGAGATAGATACAAAGATCAAGTGGATCACACCACATAAAGTAGCGAGGATAATGATTCCCATCGTTGAAACCTTCCTAAGGCCCATCATGGTGTTTATTTGTCATCTAAGATGTTCATAAGGTCACATCGACCTGGGTGAAGGTAAAAAAACATATATCAGACTGATTCTAAACTTCTGTGGCCTGTTAGAAGTTTCCAATGGTAGATGTTAAATCTTACTAGTTTATGTGGTGTGGTCCACTTAAGATTCTGATATGCTTTATTTTTGGGTCCGTGCCCTAAAATGATCTCGTAAAATGGATAGACGGTGTGGATGTAATACATACATCACTGTGGGCCCCATAGAATGTGGTGACATAAACATAAATGCAGTGCATCTTCGTCACAATCCACGGCATCTCATCCAACGCAGCTGGTGGGTTTTCACCATTGCTAGGCAAACATGATAACCATCGTCATCCCGGGATATTCCAACTTATCCAAATAGATCGTCAAAACTGTCCCGGGATATTGCAATACGATGGAACTCTAACCCATCCAACGACAATATCATCATTACCTTAAAATTAGTTTCATCCCTTCTAATCCCACCTAATGCAACCGGCCAAATAGGCCCTAAAAGTTTTGTGGGGCCAACCATGATGTGCGCATAAGATCAGTTCTGTCCATCACTTATGTCAGCTGACGTTAAAGATGGGCTCATATAAAACTCTAGCAAGTAATGTTCATCTAGTGCATTTAATCTGGTGCAATTTTCTTTCTCGATTCAATTGAGGTATGTTTTGGGTGACTATTGCATGATGTGATGTGAAGTTGTGGTAGGACCGCTATTATTGAAGTATGGATGTATGTTCAAGTGTCATAAAGGGGGGGGTGAATATGACTTTTAAAACTTTAATCCTACTAAACTATAAACTTCTACCAATTTCAAACAAGTCAAGTAGGATTATCAAGAAGTCATTCATATCAACTTCTAAAATAGTGAGCAATCTAAGTGTTGCATTATATCAAACATGTATTGTTTATAAAGTAAACATTCCAACAGTCAATACATATGAGCAAGAGAAATCATCACAAACACAACAATATATAATGGTTCAACTACGTGCCTATTCCACTCCTTGCTGACACACTCCACCCTAAAGTGTGCCGGATTTCACTATCAATGGTTTTAAATCAGGTTAACCATAAACATTTACAACCTACATAAGGTTAATTACGTATCTTACACAAGACATCCTTAGGTGCCTACACAAGGCAACTCACTATGCCTTCACAAGGCAAACACCCATGCCTACACAAGGCAAACACCCATGCTTACACAAGACAATGCCTACACAGGACAATAGACCCTACACAAGGACACTAGAAACATGCTTACACAAAGCAATAAGTCCTATACAAGGACACTATACGCATGCCCCCGTCGAAGGCCTACGAAAGGTCTTAATGAGTTTGAGAACAAACTCTTAAACCAAATCCAACACAAGGAAGAGGCTTCAGACTCTATGGACACTATTACTTACTTGTAAGTGAGTGAGCCCCTTGTCAGCAGATGTTGGTGAAGGTCTTCCTGTTGATGAAGAGTCTTCCGCTCCCTTGAACCACAACCATCTGTTGATGCTCCAATCAATGCTCTCAGGTTGTTCATTTAGGGTTTGGTCTGATCTTCTCTAATAAATAATTTGTATTTAGAGGTTAGAGAAGATTCCCATGAGCTAAGCATTCAAATATTCTACCACAATAATTTTCCATTAAGAGGTGTTGCTGGAAACTTAATGAATGCCAAAATTCATAATTCAATCCAGACAATGAAGATGAGAATAAATGTTTGAGCTATGGATTGAATGATGAACTCTTATGGGAAAGAGGGCTTGAGGATGAGGGTATTAACTATTACAATAAATCTCTCAAGCTCTCTTCAATTCTTCCTTATCTTTTCAAGTAGCAACCCAAGAGTTTATTTAAGGAAGAATCCCAACGGTCAAAAAACAAGTAGAAATCTGATCTTGTCGATGCCATCGAAAGATCTTCGATGCCAATGATTTCATTCACCAAGGTTTTTCAAATAGGTGCGGGGCAGATTCTGTCCAATGCCATCGAGCATATTTCGATGCTATCAAATGTGTCTTCCATCGAGTTTTTCTTTGTAAGGATCTCTTTTGGTTGCTGGACAGTTTTGTCCCTTTTTTTTTATGCAATCGATCAGACCTTTGATGCCATCGAAATTTGAATTTCGATGTCATTGAACTGTCTTCGATGCAAATGAAAATATTATATTTTCCTAGAAAGCTTGTTGGACAAACTGATCTATAGTTAGATGAGATCGATCTGCCTTCGATTACATTGAGGAACACTTAGAGTATTTCAAAAGTGGAGGGAATAAGCCCAAGGTCGATTTAATCGAGGTAGGTTCGATTCCATTGAAACATAAGTTTCGATGTCATCGAACTTCATTCAATGTAATCGACAATACCTTGCATATGTTCAGTTTGTTGCTGGACTATTTGGGCTTAATTTCGATGTAATCAAACCATGTTCGATTCTATCAAAATTGTCCTTGATTGCATATCGATGCAATCGTCAGGACATTGAATTTACTTGAATTAGCTCATTTTTCCTCCAATACTCAAAATATACAACACTAGGCTTACCAAAGGATATCCAGAAGCACTTATGGGTAAGTTTTAGGTTTTTATATTGGGGCATATACTTTATTAGGGTTTGTTAGGGTAGATGAGGCTTAGTTTACGTATTTAGCACATTCGTATATCTTCATTTTAATGAGTCTTGAACTTGTGGTCTTTAATCTGGGGTTCACTTGACAAACAGACTTATCATTCATGTATATTGACAAACAAAGGCACTTTCATGATGTGTTCGGTCAATTAAAAGTCTAGTCGGGTTGACTGAAACACGCTGTGAAGTTTTTGGTCAATCGAATATCCAATTGGATCGACCGAAGGGGAACATAAGTTTTTATGTAAGTGCAGATTTGTTTCCTAATCTATATTGTAGTATATAAGTACATTCATAAATGCGATTAAAGTAATGGCAAAGACGAATAGAGCTATCATGAATTCAAGGGTTTTGAGAAGAGGAAGTTTGGATTTTCATCTATAAGTTGTTCCGTCTCTTGTAACTTTTTGAATATGACATGTTATGGGTAAAACTGGATTGAAGTAACCCGAATGAGAGAGAACACAAAGCATAAAAAGGGGATGAGTTCGCCCCGATTGCCAAGCATGACCTCCATGTACAACTTGAACACTGACTGCCAACAGTGACCTCAGCCTTAGCCGACGTCTTGTTATCGCGATCAATGAACAACTTTGGGTACCAACTTGCCTCCAAAGATAGGCCCCGACCATTACCAACAGTTTGTCTCGATTTGTAGGACCTCGACCAGGCCGACTTAGGGGCCAACATCAGCGGTCGACCGCAAACCTCCTTGAAAGCCGACCACAGGGAGACAACCTCCTTGGAAGTCGACCACCGTGAGATCTCCTTCGTGTATGAAGAGGATTAGCTCGCCGAGATCTTTGCCGAGGATCACGTCGATGACAACGCTGTATATCCCGAGGACGATTCCTTCTGTGACACGTGACTATATGGCGATTCATTGCCATATACGTAACGAGCAACAAAGGGCTATAAATATGAACTTTACACACAGTAAAAGGTATGCACAAAAATTCTAATCTTACTAGACCCAAAGTGCATGAACTAACTTTGACATTGGAGGGTCTCCTGTCATAGCCAGGGTCCCTATTGTTAATTAGTTTTGCAGGTACTCGACTGTCCAGTGAGGACGACGAAATCTTAGCATCAATAGTTTGGCATCGTCTATAAGAGAGACAATGAAGCCATTTCCAAATCATCTATCATATCTTAAGTTACTCTACGATGGTGAAAGGAATGAAGAGGGCTTTAGATGTCATCGTTGCAACCGCTCCCGCACTAGCCGAGCCTGAGCAGTCTGCAGACTCTCAAAATCCACCCTCGCAACACTAAGCCAATTTTTCCCCACAGCCCCCATGCAGAGGTCCCACAATTGGAGAGGTCGACTTGTCTCTTTGGAGAATCAAATTGAGGCCTTAACCGACAATATGAATTGATCGATGCATATATTGGAAAGGTAGATTCCACCTCTTGGTAATGGAGGGGAAATGCCTGTGGCAACTGAACTTTCTCGACCTCCATAGGCTCCCCATGAATCGCATCAAGCCAAACAATAAAGGCAGTATAGTCAGTTGCCCACCCACACCATGGGAATTACTGCACTTGCTGACTCTGACTTGCGTCATACACTAGAGAAGAGAAGGCACGGGAAAGATCCTGAGGTGATGGCAAAGAACGAGGTGCCTTGGAAGGCTGAGCTCAGGGAGATACGAGGGTAAATCGTTGACATCCGAAAGCTTATCGTGCCTGAGTCCTAACCACAGTTGAGGTTATATTGGAGGAAACAGAGCCACCATTCACTAATGACATCATGACATCTCCACTTCCATCGAGATTCTGTATGGCGTAGATAACTTCTTACTCTGGAACTGGGGATCCTACCGAGTATCTGGAGTCCTTCAAGGTGTGGCTGGAATTGCATGGGGCAACTAGTTTGGTAATGTGCCAAGCATTCTCCCTGACCTTGTCAGGAGCAACATGGAAGTGATATAGGCAGCTGAAGCCGAGGTCCATCAGTTTCTTCACGCAGTTGAGAAAGGCCTTTATCACTCAGTTCATTGGTAAAAAAGATAGAAGGAAATCGACAACTCATCTCCTCACCATTACCCAAAGGGAAGATGAGCTGCTGAAAGGCTACATTATCTGATTCAACGCAGAATTAGTACAGGTGGATGGCTATTCGAAGCAGATAGCTTTAGCAGCCATGATATCCGGTCTTAGGGAAGGAAGATTTCTCTTCTCCACTGGCAAGAACCCTCTGACTACATTGGTCGATCTTCTTAGTCAAGCACAAAAGTACTCCAATGCAGAAGAACTCTTTAGCTCGTAGAAGGCTACTTGGAGTGCAATGAGCTCGGCTAAGGACTGGAAGTGCAAAGAAGAGCAGTGGCCACTAACAGTCAACAACAAGAAAAGAAAGGATGACGACCCGAACAGAAGTCAGGGCCCAGATCACCGACCAGAGAGCAGGTTCCATTCTTACACTCCTCTGAAAGTGGCTCCTGAGCAGGTCCTTATTGAAGTTCGTGACAAGAGGATCTTGAAATGGCCAAGCAGGATGAAAGCCGATGCCGAAAAACGAGACAAGCGGAAGTACTGTCATTTCCACCACGACCACGGCTATACCATCGCTATTGCTTTGATCTTAAGGAAGAGATCGAGTCCCTCATTCGTAATGGACATTTGAGGGAATATGTCTACAGGAAAAGGGACGAACGATTAGACTAGAGAAACGAGCAACAAGGCAACAAGAATAACAACAAGGTGACGTGCGAGATCCGCACAATATCAGAGGACCCGCGGGAGGAGGAAAATCGAACAAAACTCGTAGAGCTCATGCTCGGAGCATCAACGGCAATAGCTCAGAGCATCATGTCAAATTTGCATGTAAGGTGACCAAAGAACAGAGGATGTTCCCTTGTAGTTTGACCTTTACCAAGGAAGATGCCTGAGGAAATCCACCACCCACACGACAATGCCCTGGTGGTGACCATGACAATAGCTAACCATAAGGTGCACCACATATTAGTGGACACCGACAGCTCGGCTGTGGACACCGACAGCTCGGCCGACATCCTCTTGCTATCGCTTTCAACAAGATGGGGATTGGAAGGTCTTGGTTACGTCCTGTTTGAACTCCCTTGCTCGGGCTCACAGGAGAGAGGGTTACTTCTGAGGGAAGTATACTACTACCTGTGACCGTGGGAAAAGGTCTCAATCAGACTATCATGATGATCGACTTCCCCGTAGTTGACTGTCCTTCTGTTTACAACATCATTTTAGGATGACTGTCCCTCAACATCATGCGAGTAATGGTGTTGACCTATCACCTATAGATGAAGTTCCCGACCGAGCATGGGGTCGGCCAAGTTAAATGTGATTAGCACGAGGCCCGACAATGTTATTCAATGGCCTTGAGGATGGGAACGCGACAACATACAATGGTTGTCACCTCCCTCGACCCCCGAGAAGACTCAACTAAGAGAGGGTCTCAGATGGAAGACCTAGTAGTCGTACCTTTTTACGAAACTAACCGTCCCGCACGGTTTAGGTCGGTTCGTTGTTAGCACCAGGTCAGTAAGAGGAGATCATCAATCTGCTGAAGCAACACACGGAAGTCTTCGCATAGTCCTATCAAGACATGCTCGACATCAAACCCGAAGTGATGGTTCACATAATGAACATCAACCCGGACCATCGACCAGTGAGGCAAAAGCGACGAGTATTTGAACCAGAACGATATGTCATCATAGGGAGAAGAGATTGATAAGCTCCTTAAAGTCGGCTTCATTGAAGAAATCTACTACCTTGATTGGATCGCCAATGTTGTGCTCGTGAAGAAGTCAAATGGAAAATGGAGGGTGTGAATCGACTATATAGACATGAATAAGGCTTGCCCCAAAGACAGTTTCCCTCTTCCAAGGATTAACCAACTTGTCGAAAGTACTAGAAGGCATGATCTCCTTAACTTTATGGACACTTATTCAAGATATAATCAGATCACCATGCATTCACATGATAAGCAGAAGACAACCTTTGTCATTGACAAAGGGAATGACAAATGGGATTTACTGACAAATGGGCTCTACTGCTACAAAGTTATACCTTTTAGGTTAAAGAATGCCAGAGCAACGTACCAACGACTCATCAATAAGATGTTTACCAAGAAAATTGGGCATTCTATGGAGGTATATGTCAACGACATGTTGGTCAAAAGCATCAGAGCTACAGACCATGTGACCGACCTAGAAGAAATGTTCACCATCCTGAGAAAATACCAGATGAAGCTAAATCTGAGCAAATGTGCCTTCGGGGTAAGTTGAGGAAAGCTCATTGGCTTTTTGGTCAACCAAAGGGGAATTGAAGTAAATCTCGACAAGATCCAGGCATTGCTGAATATGATCTTGCCTAAAACTACAAAGGAGATTCAGTGTCTCACGGGCAGAGTAGTAACCCTCAATAGGTTTGTCTCCCGAGCTACTGACAAGTGTCTCTCATTTTTTCAACAGTTGAAGGGAAAAGCAAAATCGACATGGATCGACAACCGCAAATGAGCCTTTCATCAACTCAAGTAGTACTTGGGGTTGCCCCCACTACTTTTTAAGCCCGACCAAGGAGAGCCGCTGCTGCTCTACTTAACGGTCTTAGTTGTAGTGGTCAGTTCAGCCCTAGTACGAGAGGTCGGAGGTAAGCATCTCCCTGTCTACTACATCAGCAAAGCACTGGTCCAAGCTGAGACTACATACCCCACCATTGAGAAGCTCATGCTAGCCCTGATCATGTCATTGCGCAGCCTCCAACCCTACTTCCAGGCCCATACCATCATGGTCCCGACCAATCAGCCCCTTCGTCAAGTACTCCAAAAACCTAAGGTAGCAGGGAGACTAACCAAGTGGGCATTGAGCTCGATAAATTTAACATTAAGTACTGACCTGGAACTACTATCAAAGGCTAGGCAGTGGCCGACTTCATTGCTGAGTTCACCAATACCAAGCTTTTGAGAGAGCCCGAGGAAACCGGGGAGGAGGTCGACCCCCATATATGGACCCTTCATGTCGATGGGTCTTCTAACACTAAAGGTAGTAGGGCAGGGATAACCCTTGTGGCACCCGACCAGACCCTGCTGTTGAGTGCGAAATATTGCATATTTTCCCTATTTATATCTTGGTTTTATAAACATGATAGTGCTTAATTGATTTAATTATGCATGTTTTCATGTGCGATGTGATTTAGAGAGCTTAAAGGTGAAATTGATGCCAAATGGAATATTTATCCTCAAAAGATTACTAAATGAAGATTTGGAGGTTTGAAAGTCATTAATGAAGAATTCACATGCCAAAGATCCAAGAAAACCAAGTGAGGAATGAAGAGAATCAAAGATTTGAAGTGAAGAAAATGAATCTTGAAATTGTCTTGAAAACAAACATATCCTTGAAATTGTCCTGAAAAAGCATATTCTAAAACTCTGAATATATTTTTGGAAACTGTGAAAAGTGCGTAAATTTGAGGTGGTTTAAACTCTGAGCATATTTTGGAAAACCGTGCAGAGTGCGTAAATTTGAGGCGGTTTTTAGATTTTTTCAACTTTGTGCGAAAGTTGGAGTTTCAGAACTATAAATAGGACTCCCTATGATTCTCTAAAGCATCTACTAGGGTTTGTTAAGGTCTCAATGAGCATACACATGGGTGAAGCAGCCACTAAAGAGTTTTTCTTCTTCCTTAGTTTATTTTTCATGCTTTGTTCAAGAGATTTGGTTTCAATCATGTCTATGGTTGGCTAAACCTCTTAGCTAGGGCTAAGAAGTGAAACTTGTAGCATGTTTGGATGTTTATTTTACTTTGATTCTTATTCTTACTCAACTTCATTGACTTTTACTTTGAATTTAAGAAATATTTTCAGTTTTATATGGTTTGTTGTGACTCAAATTACAATAGATGCTGTGATAGCTTTAAGTATCTTCTTTTCCATTACGAGATTGTGAGATTAGTAAATCATGTTGTTTATCATCGTCTCCTGGGCATGGTAGGGTGATGGAATCCCTTCCACTCATCACAATTCTCTTCCATTGAGAATTAGGTCAAAGAAAGTTCAGATTTGAATTAAACGCTTTATCTTCCAATTGGATAGGATAGGACTCCAATTCTAATTGTGTTCTTTGAATCAAGCAAGGTAGCATCTTGATAACTATGAGTGGATCCTTGGCACTCTAGTTCCCTCCTTTAAATTCACAAGTTTTAATCAACTTTATTCGCAATTACTCTTATTTATTCCAGATTTTAGATTTAGATCTTCTTCTAATTCTAGTTCTAGTTATTTCAGAATACGTACAAGTTTAGTCCCAGTGGATTCGACCTCGGTCTTACCGAGTTATTACTACATCGCTACCCTACACTTGGGGTTATGGACAAGTTTTTGGCGCCGTTGCCGAGGGCTACGACTACATTTTTCTGGAATTAATTAGTATTAGAATTAGGTTAAGTTTAGGGTTAACTTTTTACTTTTTTTTTAAAAAAAGGTTATGACAAGGGAGTTCATTAAAAAGTTCTTTCTCTATCATAAAACAAATACCTTAAGGAAAATAATCATGAATTTTGTACAAAAAGAGGATGAGACATTTCGATGTTGGGAGCAATTTAAGGATTTCGTAAATTCAAGTCCACAACATGGCTACGAAACATGACATATAACAAGCTTTTTCTCTGAGGGATTGACCTCACCTATGCACCAATTTGTGGAGATGATGATGCAAGACAATAAACCACTTGCTCTAAAAGCTCGAACTGTTAGAGTATGGTGAATTAATCCCTTTATCTCATAGCCCAGGCCCCACATGTCATGGGTTAAGACCTCAGCCGAACCCCCCTCGTGGGCCCCAAATCACATGGGCTGCCCACCCCAAGTGTGTCCCCGCATCCCACGGGTTACCCCACTCGAGCCCGCTGTGAAATGCGTATTAATCATCCCCGATGAGGAGTCTTGAATACGAGACCTCCCCCGTGGGCCCCAAATTACATGGGTCACCCACCTCGAGTGTGTTCCCCCATCCCAATGGTTACCCCACTCAAGCCGGGTGTGAAAATGCCCTTGCATTAGATGATGTGTAATAGGTAATTCATGAATAAGGAAGCTGATGATGCGTGTGATTACTTTGATAAACTTGTTGAAAACACGTAATCATGGGATACTTCTTCAAGAATTACTAATTCTAAGCCTACTCAATCAAAGGAAAGGGGAGGAATTTATATTCTAAAATAGGAAGATTATATAAATGCAAGAGTGGCCAAACTCACAAGAAAAGTCAAGGCCATGGAACTTAAGAAGGTAGAACTCGAAAAGACTGAGGAATTTGTTTGTGGTATTTGTGTTTGTAACATCCATACAACTGAGAATTGCCTAACAATTCCTACTTTTCAAGAGATATTGAACGAGCAATCAAATGCCGTATACAACTACCAAAAACCTTTCAGTGGACCCACCTCAAACACATATAACTCAAGCTGGAGGAACCATCCAAACTTCAGTTGGAGGAACGGACAGACGGCTACTCCTCAAGGGATCCTTAACCAATTTCTGAATCAAAGAAAACCTTAAGAGGATCCGGTCTTAAAACATATACAAAACCAAGAGCTTTTTAATTAGGGTATGCTGCAAGCCTTTCAAGACCTTACAAATGCCATACAAAGGCTTGAAATAAAAATTTCTATTAGGGAGAAAGGGATCCTTCCGACTCAGCCTCTCCCCAACCCAAAACAGCAATATGAAATCAGTGACCCAAGCTCTTCAAAACAGATGGAGCAGGCTAAGTCTATCACCACTCTTAGGAGTGGGAAGACAATTGATAGATCTATTATGGTAAGGGCTGAAAAGCCTAAGGACTCGAAAATAGATGAGAATGATAGACCTAGCAATGCTCCACATGGGTTAGAACCGGAACCTCAAAGTAATCCGATTACGCCATTCCCTCAACGGTTGATTGCACCAAAACCTCTCTCTAACTCTCAGGATATTCTAGAGGTGCTTAAGCAAGTGAAGGTCAACATCCCTCTATTGGATGTCGTTAAAAAAATCCCTTCATATGTCAAATTTTTAAAAGATTTATGTACGACTAAAAGATGACAAAACATACAAAAGAATTTTTTTTTGACAGAAAAAGTGAGTGACATTCTCAAGCAAGATGTGTCATAAAAATACAAAGATCTCGGTAGCCCAACCATCACTTGTGCAATTGGGAACCACAGGACTGAGCACGCACTTCTTAACTTAGGGGCAAGCATAAATTTGATCCCTTACTCAGTTTACAAACAATTGGGTCTAGGTGAATTAAAACTCACCCGGACCACATTACAACTTGTCGATGGCTCGGTTCATGTACCGAGAGGGATGATTGAGGATGTGTTGGTCCAAGTTGATAAATTCTACTATCCAGTAGATTTTATTATCCTGAATACTCAACCCATCATAGATGTGAGCACTCAAATACCCGTCATTCTTGGTCGCCCATTCCTTGCTACATCAAATGCTATCATTAATTGTAGGAATGGAATTATGAATTTATGTTTCGAAAATATGACATTGGAGCTCAACATCTTTTTCAATATGAACAAACATCTAGAGAATGATGACGATAGCCATGACATTAACATGATCGATTCGTTTGTGGAAGAGAGAGGATTCCTGACTCTATACTCTGACACTCTAGAGAAGTGCTTGGCCCACTCCCCTAATTTAAATGATGACATAATTAGGGACATAGATGACTTGCTTGATGCTACGCTGGTACTTGAAGTGAATCGGTGGAGGCCACAATTTAAAAAATTGACCCAAACTGATGTAGTGCCTTTACCGTCTAACCTCAAAGCACCAAAGCTTGACGTAAAAACTTTGCTCGCCGATCATAAATATATCTATTTAGGTCAAGATGAGACATACCTGGTGGTGATTTCTTTCCACCTTGAGAAAGAAAAAGAGAGTGTACTCATTTCCACTCTCATTGAGCATAAATGAGCTCTTGGATGGTCGATTGCGGACCTTAAGGGAATTGACCCTTTAATTTGTACTCACCGCATCCATCTTAAGGATAATGCAAAAATCTCCTGACAACCCTAATGTCAACTCAATCCAAATATGAAAGAAGTGGTTAAGGTTGAGGTAATTAAGTTGTTTGATGTGGGTATCATATACCCTATATCCGACAGTCAATGGGTGAGACCAACTCAAGTAGTTCCTAAGAAGTCTGGAATCACCATCGTACCCAATGCCGACAATGAAATCGTACCAACTAGAATTACTACTGGTTGGAGAATGTGCATTAACTACAGGAAGTTGAATACCGTCATAAGGAATGATAACTTTTATTTGCCCTTCATTGATCAAATTTTGGAAAGGCTAGTCGGTCACTCTTACTATTGCTTCCATGACGGATATTCGGGATACAATCTGATAAAGATAACCCTTGAAGATCAATAGAAGACAATATTCACATGTCCCTTTGGCACCTTTGCTTACCGAAAGATGTCATTCAGGCTATGTAATGCCCCTACCACTTTTCAGCGATGCATGTTAAGTATTTTTCTGACATGGTGGGGTAATATTTAGAGGTCTTCATGGATGATTTCTCTGTCTTTAGTCCATCCTTCAGCGAGTGTTTAGAAAATCTTAAATGTGTGTTGAAGCGATGCAGGGAAAAGAATTTGGTTTTGAATTGGGAGAAATGTCATTTCATGGTTCCCAAGGGAATTGTGCTTAGACACATAATTTTATCCGAGGGAATTGAAGTAGACAAGGAAAAAATTGATCTTATCTTTAACCTACCTCCACTCAAGAGCGTACGTGACTTGCGATCCTTCCTAGGACACGCCGGATTCTATAGATGTTTCATAAAGGACTTTAGTAATTTCTCTCATCCTTTATGTAATCTACTTCAAAACGATGTACCATACGAGTGGACTGAACAATGCCAAGAAGCTTTCACTAAGCTCAAGGGCATGTTAACTACCGCACCTATCATGTAGCCACCCGATTGGAGTATCCCTTTTGAGATTATGTATGATGTATCTGACTATTCTATTGGGACGGTATTAGGCTAGAGATAAGAAAAGAAGCCTTACGTTATTCATTATGCAAGTAAAACTCTAAATTCTGCCCAAGTGAACTACTCTACTATGGAGAAGGAACTCTTAGCTGTAGTGTTCGCTTTGGGCAAATTTAGGTCCTACTTAATCAAATCCAAAATCATCATTTACACTGATCATGTAGCTCTAAAGTACCTTCTTTCTAAGAACGATGTCAAGCCCCGTTTGATAAGATGGATCCTTCTACTCCAAGAGTTCGACATAAAAATACGAGATAAAATGGGAGTAAAGAACGTGGTGGCTGAACATCTCTATAGGCTTGATCTTCTTGATTCCCTTGAACCGACACCGATAAATGATATGTTCCATGACGAACAATTGTTTAAACTTTCCCAATTACCTTAGTTTGTTGACATTGCGAATTATCTTGCCATAGGTTTCATATCGACATATTGGACTGCGCAAGATAAGGAGAAATTCTTCGCCGAGGTATGCAAGTTCTTCTGAGATGATCCTTATTTGTTTAAATATTACCCACATCAAATTCTAAGGAGATGTGTGTCAGACAATGAACATCAAATTGTCATCTCCTTTTGTCACTCTTAGGCCCATGGTGGTCACTTTTCTGCTAAAAAGACCACGACCAAAATTCTGTAATGTGGTTTTATTAGCCCACTATATTTAAAGATACTCATGAGTTTTGCAAAGCTTGTGACCATTGTCAGAAATTGGGAGGATTGTCCTGTAGAAATATGATGTCGCTAAACCCAATTCTTATCATTGAAACATTCGATTGTTGGGGCATCGATTTCATGGAGCCATTCTCCCAATCCTTTGAAAATATTTACATTTTATTGGCAGTAGACTACGTCACTAAGTGGGTCGAAGCAATCCCATGTCGGAATAATGATCACAAAATGGTGATTAGATTCTTAAAAGAAAACATCCTTTCCCGGTTCGGAATGCCTCAGGCCATCATTAGTGATGGAGGTTCACACTTTTATAATAGACCATTTGAGAACTTAATGAAGAAATATAGCATCTCTTATAAGGTAAGCACTCCATACCACCTGCAGATAAGCAGGCAATCTGAGATTTCTAATAGGGAAATTAAGCAAATTCTAAAAAAAAAAAAACGGTTAACCCTGACCGTAAGGATTGGTCAATCCACTTAGTAGATGCTTTATGGGCTTACCGTACAACTTTTAAGAACTCCATCGGAATGTCTCCCTTTAGACTCGTCTATGAGAAAGCTTACCACTTGCCTGTAGAGTTGGAACATAGAGCCTATTGGACTATCAAAAATCTAAATTTTAACTTGGACAACGGTGGCTTGCTGCGCAAACTTCAATTGAATGAACTCGAAGAAATTCAGAACGATGCATATGAGAACTCGAGAATTTACAAGGACGTGATGAAGGTGTTTCATGATCGGAACATCCTTCGAAATCATTCACATCTTGTCAAAAAGTCATTTTATATAATTCTCGATTACATCTTTTTTTGGGAAAAACTTCAATCTCGTTAGACTGACCCTTTCATTGTTACTACTGTTTATCCTCATGGGGCCGTCGAGATAATGAATCCAGCGAATGACAATGTTTTCAAAGTAAATGGACATCATCTCAAGCTATTTGTTGAGAAGTTTGATTCAGAGGACATTTCCATGCCTCTAACTGATCCTGTGTACCAGGATTAACCTCTTAGTCTGATGGAGGTGTAGTTAGGTTTATTACTTTCATAAGATTTAGGATTATGATAGTTTGATTTCAGTTTGTTTAGTCTTTGTGCTAACTCATTTACATGTTACGAACTTTGAACAAGCTTCAATTCTCTTTTTTCAGGTATTATCTTCCCATCACTTTCCATTTCTTTTTGTTGTGTCATATGCATTGCATGCTCATATCTTTTACATTGAGGACAATGTAGGTTTTAAGTTGGAGGTGTGAATTAGGTAAACTAATCAGTATTTTCTTAGTCTTGGAATAAAAAAAATTAAAAGTTTTCAATTTTTCAAATTAAAAACTTATTTGGGAAGCGATAGTTTGTGCACTTAAGAATGCCTTGAGTATGATAATAAGATAGAGATTGAACTTTGAATTGTTGGAATTTGATCAACTGAGTAGCATATCACTTAAGTTCTCTCATTTAATTGACTGAGAGGAAGTTTGAATATCATGTTAATCTAAGTCACAAGCCACATTCAAATTACTTTCTGTGAATTATGCTAGAATTTCTAATTGTTAGTATGTCTATCATTGATAGATATTGAGAATTAAGTCTAGAGAATTTTAGCCATATTAAAAGATGAAAAGAACCAGTTAAAAAATAGTGAGATTGATAAAAATGTCATGTATGATGAAAAGATTGGAAATGAATAAAAAGTCTTAAAAATGAATAAATAAATGGGACCATCGATATAAAATCAAAAACTGAAAAAAGAAGGAAAAGGTGATAAGTTCGGAATCAGTACTCGATTATTCAATAAAACTTGAGGTGATGAGCATGACTAACATTATGAAATAGTAGTATGTTATGGAAAGTAAATAGAATTCACTAAGCACATTGAAAAATTTTGATATATGAACTTATGCTCTTAAATGATTGATAAGGAAACTTTTTGATTGATTGCTCGTGTGATTTGGCTCTAGGTTTTCAAATTTACACTCTCTCTTCTTTAGATTGTACTCATTCATACTTGATTGTGCAAAAGATTGTTTTTTGAATGTGATTTGAACATTGAAGATACCTTGTTTCAACACTTGAGGTCTTGGTATCGATCCCTAGCGGGGGGCTAACATGGAGTGTGTGTACTGACATGCATGTGTACTAACAAGCTAGCCCTAAAAAAAGAGATTGTTTTCTGAAAGTGATTTGAACATTGAAGATTAAAGATCACTTCACGCATGTTTTGATTGTGACTAGCAAAATGCTGGTTGGGGGGTGTGTTGAGTGTGAAATATTGTATATTCCCCCTATTTATACCTTAGTTTTATAAACATGATAATGCTTAATTGATTTAATTATACATGTTTTCATGTGTGAGGTGATTTCGAGAGCTTAAAGGTGAAATTGATGCCAAAGGGAAGATTTATGCTCAAAAGATTACTAAATGAAGATTTGGAGATTTGGAAGTCATTAATGAAGAATTCACATGCCAAAGATCCAAGAAAACCAAGTAAGGAATGAAGAGAATCAAAGATTTGAAGTGAAGAAAAGGAATCCTGAAATTATCCTGAAAACAAACATATTATTGGAGTTGTCCTGAAAAAGCATATTCTGAAACTCCGAGTCTATTTTTAGAAACTGTACAGCGTGCGTAAATTTGAGCTGGTTTAAACTTTGAGCATATTTTGGGAAACTGTACAGAGTGTGTAAATTTAAGGCGATTTCTAGATTTTTTTAACTTTATGCGAAAGTTGGAGTTCTATAACTATAAATATGACTCCTTAGGATGCTCTAAAGCATCTACTAGGGTTTGGAAATGTGTTGAGGAGAATACATAAGGGTGGAGCAGCTGCCAAAGAGTTTTCTTCTTCCTTAGTTTATTTTTCATGCTTTGTTTAAGAGAGTTGTTTCCAATCATGTCTATGGTTGGATAAACCTCTTAGCTAAGGCTAAGAGGTGAAGCTTGTAGCGTGTTTGGATGTTTATTTTTCTTTAATTCTTGTTCTTATTCAACTTCATCGACTTCTAGTTGAATTTAAGAAATATTTTCAGTTTTCTATGGTTTGTTACGACTTAAATTATAATAGATGCTGTTATAGCTTTGAGTATCTTCTTTTCCATTTTGAGATTGTGAGATTGGTAAATCTTGTTATTTATCATCGTCTCCCGGGCATACTAGGGTGATGGAATCCTTTCCACTCATCAAAATTCTCTTCCATTGAGAATTAGGTCAATGAAAGTTCAGATTTGATTTAATCGCTTTTTCTTCCAATTAGAAAGGATAAGACTCTAATTCCAATTGTGTTCTTTGAATCAAGCAAGGTAGCATCTTGATAACTACAAGTGGATCCTTAGCACTCTAGTTCCCACCTTTAAATTCACAAGTTTTAATCAACTTTATTCACAATTACTCTCCTTTATTCCAGATTTCAAATTTAGATATTCTTCTAGTTATAGTTCTAGTTATTTCAGAATACGTACAAGTTTAGTCCCTGTCGATTCAACCTCGATCTTACCAAGTTATTACTACATCGCGAACTTACACTTGAGGTTGTGAACACCTGCACATAATATGCCTTAAGATTTGGATTCCCGACGTCCAACAACGTGGCAAAATATGAGGTACTCCTCACCAGGCTCAAGCTGGCGAAAGCCATGGGAGCCCAAACTTTGAAGATCCATAGTAATTCGCAGCTTATTGTCAATCACATTACTGACGAGTACCAGGCGAAGGGAGGGAAGATGCTGGCCTACCTTCGGGAGGTGAGAGACCTAATCAACAAATTCAATAAATACGAAGTCACCCTGGTCCCCCTAGCAAAAAACTCTTGAGAAAATGCTCTGACAAAGCTGGTAGTTGCGGCTAACGATGACATCGCCAAATCAATTCCTATTAAGTTCTTACTTGAGCCTAGCATCGGCTAACCTAAGCTGGAAGAAATGCTTCCCATCGTCTCGACTCCAAGTTGGATGGACCTGATTACGAACTACTTAATGGAGAACAAGTTACCCGATGATAATCTTGAAGAATGAAGAATTCAGAGCAGAGTAGTTCGGTACACCATAGTAGGGGACGTCCTCTACAAAAGAGGATTTTCCTTACTGTACCTAAGGCGTCTTCGACCCGACGAGGCCGAGTATGTTTTAAGGAGATCCACGAAGGGATCTGTGGTAATCACTCAGGTGGAAGGGCACTCGCCCATAAAGTGATTCGATAGGGGTATTTCTGGCTGACCGTCCAAGAGGACGCTAAGTAGTATGGAAGGAAGTACGACAAATGTCAGCGATTCACCATGATACCTCGACAACCATCCGAGCAACAAACCCCCATGATCGGCCCTTGGTCATTCACCTAATGGGGAATCGACATCATAGGACAGCTGACAATGGATAAAGGTTAGACCAAGTTTGCTATCGTAGCAATCGACTACTTTACCAAGTAGGCTGAGGCCGAGCCGTTAGCCAAAATCACCAAGCAAAAGATAATTGACTTCGTTTGGAAGAACATTATCTGCATATATGGGATCCTGCACATAGTCGTCTTGGACAATGACAAGTAGTTCGGCAATGCGTGATTCTGGGGTCTGTGCGAGAGGTTTGGAATCCACAACGCCTACTCATCACTTCAGCACCCCCAGGCTAATGGATAAGTAGAGGTGGTCAATAAGATTATAAAAGCCCACCTCAAGACCAAGCTAGAGAAGTCCAAAGGGGCCTGGGCGGAGGAGTTACCATACGTCTTCTGGGTTAACCGAACTGTTGCTCGTACATCAATAGGGGAGACCCCCTTCTCTTTGGTTTTCAGCGTAGAGGCCATAGTATTAGTTGAAATAGGGCTCCCGACTATGCGCATTGACTATTTTGACGAAAATCAAAATGCCGAACAGTTGGCCCTTGGAATAGATCTACTCGAAGAAGAAAGGGGACGAGTGCAATTAAAAATTGCCGCCCATTAGCAACATGTTGCCCAATATTACAACTCTCAGGAAAAGTATGAAGATTTTGAGTGGGAGACATGGTCCTTCGCGAAACTTTCTATAACACCAAAGAGCCCAGCACGGGAACTCTAGGACCGAGCTGGGAGGGACCTTACAAGATAACTAGTACAACACGACCGGGGGAATATTGACTTGAGGACATGGATGGACAGCCCTTGCCTCCCTCGTGGAACACCGAGCATCTAAAAATCTACTACTATTGAGGACCCGAGAAGTTCTCTGACTAGGAGTGCATTGACCGACTGGTCTACTCGACTAGAGCGACCTCCCTTCTCAAAGGGAAAAAGGTGCTCAAGGCATTGCTAATATTTTACTCAACTAGAGCGACCTCCATACTCAAAGGGAAAAAGGCACTCAGAAAGTGTTGAGGGTTAAATATTGTATATTAGACCCCAGTTATTACCTAGATTTACGAACATGATACTGTTTAATGACCTATTTTAATCGTGTTTGTGCTGTAAGATGAATTTAGGAGCCTAGACTGAAAAAGGGTGTTAAAAGCATGAAATTAACACCCAGAAGTCACCAAGGTAAGGGACGGACTCCAGGGGACCAAGATCGATAGATTTACACACTAGAGATCCGAGAAAATTGAGAAATTGAAGCTCAAGTGGCTCGATCCTGAATGCAAGATCACAGGGTTTCCACCATTTGTTCAACTCGAAACTTCATGCATAGCCTAAGGACCATAAATGAACCGTACATGTCAAATTTCAGCTCTTGGATCCCTTAGAAAGTGGCCTAACAGATAGATCAGACCCTTAAATCCTAATTCGGGGCCCACCTGATATCTAGAATACTTCGGTTTTGGTCTCAACCCTTTAAATTATATGACAAATAGGTTGGACGGAGCGGATCTCATGAATACATCACCGTGGGACCCACACTGCGGTGCATGTGCACCATGTATAAGAGATCCCGCTGCACACCGGACTGCGTTCTCAGTCAAGGGGTCTTTGACCTGTGAATTCTTTAAAAAAATAAGAAAGACGCAACAGCGTCTTGACGTCCGACAACCATTTTTCAGTAGTGAGGCCCACTCATCACCCTTCAGAACAATCTGAACCGTTCAACGTGTCCAGAGGAGGGGCGTGACCATTGCCTAGCTTTCCTTTTTGGCCCATGCACGTGTACGCACATGAATCGTCAGAAAACGCAGGATGGACGGTGGAAGCAAAACATCAGTTGACCGCACCAAAACTCCACTAAAACTACCCCATCTCGACTAGTTTTTCGCCAGGAATCCAATGAATGGGTCGGATTTCCCCAAAAATATCACTCTGGGGCCCACCGAACACGTCAGCGCAACCTGCGTAAGGTTTATGCGCATCTGGGAAAACCGAAACTTGCGGGGTGTTGTACGAGCATGGACGTGATCGGATGACTGATCCGGACCATCCACAAGCTTCAGAGGGTGGCCATGACCTTAACCATGACGTCAGAATATGTTTTTCGGTGATCCTCTTGCCAAAAAGTCTATCCAAATGCGAACCTGTTTGCGTTTTTCTTCCGCTGGCACTACGCACGGCACTTCTGCGTAAAGTCAGTTCTCCCACCGACTCTAGCTACGAACTGACCCCCCGGTGCCTATGTAAAGGAGAGGAGAAGAAAAAGAAGAGAATCTTGGTGTGGAGCTGCTGTGAGCATCAGGTGGGTAGCCGTGGAGGCCATGCATGTGGAAAGAGAGAGAGAGTTTGGAGTTTTCTTCTTCTTTTCTCGTACTTTTTATTATTTTTTGAGAGGTTTTAGTTAATCAAAACTATGGTTGGCTAAACCTCTTAGCTAGGGCTAAGAGGTGAGGCTTGTAGCATGATTAGGATGATTGCTTTTCTTTGATTCATGGTTATTGAACTCTTATGGATTTTAGTTTAATTATTAAGGAATACTTTTAGTTTTTAATGGTTTATTGTGACTCAAATTACAGTAGATCAGCAATAGCTTTGAGTATGTTCTTTTCATTATGAGATTGTGAACTTAGGAGGCCTTATTGTTTGTCATTTTCTCCTGGGCATGGTTGGGTGATGAAACCCTTCCTAACTTTCACAATTCTATTGCAATTGGCTGTGAGATTGGTAAATTGCTATTATTTGCCATAGTCTCCTGGGCATGGTTAGGGGACAGAATCACTTCTCCTGGGCATGGTTAGGGGACAGAATCACTTACAAATCTTTACCACTGTTATCTATTGATGATTAGATCCATGAGAAGTTCAGAGATCTGACAAATCTCTTCTTACCAATTGGATAGGATAGGACTCTAATTCCAGTTGTGTCCTTGAATCACTGCAAGGTAACTTCCCAATTGCTACAAGTGGATCCTTGGCACCCTAGTTTCCTACCTCTGATTTCTCTAAGTTTTGGATAAATATTTCATCATTATTCCCTCAATTACATTTGATTTAGATTTCATCTTAGTCTAGTTCTAGTTCTACTTAGTTTCAGATTACGAACAAATTTCAGTCCCTGTGGATTCGACCTCGGTCTCATCGAGTTTATTACTACATCACAACCCTATACTTGGGGAGTGAACAGAAAGCTACTGTTTTATGTCTGCTATTTTTATGAATTCTATAATATACGAACTTCCCCAGGTCAAGGGAAGAGAATTTCTTTTAATTATTTTTCAACTATCCAAACTACTCGGCTGACAATGGGGCTTCCCTTGATCCCAAGGAAAGAAGTCCCCTTACCGACTGCTCAATCCATTACAAAGTGGTAAGAATATTAATTCTTCCCTAGTATGAATTCTACACGGAAAGAACTTCCCCATGTTAGGGGAAGAAAATTTCTTTCAAAATCCGATTATCCGAGTTATACGATCGACCACAGGGACTTTCCTTAAATTAAAGGGAAGAAAGTCCTTCTTAGTGCTCGGCCTACTACTATGGTAACTATTTTGAGGTCAACATATTGATGTTATCGGGCACGGCCTATACTACATGGTCGACCTATCTACGTTGCTCGACCTACTCGCTCTACTACATCTAACCTATTAAACTACCCCTGATCTACTAAAAGTACTCAAGAACATTGTATACGATGATCATGACAAAAAATTGTTCTTTTATTGATAAAAGGATTATTACAAAAAATAATAATAATAATAAATGCTTACAAGTGTATAAGGGGGGGATGATCACTCAGCTTGAGAGGGAGGATGCTCGGCTTTGGCAACAATTGGTAACATGCCCCAAACTCGGAAACCAGGTTCATAAAATTCCCGATCGCCGAATCCGGTGCCGACAGCCTCTGTAGTACCCCATTCTCGACTCTCAGCGTCCATACGCCAGATTCCGATCCTAAGATCCTACAAGGAGGATTTTTTCAATGTACATTTAACTCATAATAAGCATAACCATAAGTTTACCCAAGTCACAAAGGCAACATCATCATCACATATCCACTAATATAAACAGTTGAATACAGTGCTGAAAGGGAAATACATATGTCAAAATCAAAGCTCCATAAGTCCGCTGCATGCTCCAAGCTCAATGTTGTTGCAACCTGACGCCATCTGCACACATCTATCATGCATAAGCTTATAGAAAGCTTAGTGAGTGGTGAAAGTGTGTGTACAAGGTAAGTGCCAAGTAAGCAATATCAGAGTAAGCGAAAGTACTGACAAGTCCATGAGTCATACAATATCAGGGTACACAATCTAAATTAGTTATGCAAATGATGAGTCAAAGCGAGCCAAATATTAGATGCTGAGGATACAATGCCATAAATCATACAATATTGAAATAAGTGAAAATATACTGATAAGTCTATGAGTGTTATCAGTCGTACCAAGGCTATGCAATGCAAAGCATGAATACTAATAGCAATATCAATGTAGAAACATGGCAACCCAAAATGCTAAGTACTGTAGATGCAATGTAATATGCGGTGCGAATGAAATGACCAAGTTGGAGTGAAGTCGGGATGATAGTATGTAGTATCGCAGGCTATGGGGTCCATCACAAGAGACTTCTATCCAAACCAGTCCCATACCTAAATTTGGATAGTCAGACTTAATGTGGTGAACTCCTGATCTCAGGTTAGTCACGCGCCGCACTGAAATCCTGGCCATGTGAAGGTACATAACAATTAGTTGCTTACCACTAACCCAAGTGGATAGTGAATGAAACAAATATATGAGTATGCAACTCTTACTCAATAAGTCCACATGTTAGTACGGTTCTTTTCTGGGATCATCACCAGGGTCTAGTACACTCCACGCCACCTGCCGCCCCATCAAGCACACAACTGGGTAAGTGGAAGAGACCTTACTATCTGCCTGGCCAGTAGTCTGCCAATACTTACTCGGCTCGTCGATAGCGGACCCGTTCCATGAGCTGGTCAAACTTAACCTAGCCATGCCTACTCCCTCGGGCGGGTAAGGCCACACCCCCTCCCAACCGACCACGACACAGTGGGAGACGCGACGTCCTAGTATTCGGCACTCGGGCCCTCATGTATATCCACTCGGTCTCGACGTTGGGGCATCCTCTGGTACCAAGAGGGCTTTAGGGATTTTCACCTAGGGCCATCTATGGCAGCCCGATGCTCAAACCAAACATTTTCGGTGTCCCATCTGGCCATCCACGATATGCCTGTGGAGGCTACGGCCCTAATGTCGCTAGAGCGTACAGTAATCACAACACACAATACAAGATGCATGAGTCATTCAATCCAGCCATACACCAATCTTGCGCATATCGTACGCTCATGTGAGATAACCTCCGCCTATCAGGGAGTCTCATAACAACCTGCCCAATGACATATGTAATAGTCAACCACATCTCATAACAAATATACAAATGATGCATATGGGCATGTATCGTAATGCTATGCGGTCATATACTCATAATTGGTATCAATAACCAGCATTGACAATCAACCTCGACAATGTGGACATTTAACCAACATTTCCTCCAAGGAATGGCCCATATAGAGCCTAACATACTGTGGACTCATGGCCTCACAACAGGGACCAAATATACAACACCATGGGCCTCACTCAAGAGCTTAATACACATCGCGATGGGCCTCACTCATGGGCCACATATATATCAAGTGGGTCACATCTCACGGTTCTAATATACATCGTAATGGGCCGCTCCCATGGGCCTAATATACATCAAGTCGGGCCTCACCATATGTGTTGAAAATATATCACAATGGGCCACGTCCCATGGACCTTGAATACATCACAATGGGCCTCGACAATCGGAATTGGCCTCAACAATTGGAATCGACACTCCAAATCAGTCTCGATACTTGGCCTCAACAATTGAAATCGGCAAATCGGTCACGACAATCGGAATTGGCAAATCGGTCACATCAATCGGTCATGATAATCAGCCTCGATCGCTAACCGGCAATTGGCCACGACAATCGAAATTAGTCAATAATCGGAATTAGCAAATCGGTCACGTCAATCAAAATCAGCAATCAATCATGATAAACGGCCTCGATCGCTAATCGACAATCGGTCAAGTCAATCGGCCACGACAATCGAATTCAACAAATCGGTCACGATAATCGGAATTGATTGACAATAGGAATCGGTATCGATCACGACAATCAGCACCTAATCAACATCGATAATTGGCACCGATAATCAGGGTCGATAATCGGCGTCGACCTCAATAATCAGCACCAATAATCGGCATTGGCCTTGATAATTGGCACCAATAATGAGTAGATAATCAAAGCGGGGTTCATAGAAAATTAGCCGATCAACCATAGTATAAAGATCGGCACTCAGCCGTGGTTATATCAAATCTGAAAGCACGGAGCCATCCGTCCATGGGAAATGGGGCCCACTTATTTAGGTTAACCCACTAAGGGAATGACGAGAATGGGCCTAACAAGGCCTAAGGGAAGGTCACAATGTGGGCAACCAACCATCATTACCCATCAATGTGGACATCTAACCAACATTGCTCCCAAGGAGTGGCCTACATAGGGCCAAACATATAATGGGCCCATGGCCTTACGTACAATCACGATGGGCCTCATTTACTTTACATCGACCTCGTCATATGGGCCAGTCATACATCACATCGGGTCTCGAATACACAACGGGTGGGCCTTACACCTAGGCCTTAAATATATCATATGGGCCTTGAATACACAACAGGTGGGCCTTACACTTAGGCCTCAAATATATTATATGGGCCTCGAATACACAACAAGTGGGCCTTACACTTAGGCCTCCAATATATCATATGGGCCTCGAATACACAACAGGTGGGCCTTACACCTAAGCCTCAAATATATCATATGGGCCTCGAATACATCACAATGGGCTCGCCCATGGGCCTCGAATACGTCTCAATGGGCCTCTTATGTTAAGCGGGCCACATCACATGAGCCGCATTATATGGGCCGCACCAATGGGCTTCATGTACATCAAATCGGCTGCACCGATGGGCCTTATATATATCAAATCGGGCCCACCCTTATGTATATTTGACATCCGACCTATTCATAAGTTACTATTCATAAGTTAACATAGAGATAAATGAAGTGAAAACAATATCAACTTATTTGGAAACTACCATGGCCCTTAGAAGTTTGAATGGTGGATGTCACTATCTACTATTTAAATGGTGGGGTCCACCTGAACTGACATCATTCTTTTTCCCATGCCAGAAAGTGAACTCATAAATGGTTGAACGGCATGGATACAACACATGCATCGTGGTGGGTCCCACCACCCAAATAACGGACCGTGTAGATAAAACACCTACATCCCTGTGGGGGCCTGCTGAGCTCACTAACGTGCAACCCATTTGTGGACGGCCCACCTGCTTTGGATGGGTCCCACGTAGGCAAAGATGGATAGTACACGTGCAACCCTGCTGTATTAAAGACAGAGGTGGGTCCCATGTAGGGCCACCCTCATGTGTATACACAACATAGTATATAATATATATATATATATATAGCTGCTGTCAGCTTAATGCATTAAAGAAGCAAATGAATATAAAGTATATAATATATTATATAAACATAGCTGCTGCTGTGCAGCTTTACATTAAAAGGGAGTAGAGGTGGGTCCCACGTAGGGCCCACCCTTATATGTTAGTATATGATATTATATAATATTATAATATATTATATCATATATTAATATAATATAATATATTAATATTATATTAATGAAAATGCAATGTCCAGGCCCTGGACGGCCTAGACGTTCACGTGCATCAAGGGAGGTCCCACATGTGGGGTGGGTCCCACAGTCCAAGGACGGTGGACACAATGCATATGGGATGGTGTCGCCCACGCCAATGGACAAATGATGTGGATGGGTCCCATGGACCTTGCTGACGTTCGCACGTCACTGCTAGCCACTCCCAGTAGGGAATCAATGCCAAGACCTCACTATTGAAATGAGGTATCTTACACTCCGTCTACCATTTGAGTCGTGGATCTAGGTCCCATTGTCTGGACGGTCTGGATCTCACATGGGACCCATAAAATTGCTGACCTTAAAAAGGGCAGTGGGTTCCACCATCACATGCAACATAGTGTGGCCCATCCAATGGGTGGAGGACGTGGGTGGATCCCATGGACCCACTGTTCGTTCACATTTCATTGTTAGCCACCCCAACGTCGGATCACACTTCACTGCTGGCCACACCCACCTCCAGTACACACCTCATTGTCAGTCACTCCCACCGCCCACTCACACTCACTGTTGAAACGAGGTGTCTTTCACTCAGTCTGCCACTTGAGCTATGGGTCAGGGTGGGTTAACACATCAAGGAGGGCCCCACCCACACGTATGGGGTGGGCCACACCCTAGATGGACGGATGGGATGATATACAAACATCATGGTGTGTCCCACATTGATGGGGTCCACTGGTAGATGACATGAATAAAATACACACATCATAGGTGGGCCATTGATCATAGGAAGAGATAGAGAGAAAGAGAGAAAGGAACGTGTAGGGGAGGACCCTGCAACTATTGGGCCCTCCCTTGAACCATACATATATCAAGTGGGTTCTACAACAAGTGGACCCTTAAATCATAAAAAGTAAGAATGTGGGTCCCAGATTACCCACCATCCACTCCTTACTCCCTTGGCTTCCTTTGCTCCTTAGCTTCAATCCTAACGGAAGAGATGAAGTTTGGATGGTTGAGATGAGAGATGAGAGGGTGGGAAGTGGGCCACATTAAAGCTCCTCCATGAGAGCTTGGGAAGCATGGACGTGTGGTGTTTTGGGTTGCTTGGAATGGAGCTTGAGAAATGAGAGAGAGGGTTGTAAGGAGAGAGAGAGGGGGATGGGTGATGGAGTGATGGATGTGGTGAGTGATGGGTGTGTAAGAGATTATTGACTTTAAGGGTAGGTTGTGTAAGAAAGGTATGGAGTGTGTAAGAACTTTTTGACTCATGGGGTTGCTTGGGGATGAGTGTGAGGTGATGGTGTACTTGACCATTGATGGGATTGATTGATTGATTGAGGTGACATATCGTAGAGATTCTCTTGGGTTTTACAACACGTCATTTTCCTCGAACTGAACGTGGGCCCACATCTCCTGGCCAGGGTATCGGATCGGTATGCAAGATGCAGCGTTGGAACCGCGGCGATGATGCAGTCACAATGATATAAGTCTCAAATTAAGCCGACTCAAATCTATGGGATACGACTTAGGGTCGTCAAATGTTGATTATATGTCGCAGGTTACCGAAATTCGACGGGAATGATCGCGGGAATCGACGGAACAATATGGACTAGGATACGGGCCTTACAGCTCTCCCCACCTAATAAAAATTTTGTTCTCAAAATTTAAACCACAACATAACCAATACAGAGCTTACGAAGGGAGGGAAACCACACCACTATATATATAATCGAACACAACATACCAACATAATCAAACGTCTAAGATATGGGGATAATGCCCATAAATCTCAAGCTCTAACTCCCAAGACGCCTCGTTCATGAATAATCTAGGAAGACAATGTACGGGCCAAGTTATATGAATCGTCGACGACTCCTCCTGATGTCTGAGGATCTTGATGTTGCTGCTGTCGTTGATGGGGTCCCGACGGTAGATACTGTCATCGCTGCTGTTGCTACTGAGGATGGGGACACTCGCTCCTACGATGCCCTATCCCACCGCACCCAAAGCAAGCACCAGAGAACAGTCTGGGTGGCAGGGGCTGCCGAGGGTGGGGGCACTCCCAGAAGCGGTGCCCCGCCTCATCACATCTGAAGCATACACTTGAGGACTGATGTTTAGGTGGTGCAAATGCTCGAAAGGACGGACTGTTCCTATGCCTCTATGGCCGTCGACATCGCTGCAGCTGGGAGCTACCGGAGGGGGCCTTCCTCTTCCAGTCTCCTCTTTGAAGAATAACGGTCATTGCTTGTAACATCTGCTATAGTAGGTCCGCACTTACAGATATGGTTGGTGCTGCGCTAGACTCGGATGAGGGTGCAGAAGTATCAGGTGGGAAAACGAGGATCTCATGCGAGGAAACGAAAGTCGCTCGGGTCACTCTCTTAGGTGTCATATCCTACAGGAAGGAATAAGGGACTATCATCCTTGGGCACTCACGAATGCACACATGATAGGGAGGTATATCAGGAAGTTTCTAAGTTATTCAAACTCGAGGGTCTAACCATTATAAGTTCTCAACAATCACATAATGTACTGTAGCTATAAGAAGATATGTGATGTTATCCTCAGGGATTCCCAAGTTATACTCTGATACCAACTTCTGTCACGACCCAAACTCAAAAATCGGGCTCACAAAATTTTCGATCGCCGAATTCGGTGCCGACAGCCTCTGTAGTACCCCATTATCGGTTCCCAGCGTCCATACGCCAAATTCTGATCCTGGGATCCTACAAGGAGGATTTTTTCAATGTACATTTAACTCATAATAAGCATAACCACAAGTTTACCCAAGTCACAAAGGCAACATCATTATCACATATCCACTAATATAAATAGTTGAATACAGTGCTGAAAGGAAAATACATATGTCAAAATCAAAGCTCCATAAATGTGCTGCACGCTCCAAGCTTAATGCTGTTGCAACCTGACACCACTTGCACGCATCTATCATGTATAAGCTTATAGAAAGCTTAGTGAGTGGTGAAAGTGTATGTACAAGGTAAGTGCCAAGTAAGCAATATCAGAGTAAGCGAAAGTACTGACAAGTCCATGAGTCATACAATATTAGGGTACACAATATAAATCAGTTATGCAAATGATGAGTCAAAGCGAGCCAAATATTAGATGTCGAGGATATAATGCCATAAATCATACAATATCGAAATAAGCGAAAATATACTGATAAGTCTATGAGTGTCATTAGCCGTACCAAGGCTATGCGATGCAAAGCATGAGTACTAATGGTCATATTAATGCAGAAACATGGCAACCCAAAATGCTAAGTACTGTAGATGCAATGTAATATGTGGTGCGAATGAAAAGACCAAGCTGGAGTGAAGTCGGGATGATATTACGTAGTATTGCAGGCTATGGGGTCCATCACAAGGGACTTTTATCCAAACCAGTCCCATACCTAAATTTGGATAGTTAGACTCAATGTGGTGAACTCCTGATCTTAGGTTACTCGCGCGCCCAACTGAAATCCTAGCCATGTGAAGGTACACCACAATTAGTTGTGCACCACCAACCCGAGTGGATAGTGAATGAAACGAATGCATTAGTATCCAACTCCTATTCAATAAGTCCACATGTCAGTACGGTTTCTTTCTAGGATCATCACCGGGGTCTAGTATACTACACGCCACTTGCCACTCCATCAAGCGCACAACTAGGTAAGTGGAAGAGACTCGTCAATAGCGGACCCATTCCTCAAGCTTGTCAAACTCAGCCTAGCCATGCCAACTCCCTCGGGCGGGTAAGGCCACATCCCCTCCCAACCGACCACGACACAGTGAGAGATGCGGCTTCTTGGTATTCGGCACTCGGGCTCTCATGTATATCCACTCGGTCTCAACGTTGGGGCGTCCTTGGTACCAAGATGGTTTTACAGATTTTCACTTAAGGCCATCTATGGCAGCTCGATGCTTGAACCAAACATTTTCGGTGTCTCATCTGGCCATCCACGATATGCCTGTGGAGGCTACGGCTCTGATGTCGCTAGGGCGTACAGTAATCACAACACACAATGCAAGATGCATGAGTCATACAATCCAGTCATGCACCAATCCTGCGCATATCGTGCGCTCATGTGAGATAACCTCCGCCTATCAGGGAGTCTCATAACAACCTGCCCAATGACATATGCAATGGTCAACCACATCTCATAACAAACATGCAGATGATGTGTATGGGCATGTATCATGATGCTATGCAGTCACATACTCATAATCAGTATCAATAACCGGCATTGACAATCAACCTTGACAATGCGGACATTTAACCAACATTGCCTCTAAGGAATGACTCATATAGAGCCTAACATATAGTGGACTCATGGCCTCACACCAGGGGCCAAATAAACAACATCATGGGCCTCACTCAAGAGCTTAATACACATCGCAATGGGCCTCACTCATGGGCCACATATACATCAAGTGGGTCGCACCTCACGGTTCTAATATACATCGCAATGGGCCACTCCCATAGGCCTAATATACATCAAGTCGGGCCTCACCATATGGGTCAGAAATATATCACAATGGGCCACGTCCTATGGGCCTTGAATACATCACAATGGGCCTCGACAATCGAAATCGGCCTCAACAATTGGAATCGATACTCGGAATTGGCCTCGATACTCGGCCTCAATAATCGAAATCGGTAAATCGGTCATGACAATTGGAATCGATCGATAATCGAAATTGGTGAATTGGTCATGTCAATCAGAAATTGGCAATCGGTCATGATTATCGGCCTCGATTGCTAATCGGCAATTGAAATCGGTCAATAATCAAAATTGGTAAATCGGTCACGTCAATCGAAATCAACAATCGGTCATGATAAACGGCCTTAATCGCTAATCGGCAATCGGTCAAGTTAATCTGAATCGGCAATCGACCATGACAATCAAAATCGACAAATCGGTCACGACAATCGGAATCGATCAACAATTGGAATCGACAAATCGGTCACGACAATCGGCACCTAATCAGCTCAATAATTGACACCGATAATCAGGGTCGATAATCGGGGCCTCGATAATCGGCACTAATAATCAGGGTTGATAATCGGCGTTGGCCTCGATAATTGGCACCGATAATCAGTAGATAAGTAAAGCGGGGTCCATAGATGATCAGCCGATCAACCATAGTATAAAGATCGACACTCAGCCGTGGTTATATCAAATCTGATAGCACGGAGCCATCCATTTATGGCGAATGGGGCCCACTTATTTAGGTTAACCCACTAAAGGAATGACAAGAATGGGCCCAACAAGGCCTAAGGGAAGGTCACAATGTGGCCATCCAACCATCATTGACCATCAACGTGGACATCTACCAACATTTCTCCTAAGGAGTGGCCTACATAGGGCCAAACATATAATGGGCCCATGGCCTTATGTACAATCACGATGGGCCTCATACTTCACATCGGCCTCGTCATATGGGCCAATCATACATCACATCGGGCCTCAAATACACAACAGGTGGGCCTTACACCTAGGCCTCAAATATATCATATGGGCCTCAAATACATCACAATGGACTCGCCCATGGGCCTTGAATATGTCTCAATGGGCCTCTTATGTCAAGCGGGCCACATCACATGAGCTGCATTAAATGGGCCGCACCAATGGGCTTCATGTACATCAAATAGGCCACACCGATGGGCCTTATATATATCAAATCGGGCCCACCCTTATGTATATTTGACATCCGACCTATTCATAAGTTAACATAGAGATAAATGAAGTGAAAACAATATCAACTTATTTGGAAACTACCATGGCCCTTAGAAGTTTGAACGGTGGATGTCACTATCTACTATTTAAATGGTGGGGTCCACCTGAACTAACATCATTCTTTTTCCCATGCCGGAAAGTAAACTCACAAATGGTTGAACGGCATGGATACAACACATGCATCATAGTGGGTCCCACCACTCAAACAGCGGACCGTGTAAATAAAACACCTACATCCCTGTGGGGGTCTGCCGAGCTCATTGACGTGCAGCCCATTTGTGGACGGCCCACCTACTTTGGATGGGTCCCACGTAGGCAGAGATGGATAGTACACGTGCAGCCCTACTGCATTAAAGACAGAGGTGGGTCCCATGTAGGGCCACCCTCATGTGTATACACAACATAGTATATATATAATGTATATAGCTGCTGTCAGCTTAATGCATTAAAGAAGCACTTGAATATAAAATATAAAATATATTATATAGACATAGCTATTGCTGTGTAACTTTGCATTAAAAGGGAGTATAGGTGGGTCCCACGTAGGGCCCACCCTTATATGTTAGTATATGATATTATATAATATTATAATATAATATATAATATATTATATCATATATTAATATAATATAATATAATATATTATATTATATTAATGAAAATGCAACGTCCAGTCCCTGGACGGCCTGAATGTTCACGTGCATCAAGGGAGTTCCCACATGTGGGGTGGGTCCCACCGTCCAGGGACAGTGGACACAATGCATACGGGATGATGTGGCCCACCCCAATGGATGGATAGCGTGGATGGGTCCCATGGACCCTGCTGACGTTCGCATGTCACTGCTAGCCACTCCTAGTAGGGATCAATGCCAAGACCTTACTATTGAAATGAGGTATCTTACACTCCATCTACCATTTGAGCCGTGGATCTAGTTTCCACTATCTAGACGGTCTAGATCTCACGTGGGACCCATAAGACTGCTAACCTTAAAAAGGGCAATGGGTTCCACCATCACATGCAACATAGTGTGGCCAATCCAATGGGTGGAGGACGTGGGTGAATCCCATGGACCAACTGTCCGTTCACAATTCACTGTTAACCACCCCAACGTCAGATCACACTTCACTGCTGGCCACACCCACCTCTAATACACACCTCATTGTCAGCCACTCCCACCGCCCATTCACACTCACTGTTGAAATGAGGTGTCTTTCACTCAGTCTGCCACTTGAGTTATGGGTCAGGGTGGGTTAACACATCAAGGAGGGCCCCACCCACACGTGTGGGGTAGGCCATGCCTTAGATGGGATGGGATGATATACAAACATCATGGTGTGTCCCACATTGATGGGGTCCACCGGTAGATGGCATGAATAAAATACACACATCATAGGTGGGCCATTGATCATAGGAAGAGATAGAGAGAGAGATAGGAACGTGTAGGGGAGGACCCCGCCACTATTGGGCCCTCCCTTGAACCATACATAGATTAAATGGGTCCTACAATAAGTGGACCCTTAAATCACAAAACGTAAGAATGTGGGTCTAAGATTACCCACTGTCCACTCCTTCTTGCTCCCTTAGCTTTAATCCTAATAGAAGAGATGGAGTTTGGATGGTTGAGTGAGAGATGAGAGGGTGGGAAGTGGGCCACATTAAAGCTCCTCCATGAGAGCTTGGGAAGCAAGGACGTGTGGTGTTTTGGGTTGCTTGGAATGGAGCTTGAGAAATGAGAGAGAGGGTTGTAAGGAGAGAGAGAGGGATGAGTGATGGAGTGATGGATGTGGTGAGTGGTGGGTGTGTAAGAGATTGTTGACTTTAGGGGTAGGTTGTGTAAGAAAGGTATAGGGTGTGTAAGAACTTTTTGACTTATGGGGTTGCTTGGGGATGAGTCTGAGTTGATGGTGTACTTAACCCTTGATGGGATTGATTGATTGATTGAGGTGACATATCGTAGAGATTCTCTTGAGTTTTATAATGCGTGTCGTTTTCCTCGAACTGAACGTGGGCCCACATCTCCTGGCTAGGGTATCGGATCGGTATACAAGACGCGGCGTTGGAACCGCGGTGACGGTGCGGTCGCAATGATACAAGTCTTGGATTAAGCCGACTCAAATTTACATGATACGACTTAGGGTCGTGCGCAAATGTTGATTATAGGTCACAGGTTGCCGGAATTCGATGGAAATGATCGCGGGAATCAACCAAACAGTACGGACTAGGATACGCGCCTTACAATTGGGGCTTGTTCTTCAGGGGTTTTCTTGCCCAAGCCCGCCGGATTAAGCTTTGGATACCTCCGCCTGACATCCTCTTGGTACCGCTCGTAGCTATAGCTGAAGAATAATTCTTCCTCCTTGACCCGTTCGACAAAAGCCTTATACTCTTCCACCATAGCCACCCAAGGATAGAGGCCTCAACTTTGGCTAGCCTAACATCCAACCTGGCGGCCTTGGCTTTCGCCTTGGCCCGCTCCCCCTCGAAGATGGAAAGGAGCGCCCTCAGACCCTCCAACTTAGTCCACGATGCGGCCTCCTTCCATTAGGCTTCCTCTAGCTGGATCACTAAAGAAGCTCGCTCCTCCCTAGATATTCGTAGAGACCCTTATAGAGACTCTACTTGGGCCATAGCCATATCTTTGGCAGTTGTGGCGGCTTTAAGCTCGACGACCACAACTTGAAGGTCTGCCTCTATCTTCTCGAAGTTCTCTCCTATCTGACGATACGATCGGCAGGCAGCTAGGAGGGTAGGAACAACCTGACAAAAGGAATAAAAACATAGGACAACCAGTTAGAAAATTGGGGAAAGCGACAGTCCAAAAGTGACGAGCAAAAGAAGGGGGGTCTAACTTATAGAAGGTGGCCACTATGTCACCCAGTAAGGTCATCGGGTGAACATCCAGAAGGGCCGCAACCTCCTCCTTTGGTGCATGCTGAGCTGCCCATTGGGAGAGGAGACCCATGTGGTAACCTGGGGGCAAGGGAGGTGACCCCCAGCCTCAGGAGCCTAGGGCATTGAAATACCACCCTCCACATGCTGGACTTGAATAGTGGAGGGCCCTTCAACAGGACGAGTCTCCTCCCTAAGGGGGAAGGCCCCAAATCTATAGTCAGAGCCGGTTGCTCTGCAATTGGCCCTTCGACGGCGGGCTCCGGTCTACTCTCTGCTGCAATGGTAGTGGAGGATTCTCCTCTGCGCATTGGAGGACAGACGACTTTCTTGATCATCCTCCTTATCTAGTCCAGGTCGGTCCTGGCAAGGAGCCTGTCCCTCTTTGTGGGACGAGGGCATCGACCATATCTGCACGATGACGCACCCAGATCAAATATGAAAGGTTGAGGTTCGAGCGCCAAAAACTGTTACTGATCTTGGCTTGACCAAGGATAGGTCAGACTAGTATAAGGATTGGGGAGTGATCAGCCTCTTCCAATTCCTCTCAGCGGCGTCCCGCAGTTTTGCATGGTTAACCTAGTGAAGTTGTAGATCAAAGAGCAGAGGTTGTATCCGAGGAAGAACTGTAAAAAAATATATAAAGGAGGTCAACGAACAAAAGTGTCAACATATGAAGCCATAAAGCAAAGAAAAATGATAAGTCTATAGTTTGGTTATTTCCATCCTAGGTTGGAAAATTTGGTGGGGACTTGAGAATACAACCTATTTACCTCAACCGTTGGGGCTTCCCACTCTCCTAACCTCCGGAACCACTAGTCCTTTTAGCTTTTATTTAAGGACGGGTTGTCAGTGATGATGGCCTAGCCCTTATTCGCCCATGCAGAAAAATAGTACCAACCCTGGTGGCTAGGGCTGGCTTCGCTCTATACAGATATATGAATTCGTTGGTGGACAGCTCGGTATGTCCGAGCTGGTGCCATAAGATATAAGTCCCGAACAGGGCCCTCCATGCATTTGGGATGATTTGACATGGGGCCAACCCCAAGCGATAAGTAACCTCCTGTATAATAGGGTGCACGGGAAGTCGGAGGCCGCACTGGGGGGTGACCAAATATATAGCCACCTCACTAGTTCAGGGATGCCCGGGGACTTCACCAAGCTCAATAGCTCAAAGTACCACCAATTCTGGGATTTGGTATTTCGCCTTAATCCAAACCAGGTCGACAGTCTGCAATCTTGACTCGAAGGAGCCAATATCCAAAGGTCGCTCCGTAGCAGGCCGAGCGGTGTTGAGTGTCAAATATTAATATTTTCCCCTATGTATATCTTGGTTTTATGAACATGATAATGCTTAATGGGTATATTTTATACATGTTTGTATTGTGAGGTGAGTCTGAGTGCTTGGATTGAAAAGAATGTTAAAAGCATGGATTTGATAGTTAAGAATCACCAAAGCAAGGAATGGATCTTAAGAAACCAAGATTGAAGATTTTAAGGGCCCAAGATTTAAAGAAACCAATTGGAGGAGGAAGGAAGTCAAAAGTGCAAAGTGCATAAATTCAGAAAAACTGAACTTTACTGTCGATGACATTGAACACCTTTTGATGTCATCGAAGTGAGTGTTCGATGACATCGAAGACAAATCGATTGCATCAATAATTACAAGAAAATCAAGTTTTCTTGCTGGACTAATTGTGAGCATTTCTCGATAACATCGACGACCCGTTCGATTGATCGAAGACCTTTTCGATGACATCGAAGGCAGTTCGATGAATCGAGATTCTTGGAGAGTTTTTAAGAAACTCGTTAGAACACTCTGGACACTTTTTTGATTAATCGAACACCTTTCGATGCCATCGAATATCTGTTTGATGACGTCAAAAGAAGTTCGATGACATTGAAGATTTATGCAGTCCGAAAAGGTGAAACTTCCGAATTCGATTCAACTTCAAAATTTACCTTCGATGTCATCAAAGGTTGTTCGATGACATCGAAGGCGTTACGCAGAGTGCGTAAATTTGAGGTGGTTTCCAAAGACGGTCCAGAAAGCTCATAAATATGGATTCTTTAAGGAGTTCTAAACACGAATTAGGGTTCAAGGAGCAGAGCAAAAGGGTGTAGTAGCCTCCCAAGAGTTTTTCTTCTTCCTTAATTTATTTTTAATGCTTTGGTTAAGGGTTTTAGTCTTAATCATGTCTATGGTTAACTAAACCTCTTAGCTAGAGCTAAGAGGTGAAGCTTGTAGTTTGTTTGGATGTTCATCTTGCTTTGATTTAAGTTTATGTTGAACCTCATTGATTTCTAGTTTTACTAAAGAAATATTTTCAATTTTCTATGGTTTATTGTGACTCCAATTACAGTAGATGTTGTGAGAGCTTTGAATATCTTCTTACTTGTTTTGCGTTGTGAGATCTGTAACATTCGTGATTCACCATTGTCTCTTAGGCATGATAGATGGATGAATTCCCTTCCGATCATCACAATGGTTCTTCATGTGGGAACTAATTTAATGAAAAGTTCAAGAGTATTCTAATTATTCCATCTTCCAACTGGATATGATAGGACTTCAATTCCGGTTGTATTTTTTGAATTAAGTGAGGTAACATCTTGACAGCTACAAGTGGATCCTTGCCATTTTAGTTTCCTTTTTATTATTAATAGTTTATTCACAATTATTCTCAAGTATTTCAGATTTTAGTTTAGATCTCATCCTTATTCTAGTTCTAGTTATTTTTAGAATATGTACAAGTTAAATCCCTATGGATTTGACCTCAGTCTCACCGAGTTACTACTACATCGGGACCCTGCACTTGGGGTTGTGAACAAGTGGCCATCCTTACTGATGGGGCTGACACCTCTGCCTCCCCGCCCAACGGCACTGGAGATGGTGGCTCGGAGGGGACACCTAGCTAAGAATCCATGCTTTCCGTGATGAATTCCTAGTGAAATGCCCCCGACACAAACTCCTGGTCAAACATGTCTAACATTACAGCAAGAAGCAAGGGAAACACGAAAAGGGGGGAATAAAGGACGGAGTAGATGGGGAGAAGGAAGAAAAAGAAGACTGGAATAAGGATTTTCGATTTACCGGAAATCACCTAGTCTGATGACCTAGGATAGCAGCGGAAGCAAGAAGAGAAAAATAACTGGGCTAAGGTATCCCCCTCCCCTATTTATAGGTTCCTCGGCTGCAACATTAAATGTGGGCATTTAATGATGTAGCACGATAAGGCGTTTTAGTGCACGCCTCTGCCCATGTAGCCATTGCAGGTTTACCAATTGACTCGACTACCGAGCAAGAACCACGAGTCTTCACCCTATATGCTGAAAGTCGAATAGATGTCGTAACAACGCATGTCCCCTCGTACCATACGTCATGATCATTAGAAGATCCACCTTGCCCCTTTAAATCTCGCGCTTATCGCCTTTTCCTTTCCCGCCATAATAACAAACATGTATGAGCTACTATGCGCAAAGCCTCATCCCCAATCACCAGTCCAGCACAACTTACTTCCCGAGCTTCTGAAATATGCTCAGAAGTAGGAGGATACTGTTATCGGTAAAATTGGACTAAAGTAACCCGGATGAGAGAGAACTCAAAGCATAGAAAAGGGAATGAGCTCGCCTAGATTGCCGATAACGATCTCCATGGACAACTCGAACACTGACAACTGGCAGCAACCTCGGCCTTGACCGACATCTTGTTATCATGATCAACGAATGACTTTGGGTACCAACTCAGACCCAAGGGTAGGCCCTGACCATTACCAACAGTTCGACTCGGTTTGTAAAACCTTAACCAGGCCAACTTAGGAGCTGACATCAGTGGTCGACCGCAAACCTCCTTGGAAGCCGACCAGCGTGAGATCTCCTTCGTATATGAAGAGGATTAGCTCCCTGAGATCTTTGCCGAGGATCTCGTCGAGGATAACGTCATATATCCCGAGGATGATTCCTTCCATGATACGCAACTATATTGTAGATTTATTGCCATATACGTAACGAGCAACAAAGGGATATAAATATGAACTCTACACACAGTAAAAGGTATGCACAAAAACATTAATCCTACCCTGAGTGCCTAATCTAACTTTGGTATCAGAGGGCCCTTTGCCACAGCCAAAGTCCATATTGTTATTTGGTTTTGGATCATCACTTTGTGCCACAGTTTTTTCCTGCAAAGGTTTTCAACATAAAATATGTGTTACGTAATTGTTTGAATTTTTATTTCTCTATTGTTTTTTTTTTTTTTTTGGTATATTTTGTCTGACATCGCTTCACGCCAAACAAGTAGCAATGGAGATGGATAAGGTCACACATACCTAAATGAAGGTCATATAACGGAGGTTAGAAAAGAGGAAAATTCAAAGGTCCTTGTTCCAATAACTAATTCACGTGAATCAAAAGTTAGGATCATCTAATGAGTGGGGTGTTTGTTCGAGTGTTAAAATAAAATAAATAAATAAATAAATAATAATAATAATAATAATAATAATGCAATTCGTGGGACTTCCAATCGGATGAGAGAAAAAACCATATATCAACCTGCTAATAATCATTTCTTTGGAACCGTCCATTTATGGCTACTAATTAGATGCTTAGGATCATATGGTCAATGTGATTTTTGGGTGGTGCTCCATCCACAATTGGGCCAATGTGTAGGGTGCGATTTGGCCGTGACCCATAACCAGCAGTGTGGGTGGTAACCTGACGGTGGGGCCATCTTAATGTATGTATTATATATCTACGCCGTTCATCAGTTTTTCCAACTCATTTCATACGATGAGCCTAAACGTGCATATACAAATATCAGATGGACCACACCACAGGATACAGTGGTCATCCAATGCCCACTATTTAAAACTTCCTAGGAGCACTGTAATGTTTATATTTGCCATCCAACCTCTTATAAAGTCACACAGACTTAGATGAATGGAAAACATAAATATCAGCTTGATCTAAAACTTTAGTAGTCCACAAAAAGTTTTTAATTATCATTCACCATTATTTCTTGTGGTGTAGTCCAGTGATATTTGTATTGCTTTATTTTTGAGCTCATGCCATAAAATAAATTGCTAAAATTAATAAGCCAAATAAATATATATAACGTATACATCAAGGCGAGCCTCACGGTCAGGATACCAACGACATTGCTGGTTCCAGTGCCCAGCCAAAGACGTGCCCCAAATGTGGGACGCGGATTAGGTACTAACATCATCAGGATCTATCTTGAGAGGGACAGTCCTGGCAGAGGCTTCATGAGGCTCATTGTGCTGTATGTGTTCTATCCACATCCTTCATCCATTTTGACGGATCATTTTAGGTGATGAGCCTGGAAAGTAAACATATCATAGGCTCGAGTGACAGGAAGCAATGGTGACAATGACACCTAAAGTTAAAACCTTCCTAAGGCCTACCATAATGTTTATTTGTCATCTAACCTGTTCATAAGGTCATGTAGACCTGAGTGAAGGAAAAACATTAGTATCAACTTGATTCGGAAGTTTTCAACGGCATTCAATCCCGACTTTTTTCCTATGATGCGGTCCACTTAAGCCTCCTATCTTCCTCCTCCTTGGACGCGGATTGCGTCCTACCCCCGCCCAGACGGTAATCCGTCCGGGCAGGGCTATGTGGAGCCCACCGTGATGTAAATGTTTTATCCCACCGTCCAACCATTTTTTCAGAAAATTTTAATATGTGATCCAAAAAATGAGGCAGGTCCAATGCTTGAGTAGACCACACCAAAAGAACCTGCGCTAATGTGACACCCACCGTTGAAACCTTTCTAAGGGCCCACGTGATGTTTTTTTTACCATAAAACCTATTCATAAGGTCAAGTAGACGTGGATGAAATGAAAACACAAATATCAGCTTGATCCAAAACTTCTCTGGCTCCCAAGAAGCTTTTAATGGTGGACGTTCAATCCCCATTTTGTGATCCACTCGAGCCTTGGACCTGCCTCATTTTTTGGTTTACAGATTAAAATTTTCTGAAAATTCGTTGGACAGCAGGATGAAACAGTTACATCACGGTGGGCTCCCCAGAACCCTGCCCGGACGGATTACTGTCCGGGCCGTCCGGGCGGGGGTAGGACGCAATCCGCGTCCCTCCTCCTTAGGCTCATCAGCTAAAATGATATCTCAAAATGAATGAACGTCGTATGGATAAAATACATACGACACAGTGGTCCCACCGAGCCCCTCTGGAACCTTTCGTCTCTAGTTAGGTACTGGTAGGGGGATACTACCCAATCCACGTCCACCAGCATGCAATATCTTTGTAACACGTGTGTACAGTTCTCCTAATAGGCCGCTGGATTACCGAATGAATTGTGACAACGCACACCGTAGAATAGCCCACCAAAATTTATTAAGGTACTAAGGTGTCGGTGGTCGATCCGTACCCACCACTCAGTGCTTTCATCTCATCTAAAGTCGGGCAAGACGCATCTTCTCTAATTGAAAATTGGTGGTGACCATTGGTGACTCTCATGCCTTGCACATGGCATAGCTTCATTGATATCTAAACTGTCCAAATTCCTGACCGAACTGTGGTCCGAGCATGACCGAAAATTTGCATCGAGAAGATAACATTAGCCCATCTTATATTTCATTTTAAATTTCGACTGCTCATTGTTTTACTTTTAACCATCCATTCATGGATATCAATTGAATATTTAATACTTATTCATCCGGGTGATTTTAGATACGTGCTTCATCCTATATGGCACCAGCAATTGTATGTGTTATGGGAAGATCCGAGCCCCTCATAATCTTGAGGATCAACATCCCTTTAATCCGATCAGAAACACAAGAATGTCCGGAATGACAAGCACTACTGAAGGAAATGAGCTCCGATACTAGTGATCGGCTCGGATTGATTTGAGACTGGAACAAATAGTGTAGTGCCCAGACTGACTACTCCAGGCCGATCCTCTACTGACCAACCCAATATGAACAACATAACCACTCGCATCAGTTGCGAGAAAGCTCAACTCGTCAGGACGGATCCGCCGCTTGATTCGGGGTTCAGAAGAAAGACTTCCAGAATGCTTAACTGATAAATGAAGCCAAGTCACACTCCGTACAGACCAAAGCTCGATTCAGACCCATACGCGTTTAATAAATCAACGGTAGGGTCTCAGAAAGAGAACATCACGACAGACGCAAACGGACTTATAGACGACGACCCTAGGCCGGGCAAAGTGGGATTCCACCAAAGAAAGACGTTTATCCGAGTTGGGGCCTCGTCCTCGTCCTCATCCTCATCCTTATCTGAAGAAGGATATCTGAGCCGGGAGCTCGTCCTCGTCCTCAACCTCATCTTCATTTGAAGTAGGTCATCTGAGCCGGGGGTTCATCTTCGACCTCATCTTCATCTTCGTCTTAAGAAAGATTTCCCGAGCCGAGGCTGAGGCGGAATGTGGATGCATCATGCGCCAAACTAGGAAACTACCTTAAGAAGACATAACCGACTATCTCGCCCGTAGATACGCACGATATGTTACACGATCTCCGGATTACGGGCCATATCTCCACGATCATAGAATCCTGCTGATTGAGTGAATCATGCTGAGATTAACGGATCCAGACCGTCCGATAGTCAGGTATAAAAACAATTAGACCTCATTGCTACAAGTACGCAACATTTGACATTCTCCCTCAATTCTTCAACATAGACCAAGATTTCCTTGACTTGACTTAAGCATCGGAGGGTCCCTGGCTTAGCCAGGGTCTCATTTGCTCACTGTTTGTGCAGGACCAGGGTTCGTTGGAGGTTCACCATGCCGAGTGGAGGGTGATCCAGATTTTGTCACATCGGCCCTAACACCAATGGATCTTCACCACAAGCTGGAACGGAGGAGGGGAAAGAGGACTCCCGAGGTAAAAAATAACCAGGAGATAGTAGCTGAGAATAAAGATCCTTAGGAAACACGGTTTGCGGAGCTCAACAATAAAATTCTGACACTAGTAAAGAAGCAACCGCCATTGTCAGTTCCCGCGGCTGTTCAAGCAATGATGGAAGAGACCGAGCCTCCCTTCACCTCTAAAATCATAGACGAGGTGATGCCACAGAGGTTTCGGATACCTTCTGTCATCCAGTACTCCAGGTCTGGTAACCCATCCGAGCATGTGGAGGCTTATCATTCATGGATGCAAATCCAAACGGCAACGGACGCGATGATGTGCAGGGGATTCTCGATCACCCTCACAGGATCTGCTTAGAGTTGGTACCGTCAGCTCAAACCCAATTCCATTGGTTCCTTCGCAGAGTTGAGCCGACTATTCCTTACCCAATTCATAAGCGGTAAGAGAAATCAGAAATCTAACACACCTATTTGTTGTCAAGTAAGAGCCTAAGGAGTCGTTGAAGGACTACATTGCACGCTTCAATGAGGAAGCATTACAAGTAGAAGATTACGATGACAATATGACACTCGCTGCCATGTTCAGTGGCCTAAAAGAAGGAAAGTTCACTTTCTCCATTGGAAAGAATTCGCCTATGACGTTAGCAGAACTCGTCGCCAGATCTCAAAAATATACTAACGCCTATAAAAATGTTCAAGTGAGAGATCCGAGTGGCAAGGGGAAGAGACCAAGGAATGAAGAACTTCAGCCATCCAATAAAGGATTAGATGACCACGCCCCTCGCGATCGTCGTCTGAGCAGAAAGCCAGAGAGTAAATTTCATTCCTACACCCCCCTCAACACGTCAGCTGAGCAAATTCTATTGGACATCAGAGGGCATAAGCTTCTAAATTGGTCTGTTTGTATGGGGGCCGACTCAGATCATTGAGACAAATGTAAATATTATTGTTTCCACTGAGATCACGGCCACAACACAGCCGATAGTGTAGATCTCAAAGATGAGATCAAAACCCTCATTCGTAAGGGACATCTGTGCCGATATGCTAAAGAAGAGAGAACCACTCGGAAAGAAGAGCGAGAACAAAAATAGTCGAATAATACCACGAAAGAGCCTACCGAAATCCGCACCATCTTCGGTGGCTCGTCCAAGGAGGAGATTTGAACAAGGCTCGGAAAGCCCACTCTTGAATGTCTGATCCGGAACAATACATTCACTTGACCGAGCGGCCGAGCAAAGAACTCCGGATCAATCTGTACAGCATGACCTTCTCAAAAGATGATGCGCTCGAGATCCAGCATCTGCACAACGATGCCCTCGCCAAACCTCCCACGTGCGACACCATCTTACGTTCGCGGCATGCGTTCATCCCTTAGTGCTCCACAATGCCAGGCACATGCAGTGCTATGTTATGAGTGTGATTACCGAGTTGTTATTAGTCCTTTTCATACAGCAGTATTGGGAAACTAAGGTACCTCCCTTATATCATTCCCAAACAATGATCCATTCTAGGGTCGTCAGTCCTAGGTAATCTCATACGATGATGCAGTCTAGGTCGCTGTAAAGGGCTGTCAGGGCTGTTACACGTACTCGTTGCACCGCTCCCCCATCACCTTATCAATACAGGCCTAGTTTATACTCTGTTTACTACGGGAAGGCTCGCCGCCTCTCCGCAGATTCAGAGTATGCTCGAGGTCACTACAAAGGGTTGTCAGGGCTGTTACATGTACTCGTTACACCACTCCCCCATCACCTCATCAATGTAGGCCGATAGCTCGAATACAGTGTCCCATACCACCGTATTCGTCTCACGAGTCTGGGTTGCTCACTGGTCACTACGGGGAGGCTCGTGGCCCCAGCTTAGGCCGATAGCTTGACCATGGTGTCCCATACCACCATGTCTGGCTTATGAGTCTTAGCGGATCGAGGTATCAAGGTTAACGGGGTTACACTGGTAAGTTTGGTACCTTAGGTTCAAGCAGTAGTGTCCAAACATGGTGAACATACATTAGATAGATCGGGTTACTTGACGAGCTTGATTAGCACGAGCGCACATTATATCGATCGACATGAAGTGCATAAGCACTTCGTGTAGCCTAACCACTGCCGACGACCAGCACACAACTCGGGTTCGTCAAACACGTCTTACGTGGCGAATGAATCTCAGCCACAATTTCAAACATGTTACCGATTGCCTGGACAATAACATAGCCCCAACCACATTCAATCCGTAACCAGAAAGCATGTATAATAGTCAAAGCAGAATTAACAAGTAATTCAAACATGTTAACAGGCATGTTATGAAGTACAATATAAACAGGAAATATAGACACATACATTTCATGAGTAAGCGATTAAATTAAACAACTATCATGGAGGAAATCATATACATCTCTAAGGTAGTTGAGAATCCTATCTCAACACCTACCTAAAGCACAATCATCTAAGTACTTACTCATACAAGCATTTTCACAAACACTTAGAATACACTTATTAACATACATAACGTACATTAGCCAAAACATGTATTAGGGCGAATTCTTTCGCCGAGTAAGTACTACGCTTATATATAGCATGTACATACAGTAATTTATCATGGCAAACACACTTTTAAAATTTGTATGTATACAGTATTTTCTACAAATATACAGAATACACTATACACCATAATTTGCATACGTAACCGAATCGCAGAACGAACATCGCATTTTGCATGTGAAATAACACCTAGATCATGAATCTATAATTATCTGACATTAAAAGCATTGAAAACCATAACCTAAGCATCTATAGTCCGCACCTTACGCCGTAGAACCGTAACGAACTTGACAGAACTACGAAGTCTTCGTCGAGGTTGATATGATGACCTAAATCATGAGTTGAGTCAGCTATTTCGCTACTTGCAACATTGAAAACCTTAGAATAAATTAGGGTGAGGTTTTCTTACCTAGGAACGAAGCCGAAATCGCCGAAAAAGCGATTAGATCGTGATGGTTAAGCACGTAGGATAGTAGGGTAGAGTATCAGGAAGAATCTCTCATTCTTCTCACACTTTCTCTCTCTTCTCTCTCCTAGGGTTTCTCTCTAATTCGTATGGGTTGAATGAGAGAGGGTTTAAGGTCCTTATATAGGCTTAAAACTCACTAAATTAGACCCAGGGTCATGGTATACCTAGGTTATAGCCAAAGTAAAGTTGTTCCATCTCAACGGAGCACTTTTGGAGCCCTCCCTTGAGCCAAAGGTCGGACTTAAGCTCACTGACCTTGGATCTAGGTCAAGTTAAGTTTTCGTTCCAGTCGGGTTCCCAGATCACACGTGGTGGACTAGTTTCAGTTCAACGGTCACTGAAACTCGATCAGGGTTACAAGTATACGGACATGTGTATGAAATTTCTCCTGATCCGAGGGTGTATTTGCGCCAGATTCTGATGGTCTGATTGCTTATATCAGGCCCGCAAGCGACAAGTCTCAGATTACTTAAATTATATTTAATTTCTAAAGAAAACCATGTTTTCACACACTCCTCGCTCCAGGCTCAAGCGAATAGTCGTGGGACACGATCTGGATTTGATCTCCGAGATGGTTATCAAGCCCAGCAAGGCGGTCCTAAACGCTTAATCTCGTGGTCATCGGACTTTCGACGTGCGGTCTAGATCTACGGAGTTTCAATGTGCTCCCGAGAGCAACTGGGTAATGAGATTGATCCTACATTTTAGGGTAACCTAGCGTCAATGATTCTACAAGTTTTGGGTCTTGCAGATCGTATTTAAAGCGATTCAAGTGGATTTCATAGCTAATCTAGTTTAGCACTTAGTTAACTTTGTCTAATTTATAAAGGATTTGATCCTAAGTGATTTCTGCCTGAGGTGGTACTCGGGCCTTTGTACGGGATTTTTCGAGTCGTTACAATCTACCCCCCTTAAAGAAAAATTTCATCCTCAAAATTAGTACCTTTTCATACTCCTCGAGAAGCTGAGGGTAGTTCTTTCTGACCTCGGCTTCAGTTTCCCAAGTAGCCTCTTCCTTTGTATGATGCATCCATAGTACCTTACTGCACAATTCCTGCTCCTTCCTGTCTACGATACGTATCGGACGCAGTACATATGTAACATCCTCGCTCAACTGCACCTGCTCCCAATGGATGATGTGTGAAGGATCAGGGATGTATTTCTTCAGCATAGATATATGAAATATGTTGTGTACGCTCGCGAGTGGTGTGGACAAAGCGAGACGATATGCCACTGCCCCCACTTGATCAAGTATCTGAAATGGGCCAATGAACCGCGGCGTAAGCTTCCCCTTCTTCCCAAATCGAAGGACTCCCTTCATAGGGGAAACTCTGAGAAATACATGATCTTCAACCTCAAACTCAAGTGGTCGCCGCCTCGTATCGGCATAACTCTTCTGTCTGCTCTGTGCTGTAAGAAGTTGACGCCTGATAATGTCGATCTTCTCTAAGGTCACTTGTACTAATTCTGGGCCAACCAAACTACGCTCACCAACCTCTACCCAGCAATGCGGTGCTCTGCAAGGGCGACCATACAGGGCCTCATATGGAGCCATGCCAATACTTGCCTGAAAACTGTTGTTGTACGCGAACTCTGCGTACGGAAGGCAGTCATTCCAACTGTCCTTGAAGTCCAAAATACAAGCCCGCAGCATATCTTCTAAAATCTGATTCACCCGCTCTGTCTACCCGTTGGTCAGATGGTGAAACGCAGTACTGAATTTCAACTTCACACCCATCGCTTCCTGGATACGAGTCCAGAAGATAGACATAAATCACGAGTATTAGTTCGATACGATCTCCAAGGGAACTCCATGTAGACGCACTATCTCTTTGATGTATAACTTAGCCAAGTCATCTACAGAGTTCGTCACTCTGATAGGGAGAAAATGAGCCGATTTGGTCAACCGGTCCACGATCACCCAAATAGAGTCATAACCCTTTCTCATCTTCGGTAGCCCCGAGATGAAGTCCATAGAGATAAAGTCCCACTTCCATTCAACTATGGGCATGGGCTGAAGGAGTCCAGGAGGTCAGCGATGCTCGGCCTTGACCTGCTGACACGTGAGACAACGGGACACATACTCTATGATATGGACCTTCATATTATCCTACCAATACGACCGCTTCATATCCTGATACATCTTCGCGCTACCAGGATGCATTGCAAGCTTCAATCTGTGGGCAGTCTCGAGAAGCTCCTGTCTCAAGTCCTGAAAATCTGGGACGCATAGGCGGCCATAGTATCGTTGGCCCCCATCTGTGTCAACTCTCCACTCAGAGTCCACATCATCGCTAGCTTACTCTCGAAGCTCAGACAACTGCTCGTCGCCCTTTTGAATCTCGATAATCCGGTCATCAATAAGTGGTCACACCCGAACGTGTACAACACACTCAAATGGCTCCTCCACGGTGAGTTTTTACTCGAAGTCCCGCACGAACTCGACCATGTGCCATTCCTCAATCATCAGCAAAGCCATAAATATTATCACCTTCTTGCGGCTCAATGCATCTGCCACAAGGTTAGCCTTGCCAGGATGGTAGGAAACCTTGAACATGAAGTCCTTCAAGGTCTCCATCCATCGGCGCTGCCTCATATTCAAGTCCCGCTGAGTGAATATATACTTAAGGCTCTTATGGTCGCAGAAAAGCTTGAACTCCTCTCCGTAGAGGTAATGTCTCCAGAGCTTCAATGCGAATATGACCGCTGCTAACTGAAGGTCGTGTGTAGGGTAATTCTCCTCGTGCTTCCTTAATTGTCTCGAGGCATACACAATCACCCTGTCCTTTTGCATAAGGACATAACCTAAATTAAAGCGAGATGCATCAGTGTATATAGTATACTTAACCCCTTGCTCTGGCAATACTAGCACAGAGGCAGACGTCAGTTTGTCCTTTAGCTCCTAAAAAGCTGCTTCAACTTTCTCATTCCAGGCGAACTTCAGATCCTTTTGCGTCAACTGAGACAACGGTCTGGCTATCTTCGAGAAATCCCGAATGAATTGTCGGTAGTAGCCTGCCATGCCCAGAAAACTCCTCACCTCAGTAACTGAACTAGGCTACTTACAGTCTTGAACCGCGGCTACCTTAGCAAGGTCCACTGATATTCCTTCCTTAGACACCACATGTCCCAGGAACTTGACTTCTTTTTTCCAGAAATCGCACTTCTTATACTGTGCGAACAACTGGTTCTTCCTCAGAGTATCCAAGACTGCTTGTAAGTGTTCCTCGTGCTCTTCCCGACTCGTAGAGTATATCAGGATGTCATCGATAAACACGATGACGAATTGGTATAGAAATGACCGAAATACCCAGTTCATCAACTCCATGAACACGGCCGGTGCATTCGTAAGACCAAACAGCATCACAAGGAACTCGTAATGCCCAAAACAGGTCCTGAAAGCCGTCTTCTGCACGTCTTCATCACTGACGCGTAACTGATGATACCCTAACTGTAAATCGATCTTCAAAAAATACTTTGCCCCCTTCAACTGATCAAACAGGTCGTCTATCCTGGGCAAATGATATTTGTTCTTCATGGTCAACTGGTTCAACCTGCGGTAATCAATACATAACCGTAGTGACCCGTCTTTCTTCTTGACAAACAACACAGGTGCTCCCCAAGGAGACACACTGGGCCGTATGAAACCCTTCTCTACGAGTTCATCAATCTGTTTCCTCAGTTCTTCCATCTCACATGGAGGCATCCGAGGAGAAGGGTTACACATCACCGGGCACAAGATCAATAGTAAAATCTATCTCGCGCCTAGGAGGTAATCCAGGGATCGTCCTGAACACATCCTCAAATTCTCGAATACTGGCATGTTCCCTAACGTCGACCCATCAACATGCTCAAGTATAGCGGCATAACATCCAACCCGACATAACCAACTAACTTGCACTGGAAAAGTGAAGACCATGCCCTCAGGTCTGTTGGCTGTCACGACCCGATTATCGCAATCAATCTCTGTCTTCATCTCGGTGAGCCAGTTCATGCCGAGGATAATGTCGTAGTGCCATAGTGGAGTGACAATGAGGTCAACGAATACTGTCCTGCTACCTAAATCTACTGAGCAACCCTCACACATCCGAGTGACATTCGAAAAAGTCCCAGTAGCAGTAGTGAGTTTCATGCCCTTTGTGGGAGTAGTATGTAAAGCTAGACGCTTAACTGCCGCACATGAAATGATGGAGGTAGTGAACCCAGTGTCCACCAATAAAAAGACAGGAGTACCTTGAGCATGTGCAGTGACCTCGAAGGCCATAGGTGTTGTCTCTGGCTCTTCTACTGTAAGCGCATGAACATGCGCCTGTTGAGGTCGATTGGGGTAGCTGTGGCGGCCTAAAATGAGGTGCAGGTGGTCTGAAGGATGGATGTGCAGGTGTTATCCGTAGTGGTGGAGCCGATAAAGCCTGAGGGCAAGAACGATCAATCCTCTGCGGTGGTGCAAACCTGTTATCTCTCATCAGGGTGACCCGGTTTCCCGCAGTAAGAATAGGTCACACCTGGATGCCTCATCGGAACTACTGGTGCCACAATCCTGAGAGGAGAGTCAATACGAAGCCCCTTGCCGAGGAATGACCTGCTCTGGATATCTGGTCGTGGCTCGATCTCCATCTGGTTGAGGGTAGTCTCGTCGATGTGATGAACCGACACCGACATCTCCGCCCCAAGATTGTAGCCAAACTCACGTGCAATCTTGCATATGAGTCGGCCGAAGGGGAGCGAATCAGTCCTTCTAGTGGAGCGTGCAGTATTAATTATCTGTAGTAACACGAACGTAGGCACTCACAGGTTCGCTCTCTGCCCCACTTGATACAGGAAGTCTACCATGAGACACATACACTCACTGCGATTGCTCCACCTAGGGTAGACGTTGAACGTGAAGATGTGATGGAGCAAACGGAAGTCGTCAGACATATCGGTCGTTAGAAGACTTTTGTTCGGCTACCACTGGACCAGTCGCCCACCACAAAGGAAATGTGTGTGGCGATTCTTTTCACGTGCACTCCTCAGATTCAGCTCGCTAGCATGCACCTCGCCAAGGGGCACATTCAAAAGCCGAGATATTAATCTGACATCAACTGTGGCCAACTGATCCCTTCCACATGGGATCTGGAACTGCAAGGGTTCAAGCATAGGCTCGTGAATGTTGGCATAAAAAGCTCGGACAACGCTCGCATTGGCGCGATACCCGCCATCAAATAGTGGACCCCAATGGGCCTCTTCCAGGAACTCGAACAATACATATTCCCCAAAGAGCTGCCCATCCACCTGAGCTTCAAAAAGGACCCTACGACCCTCATAAATTCCATGAGACAGCTCCGCCAACGGAACCCTTCCAGCAGGAGCCTGGGGATCAAGATCCCACTTTATCCAAAACTCCCGAGTTGCGCTTGTGCTAGCGGCGGCACCTCTCGGCCTCCTTGAACGCGTAGGGAGACTAGGCTCGGCCTCATCCATGGCCCCCTTTCTCTTTTCCATGAGAAAAAGGATGGTGAAAATTGAGAAAATGGCCGTAATGAACTCAAAGAAGGCCATGAAAAGTGAAGAATATGGGGAATAGGGGCTGGAGCTTTTGGTTCTCCACGGATTTGAGCCTCAACAGAGGTTATAAAGGCCCAAATGACAGGGATTTAAAAAAGAAAATGTAGAGATGAGATGGGTTGAGAGCTTACACGATTTTGAGCCTCAAATAAGGGATGTAAGAGCTCAAATGAGAGAAAACAGAGAGGATAAAGGGTAGGTGTTGCTGTGTAACGCCCCGAACTTTTCGATGCTTGGGCATCGAAAGTCCTCGAGCATTACCATAAGATTCAACGTGACATATACATGTGTACGATACCAATCCAACTATTCTAGCTTTACATCCTTTCCCTGACACTAACTTAACCGTTGAGGATGATCTTCATTCATAAATCAAGCCATCTGACCGTTGAATTTCAAGACAAGCTCACCCATCACGTGATTTGACCTAAGTACTGTCCCTTAGATGACATGACGACTAACTCCCTATACATAATGATTTAGATATACATTCTTTTGTAAGAACTGCTTAGAAACGTGCCTATAACCATGTAGAGCCATTGGATTTTCTAAAACTCATACATCAGTAATAATTATGAAAATGCCATTGACCTAGGCCCCTGAATTCCAATTCACACGGTTCTCATCATCCGTTTCATGTGAAATTTTATACCAGGCCTAATTATCATAAATTAACCGTACACATCAAATTTCAGCCCTTAGATCATAGTAAATCAGCTACTTGACCTCTACATCCGTTCATACACTTATCAAATCAAGATTCTGACCCGTCCATCTGACTCGGACGATGGTGCCAACGGGGTGATCCGTGTGAGAGGAGGATTCCGCCAATCCCAGCCATCCATACAAAGTCATCTCGGCCGTCCCATTCGCTTAGGGCTTTCCCAAGTAAAACCACATCCGGTTTCGTTCCTTCCCACAGTTTTGAGAAAACCAAACAACTGCAGGATTCAATCCTGGCCTTCCAATCCCATCCGACGTCTCTGAGTGAGCTTAAGGATCCATTTAAATCAGATCATCAGTCGTCATCAGGTCTCCCTCCAGTTCTAGTGGCCATGACCGAAAAAAAAAAATCTGTCGTTTCTTCCTAGCTCCGAACCCACCACTTAAATCTCCCCCAAGCTCTGAAAAATCCCTTCTAGGAGCTTCCTAGAGACCATTAGGACCATCTGCAAGAAGCAGATTGAAGGAAGAAGCACTGTTTCCAGATACGCCATTAATGGCCGTTATCTTCTCCACCGCTCAAAACCGGGCCAGCTCTGTTCGTGATGCCGTTTTCGGGCTTTCACCATCTGGTGATGGTGTTGGGAGAGAATAGGAAGAAAAGAGAAAAGAAGGAAGAAGGAAAAGAGAAATAGAAGAATGATAGAAGAAAGAGAAAGGAGAGGAAGGGGATGCGGTGCAAACGGCCGTGCCACTCACACTGCGACTCGGCCAGCCGAGTCCGAGCCGACTACTCGACTGGCCGATGGGTTGAGGCCGGTCATCCGGGGATACTTGTTGGACCTCCAAAGCATGTGGAAGAAGGGAGAGTAGAAGAGAAGAAAAGAAAGGACAAAGAGAGAGAAGAGGATGGGCGTTCTTGCCGGAGTTGACTCTAAGCGAGTCGACTCGGTTGGGTGGAGTCGAGTGCCTTCGACTTCAAATGGTTGTTGGATTTCCAACATAGGGAAAACAACGAGGAGGAGGAGAAGAGGAATGATGAGAGAGTAAGATTTGTTTGTGTTGAGTCGAGTCAACTCGACTAACTGAGTCGACTAGGTAAGCTCTCATTTTCTAACCTGATTAAAAATTATTTCAATTACCACTGTTATTATTATTATCATTTTCTTTGGATTATATAATTAACCATTTGTAAATTAACTATACTGATATTGGATAATACATATAGAAATTATCATTATTAAAATATTAATATTTTATTTTGCCGCTCTTAAAATAGTAATATTTACGTTAAAGCATACTATTTATTTTATTACAATAACTATTAGTACCTTGATTAGCTAACATTAAGTATATTGTTAATATTAACGATCGTTTTAAAATTTTTGTGGCATTGGCAATTAGTCCTTACCATAGCACTATAGAAGTTCTATTATTATTACTTGCACTACTTAAAAGATTATCAGTCGTTATAGAAATATTAGATAATGATGGTACATTCAAATATGAACTTATGAGCCCAAATTATTAATATTGATGGATTAATACCCCTATAATAAATATTATTTAATCAGTTGCAAGATAATAATAATATTATTAAAAATTCAGGATTCAAATTTTAGAATTTAAGTTTAAGACTAAACCCTAAGATAAATAATTCAAACCCTAGGTTATAATCTCAACAATAAATAGCGTATAAAACTCGATCTAACCATGTAATTTTCTAATTCATGATAGGACTCGATTATAAGGGACCACACGTCCCCTAACCATGCTGGTAGGCGATCCAACTATAAGGTGATGATTCTTCCCCTTGAGCTTTCCATTTTCCCATTAGCTTAAGTTATAGTTTTTATTTAAATTTATAATTGATATCTCTCTCTTATAATCACATGTGTTGGCTGGTGGAAATTGAATTGCTATATTGCCTGCTTAATATTTATCCTGCATATTTATCCATGCTTGTGGGTTATTTGTGAGTTGCTTATGGAACTTAAACTGGTACACCAGTGGGAAACCCCCACCTATATGTGTACACCCATACTTAGGATGTAACTTGAATGGTTGTGATAGTAATGGACCTTCGGCTTAGTGGTTATCGAATGATGATTTAAATTAACCATTGATGTGGGCCTACCATCCAGGGTTGTTGTGTCAAATGGTTTTTAAGGATGGTCTTTTATCGCATGGTTTTGATACTCGCCTTATGTGGCTTATTTTGATATCTGTCTATGTGGTTGTTTCGATATCGCCCTATGTGGCTTTATTTTGGTATTTGCCCTATATGGGTCTGATGTTTTATATCGTGCAACCATGTGATGCTAAGCCCCACATACTGTAATATGATTGGCCACTAGTCGATGAGTTTCCATTAAACATCCTAAGATGGTAGTCTCATGAGCCGGGGATGGTGGTAATGGGACACTATGCCCGAGCTGTCGACCTACGCTGGGCTCTGAGCTCCCCGTAGTGACCTTGAGCTTACCCAAATTGGCTGATTGTAACTGGACTAATAACGATTTGGCTAATCATGCATCCATAGCATATTGGCGATGACGGGTGGCGATTACGGATCGATTGTAGCACGTGCCCTAGAGTTGTTGGGGTATTATTTCGCTAGCTCCCAGACCACCGACTATCGACTCCTGTTCCGACTGGATGATTTTCCCAGGTCGATGATTTGCATGGGCGACGAGCCCAAGTCCGACTGGATGTGCATCCCCAGGTCGATGTGCATTCACGCATCCATACATTTAAAAAGACTGCATCATGTATTGTTTTGATTGTTTTGTTATTTTATAACTATGCTTACCTGATGCGGTGGTGTGTAATCTTGAGGAAAATTCACACTGAGCTGGCCACTCATCCATCAAATATACAACCGTACAGGTAGAACAGGTGGCCTAGATGATGTATATGATCAGACTTGATGAGAAGCTGTGCAGGTGCCATGGATGCACGGCCGTATTGCTAAGTGGAGCTGCGCGATCTTGTGGCTCTCCTTTATATGCTTTATATATATTTCAAATTTCTCATGTATGTAATCTTGTAATTGATAGTGTAGAGACATTAGTTTATATAAGTCATTATGGGCAACCACTTGTATATATTTGAATGAAAATGAAAATTTTCCTTTATGTTGATTTGTCCATTCTACGCTCATCTGCTTACTCTGATAAATTAAAAAAAAAAATTATACTCGAATTTGACCATCCTTTAAGGTTAACACTCGGGTTTTTGGGAAACGGGTCGTGTACTCGGGTCCCGAAGACTCGGGTTGTTACATGCTGTAAACGATGGAGGTGTGTGGATTGTGATAGGAAATGATGGAATGGGTGATTGGAGGGGAGGTTTGAGCGAGAAACCAACACTTTTGAAGGAAAGGGAGAGCTTGGGGGTGGGTTTTGTGAAGGAGGGGCGACCTAGAAGGTGCTTAAATTGAAAACCCACATACCAGTGGGCCACCCTAGGCCCCAAAGATGATCGGCCCGCCCAGCTGAGCCCACTGACCGGCGAGGGCCTCACCACTCTCTGGACAAAGTGGCATTGCCTCGCCACTTGGGCAAGGTCCTCGTGCCCCTTAGGCCCCAAAAAGGTCTGGGTCTCACCCTGGGTCCCTCTGGAATGGTGTGGGTAGGCCCCCGACTCCGATTTGCTTTATTTCAGGTCCTTTCGGGTGGTTCTTAATACATACTTCTCATTACCGATTTCTAACAGCTAGGATGGGGTGAGTTGTGATCTAAACCCATCGTTTGACGGTCTAGAAGTGCTTTGGGGTCAACTCGTGCGATCACGGTTGAGTACAGACTCAAACAAAATGACCGATTTCAGTGAACTTCGCCGATTGGTGAAATCGGGATACCTATGACTGTTTCTACATTTTCTCGCACCCACCTAAGTCGAAAGGCGACAGCGTACGTTGTGTGACCATAACTCAGGTCCGGTTTAATCCAAATCTTGCTCTGATACCAACTTGTAACGCCCTAAAAATCGGGGGTCGAGTAGCAACTCAACACCCGAGTTCCAAAACATCACTTATGCAACATAAATGCTTATGATTGAATGTTGTCTGTGTTAGTGCAATAATCATGAATGAGATTATACTAAAATAGTAATTCATACTCCAGATCAAGTTATAAAACGCAAGCGGAAGACTGAAAGATGTATATAAATGTATATAAAGCCAGAAACGGTCACAATCGGTCTCCAGAGTATGAACACCTTACTGAGTCACCATATACATGTATTAGTTTCAAAAATCAAAATGCCAAAAAATGGTACACTATCATGGTAAGCCCTGTAGTCCCGACATCTGAATGGCCTAAGCGAAGCCTCCAGAGAACTGCATGTAGGAGAACTCATCCTAATCATCATAGTAATCAGGCTCAATCTCCTGCGTCTCGTCGATACCTACATCTAAGACAGAGTCTGGTGTGTGTCCAGAACACCGTCCCGTAACGTGGGAGTGAGTAGCTAACTCAGTGGAATAATAAAGCATAGGTTAACATGTTATCAATTCAGTCAAGCAGTAATGATAAAGCAGTACAATCAAATACTCCTAAATACTCTTATTAATGCAAGTATGGAATGCAGTCATGATGCATGCCCTTGCCAAACCTCCCTCGTGTGACACCATCTTACCTTCATGGCATGCATTCATCCCTCAGTGCTCCACAATGCCAGGCACATGCAGTGCTATGTTATGAGCATGATTACTGAGTTGTTATTAGTCCTTTTCATACAGCAGTATTGGGAAACTAAGGTACCTCCCTTATATCATTCCTGATGTTTTATTTAAATCAATATGATTTAAATAATTGTAAACTCGTAAGTATACGAATCAGATGTAGATATGGTACATATTACGAGATCGTTCCCACGAGGACTGGTTGTCATAATTCAAATTTAAGACTCTTCTTAACTAATCCAACAACTAGTGTAGCGAACTATTAAGTAAACTAACACAAATCTGTGGAGAATAACCGAGAACAATGAATAAAATCCAATCAAAGAGAAGACTAGCACTTTCAAATCCACCCCTAATTATCCTAATCCTTGTTTTACCTGTTGATTCACCCTAATTCAGATTGATATAAATTTAATGAACAAAGCACACCCTATGTCCTTGGTCGGGCACACAGAATGTATAATCCTTCAAAGCATATGGATCACATCTTTCCATCCATGGTTAGGCATGGAGAGATGTAGATTCCTGTTTCTTCCTCTATAGGAAACATGTTCATGGTCAGACACAAGTACCTAGTTAAGATTTCAAACAACATCCATATCTAGACTTTGGTCGAGCTCATAGAATGGAGAAGCATGAAAATTACAATTAAGCACACTAGAGAAAGAAACAAATCAATCAGATTAAAATAAATTCAACATAGACAAGAGTTATTCAAATTAAGGGCTTCATCTCAGCCCTAGCTACAAGATTAACAATCCATAATTTCAAATAAAAAGAAGAAAAAATAAGATTTAAACGCTGAGAACATCTCCCTTCTTCCTTCCTCTCTCTCTCCTCTTTCTTCTCTTTCTTCTCTCCTTGGCTCTCCCTAGGCTCTCGCTCTCCCTTCATCCATGTTTTGCAACTCTTTTTATAGCTGATGGAGTGGCTGGAGTGGTGGAAATCTGATTTGGAAAGCTGTCGCATGAGCAGCGAAAGCCTTTTCGCAGCCAAGTTCGGGGCCTCGAAACATGGCACTTTCCTCGCTCAAATTCCAAACAAACACCGTCCCTTAGGACTTTCTTAGGTCTTCTACATAATGGACGGTTCAGATCTACCATACGATCAAAGATGGTGGCCCACAACCGCCTGGAAAATTGGATTTCCTAATATGTGTGAAACCTTTCGCACCATTTCGCTGTCATGATCAGTGGGCCCCATAGAATTACTTTCGGGGAAATCCACCCCATCCATTGGATTCAGGATGAAATTTCAGTAAAGAATGGGTGGTTTTGAACGTCCATTGATGCGGCCCAGAGAAGAAATCACGTTGAGATCATTTTGAACGTCACAGGGCAGTCCATTTGTGGCCTCTGTATCGAACACGTGTGCTTACATGGATGAAACGAATCAGCGTGGTTTGGAATTTCGCGAACTCCTCTACAAGATGGACGGATTAGATCATTTGTACGAGTAATGGGTGGGGCCCACTACCTTCCGCAGAACGGACGCTGTCCGTTCGTTACGCAACAGGAAACTGAAGTTTCCTTTTTGAGAAGAAGGTCGGGTCAGCGCTTGCGCTGACCGCCTCAATCGTCCGGTGCACGGCTCGGCTACATGTGCATGGTGTACACCTACCACAGTGTGGGGTCCACTATAATGTTTATGAGAAATCTGCACCATCCATCCTTTTTCCCATATTATTTAAACCGTCAATACTAAGTTGAGGCAGTTTCAGATGTCAGGTGGGCCCCAAATTAGAGGTTAATGGGCTGATTTGTCCGTTGGCCCACTTCTCGAGATCTTTAATGGATGAAATTTAATATGTACGGTTAAGTTATGGCCCCCATCACATGTATGAAGTTTCGAGTCAATCGGATAGCGGGAACCATATGATCTTGCATTCTTGACCAATTTCGGGCCTCTTTAACGTGAACGACTTGATTTTCTCAGATCCCTGGCGTGTAAATTCTTCAATGTTAGTCCTCTGGACTCCGTTCCTTACTCTGGTGACTTCAGAACGTCAAATCCACGCTTGTAATACTCTTTTTCAGTCAACGCTCTTGATTACACACTGCAACAAAAACACAATTAAAATATTCCATTAAGCATTATCATGTACGTAAAATCAAGTAATAACAGGGTCTAATATGCAATATTCGACACTCATCAATTCCCAAACAATGATCCATTCTAGGGTCATCAATCCTAGATAATCTCATATGATGATGCGGTTCTAGGTCGCTGTAAAGGGCTGTCAGGGCTGTAAAACGCACTCGTTGTACCGTTCCCCCATCACCTTATCAATACAGGCCTAGTTTATACTCTGTTTACTACGGGAAGGCTCGTAGCCTCTCCGCAGATTCAGAGTATGCTCGAGGTCACTACAAAGGGTTGTTAGGGCTGTTACACGCACTCGTTACACCACTCCCCCATCACCTTATCAGTGTAGGTCGATAGCTTGAATACAGTGTCCCATACTACCGTATTCGGATCACAAGTCTGAGTTGCTCACTGGTCACTACGGGGAGGCTCGTGGCCCCAGTAGGCCGACAGCTCGACTACGGTGTCCCATACCACCTTGTCCGGCTCATGAATCTTAGCAGATCGAGGTACCAAGGTTAACGGGGTTACACTGGTAAGTTTGGTACCTTAGGTTCAAGCAGTAGTGTCCAAACATGGTGAACATACATTAGATAGATCGGATTACTAGACGAGCTCGACTAGCACAAGCGCACATTGCATCGATCTATATGAAGTGCATAAGCACTTCATGTGGCCTAACCACTGCCGACGACCAACACACGACTCGGGTTCGTCAAACACGTCTTACATGGCGAATGAATCTCAGCCACGACTTTAAACCTGTTACCGATTGCCTGGACTATAACATAGCCCTAACCACATTTAATCCGTAACCAGAAAGCATGTACAATAGTCAAAGCAAAATTAACAAGTAATTCAAACATGTTAACAGGCATGTTATGAAGCACAATATAAACAGGAAATATAGACACATACATTTCATGAGTAAGCGATTAAATTAAACAACTATCATGGAGGAAATCATATACATCTCTAAGGTAGTTGAGAATCCTATCTCAACACCTACCTAAAGCACAATCATCTAAGTACTTACTCATACAAGCATTTTCACAAACACTTAGAATACACTTATTAACATACATAACGTACATTAGCCAAAATATGTATTAGGGCGAATTCTTTCACTGAGTAAGTACTACGCTTATATATGGCAAACACACTTTCAAAATCTATATGTATACAGTGTTTTCTACAAATATACAGAATACACTATACACCATAATTTGCATACGCAACCGAATCACAAAACGAACATCGCATTTTGCATATGAAATAACACCCAGATCATGAATCTATCATTATCTGACATTGAAAGCATTGAAAACCATAACCTAAGCATCTATAGTCTGCACCTTACGCCGTAGAAACTTAACGAACTTGACAGAAGTGCTAAGTCTTCGTCGAGGTTGATTTGACGACCTAAATCACGAGTTGAGTCAACTATTTCGCTACTTGCAATATTGGAAACCTTAGAATAGATTAGGGTGAGGTTTTCTTACCTAGGAATGAAGCCGGAATCGCCAGAAAAGCGATTAGATCGTGATGGTTAAGCATGTAGGATAGTAGGGTAGAGTATCAGTAAGAATCTCTCACTCTTCTCACACTTTCTCTCTCTTTTCTCTCTTCTCTCTCCTAGGGTTTCTTCAAATTCGTATGGGTTGAATGAGAGAGGGTTTAAGGTCCTTATATAGGCTTAAAACTCACTAAATTAGACCCAGGGTCATGGTATACCTAGGTTATAGCCAAAGTGAGGTTGTTCCATCTCAACAGAGTACTTTTGGAGCCCCCCCTTGAGCCAAAGGTCGAACTTAAGCTCACTGACCTTGGATCTAGGTCGAGTTAAGTTTTCGTTCCAGTCGGGTTCCCAGATCACACGTGGCGGACCAGTTTCAGTTCAACGGTCACTGAAACCCGATCGGGGTTACAAGTACACGAACATGTGTATGAAATTTCTCCTGATCCGAGGGTGTATTTGGGTCAGATTCTGACGGTCTGATTGCTTATATCAGGCCCGCAAGTGACAAGTCTCAGATTACTTAAATTAGATTTAATTTCTAAAGAAAACCATGTTTTCTCACACTCCTCGCTCCGGGCTCAAGCGAATAGCTATGGGACACTATCTGGATTTGATCTCCAAGATGGTTATCAAGCCCAACAAGGCGGTCCTAAACGCTTAATCTCGTGGTCGTCGGACTTTCGACGTGCAGTACTAATCCGATATGGAGTTTCAATGTGCTCCTGAGAGCAACTGGGTAATGAGATTGATCCTAGATTTTAGGGTAACCTAGCGTCAATGATTCTACAAGTTTTGGGTCTTACAGATCGTATTTAAAATGATTTAAGCGGATTTCGTAGCTAATCTAGTTTAGCTCTTAGTTAACTTAGTTTAATTTCTAAAGGATTTGATCCTGAGTGATTTCTACCTGAGGTGGTACTCGGGCCTTTGTACGGGATTTTCTAAGTCGTTACAGCTGTTATGACTATGGAAGTCCCTAGCTCTGCAGCACCCACAACCCATTCTGTTCCAGTTGTCTCTATTGTTGTTCCTACTCCAGGTATATATTTTCTTTTCTTATTTCATATCAGTATTGAGTATGCATATGTTTTCTTTTGAACTTATATTCCTCGCTTATCTTTTAATTTCAGTCGTGCCAACTCCTAGTGGATCTGAAGGATCAAACTTAGTGATGGTGGCTTTTGATAAATTCTCCTTGGAAAAGGTGTTGCGTCTTATGTTAGGGCTTTCAAGAATGTGATTTCTATCATTGTCGGTGCTTTTAAAGATCCAACTCAATGGCCCTTTTTGGATAGTGCTCTAGCAGTTCTCGCTCATTCAGTTCGCCTGGCACATGTTGATGTTCAGTCTCTTTATACTTCCTTATCACGGTTTTATGATTCCACAAAGAACTTGGAAGCGGCGCTGAGTATGGTCATTGCCCCTGAAATTTTAAGTCATCAGCAGGAATTGTCACTTCTTAAGGAGAAACTCTCTCATGCGGACGATGTTCTTACCGATCGCAAAGCTGCTAATTAATCTCTTCACGAGAAATTGAAGGTTTCCGATAGAAATAAGGCAATCATTGTCAATCAAATTGCTCTTCTTGAGAGGGAGATTCTATCACTTAAGAGTCAGTGGGAAACAGAGAACTCAACTATTTGTCAGATCAAAGCAGAGCTTGAAGCAAACATTCAGATAATTGACACCGTATAAGCTGAACGAACAAGGAATGGGGAGGTTGTTACTTCTTTGGAATCTGAACTGATCGGCGTTCCTGATCAGGCTAGCATGATCCTTGAAGCTGAACGCACAACTGTTGTAGCACAATCTCAATTGAAAGAAGATTTGTAGCATTGCTTAGAGATTTTGAACGTAACTGAAGATTTGTAGGCATTATACGTAAACATTCTTTTTGTGCTATGATGTATAAACAACCTGTAAAATTTTATCAGAGGTATTTCAAGATATTTTGCTCTTTCATAAACTACTACGTTATGAATCATTTTAAGCATGCTCATCTATGCAATTATCTTGACATGATATTTCATCGGAGCACTATTAACAAAATCACCACATCGGTATGGAATTCTCTTATGTGATTTATGTTTTGATAGGCGGTGCTAGATTTCAGTTTAGTTAGATAGTCACACACAGTTTAAGCTCTTGAGTTGTTAGAGCAATCACGGCCGTGAGTGGGATTTACGCAAAGGGATGGCCACAGTAACTCTCTAGAGTTCACGGGGCTTTACCAGGCTACCTTAAGTACCAAATCCAAGGTCGTCGGTCCATCAATGAGTAGGTTTATGCCCTTCCTCATGAGTTAATACCGAAATCAAACTAAAGATCTGGGTTTTCTTCATCTGTGAGTTCGGACCCATTCCTGGGAGGGTATTTTCGTCCTCGTCCATGACGCTGTTGGAGAGCTCACAAACGGCATTGGTCTCACGCATGATTGGCCATTTTATGACTTTTTGACCTTTTAGGGCTTTTAGTCGCTAGCTCTGTCCGCTGCCTGCATGGGTATGCACATGACGGCCTTCATGGGCTTTTTAGGGCCACTGGCTTCTCATTACTACCCGAAATGGTGAAAGCGATAGGTCTTATGTGTAGTTGGCCATGTAAGGCTTGGCTAGGTTGCCTTAAGAAGTAAGTTACCATCGCTGTCATCAACTTTATATGTGGTTGGCTGCATAATCTATTCCGCTGCTAAAATTGATAAATCAATAATTGATATTTCGCCATCGCTGATGATGTCCTAAGGACATTCATATTATGTTTAACACTGTGTATCAGCTTGGCGATGATAGCAATTTTGATACAATAAGCTTATATGAGCGATTGATGATGACAGCGACAGCTGCTAATTTTGGCGATAACCATCGACGTTTGGTGAATTTGGCGTTAATCATCGACGCTTGGTGATTATTATCGACGTTTAGTGATCATTAATGCTTGGTAGCAATCATCAATGCTTTGGCGGCTGGCAAAGTTTGCACTTTTTATTCATTCTCTCATGAGGCGGAGTACATGATTTTATCTTTTGCAGCTCTTTTGCTCATGAAGATAGAATATAAAGTTGTGCTGTAAAGGCTATTTCATTATCTCATCTTTCCATCTGTGATTGCCCCCTTTTAATATAGAAGAATTAACTTGATAATCTTCTAAATCAAAATTTCCTTGACTGTCAGGAGTAATATTTCTTGATGAAGTGAGCATTGATTGGTATACTGATGCCTCGTCTGTCTTAATCTGTTACTTTGTACTCTTCATTGGAGTAAACTGCAGTTATTACGTACGGTCCGTCCCATTTAGGGTTAAACTTGCCCCCTATTCTTCGAGTGACTACTATCGGCCTTTTCGACATCAAAACCAAATCCCCTTTCCTGAAAGATCGGTGTTTAACCTTTTTATCGAAGGCGACAGAAACTCTAGCTTGATATAATTGTAAGCACTGCTGAGCTGCCAGCCTTTTTTCATCGAGCAAATCCAGTTCTTTCAACCGTATCTTTGTGTTTTCCTCATCTGTAATTGATTGATGCGCTGCTACTCTTAGTGAAGTGACTTGTATCTCGATCGGCACAACAGCTTCCACACCGTAAACTAACGAATACGGGGTAGCCTGTGTCGCTGTACAATGCATTGTTCTATAGCTTCCTGCAGTTTTTCATCCCAGTCACGCTTATTCCCGCTCACCGTTTTCTTTAGTATTTTTACAATTGTCTTATTGAATGCTTCAGCCAGCCCATTGGCTGGTGGATAATAGGGTGTTGAGAATGACTGATGAATCTTGAATTTCTGACATAACTTTTCCATTCTCCTGTTCTTGAAAGGAGTGCCATTATCTGTAATGATTCTCTTGGGGTTACCATGACGATATATTATCGCATGCCGAATGAAATTAACAACATCTTTCTCTTTAACACTCCGTAGGGCAACCGCTTCATCCATTTGGAGAAATAGTCCGTTGCTGCTAATATATACTGTTTCCCTCTAGACGACGGTGGATTTATGGGGCCAATGACATCAAGTCCCCATGCGGCAAAAGGCCAAGAAGTAGCTGACTGATGAAGGTCTTCAAGAGGGACATGTATGATGTCTCCGTGGATTTGCATTCATGGCACTGCTTCGCATAATCAATTGCGTCTTTAAACATTGTCGGCTAGTAATATCCCATTCGATGCACTTGGTGGAATAAATTCCTCCCGGCTTGATGAGCCCCGCATTCCCCAGAATGTGCTTCTTGTAGCACTTGACGTGCTTCTTTTTTGTTTAGACATCGTAATAACATTTCATTATAAGATCTTTTGTATAATTCTTCATTACACAAAATGAATCTTTTTACTTTCTGCTTAATCTGCGATTTCACTTCTGGATCTTCTGACAAGATGTCGTATTTGAGATAGTCGATGAGAGGCTGACGCCAATCATCTATTGTCACTTCTAAGCATGATACGGGTAGGGCTTCCATTGTTTCACCAATTACCTCTGCCGAAGGTAAGAATCTCCAATCTTCGATTGTTACTTGGAGGGGACTTCGATTTGGGCAAGATAGTGCTATTGCTAGACTGGCCAAAGCATCGGCCTTCGCATTCTCATATCGTGGTATATGCTTAACTTCAACATTAAAAAATCTCTCTAATAAATGTTGCACTTTTCGACAGTATGACAGAAGTTCCAGTTTTCTTGTCTCGAATTCCGTCGCCACTTGATTTATGACCAGCGTAGAATCCCCGTAAATCTGCAGGTGTTTTATTCTCGATTCACTGGCTATCTCCATCCCGATGACAAGGGTGTTATATTCAGCTTCGTTATTCGTACACGCCGTACCTAATGTGAAAGAATAAGGCAACAAATCGCCCTGTGGGGTAATGAATACTATTCTGGCGACTACCCCCATCGCCCGAGCCGCCCCATCAAAGAACATTTGCCATGCTTTAGGCAAATCTGTCATCATGACTTGTTCGTCTAGAAATTCATTGAAAATAGCTTTACAACTTGTCACAGGATGAGCCGCTAGAAAATCCGCCACTACTTGTCCTTTCACTACTTTCGCCAGCTTGTACGTAATCGCATACTCCAACAACAGTAACATCCACTTTGCCAACCTCCCTGACAACATTGGCCTTGTCATCAAAAACTTAATGGGATCTGCTCGAGATACCAGAGTTATGTCATGAGACAAACAATAATGTCTTAATTTCTGAATTGCAAACACCAATGTCAGGCATATTTTTTTTATAGGCGTATAGTTGCATCTGCACAGATCAATGTTTGACTTAAATAATAATGTGCCACTTCTTTTCCATTTTCATTCCCTTGTGCCAGCAGGGCTCCCAGTGAATTCTCAACTGCTGATATATACAAAAAGAAGGGCCTTCCTTTCACGGGTGCTGTTAATATCGGAGGTTGTTTCAACAATTCTTTATAGAATCGAAGGCATTTTGGCAAGATTTAACCCATATGAATTCTGTTCCTTTCTTCATCAGATGAGAAAATGGCTAGCATCTTCCTGCTAGGTCTGAGACAAAGCGACGGATATATGCTAACTTGCCCTGCAAGCTTTTTAGCTCTTTCAATGTTCTCGGAGGAGGCATATCCTGTATAGCTCTAACTTTCTCTGGATCTATTTTGATACCCCTGTGTCTCACCACGAAACCAAAGAATTTTCCCGACGACACTCCAAATGCACATTTAGCCGGGTTCATCTTTAATTGTTTCTTTCTGATTTGGCGGAAGACCGATGCCAAATTTTCACGATGCTCCTCATGATGATTTGACCTGACCAACAAGTCATCCACGTAGCACTCGACATGCTTGTGCATCATGTCTTGAAATATGTTCTGCATTGCCCTCTGATACATTGCTCTTGCATTTTTTAGACCGAACGGCATGACCTTATAACAATATATCCCCAATGGAGTTCTGAAAGCTATCACCTCTTCATCTTCAGGAGCCATTCATTTTTTTGCCCTTCACGCCATCGCCTCTCCCCACCTATAAATAAGAGTATCCCCGATGGTGGAAGGTACACACAATCTCCAACTTAAAGTTCTCATTTCGACTAAGACCCAGATTCCCTATCTAACTTAAGCATCGGAGGGTCCCCGTATGAGCCAAGGTCTTCCTTGTATGTTCTCTATGCAGATTCACCGGTCCATGGAGGGCTAACCAGATTTCTGCATCAATAGTTTAGAGTCGTCTGTGGGAACGGCATCGAAAACCATTCTTAACTCTCTAGGCTTAATGATGGCAAAAGGGAAGAGAAGACAACCCCTTCACCACTGTCCCTGATCTCGCACCACCAGAGCAGTCCGCTAGCCATCGGGACTCCTCATCTTAGCTTCAAGCTAACTCTGTGCCCGCAAGACTAATGTAGTGGTCTACGAGCTAGGGAGGTCGGCTTTCTCCCTCAAACAGCAAGTTGAGATTATGAATAAAAACTTGAACTCGATGAAGCAATTATTGGAACAATTGCAACCTCACCCTATTCAAAGAACTGGGAAAGGTTCAAGACAAGCAACTACAGAAGTACCTGACTCATCCGAAGAGCCCGTTGGCTCTCAAAGAAGCAAGCAGATCAGAACCTCAAAGCCACCGCCTTCTCACGGTTCAGGCACCGCTGCGTTGGCCACATCTGACCTACACCACAAATTGGAGAAAAAGAAACATAACAAAATTCCCGAAGCAGTGGCCAAGGTGATGGCTGAGAGTGGAGACTCCTAGGAAGCCGAGCTCAATGACTTGTGAGGCTAAATCAGTGATATACGGCAGGCTTACCGCCCACTCAGTCCAACCTCAGTCGAAGTGATATTAGTGGAAATCGAGCTTCCCTTCACTGCCGACATCATGCATGCCCAGCTACCATCGAGATTCTGGATGTCACAGATCACCCTGTACTTCGAGGCCACTAACCCAGCCGAGCATCGGAGTCCTTTAGGGCATGGATGGAACTCCATGGCGCATCAACCACAGTCATGTGCAGAGCGTTTTCCCTAACCCTAACAGGAGCAGCTCGGAAGTGATTCCGACAACTAAAGCCACGGTTGATCAACTCTTTCACACAGCTCAGCAAGGTATTCATTACCACCTTTATCGAAGGAAAAGAAAGACTCAAGCCGACCTCCCACCTCCTTAGTGTCACCCAAAAGGATGACGAACTTCTAAAAGACTACATTAAGCATTTTAATCTAAAAATGATGTAAGTACAAGTACATTCGGAGGAGATCACTCTGACCGCCCTGGTGGGGGGCCTTAGGGAGGGAAGATTTCTCTTTTCACTCGACAAAAACCCTCCAACAATAATGGCTGACCTCCTCAATAAAGCTCAGAAATACTGCAACACCAAGGAGCTTGCTAGTCTACGAAAAATTGTTCAGAATAAGGGAAGCTCGACTAGAGAAAAGCGACCAAGGAGGAGCCGACCTCAACCAACAATAACAAAAGAAGGAAAGATGATGAGCTCCCTAGGGGGCAGTGCCCAAGTTGACGACATGAGAGCAGGTTTAGCTCGTACACCCCTCTCAACATGGTGCCCGAGCAGGTCCACATGAAAGTTCAGGATAAATGGATTCTCATGTGGCTGAACAAGATGAAATCCGAGGCCAATAAGCGATACAAGCAGAAGTATTGTAATTTCCATCATGACCATGGCCATTCGATTGTCGACTACTTCGATCTGAAAGAAGAAATCGAAGCCCTCATTCACGACAGGCACTTACAGGAATACGTCACCAAAAGAGAAGAGCGGGCGGACCCAAAGAACGAGCAACCCATCAACAATGAGCCCAATGGGGAAATTCGGATTATCTTCGGCGGACCCGCCGGGGGAGGTGACTCAAACATACCTCAGAAGGTCCATGCCCAAAGTATTAGCCACTGTAACTCAGAACACCAAATCTACCTCACTAACAGACCTCCGAAGGAGCAGAGAATGGCACCCTACAATCTGGCCTTCATCGAAGAGGATGCATGATGACGCACTAGTGGTAGCTATGACCATAGCCAACCACAAAGTGTTTCGAATCTCGGTGGACACCGGCAACTCGGCAGACATCCTCTTCGCCTAAGCGTTCGACAAGATGGGGGTCGAAAGATCCCGACTCCGACCTATCAGAACCCCCTTGCTCGGATTCGCGGGGGATAAAGTCACCTCAGAAGGATCGATTTAGCTTCCGGTCACCACGGGAGAAGGATAAAACCAAACGGCAACTAAGATCGACTTCCTAGTGGTCGACTACCCCTCCTTCTATAATGTCATCCTCAGACGATCTTCCCTCAACACTTTCCAAGCAGTCGTGTCAACATACCACCTCTTAATGAAGTTCTCGACTGATCACAACACTGGGCTGGTCAAAGGAGATCAACGGGAAGCTCGACAATGATACTCCTTGGTGTTAAGAAAGCAACATCAGGCGATGACCATCACTTCCCTCGAGCCTCAAGAAGACTCTATCAAGAGAGGGTGTCCAGTGGAGGACCTCATATTAATTACGCTCAATGAATTCGACCTGACCTATACTATCCAGGTCGGCTCATCATTAACTCTAGCATTACGGGATGAGATGATGTGCCTCCTCCGACGATATGCTGACGCTTTTGCCTGGTCACATCGAGACATGCCCGGCATCAACCTGAAGATAATAGTTCACAAACTAGATGTCGATTTTGACCAACGACTACTTAGGAAAAAACAGAGGGCATTTGAAGCTGAACGATACGCCATTATAGGAGAAGAGGCCGAGAAACTCCTCGAAGTCGGCTTTATAGAAGAAATATACTACCCAAACTGGATAGCCAACGTCGTCCTGGTGAAAAAGTCCAATGGGAAGTGGCGGATCTATGTTGACTATACTGACCTGAACAAAGCTTGCCCCAAGGACAATTTTCCTCTCCCCCGGATCAACCAGCTTGTCGACAACACGGCCGAACACGAACTCCTAAGCTTCATGAACGCATATTCAGATTATAAGCAAATCATGATGCACCCTTACAACAAGTAGAAGACTTTCATCACTAACAAGGTCTCTACTACTATAAGGTCATGCCCTTTGGGCTGAAGAACGCTGAGGCCACGTACCAGTGACTTGTCAACATGTTCGTCTAGAAGATTAGGCGCTCCATGGAAGTCTACATCGATGATATGCTAGTCAAGAGCATCGAAGCTGCAGACCACCCTTCTAATATCGAGGAGATGTTTGTGATCCTGCAGAAATATCATATGAAGTTTAATACGAGCAAATGTGCTTTCGACGTTAGCTCAGGAAAATTCCTCGGATTCTTAGTTAGCCAAAGGGGAATAAAATCAAACCCTGACAAGATCCAAGCCCTCCTCGACATGAGCTCACTAAGAACGACAAAAGAGATTCAATGCCTCACAAGAAGAATAGCCGCGCTCAGTCGTTTTGTCTCCCGAACCACGGACAACTGCCTTCCCTTCTTTAAACAATTAAAAGGTAATAAAAAAGCTGAGTGGACAGAAGAATACAAGCTCACCTTCCAAAAGCTCAAGCAATACATGGGATCTCCATCATTGCTTTTGAAGCCCGAACAGGGAGAGTCGCTTCTACAATACCTAGTAGTCTCATCAGCCACAGTCAGCTCGCCCTCATCAGGGAGCAGGGAGGGAAGCAATTGCCCATGTATTATGTCAGCAGGGCTCTGGTCTCGGTAGAAACCAAGTGCCCAGGCATCAAAAGGCTTGCCTTAGCCTTAGTTATTTCAACATGACGTCTGCGACCATACTTTCAAGCCCACACCATCGTGGTCCTAACAGACCAACCCCTCCACCATGTGCTCCGAAAACCTAAAGTATCAGGAAGACTCACGAAATGAGCAATCGAGCTTAGCAAATTCAATATCAACTACCGACCCTAAACAACCATTAAAGGCCAAGCAGTGGTTGACTTCATTGTCGATCTCATGCCCAAAGATGATCTAAAAGCCAACCCTAATGTACAGATCGAACACTTTGAAGACTAGACTACCAAGTTCGATTTATAGGCATGGACACTGCATGTAGATGGTTCATCCAATTCTAAAGGCAGCGGGGCCGGGATGGTGCTAGAGGCCCCTGACCAGACCTACATAAAGTATACCTTAAGATTCGAATTCCAAGCGTTAAACAACGCAACAGAATATGAGGCCCTATTGGTTGGACTCAGGCTGGAAACAGCAATGGGAGCCTAGCATCTGGAAGTCCATAGTAACTCACAACTCATCGTCAGTCACATAACTAGTAATATCAATCCAAAAAGGAAAGGATGAAAGCCTACTAGAAAAATGCCCGAGAATTGATCGGGAAATTCTCGAAGTACAATATCAGCCTAATCCCCAGATCGAAAAAGTCTAAGGCAGACATGCTAGCAAAACTCACCACAGCAGAAGAGGATGATATCCCAAAGTCAACCCCATTTGAATTCCTAACCGAGCCGAGCATCAGCGAGACTGACTCAAGCACAGTCCTTCCAATAAATTTAGGACTTACTTGTATGGACCTGATAATCGACTATCTCAAAGAAGGAAAACTACCAGAAGATCAACTAGAAGCACGAAGACTTCGATCCAGGGAAGCTCGTTCCACTATGGTTGAAGACATTTTATACAAAAAATGATACTCCCTCCCTTACCTCAGATGCCTCTGACCTGATGAAGCCAAATACGTTTTGAGAGAAACCCACGAAGGCATATGTGGTAACCACTCCGGCAGTTAGGCCCTCGCTCATAAAGTTATCTAACAGGGATATTTCAGGCCAACCATCCAAATAGACACTAAGCAATATACCCAGAAATGTGACAAGTGTAAGTAATTTGTGATGATACCTCGTCAACACCTCGAGCAGCTAACCCCTATGACTGGACCGTGGCCTTTTGCTCGATGGGGGATCGACATCATCGGCCCCTACCAACTGGCAAGGGGCGGACCAAATTTGTTATCATCGTAGTCAAGTATTTTACTAAATGGGCTGAGGTCGAGCCCCTGGCCAAGAATACCGAACAAAAGATTACCGACTTCGTCTAGAAATGCATCATATGCTGGTACGGAATCCCCCACACGATCATCTTGGACAACGGGAGATAGTTCAACAACATCGATTCTAAGACATGTGAAAACCTCAGAATCCGAAATGTCTACTCATCACCTTGGCACCCCAAGCCAATGGACAGGTCAAGGCAGTCAATAAGATCATCAAGGCTCATCTCCGAATAAAGCTTGAAAGAGTCAAAGGAGCCTAGGCAGAAGAACTCCCCCTCGTTATCTGGGCAAACCGAACTACTGCCCGAACGGCCATGGGAGAAACCCTTTTTTTCTTGGCCTTTGGGGCCGAAACCATCATCCTAGTTGAGATCGAACTCGCAACTACTTAGACCCACTCCTACGACAAATAGCAGAACACTGAGCAGATGACGTTAGACCTGGACCTAGTCGAAGAAAAAAGGGGGCAAGCCCGACTTAGAGTCACAGCTCAGCAACAGCAAGTCCTGCGTTTCTACAACTCTAGAATAAATGTGAGGAGATTCCGATCTGGGGACTTAGTCCTCCACAGGACCTTCCAGAATACCAAGGAGATTGGTTCAGGAACCCTAGGTTCAAACTGGGAAGGCCCCTACGAAGTGACGAGCTCGAGCCGACTAGGAACATACCGACTCAAGGACATGGAGGAACGACCCTACCATACCCATGAAACGTCGAGCAACTAAAGATCTACCATGCGTGATCGACTAAGCTCGAGCTCAAAGTTCACTTTTTTCTACTACATTGAACCTACGATGTCAAAATCTACATACTACTTTAAGAAGTTACAATAAGAATTCCATGTCAAGGGAATTTTGCACTACATTCCAGTCTACTAGTGCTCGACCTACCAAATCTACTAACGCCCTCATTAACTGTCCAGCCTTTAAGGAAGAGTTCGGACCAACAATCAAGTCGACTAATACAAGGTATTACCCTTTGATAAAGGGGAGAAGCAGTCCCTGACCAGTCGAGCAACCCATAACAGGGAGGTTAGACCTCTAACTATCATTACTACAACAGCGCGACCTGAAAAGGGTCGACCCGACCATTAATGATAATGTCAAATCAACCAGCATACTGAGGAATTTTACACAAGCAATCGTTGCAACAAAAAAATTTTCATTAATATGATTAATGGAGTACAGAAGTAAGTACACGAAAAAAAAAAGATGGTAAAGCCGACCCTCAGGGAACATCCCCAGCCCTAGGCCCAGTAGAGGCAGGAGCTTCGGCAAGAGCAGAAACTTTGGCAGGAGCAGGAGTCTAAGTGGCATCCTGAACCAAACCATCCATATTTATGCTCAGACGCCTCAGCTTGACCAACCCCTCACACCAAGTAAAACCCAAATTAAAAAAATCCTCAAGTTCCTCGGTTCGCTCCTCGAAATCCTTAAAAGCTTCCACCTTAGTCGACCTGATGCCGAGGATAGAAGCTTCAACTTCGGCAAATCAAACTGAAGTCTCCATCGACATGGAGACCGCCTCCAGCCACAACTTCTCGACTTCCAGAGCAGCCTCTAACCTCAACTTCTTAGCTTTCAAGTCCTCTAGAGTGGACTTCCTCGAGGCACTCTCTAGGAGGGCCTCATCCAACTGAGTCCTTGAGATCCACTGGTCCTCCCCCAGCACCTGCAGGGCTCCTTACAGAGCCTTAGACTGGGCCATGGCGGCATCCCTAAAACTCGCCATGACCTTGAGTTCGAAGGTCATCGCTTGTAGGTCAGCCTCCAGCTTCTCATAATCGAAGCCGACTTCCTTGAAAATCAGGTGGGTTAACAAGAGAGTGGGAGGCACCTAAAAACAAAAACAAAATTAATACTACGCGAATAAAATTCAGAGGATCGTCCAGAGACATACCTTTAGGAGAGAAATGGCCACCTCATCCAGCATATCCATCGGATGTAGGGCGGACAATGCAACATTCTCCTACTTTTCCACGTAGCGAGAAGCCCACCTGGAAAGCTTCACTAAAGGGCCTAACTCGAAAGTCGACCCACTGCCCTCCTCCTCATGGGCAGAAACCCGAGCGTCAGGAGCAAAGCGAGCTTCTCCCTCCACCTCAGGAGCAATAGGGATCGCTCCCTCAAGCTCCTGAGCAAGAGCTTCCTCCACGAGAATGTGCTCTAATTCGGGAGCAGCTATAGCGGCAACGACAACTTCCTCCCTGGGATGATCAGCGAGCAGTGGGATCCCAGGCGGAGGGTGGGTCACAACTCGAGCCTACCCCTTGGCCCGACAAGGGGCTCCCTCCTTCATCCGTTTCTTGAGCCGATCCACCTCGGTCGAGGAAGGGAGCTTCATCTTCTTTGGAGGATGAGGATTGTCAAACATATCTACAAAGATGAAAATGTTAGTAAGTGAAAGAACAAGCAGGACCATATCATACTTAGCGGCCCAAGAGCAACCTAGGAGATCTCGACCTGGAATAAGTACTGAGGGTTGATCAGCACCTTCCAACTTTGTAGGGCGGGCTTCAACAACCATGCGCGAGCAATACGCTGAAGCTGAGATGAGGAGAGCTCGGGTTATACCTGGGAAGAGCCCACTACACAAATAAAAAGGAGAGATTAGCACAAACCCAAACTATACTCAACCTAGTTGCAACTTGACAATTCCCGACCTGGAATCGTGAACTCAGCAGGGACACTAATAGCTGGATTTGTCCACTCCTTGGACACGAAGTAACACTTGTCTTTTCACCCTTTATTAGATGAAGGGTTGTTGGTGATGAGAGCCTGACCTTCATTGGCCCAGGTAGAAATGTAATACCACCCTAAGTTCACATGATTAACCTTCACTTTATAAAAATACAAAAATTCAGCTACAGACAGCTCTGGAAAGCCAAGCTGCTACCAAAGAATGCAAGTCTCAATCAATGCCCTCTAGGCATTTAGGATCAATTGACCCTGTGCCAACCTCACGGCCGTGAGGACTCTCTGAATCGTAGGATGTAGGGGTAAGGGAAGACCGCACTGCAGAGCTACAATGTAGACGGCTAACTCACCCGCACGAGGTTGGCCTGGTACCTCCCCTAATTCAGGAGCTTGGAGTACCATCAACTCAGGGATTTGATAATCCCCCCTCACCCGTGCCAGGTCAGCCTCCATCATGGTAGACCTGAAGGTGCCAACCTCTCTAGCTTCAGGGAAAAGACCCCCCGGCCTTGGCCAAATTCCCTCATCGCTCAATCCCTGAAACTCCACCTCTTTGTCCCTCAGGTCCGAAGAGGAATAGGCATATTCACTCTATTGTCCTTGAGGGAATGATATGAATCATTGTGGAAAGCCCCCGACATCTACCTAACTCTAGACTAGTCCGACATCCCGACCAAGTAAAAAATGAAAAAATAGGCCGGAAAGAGGAAAAAACAGGCCGGAAAAGGGAAAACCACCGGAAAGAGAGAAATAAAAAGGATTTCTGACTTACTAGAAATCCCCTAGTCTGGTGGAGAGTAAGAGAAAAGAGGGAAGTGAAAGGCTCTGGTTACTCCTCCCCCCTTAATAGCCATGCCTAAACCAACGCATTTACGGCCTACAATCAATGCCTTAGCATGAGGAGCCGCAACGTCGCACGCCACTGTCATCCCTGAGGACCACGTGGCAGGCTCTTGACCCAAGAGCAATCTCGAGCACTGGCCCACTGCCAGCTGGCTCTCGGCCATACTCTCAGCAAGTAAATGACGTTTATCTAAGCCAGAAATGTTATCGTCACTAACTTTGTTTCGAGCCCTGCGCCGACCGCCTTCCCATCATTCATAATAACAAAGGAAGCAATCCGCCTTCTCGACCTCTTGACCTACTCAACAATAAAGTTCACCAATCCGATCTCGAGCCCGTTTCCACCTTCAGTCTGACCTGCCTAAAATTCAATCTACTTATCAAGTCTGCTATGCGAACTAGAAAGTAGGGGGGCTTACTGTTATAAGAAAAATGGACCGACTAACTATCTGCAGGCAATGTCAACACTTCAAACAGCAGAAGGTGCGACCAAATGATCCGACCCTCATCTCTTCGACCAAGCATAGACAAAAGTCGAGCTCAACCTCTCGGCATAAGGTCAGGATAAACGTTGACTAACCATGATATGAAAGAAATGAGCTACTCACCTCAAGTCAGCAAAACCCGTCCTCTAACAGATACGACCTAACCTTAATTGAGTGAACCAGGTCGGATCACCTCAGGTCGACAAGACCCGACCCCCACTGGATCCAACCTGACCCCTATCTAGTCTGTCCACGATCTCAGCTGAAGATCTAGGAAACTGACCCCAATACAACTCTATCCGGGATTCTAGCTAAGGATCTAGAAAGATCCTCCCACCAAGTAAGGAGTTCAAACCATACTATAATCCATCCCTACCAAAACAGGGAGATGCCCTCCACGCCACTACCTCTGACCACCTATAAATAAGAGTATCCCCGATGGTGGAAGGTATGCACAATCTTCAACTCAAAGTTCTCCTTTCGACTAAGACCTAGATTCCCTTTCTGACTTAGGCATCAGAGGGTCCCATGTATGAGCGAGGGTCTTCCTTGTGTGTTCTCTGTGCAGGTTCATCAATCTAGGAGAGCTAACTAGATTTCTGCATCAACAGATTAGATTTTATATACAAACTCAAACTTGGCTTGAAAGCTCGAACTCGAACTTAACTCGAAAGCTCGAGCTCAAACTTGGCTCGAGTTGGCCCGGGCTACTAACCAAACTGAGCTAAGCTGGCCAGTAGGCTCGAGGACTGAACTGAGCCGAATTCTAGCTAGAGTGAACTGAGTTGAGCCAAATTCAAGCTCGGCTCGATTCCACTCGGTGTCCAGCTCTAATTGTATGGTCTTGATAACTGTACATTAGTATCACTCTACAATATTTTTTCATTAGTACTAAATTTTGTATTGCCTTTACTATAAAAACATGATAGGATTTTATTAAAAGGCAAGCTGCTATCAAAAATGGAATCCACACAAAGCATGATTTAAAGTTATGTGGTCAAGTGCATACTCATCTAGCCTTAGCCGCATGTAGTCCAAATAACCCAAACAGATCTTGCTACATCATGGCTAATACTGGTGTTGGTATATGCAGGGCAGTACCCAGTTCACATCCATCCATCGTCATGGACAATGATTGCCTAGTGACTCATATCCCCTTAGTGGGATTTGGGCCACGTGATGCCTAGGAGATGAAGTGATCCATGCAAAGCATGTTAGAAAGTTGTCTAGTCAAATAAGCGTTCAATTGACTCTACCTTTAATAGTAAAGGCACATAGCTTGTAAGGCCTGTATCCTAGTCCGTACCGTTCCGTAGACTCCCGCGATCCTTTCCGTCGAATTCCGACAACCTGTGACTTATAATCGACGTTTGTGCACGACCATAAATCGTATCCTATAGATCTGAGTCAACTTAATCTGAGACTTGTACCATTGCAACCTCACTGTCGTCGCGGTTCCAACGCCGCATCTTGCATACCGATCTGATACCCTGGCCAAGAGATATGGACAGGCATTTATCTTGAAGAAACGCCGCGCATTTACAAACCCAAGAGAATCTCTACAACCCATCCCATCAATCAACCAATCAATCAAAGTACACAACCCATGCTTTCTTTCTCCCCAAGTCAAGCAACCTACCAAGTCAATTCTCAAGTCAATTACATCCATCAACTCACATCCATCACCTCTCCCTTATAACCACCATTTCTCTCTCTTTCTCTTTTCATTTTTCCAAGCAATAAGGAGAAAAAATGCATGTCCAAGCACTTCCAAAGAGGGAAAAAAGTGAGTTGTGTGTGGCCCACTTCCTATCACAAGATCCATCATCTAAGCCCTTCATTTCTCATTAACTTCCATCAAAGTGAGATATAAGGAGTTCGGCCTGCCATCGGACCAAGAAGATCAAACGGTGGGTGTTCTATAGGTTTAGATTCCATGTTTTGATGATGGGCCAAGTGGGGCCTATCGATTAATGGTATGGATCTCACTTTGGACCCTAGATGTGGCCGATGGCCCACATGATTCCCATGATAATTCCATGATGGGGCCATTCTCCATGGACCCCATCATGATGTTTACTTTTCTAAGTTTGAAAGAGGTCATCTAGACCTTCCATTTTGGTGGAGAAGGAATCTCCACCGTTGATTTTTGATTTGGTGGGCCTACATGTATTGGAACTCACTTGATGTATGATTGAATGCATGGAAGGGAGGGCCCATAGTGTCGGGGTCCCTCCATCGCATGTCTCTCTCTCTCTCTCTCTCTCTCTCTCTCTCTCTCTCTCTCATTTTTGTTGTGTGATGATGTGGATGTGTGGCCCACCCGGATGGACCCCACCATGAAGCATGTATTTTATCGAAGCCATCTATAGGTGGGGCCCACCTTATATGTGTTATCCAAACTGTCCAGCGTCCAGGGACGCTGGACGTGGCCACACAGTGAAGTATGAACTGACAGCGTGGTGTGCTAACGTGCAAACCACAAAAATATCAGTTTGATTTAATGCTTTGAGGTGAGCTGCTCATGTAGGCCCCACCTTGATGCGTAAATCTAATCCACGCCGTCCATTCCATTTTCCAACTCATTTTAGGCGTTGAGCCAAAAAATAAAGCTAATCCAATAATCAAGCGGGCCATACCATAGAAAACAGCGATATTGACTGTTAAAGGCTGTTAGGGCCCACCTTGATGTTTCTACTCACCAAAACATACTGGATATTGGAATCTTTTGGACGGTCTCAAGCCATGGAATCCAATGGGTGGAGTGGATCCACCAGATGCAAGCCCTACCTAGGAAAATCCCCAAGAAAAAAAAAAAACCAATGCAGCAGGCGCTGCTACTGCACGTCCAGAGGACGCTGCAGCAGTGTCCTACTGCGGTGCGCTGGAGAGGGCAGGGACCGTGGGTCCCAGTCGTAAGCCCCCATCGTGATGTATGTGCATCCGTCCATCCATCCCTCTGACCGTCTATCCTTTTAGATGTGGCCATATACATGTGGGATCCACACCATCTAGATGGCTGGACGGTGGGACCCAGTATTGATGTATTTATTCTATATCCATGCTATCTGCTAGGTGGACCACGCTACAAACAGTGGTGGGATTGAACGTCTACTATTGGAACCCTCTGGTCCGAGAGGTTCTGGATAAATTTAAAATTTTATTTATTTTAATAGGGTGTGACCTTATTAACAGATTGGATGGAAGGTAAATGTCATGGTGGACCCCACGCATGAGGTATGTGCTATATCTATACCGTCCACCCATATGGACCCTACTATGATGTATGTTTTGTGTAGCCACACCGTCCAGACCTTGGACGGTGGGACCCACCATGATGCATGTCCTATATCCATACCATCTAACCATTTTGAAAGAATATTTTAAGGCTTGTGATAAAAGAAAAATGAGACAGATCTAGGATCAGGTGGACCACATTATAGAAAACAATGGGTTTGAACGTCCACCATCAAAACCCTTGGGCTACCAAGTTTGGACCAATATGATATTTGTTTTTCCTCTTAATCCAGGTCTTTAAGACCTTATGATTAGATTGGGTGGAAAAGAAACTTTATGGTGGGCCCTGCAATTTGTTTAACAGTGAGAATTATGATCTCCACTACTATTTGTGATATGGTCCAAATGATCATTTGATCCTTCAATATGATTCTTTTTTTGGGATGTATGAGGCCCACCATGATATATGTAAGGCCCATATGATGAGGCCCATGGGTCGAGGCCCAATGAGATGTACATAAGGTCCATTGCGATGCGTAATTCTACCATGGTTTATATAATGATGTTTATGACGGGCTATGCCTTAGGAGCAATGATGGTTTGACATCCACATTGTAAGAATAATGTTAGTTAAATGTCCACATTGTAACTTTTCCTAGGGCCCATTGATAGGCCCATACTTGTTGTGTGTAGGCCATCTAGGCCCATCTTCGTTATGAGGATAGTTCATCACCTTATAACATGCTTAGTATAATTTCATGACTCATGCCCATACGCATCATATATATGCTTGATATGAGTAGTGACTGATCATAGCATATGTCATTGGGCAGAATATTTATGGGACTCACTTATAGGAGTTACCCACATGAGCGCGTGGTATGCACAGGATTGCTGCATGAGTGGACGGTGTGACTCATGCATCTCGCATATGTATGGCATGATCATCGTATGCCCTAACGATATCAGGGTCGTGGCCTCCATAGGCACATCATGGATGGCTAGATTGGATACCGGAAATATTGACTCTAACACTATGGGCACTTAGGATGTCCTTGGGTGAAAATCCCAAAACCTTTTTGGTACCAAGAGATGCTCCAATGTCTAGACCAAGTGGATACGTGAGCGCCCGAGTACCGAATACCAGTAGGCCGCGTCTCCCACTGTGTCATGGTCGGTTGGAAGGGGATGTGGCCCTATCCGCCCGAGTGAGGGGGTTGTAAGCAAGGCTGAGTTTGACCAGCTCGCAAATGAGTCCGCTATCGACGAGCCGGGTAGGTATTGGCAGACTACTGGTCAGGCGGATAGTGTGGTCTATTCCACTTACTGGATTGTGCGGCTAGGGAGGCGGCAGTCAGTGTAAAGTGTATTAGACCCCGGTGATATCCCATAGAAAAACTGTACTGATATGTGTACTTGATGAGAACTGGCATGCTTGCTTTGTATCTCGCATATGACATTTAGCTACGTAGGCCTCGCATTGCATGACCTTGGTATGGCCGATAGCATTCGTGTCTTGCATCTCATAGCCTTAGTACAGCTGATAGTATTCATGGACTTACCAGCATATTTCCGCATTACTCTGATACTGCATACTTGGCACTTGTCTTGTGCAAACACTTACACCACCCTCTAAGCTTTTGTAAGCTTATGTACGACCGTTGCGTGCAGGTGGTGTTGGATCACAGCAGCGTTGAGGCAGGAGCACGCATCAGATCATTTTGGAGCCTTTTGATCACTTTATATTTTTCTTTCTGTATTGTACTTAAAGTTTTTGATATAGTGGATATGTGGTGATGTTGTTTTGTGACTTGGTTATGCTTGTGGTTATGCTCCATTAAAAAATATATATATACTGAAAATCCTCCTTGTAGGATTCCAGGATCGGAATCTCGCATATAAGTGCCAAGAGCCGAGAGCTGAGAATGGAGCACTACGGAGGCTGTTGGCTCCAAATTCGGCAATCGAAAATTTTGTGAACCCATTTTCCGAGTTTGGGGTATGACATGTCTCAACTAAATTCCACCAAATTGGATCTCCAAGGTTTAAGCGAACTTTCAGGGTGTATTGACATCACCAAGTTTTGTGGGGCCCACCATGACATAGTGTTATATCCACACTGTGCATTTATTTTGAGAGAATTTTAGGGCATGGCCCAAAAATTGCCCTAAAATAAAGCAGATCCAAGGCATAAGCAAACCACACCATAGAAAGTAGAAGGTATTAAACACCTATTAATGGAATACTTCTCAAGAAGCACAAAAGTTTTGGATCAAGCTGATATTTGTTTCTTCCCTTTCATCCCGATCTGAGTGGCCCTATGAACAGGCTAGAAGACGAATAAACATCATGGCAGGCCCCGGGAAGGTTTCAATGGTGGATATCAATGTGCCCACTGGTTTCCGTGATGTAGTCTGCTTGAGCTTTGGAACTGCCTCATTTTTGGGTCCATTTTTTGAGCCATGTGGATGTCGCAAAATTGATGGACGGTGTGAATATAACACATGTGGGGCTAACCGAACTCAGTGACGTCGACACACCGCGGAATTCAGGGTCCGCTTCCCTCCAGGTTACCAGGCAATTCGCTTTCTATCCTTAATAAGTTGCGGGATTCACGTGAGGCCACGGAAGTCTTATCAACTTTCCCTCCCTTTACCTGCAGCACCTACGCGGATCAACGCCCCCGAATGACACAGGCACAAGAAATCACGGCCATTTGACTGCTCCCACCCAGCATGTCTTAGTCCACGCCATAAAATCAGGCAGGTAAAGCGCTGTGCATTAAGTGGGCCACATGTGCACACAAAAATGGACGGTTGATGGCTATTGACCAGTTTACTACATCTTACATCTTACGTACGTATACCTCACCTAACGATGACGTTAGCTTTATGTTTTGCCAGAAAAAGAAAAATGGCAGGGCATTCCTCATGAAAGAAACAGATTAGACAGCACAGAAAATCCTTATGCATAGCAACGTGAAGAAATTCAATGCGGTGGACTTGATGTTCACCCGGTCGGGTAGACTCGACAAGTCATTACTTGACTCTGACAGTTTATCAAATAATTAAATAAGAAAAACTCTCTAATGCTCACGAAGCCTCATAAGTTATGGCGCTCCCAGTTCTATTGGAACACTTGATAACCAATTGATTAATCTGAACCATCCATTAATTAGAGAATATATTTCATAGGATACCATGTAAAAATTTCACTGATCAGATGATCCAATCCAACCTTGATTTGGCTTTATGCTCTATAGCCATCTTTTTTCCATGCAATGGATGGGATGGTTACAGTTTTCTAAAAGCAAAAAAAAAAAAAAAAAAAAAAAAAAAAAAAAAAAAAACATTCTTTGGAAGTATAGGCAATCCATGATGGATCCCTACAATTCATTTTTAAGTATAAGCAATTTATTCTTGATTTCTTGATTTGGGTTCAATTATTCTTAACTGTTCATATGATATTCCCTGATCATTGCAAAAATTCTCAAAACTGTTATTCTCAAATTCTGATCAATGATCACTACGGATCTTATAAACTTGAGAACCTTTTTCCGTTTGAATACGTTTAAGGATTCTTTTTACTTCATCGAGAGTTTCTGATTTGTCCCTTAAGAAGACTACCCATGTATATCTGGTAAAGTCATCAACAATTGCCAGTATGTACTTCTCGCCACCTCGACTCTCCATTCCAGTTGGTCCAGTAAGTCCATGTGGAGAAGTTCGAGCGGTTTAGATGTGGCATTGGAGTTCACCTTTTTGTGAGTACTCCTGGTTTGTTTATCAATCTGACATTCACCACATATCTTATCTATTTTCTATATTTTTGGGTAAGTGTAACTGTAACGCCCTGAAATTCAGGGATTGAGCATAAACTCAACTCCCGAGTTCCAACGCATCACTTATGCAACATAATGAATGATGATTGAATGTTGTCTGTGTTAGTACATTACACATGTGTGAGATTATACCAAGACAGTAATTCATACTCCAGATCAATTGTAAAAATGCAAGCGGAAGATTGAAACTATATATATATGTATGTAAAAGAAACAAAACTAATTCAATCTCTAGAGTATGAACCCATCTGAGTCACCATATACATATATCTGTTTTATGAACAAAAGGTCAAAAGTACAACTAAGGAAATAAGCCCTGTAAATCTCGTCGATCCGGCAGTCTAGTCAAAGCCACCGGAATACTACATGAATGAGAACTCGTCCTGCTCCTCGTCGTAGTCCGGCTCAGCCTCCTGAGTCGTCACCTCATCTGCACCTAAGACAAAGTCTGGTTGGTGTGTACAATACCGTCCCATAATGTGGGAGTGAGTAGCTAACTCAGTGGAACAATAAAGCATAGGTTAACATGTTATCAATTCAGTCAAGCAGTAATGATAAAGCAGTACAATTAAACACTCCTAACTACTCTTATTAATGCAAGTATGAATGCAGTCATGATGGATGCCCTCACCACACACTCCCTCGTGCGACACCATCTTACGTTTGCAGCGTGCTTGCATTCCTCAGTGCTCCATATCTTCCAGGCACATGCAATGCAATGATGAGCATGATTACCGAGTTGTTATTAGTCCATTTCAAACAGCAGGATTGAGAAATTAAGGTACCTCCCTTGTATCATTCCCAAACATGATCCATTCTAGGGTCGTCAAACGTAGATAATCTCATACGATAGTGTGGTTCTAGGGCACTGTAAAGGCTGTCAGGGCTGTTACACGCATTTGTTACACCACTCCCCCATCACCTTTTTAACGGTTCATCACTAATTGGATACAGGCCTAGTTTATACTCTATACACTGTGGCAAAACTCGTCGCCTCACCGCAAATTAGAAGTATGCTCGAGGTCACAGCAAAGGGCTCGTCACCAATCAGTGTAAGCCGACAGTTCGAATACAGTTTCCCATACCACCGTATTCGATTCACGAGTCAAGGTTGCTCACTGGTCACTACGGGGAGGCACGTGGCCATAGCGTAGGCCGACAGCTCAACCACGATATCCCATACCACCATGCCCGGCTCATGAGTCTTAACGGATCCAGGTACCATGGTTAACGGGATTTCATTGGTAAGTTTGGTACCCTAAGTTCAAGCAGTAGCATCCAAACATGGTGAACATACATTAGACATATCGGGTTATTTGACGAGCCTGACTAGCTCGAGCGCACAATCAACTGAACGACATGAAGTGCATAAGCACTTCGCGTGGCCTAACCACTGTCGCCAACTGAAGTACGACTCGGGTTCGTCAAACACATCCTACGTGACAAAAAGAATCTCAACCACGAACTCAAGTCTGGTACCAATTGTCTGGACTATAAACATAGTCCCAATCACAATTAACCCTTATTCAGAGCATGTGGAGTAAAGCATAATAAACAAAGTAAGTCAAGCATGTTAACAATCAAGTCATAAAGCATGTTACAAAGCACGAAGTAAACAAGAAATACAAACACATGTATTTCCTAAGTAAACGGTTAAATTAAACAACCAACATGGAGGAAATCATATACGTCTCTAAGGTAGTTGAGAATCCTATCTCACCACCTACCTAAGGCACCATCATCCAAGCACTTACTCTCACAAGCATTTTCACAAACACTTAGAATACACTATTTCAACATACATAGTGTATATTAGCAAAACATGTATTAGGGCAAGCCCTTTCACCAAACAAGTATTTTACACATATATAATATGTTCATACAGCAAATAAACATGACAAACACATTTCCAAATTTTATACGTATACGGTACTTTCTACAAATACCTAGAATATGTAAAATTCCATATTCTTCGTCTTTAATCGAAACGGAAAACAGACAGCGCTTTGTACATGTGCAATTGCATGCAGATCATGAATCTATCATTATCTAACATTGAAAGCGTTGAAAACCACAACCTATACACCTAAAGTCCCCACCTTTTATCGTAGAATCGTCACGAATCCGATAGGTTTGTTAAGCCTTCGTATTCGGCAATTAGGTGACCTATAAAATGAAATAGGTTAGCTATTTCATAACCTACAAATATCACAACCCCAAAACAGATTAGGGTTAGGGTTTCTTACCTAGAAACGAGGTCGGAATCGCCGAGAAAGCGATGAGAATGGAGTGATGAAGCTTGTATAGCGGCAGGGGACAGTAGTAGGGAGGTTCTCCCACTTCTCTCACACTTTCTCTCTCTTTTCTCTCTTCTCTCCTAGGGTTTCTCTCAAATTCGTATGGCAAAATGAGAGAGGGTTCTAAGGTCCTTATATAGCCTAAAAATACACCGAAATAGACTTATGGTCAAGGTATACTTAGGTTATAATCAAAGTGAGCTAGTTTCAGCTCAACGGAGGACTTCTGGCGGCCCCTTTTCTGCGTGCGGTCAAACTTAAGCTCACCAACCTTGGATCTAGGTTCTATTAAGTTTTCATTCCAGTAGGGTTTTCAGATCACGCGTGGCAGACTAGTTTCAGTTCAACGGTCAGTGAAACTCGATCAGAGATTTCAAGTACACTGTCATGTATATGAAATTTTTCCTCATCCGAGGGTGTATTTGGGTCAGATTCTGACAGTCTGGTTACTTAATATTGATCCACAAGTAACAAGTCTTAGATTACTATTTGAGATATTTATTTATAAAGAAAACCAAGTGTTCTTACACTCCTCGCTCCGGACTCAAGCGAACAGCCGTGGGACACTGTCTGGATTTGATTTCCGAAATGGTTGTCAAGCCCAGCAAGGCGGTCCTAAGTCTATAACTTCGTATTATTCGGACTCTCGATGTACGGTCCAGATCTGATACAGAGTTTCAATATGCTCTTGAGAGCAGTTGGGTAATGAGTTTGATCCTAGATTTTAGGGTAACCTAGTGTCAATGATTCTACAAGTTTTAGGTCTTGCAGATCGTATTTAAAGCGATTCTAGAGGATTTCATGGATAATCTAGTTTAACACTTAGTTAACTTTGTAAATTTTCTAAAGGATTTGATCCTATGTGATTTCTGCCTAAGGTGATACTCGAGTCTTCGTACAGAATTTCTGAGTCATTACAATCTACTCCCCTTAATGAAAAATTCCGTCCTCGAAATTAGTACCTTTTCGTACTCCTCGAGGAGCTGAGGGTAGTTCTTTCGGATCTCGGCTTCTGCCTCCCAGGTAGCTTCCTCCTCTGTAGGATGTGTCCACAGTACCTTCACGAGTGGAATCACCTTACTACACAGTACCTACTCCTTTCTGTCAAGGATACGTGTCGAGCGCAACATATATGTAGCTTCCTCGCTCAACTATACCTGCTTCCATCTGATAATGTGTGAAGGATCAAGAACGTACTTCTTCAGCATAGATACATGAAATACGTTATATACAGCTGCAAGTGGTGTGGGCAAAGTGAGACGATATGCCACAACACCCACTCGATCAAGGATCTGAAACGGACCGATGAACCTCGATGTGAGCTTCCCCTTCTTCCCAAACTGAAGGACTCCCTTCATAGGGAAAACTCTAAGGAATACATGATCTTCGACCTCGAACTCAAGCGGTCGCCGCCTCATATCGGTGTAACTCTTCTGCCTGCTCTGCGCTGTAAGAAGTCGACGCCTGATAATGTCGATCTTCTCTGAGGTCGCTTGTACTAACTTCGGCCCAATCAAACTGCGCTCGCCAACCTCAGCCCAGCAATGCGGTGCTCTGCAAGGATGACCATATAAGGCCTCATATGGATCCATACCAATACTCGCATGGAAGCTGTTGTTGTACGCGAACTCTGCATAAGGAAGACAGTCATCCCAACTGTCCTTGAAGTCCAAGACACAGGCCAGCAACATATCCTCCAAAATCTGGTTCACCCGCTCTGTTTGCCCATCGGTCTGAGGGTGAAACGCAGTACTGAACTTCAATTTCACACCCATCGCTTCCTGGATACGAGTCCAGAAGATAGACGTGAACCGCGCATCTCTGTCCGACATAATCTCTAGGGGAACTCCATGCAGATGCACAATCTCTCTGATGTATAGCCTAGCCAGCTCGTCTGTAGAGTTCGTGACTTTGATAGGGAGGAAATGGGCCGATTTAGTCAACTGATCCACGATCACCCAAATGGAATCATGTCCTTTCCTCGTCTTCAGCAGCCCCGATATGAAATCCATGGAAATGAAGTCCCACTTTCATTCAGCTATGGGCATGGACTGAAGCAGTCCAGGAGGTCGGCGATGTTCTGCCTTGACCTGCTGGTACGTCAGACAAAGAGAAACATACTCTGCTATGTGGGTCTTCATGTCGTCCCACCAATAAGACCGTCTCATGTCCTGGTATATCTTCGTGCTACCAGGGTGCATCGCAAGCTTCGATTTGTGGGCAGTCTCGAGGAGCTCCTGTCACAAGTCATGTATATCAAGAACGCATAAGCAGCCACGGTATCATAGACCCCCATCTGTGCCAACTCTCCACTCGGAGTCCTCGGCGTCGTTAGCTTGCTCTCGAAGCTCAGACAACCGCATATCACCCTTCTGGGCCTCGATAATCCTATCATCAATGAGTGGCCGCACCTGAACGTGCGCAACACACTCAAATGGCTCTCCACGGTGAGTTTCTGCTCGAAGTCTTGCATGAACTCTAGCATATCCCACTCTGCTATAATCAGCGAAGCCGCAAATGCAATAGCCTTCTTGCGACTCAACGCATCCGCCATAAGGTTGGCCTTGCCAGGATGGTAGGAGACCTCGAACCTGAAGTCCTTCAAGGTTTCCATCCATCTGCGCTACCTCATATTCAAGTCCCGCTAAGTGAATATATACTTAAGGCTCTTGTGGTCATAAAAAAGCTCGAACTCCTCTCCGTAGAGGTAATGTCTCCAGAGCTTTAATGCAAAGATGACAGCTGCCAACTCAAGGTCGTGTGTAGGGTAATTCTCCTCGTGCTTCCTTAATTGTCTCGAGGCATACGCAATCACCCTGTCCTTCTACATAAGGACACAACCCAAACCAACGCGAGACGCGTCAGTGTATATCGTGTACTTAACCCCTTGCTCTGGTAATACTAGCACAGGGGCGAACGTCATTCTGTCCTTCAGCTCCTGAAAAGCTGCTTCTGCCTTCTCATTCTAGGTGAACTTCAAATCCTTACACGTCAACTGTGACAACGGCCTAGCAATCTTTGAGAAGTCCCGAATGAAACGTCGATAGTACCCTGCCAGGCCAAGAAAACTCCTCACCTCAGTAACGGAGTCAGGCTGCTTCCAATCCTAAACTGCGGCTACCTTAGCAAGGTCTACAGCTATCCCATCCTTGGACACCACATGTCCCAGGAACTTGACTTCTTCCTACCAGAAGTCGCACTTCTTACACTGCGCAAACAACTGGTTCTTCCTCAAAGCATCCAACATCGCTCTCAGGTGCACCTCGTGCTCTTCCCGACTCGTGGAATATATCAGGATGTCATCAATGAATACGATGACGAATCAGTATAAGAATGGTCGAAATACCCTGTTCATCAAGTCCATGAACAGGGCCGGTGCGTTCGTAAGACCGAACGACATCACCAGGAACTCGTAATGCCCAAAACAGGTCCTGAAAGCTGTCTTCTGCACGTCTTCATCTCTGACGCGCAACTGGTGGTACCTTGACTGCAAGTCGATATTCGAGAAATACTTTGCCCCCTTCAACTGATCAAACAGATCATCAATCCTGGACAAAGGATACTTGTTCTTTACAGTGACCTGGTTCAACTTACGGTAATCAATACACAACCGTAGTGAGCCATACTTCTTCTTCACAAACAGTACAGGTGCTCCCTATGGAGACACACTAGGTCGTATAAAGCCCTTCTCTACTAGCCCGTCAATCTATTTCCGTAGTTCCTCCATCTCACACGGAGGCATGCGATACGTCGGTAAAGAGATGGGTGTCGCACCGGGCACAAGATCAATGGTGAAGTCGATCTTGCGCCGAGGTGGCAACCCAAGAATCAGTGCAAATACGTCCGCAAAAGCCTGAACTACAAGCATATCCTCAAGCATCGAAACATCAACAGCCTCTAATAAAGAAGCGTAACATCTTAACCGAGTAGCGTGACTGACCTGAACAGGAAAAGTAAAGGCCGTGCCATCAAGTCCATAGGCCATCACCACCCTAGTCTCGCAGTCGATCTCTGCTCGCATCTTAGTAAGCCAATCCATACCGAAGATAACATCGTAATGGAATAGGGGGACGACGATCAGATCGACTAGTATCACTCTGCCACCCAAGTCTATCAGGCAACCCTCACACATACGAGTAACTTCAGAGTAAGTCCCTGTAGCAGTGATGACCCTCACTCCTCTCGTAGGAGCAGTAACTAAACCCAGACGCCTAACTGCCGTGTATGAAATCATAGAAGTAGTGGACCCAGTGTCCACCAATAAGAAGACGGGAGTACCTTGGACGTGTGCAGTGACCTCGAAGGCCATAGGCGCTGAAGGTCCAGTCCCTGGTTCCTCCGCTATAAGCGCATGAACACGCGCCTGCTGCGGTCGGTTAGGCTGAGGTACCATGGGCAGTTGAGGCGGCCGGAAGTGAGGTGCAGGTGGTCTGAAGGATGGATGTGCAGGTGTCGTCTGAAGTGGTGGAGTCGATATAGCCTGTGGGTGAGAACGTCCAATCATCTGCGGCGGAGAGAACCCGCTATCCCTCATCCGCGTAAAACAGCTCCCAACAGGATGGCCCTATTTTCCGCAGTATATACAGGTCACAATAGGGCGCCTCATCGGAGCCACTGGCGCTGCGATCCTGGGAGGCAAACTAGCATGAGGCCTCTTGCCAAGGAAAGGCCTGCCCTGAACATCTGGCTGTGGTCTCGTAACCATAGCACCACGGGAGCGTGCCAGCTGATCAACATCCTGCTCCGCCCCAATCGACATATGAATCAACTCCACATAAGATGGTATGCGGATACAGCACATCTTCGACCGGATGTCAGGTCACAAACCCTCGGTGAAGCGTCGAATCCGCATCGGCTCATCAGCAAGTATAGTCGGGACAAAGTGGCCCAACTCTGTAAAGCGATGCTCATACTCAGTGACTGTCATGCCTCCCTGTCTGAGGCGCAGAAACTCATTCTCCCTCTCATGTCGGTAGGCCTGAGGGTAATATTTCTCGTAAAAACGGAACTCAAATGTTGTTCAGGTCCACACATATCCCACTATGATGGTCCGCAGTATGCTGTCCCACCAAAAACTAGTCTCCTTCTCAAACATGAAGGCGGCCAACTCAACCTGTTCAGCCTCAGAACAATACAACATCTTCAGTATCTTCGAGATGCGGTCCAACGAGTACTCAGCCTCCTCGGGTCTGTGAGAACCCATAAAAGTCGGAGGCCTCAAGCGCTAAAATCTCTCGAGTAAACCGCGAGTACCCACGTCTCCCATAGGGTACACAACAGGTGTGGGCAGAGGCACATCCTCAGCCTGAGCAGGAGGCTCTGTAGGCTCAGCAGGACGTGTAGATGTCGGAGGTGGAGTCGCACTCCTACCCTGGGACAAGGCCTCAGAAATAGTGGTCATAAGCTGTTGGTGTTGCTGCTGCTGCTGCATCTGCTGCCGATGCATCATCAACATCAACTACTCAAACCTATCAGTAGGTGGAGCAGCCTGCAATATAATGAATGATGATTTAATGTTGTCTGTGTTAGTGCATTACGCATGTGTGAGATTATACTAAAACAGTAATTCATACCCCAGATCAATTGTAAAAAGGCAAGCGGAAGACTGAAACTGTATATATATGTATGTAAAAGAAACAAAACCAATTCAATCTCCAAAGTATAAACCCATCTGAGTCACCATATACATATATCTGTTTTATGAACAAAAGGTCAAAAGTACAACTAAGGAAATAAGCCCTGTAAATCCCGTCGATCCGGTAGTCTAGTCAAAGCCACCGGAATACTGCATAAATGAGAACTCGTCCTACTCCTCGTCGTAATCCGGCTCATCCTCCTGAGTTGTCACCTCATCTGCACCTAAGACAGAGTCTGGTTGGTGTGTACAACATCATCCCGTAACATGGGAGTGAGTAGCTAACTCAGTGGAACAATAAAGCATAGGTTAACATGTTATCAATTCAGTTAAGCAGTAATAATAAAGCAGTACAATCAAACACTCCTAACTACTCTTATTAATGCAAGTATGAATGCAGTCATGATGGATGCCCTCACCACACACTCCCTCGTGTGACACCATCTTACGTTCGCGGCATGCTTGCATTCCTCAGTGCTCCACGTCTTCCAGGCACATGCAATCGATGATGAGCATGATTACCTAGTTTTTATTAGTCCATTTCAAACAGCAAGATTGGGAAACTAAGGTACCTCCCTTGTATCATTCCCAAACATGATCCATTCTAGGGTCGTCAAACCTAGATAATCTCATACAATAGTGTGGTTCTATGGCACTGCAAAGGCTGTCAGGGCTGTTACACGCATTCGTTACACTACTCCCCCATCACCTTTTTAACGATTCATCACTAATTGGATACAGGCCTAGTTTATACTCTATACACTGTGACAAAACTCGTCGCCTCACCGCAAATTTGGAGTATGCTCGAGGTCACTACAAAAGGCTCGTCACCAATCAGTGTAGGCCGACAGCTCGAATACAATGTCCCATACCACCGTATTCTGCTCACGTGTCAAGGTTGCTCACTGGTCACTATGGGGAGGCACGTGGCCCCAGCGTAGGCCGACAGCTCGACCACGGTGTCCCATACCACCATGCCTAGCTCATGAGTCTTAGCGGATCCAGGTACCATAGTTAACAGGATTTCACTGGTAAGTTTGGTACCCTAAGTTCAAACAGTAGCGTCCAAACATGGTGAACATACATTAGACATATCAAGTTACTTGACGAGCCTGACTAGCTCGAGCGCACAATCAACTGAACGACATGAAGTGCATAAGCACTTCGCGTGGCCTAACCACTGTCGCCAACTGAAGTACGACTCGGGTTCGTCAAACACATCCTACGTGGCGAAAAGAATCTCAACCACGAACTCAAGTCTGGTACTGATTGTCTGGACATAAACATAGTCTCAATCGCAATTAATCCTTATTCAGAGCATGTGGAGTAAAGCATAATAAACAAAATAAGTCAAGCATGTTAACAATCAAGTCATAAAGCATGTTACAAAGCACAAAGTAAATAAGAAATATAAACACATGTATTTCCTAAGTAAGCAGTTAAATTAAACAACCAACATGGAGGAAATCATATACGTCTCTAAGGTAGTTGAGAATCCTATCTCACCACCTACTTAAGGCACCATCATCTAAGCACTTACTCTCACAAGCATTTTCATAAACACTTAGAATACACTATTTCAACATACATAGTGTATATTAGCAAAACATGTATTAGGGCAAGCCCTTTCACCAAACAAGTATTTTACACATATATAATATGTTCATACAGCAAATAAAAAAGACAAACACATTTCCAAATTTTATACGTATACGGTACTTTCTACAAATACCTAGAATATGTAAAATTCCATATTCTTCGTCTTTAATCGAAACGGAAAACAGACAACGCTTTGCACATGTGCAATTGCATGCAGATCATGAATCTATCATTATCTAACATTGAAAGCGTTGAAAACCACAACCTATACACCTAAAGTCCTCACCTTTTATCGTAGAATCATCACGAATCCGATAGGTTTGCTAAGCCTTCGTGTTCGGCAGTTAGGTGACCTATAGAATCAAATAGGTTAGCTATTTCATAACCTACAAACATCACAACCCCAAAACAGATTAGGGTTAGGGATTCTTACCTAGAAACGAGGTCGGAATCACCAGGAAAGTGATGAGAATGGAGTGATGAAGCTTGTGTAGCAGCAGGGGACAATAGTAGGGAGGTTCTCCCACTTCTCTCACACTTTCTCTCTCTTTTCTCTCTTCTCTCCTAAGGTTTCTCTCAAATTCGTATGACTGAATGAGAGAGGGTTCTAAGGTCCTTATATAGCTTAAAAACACACCGAAATAGACTTATGGTCAAGGTATACTTAGGTTATAACCAAAGTGAGCTAGTTTCAGCTCAACGGAGGACTTCTGGCGGCCCTTTTTCTGCGTGCGGTCGGACTTAAGCTCACCAACCTTGGATCTAAGTTCCATTAAGTTTTCATTCTAGTAAGGTTTCCAGATCACGCGTGGCGGACCAGTTTCAATTCAACGGTCAGTGAAACTCGATCAGAGATTTCAAGTACACTGCCATTATATGAAATTTTTCCTGATCCGAGGGTGTATTTGGGTCATATTCTGATAGTCTGGTTGCTTAATACTGATCCGCAAGTAACAAGTCTCAGATTTCTATTTGAGATATTTATTTATAAAGAAAACCAAGTGTTCTTACACTCCTCGCTCCGGACTCAAGCGAACAGCCGTGGGACACTGTCTGGATTTGATTTCCGAGATGGTTGTCAAGCCCAGCGAGGCGATCCTAAGTCTATAACTTCGTATTATTCGGACTCCCGATATACGGTCCAGATCTGATACGGAGTTTCAATGTGCTCCTGAGGGCAGTCGGATAATGAGTTTGATCCTAGATTTTAGGGTAACCTAGCGTCAATGATTCTACAAGTTTTAGGTCTTGCAGATCGTATTTAAAGCGATTCTAGCGGATTTCATGGATAATCTAGTTTAACACTTAGTTAACTTTGTAAATTTTCTAAAGGATTTGATCCTATGTGATTTCTGCCTGAGGTGATACTCGGGTCTTCATACGGAATTTCTGAGTCGTTACAGTAACGTCCTGGATTTTCACTGTTTTAGATTTCCAAAAATCCTTAAACTTTTTTTTATTAATTAACTTATGATATCACTTAATGACCATTAGCACTCAATGTTAGTTTATACACGGGTGGAATCAGTAAAGAACTGCACAAGTCCGTTTAATCAACCGTAGGAAGCCGACGAATCCACCCGATCATTTGAACATCAAGTTTAGCCCCATTATTTACTTACATAGGGCCCAAATCTAACTGATTCATCGCTAACAAATTAAGACAATCATAACTAAATTAAATATCTAACCAAAGCTGGGTCAGATAAGGCCCGGATCATGGCTAATAGACCAAATCAACCCCGTTACTCTTTTAGCCTAAAACTAACAGTTTAGAGTTATCATGACCAAATCTTCACTTTCACTAGTTATAAATAGGCCACACTATGAATATGGTTAATCCAAACCCTGATCATTGCCCACAAGAAATCTCAATACCTAATTCATTCAAAAAATGCCCTGATTTTCCAAACAAGCTCTAGACCGCTCGTTGGTGAGCCACTAGTTCCAAAACTATAGAATAATGTTCGTCTTAATGGGTTTGACGTCCATCGTAGGAGTCAGACCTGGGTGCTATTCAGAACCACTCAACTTGAGCTAAAGGACTAGTTCATGAGAAGTGCAAATACCCTAAAGGAATGAGTTAAAACTTAAGTGAATTGGGTTGTCCACTTTTATGCAAAGTTGAGAGTTTTGGACCATCGGTTCGCGACCAAACTTCACATGTGGAATAAGGATATTTCCCTGCTCACATCCGTATAGTCGCGGCCCCGATTAACCATCGGTGATCGTTAAACAGACTTCCAATCTATCCATTGATTGGTACATCCAAATGGCGGGCCGATCATATCCATACGTAGATCATCATTAGGGTTAACTATCCTATGGTATATATCGACTTATACACCTCATAATGGGCCCTAGAGGCTAGAAAAACCCTCCCATAGGGCTAGTATAGTAAAAACCCAACACTTGAGGCCATTTGCACCAAATCTAACATTATAAAATGGGCTTCTTTTGGGCACCCCTCTCCTCATACGATTTTGCCCTAGAAAAAGGAAAGAGAGAAGAGAGAAAAGGGAAAAAGAAGAAAGGAAGAAGAGAGGAAGAGAGAGTGAAGAAGATGTTAGGTAGGCCATAGCTCTAGTGGGACCCAAAGGAGACCAATTCTTGCAACTCCTCACCTCTTCCTCGACAAATCCTTCACCCACAACCGGAAGAGCCCCTCTCTACCGATTGAGTAGGTAAAACCCTCATCTCTTAGAAATCCCTCATGTTGAGGGTAGATTCATATGGGATTCTAACATGTAAGTACATTGTCTTAGGATTCCGGCCGATCGACACAAAGTTCGACGTTCATAAGTCGTTTTCCAAGTCTTCAACGATCCATAGGTGCGAACTATTATCCTTAGGTGGTCTAGCACCAATTTCATTATGAGTTTAATGATTTCGAATGCTTGGATGATGTGTTTGGAGGATCTAGAGAGAAACCTAGGACGCACATTACCCTTGATTCTTTAAATTTAACATGGAGTAGTTGTGGAATGTTGTTATTGCTCTCATGTTTTGGTAGGAATTTAATGTTGTATGCTCTTGTCTTGTGATTCGTGTGTGATGTTCCTTATAGCATGTTTGTTGCCTCTCGTATGATTGGGTAGGAATCTAATGGTTGCATGCCCATGACTTGTTGATCCATATATGATGTCTCATATAGCATGTAAGACTCATTAACACTTGTGCTTGTGTTCCTAAAATGTATGAAATGCTTAACTTCCTCACTGACCCACACAAGCCATTTGCACCTTTATAAGTTCACCTCATGATTAGCTTTACTTGGTAGAGAAATTGAGATTCTATGTTGGAAGTTATGGACGCATGTTTTCACTTATATTAGATGATAACCATGTTTGTGGCATGTTATGATTACCATCAACCTTAGGGTTGGTCAGGAAAATGAGGAGAGTGAAGGTGGTCCCGTTGGTAGGACTATCCTGAGGCTAAACCCATGGATTTGGGCAAGTGCATGTGGGCGACAGTAGTTAGACTACATGGGTCGCTTGTACCCGATGTCGTCTGTCACGAGCTTTCCTGACTCATGTGGACTAACCTATTTAGTGACCAACCTTATTTGTTAACCTTGTTTGCTCACATATGTATGGAACCTGGAACACACTACAACCGTTGTAGCCCATCGATAATCAAATTGAAACCGATCCATCGCCTCGTGAGCCGAGCATGGTGGAATGGGACACTATGGCCTAGTTGTCAGCCTACGCTTAAGTGACGCGCCTCCCTGTAGTAACCACGAGCGATCCCTTTCTTAGCACTCCCCATGTGCTTGAAGTAGGGGATGGGGAACCCGAAGGGATCAAGGATCACGGTGCCTTGGCCTCGCACGTTGAGGGGCCTTGTCATCACAACCAATTGAGGGCATTGATACGTGGGGTGTATCAGATTCCTCAACCTGTTGGATGAATGGACTTAACTAAGAACTCAGCTAACACGATCACATTACATCGCACTAGTTAGGATGGTGACTCGGCTGTCGAGGTCGCTCTGAGGGAGTATTGGTCATACGCATCGTTAGATGGAGTCGCTCGAGGGAGTGTTGTGGTGAAGGCATGCATCATATCATCCGTCATGCATGCGCATTAATAAGTTTAGTCAGGTGTTTATAAATGATTATTTTTCATTAAATTCATAATATAACTGATGCTTATTACAACTTAAGACTAATAGCACCCACTGAGTTGATCACTCACTCTCATTTTGGGATGGTGTTTTAAACACCAACCAAACTCTTCAATACTGCAGGTAGCGATGAGTTCGAGGAGCCTTACGGTGCGAGTCTTGACGAGGAGGATGAGCTGTCTTACTTCCAGCTGATGGGCGGCTCACCATCGGTTTGATAGGCAGGATTTGGATCGCTGAGCAGTGGGCTCAAATCTATTCTTTTTGGACATATTATTCTTTTTATGATTTTGTTGGGCAACGCCTTGTGCGACCCATTTATATTTTTGGACCTGTATATATACTAGATCTCTTTCATTTTAGTAGACTTGTGTGGTTGTGCTTTATATTCCAAGAAATTTCAGGCTGTGCATTTTAACCTGATTAAATGCATATTAATGAAAATTGGTTATAAGTGTTACTCGGGAACTCGGGAGTCGAGTGTATGTACGACTCCCGATTTTCAGGGTGTTACGGTAAGCCTCTTACCAACTCTCTTTTGCTCAATCTATACAAGTTGCGGTAGTGTACATGTCCAAGGCATTTATGCCATAATTCGGTCTCATCGTATGGACCATGTAACACGATAGATTAGATGAGCTAGAATCACTTACAATGTAGCAGTTTTCAGAAGTTTTATGACCAGTTAATATTACAGAACCATTTTTATTTAGAATTTCACATCCTTGGTTAGTAAATTTTACACTATGATTATTATCGCATATTTGGGAGATGCTTAATAAGTTGTGTTTTAAACCTTCGACATATAAAACATTCTCAAATAAAGGGAGGTTAAAGAGTTTAACCGTACCTTGGCCAACAATCCTGCAGTTTCTACCATCACCGAATGTAACTGAACCATCAATCATATCTTTAAGATTGGTGAACAAATCTTTGTCACCAATCATGTGTCTGGAGCATCCACTGTCTAGGTACCACTCTGAATGGCTTGTAGCTTTGAAAACAGTGTGAGCAACCAAGCAAGTAACCTTAGGAACCCATTTCATTACAGTCTTGGGTTTAGGAGTATAGTTGATCTTCTTATGTTTGTAGTTGTTATAAGACTGACCCAATGAGTTAGATTTTAAGAGCTCCTTACGTAAATCAATAATTTTCTCAACTAAAGTATTATAATTATGATTTTTGTAGTTGATATGGTTGCTTTTAGGTCTTAAGGTTTGAAAAGACTTAGCATTTTAAAAATGATTTTGATTTAGGCTTTTCCCTTTTGAGTTTGAAGACTCCCCTTTCACAAATTTAGGTGGAGTATTCCTATGTTTGGGAGAAATACTTTTGTCATAACCCAATCCAGATCGATCGCCATATTTTCTGGATCCGGATAAGAGTTTTTCTAACTTAAGATCACCTTGGACATACCTCCACATGTCTTTTAAACTCAAAAGTGAAGAGACTTCAAGTTTTAGTTTTTCATTTTCAGATTTTAAGTTTTTAACTTGGGAGTTTTTGAAATCTAAGTCACACTTAATTTTTTCAAAACAATCTGAAATGTGAGATTTTTCTAAAATAATATTATCAAATTTTTCTTTAAGTTTTGAAAACTTTTTTTTTTTGAAGTTTTAGTTTTACCGCAATTTTACAACTTTCCTTGTATAGGGCATTATAAGCATCTTGAAGGTCTTCTTCATTTTTGTGATCACAATTTAGATTTTCTTCACTAGTTGAATCATCATTATCTGAAAAAGTAAACTTGGCTAGAGTCATAAGGGCTTTAACTTCATTACCCGACTCGGTTTCAGAATCTTCTGACTCAGAAGAGGCTTCAGAGCAGGAAGATTCATCCCAAGTAGCCAACATACCTTTCTTTTTCGATTTGTCCTTTTTAGGACACTTGTTTGGTAGATGCCCATATTCATGGCAGTTGTAACATTGATTGTCTTTTAAAGATTTCTAAGTTTTAGATTTAGATCTTTTCTTTTCATTAAGTTTTTGAAAATCAACCCTCTTTTTACTTTTGAAAATCTTATAAAACTTTTTAACTAAAAGGGCCATATCATCTTCGATTTTCTAAATCAGAATTACTACTATTTTCTTAAGAAAAATATTTAGAAGATTTAAGGACGATTGATTTACCTTTAGGAGCTTTAAAAGTTAACTCATAAGTCTGTAATGAGCCAACTAATTCTTCTACCCTCATATTATCAATATCACGAAGTTCCTGGATCGCAGTCACCTTTAAATTGAACCGTTCAGGTAGTGAGCGTAGTATCTTTGCACAAACTTTACTTTCTGAGATTTTATCACTAAGACCCCACATAGAGTTGACAATGTCATTCAATCTAGTATAAAAATCCATGAAAGTTTCACTTTCCTCCATACGTATTTCCTCAAATTTGGTGGTGAGGATTTGAACTTTAGATTTCTTGACAATTGTTGTTCCCTCATGTGTCATTTCTAAAATATCTCAGGCTTGCTTTGCAGTATTACAGGATATAATTCTTTTGAATTCATCCGGTGATAGTGCACAAGTGATTGCATTTAGTGCTTTTGCATTGGCACTACTCTGACTTTTCTGAAGAGTGGTCCAAGAAAAATAAGGTGTGACATTCATAGTTTTGGATCCGTCGGTACCAATCACTTCAGTGGTAGGAGGGGTCCAATCAGCCATAGTGGCTTGCCACACGCTCTCATCCATAGATTTTAATAAATTCTCATCCTGGCTTTCCAATAGGCATAATTGGAGCCATCAAATGGTGGAGGCCTAGTGACTGAAAGGCTATCAAAATTTGACATCTTACAAAGCTCAGATCAATTAGCTCAGGAAATTAATCCAAAAGAAATAATAATTAAAATGAGCTATTAGGCTCTGATACCACTTGAAAAGGCCGAGCTAAGAGTCCTAGAGGGGGAGTGAATAGGACTATGCCAAATTTTAAAATTAAAATAAAATAATAAAAAAAAAACTGCGGAATTAAACAAATATGAATAAAGATAGCACTTAAACAATCCACAATGCAGAAATGTAAAACAACCTCAAAAACCTAGTATTGAGAGGTTGATACAAACTTGGTTCTAAGGACAACCTGACACCAAAAACCAATAGTTTATGGCAGGACAACCTTACTAGAATGTGGGTGAGTATTAAAAACTCAAACTGAAGAGGATATAAAAGAAATAAATAGCAAAGGAAATAACTAAGCTATTACAACATTCCCACTTTGCATAAAAGAAATTACAACATTCTCTGCAAATGCATAAAGGGAAATTACAACATCCACAAAATGAAATATTCAATCAATCACCACAAGACCAGAAATTATAATAGTTCACTTGTGTGTACACCAACTGTTTAGAAAAACAACCACACAACTACTCCACTCATAATATCCTCACACAATAGATATTAGCGTTCACTATGAAAATAGGTTTTTCAAGGTTCACCTAAAACCCTCACAATTGTGTCTTTCAAGTGGGCTTACACAATTCAAAAACCCCACACTCTGAGTTTTCTGGATCACCCAGACAAACCAAAAGAAGGAGATTTTTCTGGCACAATCTTAATGAAACCAAAAGAAAGAGATTTACAAAACTATAAAATGCTTATCTGGATATTCTGCTTTGATGAAGCCCGGTAGAACCGATTCAAAGTAGATGTTCAACGTAGATGTTCAATTTCCACACTCACTTATGAAAGGGTACTTCTAAGTTCTAAATGATTTTTAGATTAAATCACCTTGGGCTTACTTGATTTGATTTTGATTCCAAGAAAGGAAAAAATTTCAATCCCTTCTTCAAATAAGATTGGAATGTAGAATATAAAATCAAATATAAAAAGCTAATTAAAGAGAATATTAAATGAACACTAAATAGCTTAAGAATATCACTAACTTATCTCTCATAGTAGTGTCTTGATTTAGCTTGAATTGAATGTAAAACTCTGAAAATCGTGCTATATTTATAAGTGCAAAAATTGTTTACTCGACTGGTCCAGAGGATAGCTCAACTGGTCGAAGGACGAATAAACATTTGAAAATTCAGGCGTGATAAGATAAAATTGTTCCACAACTGGTCGAGTGGCTTCCACGACCGGTCGAGTGGCCTGCACAACCGGTCGAATTCTGCTCTCGACTAGTCGTGTGGGACCTAATTTAGTTGCTAGACTTTGAGTCAAGGCTGCTTGACTGGTCGAGCACTATTCACTCGACTAGTCGAGTAGTCTTCAGGACTGGTCGAAGATCCAACAAAAATCTCGAAAATAAGTAACAAATCTTAGACTGGTCGAGGAATTTCTTAGACTGGTTGAGCCAGTACTAAGACTAGTCGAACATAGGCTAAGACTAGTCGAGAAATAGCCTATACACTTATAAAATGACCCAATTAAAGTATGCAATCAATATGACCTAACCTACAGTCAATCTAGGGTCATTCATACCTTATAAGTAATGTTTGAACATTGAAACATCTTTTGCTTCAGTTGATAGTTGATCTTGACATACATGAAGCTTGACATCTTGAAGTGTGTTGAAGCTTGAACTTGTAACTCCTTGAAGCTTGAATTTGAAATGCTTTGAAGCTTGAACTTGAGATACTTAACTTGTATTTCATCTTGAGCTTTAAGTACCAAAGTAAAGAACTTTGTCTTAACATGGATGAAGCTTTGAAACCTTTAACTATTGAAGCTTGAAAGATTGAACTAACACTTGGTGTTGAACTTAAACTTGAACTTGTATATCTCTTGATCTTGCATTTGGAGTTCTTGAGGTAAAGACCTTCGTTCTTGTACATGAGATGCACGGTGTTGATGTTCGACAAGCATCATGGTGGGGCCCACACAGCTCGACCTCATGGGGAGTTCCCATGAGCTCGACCGTATAAAACCTTTTCCCTATATATATATATCACACACACACACACACACACACACACACACACACACACACACACACACACACTGGAAATGGTACTATAAGGTATATTATAAGGTAGACCTCATGGGAACATCCCATAAGGTCGAGCTGTGTGGGCCCCACCGTGATGTGCATAGAACATCTACCCCATTAATTAAATGCACCATTCCATGGTAGGCTACGGGCTTAAAAATCAAGTCAATCTATGACTTGGGTGGGCCACACCATATACAACAATTGAAAGGGTTACCCTCCTATTAAAAAAATTCATAATCATTTATTGGGCCCTCCGAGATGTGGTTCAAAAATCTAGCCTATCCACTGTATGTGTCCTACTTGGATGAGGGGTTAGACCAAGTTTTAGCCCCATCCAAGACTCAGGTGGACCCCATCAAGTGCTTTTATATGTTTTAGGCATGTCTTCACATAGTTTTAGATGATATGGCCCACCTGAGTTCCGTATATGGCTGATTTTAGGGATATCCCATAACCTAAAGGAGACCCATCAAATGCACGGTGTTGATGTTCGACACACATCATGATGGGGCCCACACAGCTCGACCTTCATTTCCTATATATATATATATATATATATATATATATATATATATATATATATATATATATATATATATATATATATATAGAGAGAGAGAGAGAGAGAGAGAGGAATGCTCACCTGCACACCTTCTTACCTGAGCACCCGTGGACACGTTTGCACATGTGTCTTAAGCACAGAATCTGAACGGTCAATGTGATGCAGCACCCCTTAAAACCTCGTAGCCCAACTTTCAGTCCGATACAAAACTCTGGTGGGCCATGGCAACATTAAATAGTTTCCTTCCTTGATTTGCATTTCTCTTTGCCCTGGCCCACCGAGTTTTGGATCAGACTGAAAATTAAGCCCATGTAGTTTCAAGGGGTGCAGCATCACGTGGACTGTTCAAATTTTGTGTCTAAGACATGTGTGCACAAGGTGCGCCTCTCTCTCTCTCTCTCTCTCTCTCTCTCTCTCTCTCTCTCTCTCTCTCTCTCTCTCTCTCTCTATATATATATATATATATATATATATATAATCTTGTTTTTTTTTATATAGAAAAAAAAAAGAAAAAGAAAAATCTAATTCATCGTTTCACAATCTAATTGTTCCATCAAGATTAATTTTTATTCAAATATTATTTTTTTAAAAATGAATCAGGCCCATCGTATCACAATCTAACCATCCATTCTGTCAATTTATGTATTTGTTGATGTATTTGATATATATGACTACTTTGGAGGGATAAAGCATATACAAAGCATTTATATAACACTTCCAGAATCACACATGGTGGACCAAGCATGATGAATGACCTGCATCAATATGGGCACCACATAATGGACAGTCACATCAAAGGTCAGCCCCTAATGATGAATGGTCTACATCCAAGGCGGGCCCACATAATGGACGACCCACTTCAAAGGTTGGGTCCACACAATGAATGGTACACATCAAAGGTATGCTTCACATGATGGACGATCCACATACAATATCCGATGTGATGAATGGCCCACATCAAGGTGAGAGGCACGAAGGAATGTGCTTGTTTGAGATGGGAGTTATTGCAATTTTTTAAAATGATAGCAACCGATCTTTTAAAAAATAATAATAATAATAATAATTTACAAAAAAAAAAAAAAAAAAAAAAACTCGTTTGAATGCTTACCATGCTTATTTCAAATGAGTGCTTTTTTCGATTTTAAAAATGTGATTTTACCAAACTGGCTTATTATAAACAACAAGAAGAACAAAGAGTCTTATTAAGGCTTCGATCCAAATTTTAAGCTTGCTAGCTGGGGTTAGGACTAATTATCAGGCCTGACAAATAAATGGTCCTGGCCGGAAAGATTTCCCCACCAAGCCTGCAGTGGTCCAACTTTCAAAGCTCATAGGCTTGGTCCACCAATAAATGTTAGATCCAAATACAAATGTCCTGGGTTCAGGTTGACCTCAACCCAGACTATGCCCACCCTTGACAGCCTCCAATATCAGTCGTAGGTTTTGTTGTACTAGTTGCGTGGCCAAATGATAGATGATATATTGCACCATCCACACTATTGCTCAGATCTTGAATGAACCCTGCCTCTATGACATAAGAATTCCGAGTCTTCATTTTTTTACGGTTATTCCAAAGAGGGAAATCCTTTGCAATTAACAACCTGAGATTTTTCAAATATATGCTTCTTGATAGAGGTGGGCACGGGATAACTTGATCCGGCTAACTTGACTCATCCAACTCGTTCCGATCTAACTCGACCCGAACCGAATGGGTGAGTCGGCCCGAACCAAGTAAGCTTCGCCCAATCCGAACTCAAACCGAGTCAAGTTCGAGTTACCTAGTAACTTGACCCGAAACTCGATCCGGTTAGACTCGACTTGACCCGACTCTCTAACCCTACCCCGACCCAATCCCAACCTCTCTCTCTCTCTCCCTCCCTCATCCTCCTCTTCCAAGCCTAGCAACCACCCCCACCATCACCCTGCTCTCTCCTCTCCACTCCCTCCCTGCCTCATCTCTCAATCCGACTCGGTGCCAACTCGACCCGACTTAGTACTTCTGACCGGATCGGACTCGGTCCGGATCAGTCCAGACCAGACCGAACTCGCATCGAGTCAAGCATGCTGGACTCGGTATCGAGTCGGATCGAGTTCAGGTCAGGCCTATTTCAAAACTGGATTGAGTCCCTAACTCGGTCCAACTCGACTCAATGCCCAGCTCTACTTTTTGAGCCTTGGCAAGTTGAGTTTCATTTTGGGTGATTTGCTAATTGAAAATTCTAATAATCTGGGACCCACCCACCAATTCCACCCGCAACAGCAGAATCTCTGCCAACAAGATTGCTCACCATCTGTGGCCTTTACAAGTCAAATGTCTCATCATCTAATAACCAAAGGGGAAAAAAATTTTCAAAGATATATTATCCACAATCATTAAACGCTTGAATAAATTAGAGTTTCAAACGCAGGCAGGGAACTCAGTTCAAAAATCCAAGCAAGGTGGAAAACCATCCAAGGAATACATATGTACAATTATCCAATACATTGAGCCGATAGAAACTATATACTCTCTACGAACTGCGCCAGGACAGCAGACGATTTGATTGGTTCACAGCATTTCCATTCCACATCAACAAAAAGCATAACAGAAGCTAAACAATACTGGGAATATGAGATTCCCAGTCTAGAAATTCAATTGAGCCTCGCCCAACTAACATTGTTATCAAGAATCTCCAGGAGGTTGAAAAGAAAGATCACCTAATTGAGCAGCTTGCGGCTGCTGCAATGACTTCACGTATGTAGTATTCCTGTGGAACTGGAAAAGATGCAAGTCCCCTTCGAAAATTGCTGACAAAGAAAGAAATTTTATTTTATTTTTGTTATTGAAATATAAAGCACGCACATGCAGGTGCATTTTGCATGTCGTTTGTAACTGTACATCCACAAGCGAAAGTACAATTGTGCGGATGCAGCATAATGCATTCTCATATGTATGCTAAGTTGCTAAAAACTGTGAAAACAACTGCCCTGTTTGACTATGATTACTTACCGGGAAAAGAATCAATTGATTGTCAGTTTGAGATGCCATACGATGAACATCATCATGGCTTCCCATCACCACTTTTCAGCACCCATGCACCACCTCTAGAAAGACAGAGTTCAGCCATGACCTGCATAATAAATGACAAAATATAATTGAAAAAACGAAACCCCAAAGGTCATCCGTAGTAAAGAGTGCCGATTGTTGGCCTAAAATGGTCCAAGGTCCTATTTTTGAACAGCGAATCTCATGGCAACCACCCATACAAAATTTATCATTTGCACAGTCTGGACCCAGCTATTGGAGCCCCAACCTGTAGTATATAGCCCACAGACAGAGTAATGCAGCATTCACAGGATATTGATTCCAACAGCTTACATGAAGGTTAGTTCCATATAACCTTCCAAAAAAGAAAGAAAAAGAAAAACTAGTATCTCAAACATGAGACTTCAATGTTGGAAATGCAGGCTGTATGCCACTAAGCTACATGGTCAAAACCCAAATAACTGAAAATTCATTTGTTCAAAAGCATCATTTTGGATATCTATGTGGGTATGTTATGAGAGCTTAAGCAACAAGAACAGACTGTGATGGGGACATCACGCACACATGCACGCCTACCCTACGCACATACGTAAGGAGGAGGAGGGCCCTACCATCGATCTGGATCGATGACGACGTCCAGGGAAGGCCTCATAGTTAGAAGACTATGTTTTGGTTCCTTAGACTGGACCCTATCATCATGTGGATCCCACCATTGGATCTCATGATCGTGGCCCGCTACTCTAGATGATCTAGTACTTTGAGTTTTTCTTATTATTATTATTAGGAATATCATGGATAGTTTAGATTGTTTTGATTAGTTGTTATTTTTTATTACTTCGTCTCTAAGTAATAGGTGTGCACATAGTGCGGCTTTTGGAGTATAGGTTTTTCTTATAAATAGGCAATCCCTTGTAGGTTTTTTTTTCATTGAATATTATAAATAAAATTCAGAGTTTTCCTGCTTCTCTAATCGTCTAGGTTGTGGAAATCCAATTGAGTGCGAAGCCTTCCCTTCTTCGAAGGGCTAACTACCGTGGTGCGAAGCCACACCCCTCTCGAATCGCCCCCATCTCCTACCATCCATATTCTTCTTCTCTTACAGTCATTCCACCTACAAATCTATTGTTATTTTGCAGTCATTCCTTCTCTACAGCAGATTTCTGGAATCTGGCCCTGCAGGAGGGCTAAAACTTCGGCAGAGCACCACACACGGACTCGATGTCAGATCGGGCCGAAACTTGGGGGGTTTGTAGCCCAGTCCTAGCCGACCAGCCCTAAGGAGGGGGTTTTTGGGTTCGTGGGCCCCACACACGTGCAACCAGCCATCAACGCACGTGCGTCAAGCCTGGCCTGCTATTCACACACGCAGGTTGGCTTCAGGTTCACTCTCTCCTCTCTTTCACTCCCCTCTTACCTGATTTCCCTAACCCTAACCCTAGATTGTCCTAAATCCCCAAATTTTTATACCCTTTTCTTCAATCCTAGGGTTCCTCGAATTAAAACCTGTGAATCCCTTGGATTGGGGAAATATTTCTTTGCATGTATGGATAAATTTACTCTCCTTTGAACATTGTTTGGTGTATAACTTTAATTGATCTAGCCCTAGCATGTGTAGGCCTAGACCCGCATAGATTCCCCTTGTTGAATGCTTGACTTTATGTGGGATGTGGAATTTTGTGTGATTGTTTCTGAACTAATATGATCTAAAGCCTAGAATCTTGCATAGCATATTTAAATTTTCATGTCCTGCATCAGATTGGTATAAAAGGAAAGGAGAGGCAAGATAAATGAATGAAATTGTAGTTACCATGCTCAACATTTTACACAATTGGGAGGGAGAAACATAAAATCTTAAAGAAATTGATGATAATAGCATGTACAAATAACTTCTATGTAGAATATGTAAATTTGAACTGTTAATAAGCAAAAGGGAATTCTGTAAAGGGTTCATTACAAGTCAGTCCTGCTATCTCTTAAAGAATTTGTACTGGTTCGACACTAACCCCAAAGGGACTGATTCTTTCCCAAGTCTAAGCACCAGAGAATAAATGCCAAGATTATGGAGCTCAGCCGCAGCCATCTTCCATCCCGTGAGCTGAAGTAAAACGGGACATTCTTAGCGTTTCAAATGCACTTACTTTATCAAATGAGCATCCATTAGCTGGGATTTTCTGCGGGAGGCTGTTCTACATATTCTGAGCCTTTGTGTGGCCCATCAGACCATTAGAGAATTTCTTGTCATACTCGACCCCTGGTTGGACCCATTACAGAAATGGTCTGAATCACCAAACAGTGATCCCCACCTGTTGGCGATTTTGAAATACTTGAAACGTAAACTTTTTTTAAAAATTCCAAATTTTGAGTATCCTCATGTAGGTATAATCAAATTCTGAAAAAAAAAAAATCTACCACTAAGATGTTACCTCAAGTTTGTGTCCAATTGATCGTCTAATGATTGCCGATGCCGATTCTCTATTGTAGGAGATCTCTCCCCAATCTATACTAACAAAGAGATGAGGAGCATAGAGCTTAACACACCTACTGTAGGGATGATTGTCCACAGGGTGGACCCCACACATCAACCATGTGGTGGTGGATAGAGATGTCCCCTCTCTTCTTCTCTTACTCTAGATGCCGGGTGGTGGGGGTGTTCAAGCTCTCGGTAACTCTGCTTCAGATAGGATCTATCTAGATTTGGGGTTTCAGAGGGATTTACTTGTTATGATACTTCTCACATTGACAAATTTCAGGTCACTTTCCTAAAACAGGAAACCCCCTATGTTTCTTGTTCCAGATCGTGTGATCCAGATTATGGGTCATTTGCAATACAAATCGCTATTTTTAGTGACTTGAAATTATGATTCTAAATTCTTACTATTGATAAATACAATTTCACATTTACAATGTAGAGATTATATTTTTGTTTATTTAGGTTATAATATCACACTCAACATGCCAGGTATAGAATCATGACATCCATAATTTCATACATAAATGACGATGTGATTTCATATGTAAAACTATATTGCAAACACAGTGTATGGAGTGACACACACATGATCCTACCCATGGGATACCACATTTTGGAGGATGTGGCATACCGTGTATGTATTCCCCATACCACATACCCAAAGCAACCCATGATCCAGGTAACTTTGCTTCGGTATGCCCTACATCATCAAAAGTCTATAACACTGCTCATATACATACAAAATTGACCAAAATCCTTTCATTACTAGTGGCATCTACCGTTGGCCATAATCTTGTGCTAGCCCAAGAGATGGACCTTAACCATTGGATATCCATCAAGTCTGATAAAACCATTTTTAATAGTCAAAACAAAAGATCAATAGTTAAAAACATTCCAAAAAATATCTAAAACCTTTTAAGTGTCAAGCCTAACTTGAAAACCACTTGATGGATGGTTTAATTACCTAGATCTAAGCCACTAAAGAGTTCTCGAGTGAAATAGTGAGACCCATGTTAGAAGAGTGGGTCTTAATTGCATCCTAATGCATGCGTGTAACGACCCTGAATTTTAGTGCACTTAGAACTAAAATAAATAGTTAAATATTTTTATTTTTAATTAAGAAATAAAAACAAGTCAATAATTGAGTTGGCAGAGACACTCTGGGTTGAGAGAGAGGTCGAGGGATCGACTCTTGCCATTGCGACTCCCGATTACAAGTGAGGTAGGAGGATCGATTCCTGGAGCAATAATAATAACTTATCTAGAAAAGTCTTCTTTAAAAAAGGGATACGAAAGAGGTTTCCTGCAGAAGAAAAACAAAAGAGAGAAACTCCTCAAGAGAAGATTCTAGGAGGGCTTAAACAGGTAAGTTCACGATCATTGTATAGGTGCATAGAGAAATTTTAACAAAGAGATGATTTATAATTCCAAATCTGGGCAATAGTATTTTAGGAAAAGATTTAATTGCATTTCATATTAATCAAGTGGTGATCGCGATCGGATAGATCAGATCAAATCCCCACTACGTATGCTCATTTTGGGATAGATCTAAATTGTTATCCAGAGAGTGGGTGGATTTGACCGTTGATGGGGCCATAAGAATGAAAGGTTAGGATCGTGCCTATTATACTTTGAATAAGTTTTTTTTGGAAACATAAATGGCCTGGATCTAAGCGATCTATTAACCCATTCTAATATGAGATTTTTGTGATGTCAATGGATGGCTTAGATCTGTCCTATGTGATCAGTGGATCATTTAAAAATAACAGGACGATAAAAGCGCTTAGTTGATTAAGTGGACCCCACATGATAAGATGACTAACTATAAGTATGCAATCTAAAAGAATTCAGAATCTAACGATTGAATTCTACGTGTGGGATGTTCGAATTGAAAATTTATTAACCAAAGGTGAATTAATCAAATAAGTTAAAAAGATGCAAATAAGGAGCTAATTGAGCTATGTAATTACGTAATTGATAATTGATTGATCTCGAGGTAAGATTTCGGAATCCACATCACCAGATTTCAGGTGAGTGATCCCAACATGTTTTCTCTTCATTGTGATTAAATTAGTCATATGATTGTTTTTGCTGATTGTGATTCCTTGTGTTGAATGCTTGTTTGCTTAAAATTAAAATGATATATACCGCTATATATGTGACAATTGTGAACATGATGCATTAATCATTCTTATGCATCCATGTCATGCATCACATAACTGCTCTAAATACCTGGAGGCACTCCCTGGATGACCTATAGGTACTTATAGTATCGGGTGACCTAGGGGACCATCCCTGGATGCCCACAATATGTGAAAGCCTACCAAGATGATGGAAGCCTACGCCAAAAGGGGAGAGATGCGGGTTGATGGGATCTAACTCAAGCAAATGGACTAATCAACCCACTTGATGCATTCACGCATCCATGCATCTCATGACATTCATGCATTTCTATTTTAATTATAATGTGCATGAACCATGATGGGTTCACTCACTGGGCCTGGCCAGTTGATGTTTTATTGATGGAAAAACCGTACGGATTTAGTGGATGATGAAACAACTGCTCAAGTTTTAGGGCAAGAAAGTCAACCAGTAGACGATTCACAAGGGCCATGGCCCTATCTTGATGAAGACGAGTTGAATATGTTAAATCACTAACATATATAGTTCAACTCATGCTATTCATTTAATTATGTCTTTGAGCAAATTTTAAGTTGAGTAACTAAAAGTTATAAATAGTTAAAGCTTTTGTTAGTAAATGGTTTAATAGAGCCCCCAATGGGTGGGTTGTGGTACCATGCTTAACTTTTGTGAATGTTACCAATATGCGGATTGAATGCCCATAAATGATCGTGATGGTGGATATATGTGTATGCGATTGAAATAAATGAATGTAAGATGTTTTGCTGAAGGTTTGAGTTTGGAAACTTAGTGTACATTTTAACTAACCCTCTAAAAAGCAGTATAAAGGAATGGTTTTAATACACATGGTGTACAAGTCATGTGCCATAACTCGGGTCTTCGAGGCGTGACGCGCCTAACCAGTGTTCGAAGTATCGGTATTGCTACAAGTTTCGCTAGCCGGGGATACGGAAACAATATCGATATCACTGATAACCGCAAATGCAAGGAAACATGAGAAAATGGTGGAAATTTTTTGTAAAACTTCAAGAGATGCTAAAGTACACATATTTGCATGTTTAGGAATAAAAAGAAATTGCAAAAAGAATGCATACATAATAAGTTTCCATTTAATAGGGGGCTTAAAAGCATGTGTTGTTGTAAGAAATCAGCCCAATCAGCCCAACCATCCCATCTATCCATCCCACCTTCTATCCAAATATCCATCAGTATTTCAGAATATCGACAACACAATATATTTCGCCAAGAAATCGTTGACAATTGAAAAGGAAATGAAAGAATTTGGTCTCGATATCACCCATGTTGCGTTAATGATAATATTGTCGACAATTAATTACTGCATACAACCATGCCCATAAAAATTTTAAATGGAATTTTTTTAATAAACATTTTTTTTTGTTACTATTGAAATATCGTCGATACACTGGCGATACAAGAGACACATGGAATTTACATAGTCGAAAATATTGGCGATACATTGGAGATATCGATACATTGGCGATATAAGCAACACCTAGAATTTACACAGTTGGAAACATAGGTGATATATTGGCTATATCGGTACATTGGTGATGCTTAGCGATACATTGCTGATACCTAGAATTTCTGATACTACCGGTCTTATCGGTATCGCTACCATTGTTATCAGTATCACTGAGCTTGAGATAAAGATAATATCAAAGATAATTTGAACAATGCACCTAACCACAATATGTCAATCACAAATGTCACCTCATAAGATGAGCAAAAGCACACAACACTAGGATCTTCAAACTCTCATAAGTCCGCATATCTAAGGATTAGTTAAAGCAAGTACATGATCAAGTCAACCCAATGCAAACTTGATGGGCCTCTAAGATTAGAGACTTGATGCTATCCTCGAATGCAAGTATCCAATCAAACTTAAACACTAGGATCTTCAAGCATAGTAAACACTCACACTCCTGTGTGGGTAGGGAAAGGCACCAATAGCACGATGGTGGAGACTGTCCATCCAAAGTCATTGTTGGTTACCAACACACAGGATGACCACAAAATATGATCATGGGTAAGCCAATCCAGCTAAAGTGGTCATGAATATCTCAGAAACTCTCCCTTACCCAGTGACTACTGTGTCTAAACTCATCTTACCCTAGGGCAACCAAAGGAATCCCTCTGTAACCCACCTGATCAGAAACATTGAAGTTTCTCACACATTAATTATGACATTCACACTATATACCCAAACATAGGTGGCCATCTAGATCGATGATCATAGTTAGCATTTGTTTTTCAAGGCACACAATAACAACATTCTCCCACTCGCCCTAAAGCCAATAATGCTCAAGATAAACGCTTAAGAATACACGTCCAGTCAAGACTGCATCTAGTAGCAAGATATCAAGAGGATTTAAACCAATCATAAGAAAACTCAAAGTTCATCAATGAACCTTCTAATTGAAAATGATATCAATGTCCAAGACCATACAAAAACCATGAATCAGGATCACCATGTATGATATGCACAAAACATGTTATCTGAAAGTATCAGCAATAAAGAAAGATAATCCCAATTTCTGTCTTTTTACAGAATATAGCATCCGCATATACACAATGTGGATCACAGAGCCTGTAAACCATGATAATCCTCATACTAGTCATCCAAAACTCATCAGTTATGGTATGGCTTTCTTTTCGCCCATTGCATAAGACACCCAATCTCGCCCACCAATGCAGGCACTTTATATTTTTAGTGCTCCCTTCAGCATTATTGCGAGGAAACCTCCACTTCCATTTACACAAAGGAATATACATTCAACAGTGATTAGATCAAAACATGCCACTAAGGCGAACTCCCCTTGCTCTTGTAAAAAGTGAAATATAATGATGAGGCCATTCGATGGTATCATCTACGAGAAACCACAAGTCTATCAATGTTCATAGGAGATAGATGGTCATACCATTACCACATCCTTTAACACACTAAGACTGTGAAACACATCCCATGCACTCCTAAAGACAATGGGGAAGATAAAAAGATTAGCATCCATGTTAATCACAGTCCATATCCACAAGGAATCATGACGATATTCACAAGAGGTCGCTTTAGAGGTTTTATGCAAGGAGCAAAATGACATGGAGCATAGCTATGCTTACCAAGGACCCGGCAGAGTGTTTTATGAAACAATGATTGGAATTTCTAAGATTCTTTATCATCTAGGATATCATGCAAACTTAACCACGTTAAAACACCCATCCATAAAAGATCCCTTATCTTAGAAAAGAATCTTATTAAGACAATATACTTATCCTATGAAAGAATCTTATCAAGATAATACACTATCATTTCATTCTATTCTTCTAAACCACAAAAAGATATCCAAGGCATAATCGTATCCTCGTGATCCAAGGATGAGTGTCCATAATGACTGGTAGTTAACAAATCCTCCACTAAAGAGAGAATCTTGAACTAACAGCTATGGCCTTTTGTTCTTGTTGTGATAATCTTAGAGCCACATATAAGGTGAGAAATCCAGTCTTTCAATGACAAAAAAAGAGCTTGAGTATCATTTAATTGGTGAGAAAGCTACTTCAAGGCAAATTCAGGACATATTTGTTCCTTCCTCTTAGCAGTTGATTGATATTTCCAAATTGTCATCACTAGCCCTACATTACATGCAAGGGTTTCAACAATGGCAATGGCCGGCTGTTGGACCATTAGGTTATGGCCTTTAAAATACTAGAAATTTTCAGAAAATGAGAGAATTCCAAATGTACAAGCCTTTTTTGCTTTGAACATGTTTATGTTATTGCAACGAGCCATTCTTTGGTAAGAATGTTGTCTTGGGCTACCTAATGATATTATTAACCTAAGAGGCTTAGACTGACTTTAAAAACTATGCTAATTATTGTAAATATCTAATATCAATTATTCAATAAAAAATAGATTATGTAAGTATGAATCTAATGATGCATCAATTATATATTTATATTTATATAACCATTTTACTATAGAAAACCAGAGTATAGGTCCATAAAATTAATGTATGAACTATGCAATGAAAATCTATCATTACTCACCCCATAAAATGACCTAAAATTACCAAAAATACCAGAGAGAGAGAGAGAGAGAGAGAGAGAGAGAGAGAGAGAGAGAGAGAGAGAGAGATGAAAAACAATGATTTAGTACATGCATGTGTAGATCTAAACTCCACATGTATATTTGAACAATCTACACGCCATATATTCTACAAAAAAAAAAAAAATTGAAATTGATGGAAATTATATAAAAACCAGCAAAAATACAAAAAATAAATGAAAATTTATACAAACATGGACAAATCGAACACAAATCTAGCAAGATTTGGTTGATTTGGCAATATAATATTAAATTGGAAAAAAAAAATGTAAATTTACCCTTTTTCTTCTATTTTTTCCCAAATTCAACCTCAAATCTTCGATTCTTCAAACATGGCTTAAATCTTGTGTTTTTATCTTCAAAAATTACACAAATCTAGCCGAAAATGGGTTAAAAAGTAGTCTCAAGAAGCAAAGAAGTCAAAAAGAGAAAGAAATTTTGGGAAATATGAAAAACAAGCTCAAAAGGAGGACTTGTATACACATAACAGCCTATGTCGTGATGCATGGTCATAACAGACTGTTATGGTCTGAAATCTTTAACACGGGCCGCCACGACCCCAAAGTGCATAACGGCCCACGTCATTACCGTTACGTAGCCGTTTGTATACCCCAATTATATGCATAATAGCTGGAATGACCGCCAATTTAACTAAGCGCTAGAGGTGTTGAAGCAACACATTTTTTATGTAAATGTCTCTCTTCATCATGATTGGCAGCTCATCAGATACGGGAAGTGTTTTTTTGAAAGGTAACACTGGATCACTCACACAGACTACATTGTCTCCACCAGCTCATCTAACGAGTGGGAGACTCAGATATGGGAAGTTATGTACCAAAAATAATGATATCTCTAATTATAGCACCTTTGGGATGTAAAGAGATACTCTTCTCACCATCCCCATAGTATATGAGACAAATGTATGCATTTTGAATAGGGTTGTATTCTGTGGCTATGATTTTAACACTTGACTTTTCATTCCACCAGCAACTGATTTCCTGGGGCAATTTAGGTGAGATGCAATGTAGACCCAAATTCCTATTCACTTGTGGGATCCACAGCTCCTCTCTTCTCAAGAATCCATACATACCTTATCGATGTATGGACATCTATCCCTCAAACAGAAGTTTAGGTTCAGCCGTATGTAACAAACTAAGCGTTTAGCCTTCCGCGAATATAGTATGGTGAGTGTTAAGAAATAGTGGTGTAATTACATGAGCGTACTCTTGTAATTTCTATGTACTATCAGGGTATTCTTGTGATCTATGTAAATCATTTGGATAGATCTCTACATATAAGCTTGGGAATATTTACAAAATCTTCCTAAATGGAGTCGAGAAGACCATAAGTATGATACCTTTGCATTCATTCCATTCATTCGACAAAAAAGAAAAAGGAAAATACAATTCCCATGCTTCAAGGTTCTTTTCAAGTCTTTATCAAGTAGCATGCAAGGACCTAGTTCACACAGAGAACTCCCATAGGACAATACCATGAGAATTTAATTTACGATCTAATAGTTGAGAGGAAATTGTTAACAGACTCAGGAGGGTTATATTTAAGATCCTTCCAAAACTTCCTACTGCTCAATCATAGTGTTTATGCTGAATCAATGCAGTGGCCACACACTTCTACAAGCATAAACCGTGCAGAACATTATAGTGTGCCAGCTGGCACTTTATAAAACTGGATTCTATATTTTTTTTTAAATGCTGCTGTAGGAAAATCATCGAAGTTACATAAAAAACTAAATCATTTTCCTCCCTGACCTGATTATATTCAGATGGAGAAATTTCCCTTTTAAGTTTGATCCTAGCAGCTTCAACAATATCTGCCTTCTTCAGCCTTCCATTGGGTTCCTTGCCCATGAAAAGATTAATGACAACATTCCTGTTCAAGAAAAAATAACACAGTTAAATGTAATCATCATCATTAAATTAGCCTTTTTTCCAACTAATTGGGTTCCACCATCACAGTTTAATGTAAAGGATGATTAAATGTGCATAGTGGCGGTAATGAATTCAAGTAACCTCAGTGGATCGATCGTTGGAATGCCCAGCGACTTCAAAACGTAGACACCATGAATATTAATAGCAACTTTACTTATAACAGGGTGGAGCTGAGGCAGTGGAGCATTGGCACCATGGGCTGCAGCTACAGCTACTCTAGGATCTGCTTTCGGATGAATAGATTTGGAAACTGCCATATCCCGTAAACCTTGGGAAATCAGTTGCAAGCTGCCAGTACACAATATACGTGCCACATTAGCTTCTATAACAGCATCACACAACTAGAAAGAGATTTCATATATGTAAAAATTTGGAGGTTTGGAGGTAGATCTAGAGTCTAGAGGCCTAAAAATTGGTGAAATAAAGACCAAGTATTGGAATGCAACTGTAAAAGGAATAGTAATAGAGGCAAGGCTTTACTTCAAATTTTATGGCCAAAAGAGTCAAAAAGATTTGTTTCATTTCCTCAGCTCTATTGTCCAAAATGGAGGTAATAATGAGGATGTTTCCAACTGAATCAGAAGGCAGGTGGACAAAGTGGAAATGTGTCTCTGGAGTGTTGGGTCATCACTGTATGCCACTGAAACTTAAAGCCTGTTTGGATTTGCTGAAATATAAATTAAGGACTTCGTTTTTGTAAATTTCCTGGGAATGTGGTTTCCATTTCACCAAATGCCCCACATGTGCAACCGTCCATCTCACATGTGCCAATGTGCCATTGAATATCATCAAATGCCCCACGTGCAACCGTCTCACACATGCAATGTGACAGATGTGCAACGTGTGCTACCATCCATCTTAATGCACCATACATGTAAGGTGTGCCAATGTCCCACATGTGCAACGTGTGCCACCATCCATCTTAAAGCACCATAGTTGTGCCATTGTGTCACATGCATAACATGTGCCACTAATGTGCCACACATCCCAATTTTCCATGGAGACCATCATCTTCAAGTACTCCTCGTATGCAACATGTGCCACCGCCCATCGAAGTGCTCCATGTGTCAATATGTCACATGCCCCACTGTGCCACATGTGCAACATGCGTTGCCTTCATCTTCATGCAATCCACGTGCTAAATTGCCACATATACAGACCTCCTTTGTCAAGTGCTCCATGTGTGCCGCATGTGCCCATGTGTGACAAGTGTAACATGTGCCACCGACCATCTCAAGCACCCCATATGCGCAAATGTGCCACTATCTATCTTAAAGCTCCCCACATGCCAATATGCTACATGTGCCACCATCCATCTTCAACCGCCTACTTGTGCAACTTGTGCCAATGTGAAAAAACTTGCAAAATGTGCCATTTGAAATTGCATGGATTGTCCAACATGGCATGCAGAAGCTTAGTAGAGCTTAGAATTACGGCTAAGTCCTAGACAGGGGTGAATAGGACCACTTAAAACATTATTTGCCTAATTAACTAACATACCAATTATAAACAATTAAGGCATAAGGGTTCAATTCTAATAGACTACAATTAATACAACTAATTAAGCAACGAGTTTAAGTGTTAGAGATGGTGATTTTGTGTGTGCTAACAAGTTAAAGTTAAGTACCTAGCATACAATCCAATTCAAGCATTCATATAATTCATAGAATTGCAAACATTAACAATTGCAAACACAATGATTTATGGTGGTTCAGCTAATTGCCTACTCCACTCCCAGTAGACGCTCTCTCCTCGAGTGTACCGGATTTCACTATCTCGAAGGTTTTAAATCAGGTTCACCTCTGACCTTTACAAGCGTACACTCCTGCTGGAAGCCTAAACTATTGAAATATTAAGTTAGTAGGGTCATTTATGTAAATATGATATTAGTGGGCTTATTTGCAAATATTGTATAACGTGGAACGTTATGATGTAATAAAGGAAAAAAACTACATATATATTGAATAAGATAAGAGACGTTCTCTCTCTCTTTCTCCAAACCCTCTCTCACATTTTTTCCTATCTCTCTCACATTCCTCTTTGGTTCTTTCATTCTTCATATACAAGGACTTACACACGTACATACCCGTATTGCTGGACCACGTATACACATGTGCTGGTGACGGTCCTACACAAAGACCTACAAGTGCTCACCCATGTTGGTGGCACACGTTTTCACCTATGCTAGTAGCTCTCGCGGAAACTTAGTTTTTATCGGCTAACCAACAACCACTATGGTCCTAATCCAAGGTCCTATGTATAATTCCATCGGAGGCTCCCACGGATACTAACACGTAGGCACCCAAACCCGGTGGCGGTCCTACACAAGAACCTACGTACACTCCCGCTAGAGACGGTCCTATACAGGGACCTATCGAGTTTAGGTCACAAACTCTATACTCAATCATACACAAGGAAAGAGTATATAGACTCGAAATTAACAACCTTGTCGAACTGAGCCCCATTTATGCATCTTGCTTGAGATGTTTGATCGATGTTCTCTAATGATTCAATTAGTTTCTCAATTGCTCCCACGATCGTTGATGTGGATGCTTCAACTCCTACGATCAATCGCCTTGCATTTGATGCTCCAATGAGGTGACCAAGGCAATGGGAAGATGTGGTAAACTCTCTTACAACTAATGGTTTAGTTGATTCCTTGTAGGGATTCACCTAGATGGGTATTCTAGAGGATATAGACAAGGATATACCTATAGGCTTGGTGTCTAATCTTTAGAAAATGGACGAGTCCATGTACATCTTCATAATGAAGCTTGAAATGCTCATTAGAGTGGTTAATCACATAGAAGATGACATGGAACTCTTTGGTTTGGAGTCTAGGAGAGGGATATTAAGTGGGGAACCACCTAGGCTCTACTTGCACCAAAAACCCATAAAAAGTCAAGGTCCGAATGCCCCTTTATAAAGAAATCAATTTGCAACGGTCAAAAAATGGGTATAAAATGACACCTTCGATCAATCAAGCAATGCCTTCGATTGATCGAACGCCCATTCGATATGATCGAAAAATTCCATAAATCAAACAATTAGCTTGTTGGACATTTTTTGCCATGTTCGATCGATCGAGCGTTGGAGCTTCGATCGATCGAGTCTCATCGACAGCCTACCAATAGGATGGAACTCCTATCAAAAGTCGTTGTTTGGGTTGTTTGTTTTACAACAACTTTACACCTCTTAAAAGCCTAACTAATCATATTCATTTAGAGCGTAAGGCTTGGGTAGATGAGTCTAAATGTTTTCTTATTAAGAGAATCATCTAGAGGTAGGTTGTTTGGGAATCTAAAGTGGTCTAGGGCTAGGTTTACCAAGGCACCTCATGATTTACCTGTTGTCTTTGACAATGGTGCTTCAAGTCTTCGAGTCTTTGGTCTTTAATGTCTTCCAATGGAGGCTCAACTGACTCAAAACACCCTAGCTCACGTCATTGACAAAACTGAGGCATTAACACCATTGTCTATCTTCAAGCAACACGTGCCAGTGTGTCACATGTGACACATGTGACAATAAAACATGTGCCAATGTGTCACATGCGGAAGTGCAACACATGTCACAATCCATCTTTAACGTCACACATGTGTCACCTTTTGTTTTCAAGTAAAACTTTCATATAAAAAAATTCATGTTTTCCAAACAACAAATTTGGAAAGGAAATTTTTCCAAGAAAATCTTGTTGAAAAAAAGTCAAGGAAAATGAACTTTCATTTCTCACAATAACCCAAAAACGTTGTTTACTAAGAAATTTTCTTTCCACCTTTTGTTTTTCCACCAATCCAAATAACCCCTAATGGAAAATTGTGAAGGTAGTAAGTCATTAGATAGGCTGCAATTCATAGTCAATGTTGAACAGTCAAAGACAACATGAGCAAAGGAGATTTGACTGTTGCAGAGATTAGAATGCTAAGATGGAAGCAGTCAAGCAGACTAGGAAGGATTTTTTATTTTTTTAGCTGATGTCAGAGTGTCCCTGCCCCTTTTGAGGTAAGACTATTCCCTGCAAATGCACGCAATCACCTACAAACCACATGCATTGGAAATTTCGATAAGAGGAAGGATAAAATTAACAACCAAATCACCCAAAGCAATCCAAGAGTGGTCACAATAAGAGATAACATGATGGAGAGCAAATTGAGATGGTTTGGTCAAGTACAACGAAAACTAGAGACTACTCCAATGAGGGGGACCTTCACTACAGTTGAAGAGCATAAAAAGAGGATGAGAGTTGGGTGTCAAAGGAATTGGATAGAGGTGGTGAGAAAGGATATCAAAAGGTTTTTCACTTGCTGAGGATAGCGCCTTGAATAGACAAATCAGCAATTAACGGCTTGTCAAGCTAGGCTCAAATAACTAGCACAAGGATATGAGAATGATGACAAAAACAACAATGATGACATAATAAATTGCATTCATGTTTATGCAAAAAAAAAAAAAAAAAAAGGAAAAGAGAGAGAAAAAGAAAAGGAAAAAACAACAACAATGAACGCCATGGAACTCCACGCAAAGTGCATTTTAACCTGATTTGATGAAAATTGTTGATGACATTTGTTCTGCTTGAAACATTTTGTAATTGAGTAAACATTTGAGTCTCAGGTAGTACAAGGAAATATCTCAATATATTGAAATGCTCAGCATTTACCAAAAGTTACTAATCTCAATAGTCTCAAATCGCAAACCTGGATAAAATGTTCAAGGCCTACTTTACACAAGTCTCCAAATTTTACCAAACATGATTTAGTAATGATAGTAGAAACCTATGGTACCAACAACAAGGTGTACTAAATTTGTCTTACACAAATGTGTGAAAGAAAACATGGAACGACTTTTGTTGGACTTTCAATGGCACAACTTTCAGCATTCCCAACTCATTAGGGAAGTGTGGTCACGGTTTCCTCATCGTTCTTAATTTTGGGTCATAGGTAACTAAAAATAGTTTTCCTTTCCTCGCTTTACTAGTTCAACTTCCGCTAAAACGAGGTCTCAAAAATATGCATGAAAAAAGCAGAAGTGTCAGGGGTCTGTTATCTCAACACTAACATGTTGAGAAGTGAAAGTAAACCACGGCGCCAAAATAACACACCATGCTCGAGAGGTCATGAAAATTTCGGGTACTAATGAAATTAAGAGAGTGATAGAGCAAAGAAAGGCATGAGACGATGTATCAGAAAATCACTTTGGATTCATGGTGGGAAGGTCGACCATTAAGGCTATTTTCCTACTTAGCCGATGGAGAAATATGGGGAGAGGAGGAATGATCTCAACATGGTCTTTATTGACTTAGAGAAAGCATATGATATGATCCCTAGAGAAATAATCTGGTGTCAAGAAAGGAGTTTCAAGAGGATATATTGATACGAGTAAGGATAAGTACGAGAAAGCAATAACATATGTGAGGACCACTAGCGGATTATTGCAGGCTTGCACCAAGGGCTGGCATTGAGCTTGTAGCTTTTGCATTGGTTATGGACAAGTAAATGATACATTTACAAGAAGAGGTCTCGTGGTGTTTATTGTTTGTAGATGACATATTTCGATTCACGAGATGGGGCAGGGGGTAAATGCAAAGATAATGGAGGAATGCTTTAGAATCTAAAGGTTCTAAAGTATTTGGACAAAAAACAAAGTACATGGAATGCAATTTTAGTACCAATAGGAGTCAAAACAATGAATTAGTTAAGATTGTTGACCAAGAAGTACCCCAATATGGCCATTTTTATTTCTTGGGTGAATAATTCATGTGAGTGGAGAGATTGAGAAGGATGTTACTTAAAGAACTAGGGTGGGTGGATGAAGTGGAGATCTGCTAATGGGAACATCACGCGCACACGCACGCCCCCTGCGCACGTACGCAAGGAGGAGGAGGGCCCCACCATCGATTTGAATCGATGACGACGTCCAGGGAGGGCCTCCTAGTTAGAGGACTGCGTTTTGGTTCGTTGGAGTGGACCCAATAGTTATGTGAATCCCACCATGGGTTCTCATGATCGTGACTCACTATTCTAATTAATCTAGTACTTTGGGTTTTGCTTATTATTGTTATTAGGAATATCATGGACGTTTTAAATTGCTTTTATTAATTGTTATTTTTTATTACTTCGTCTCCAAGTAATAGATTGCACACATGGCGCGAGTTTTGGGGTATAGGTTTTATTATAAATAGGCACCCCTTGTAGTATTTTTTTCTCAATAAAGATTAATAAAATTGTTGTGTTTTTCTGCTCTAAATTCTTTTGTGGTGATTCAATTAGGTGCGACACCCTCCCTTCCTCGAAGGGCTGACTACCGTGGTGCGAAGCCACACCTATCCCGATTCGCCCACACCTTCTTCCATCCATATTTTTGTTCTCCTACAATCATCTACGCTTTAAATTCATCCTCTATTGCAGCCGTTTTTCTCTCTACAACAAACTTCCAGAATTTGGCCCTGCAGGAAAGCTGAAACTTCGACGGAGCACCACGCACAAACCGTGCATCAGATCGAGCTGAGATTTGGAGTTTTGGTGTCCATCCCTAGCCGACCAAAGCCAAGGTGGCCTTTTTCTGAATAGTGGGCCCCACACACGTGCGGTCGGGATCACACGCACGTGCGTCTGGGCCATTGCTACTGTCCACATGTGCGGTACTTCTCTGGTTCATCTCTCTCCTCTCTTTCACTCCTCTTTCACCCAAAATCCCTAAACCTAACCCTAAATTACTCAAATCCTCAATTTTATGCCCTTTCTTCAACCTTAGGGTTCCCTGAATTGAAATTTCTGAATCCCTTGGATTTGGGGAATTATTTATGTGCATGTGCGGATGAATTTACCCTCCTTTGATTCTTGTTTGGTCTATAATTTTGATTGATCTGGCCCTAGCATGTGTAGGCCTGGATCCGCATAAGATTCCCCTTGATTGAGTGTTTGAACTTTTGTGTGGGATGTAGAATTTTGTATAATTGTTTCTGAACTAGTGTGATCTAAAGCCTGAAAATCTTGCACATCATACTTGAATTTCATGTCCTACATCTGCTTTATGGGACAGAGTTTTAGCTATAAGACTAGCCATGCTTTATGGAAAACATTTTGAGCAAGCAAGGAACAACATCTTCATAGGATGGAGAAGTTGAAATGAGGATGTTGAGATGGATAAGTGGCAATACAAGGATGGAGTTAGAAATGAACGCATCCAAGGAACTTAGGAGTAGTAGTAATAGGTAATAAGAGGATGAAAAGTAGACTTAGATGGTTTATCAATGTGCAATAGAAACCATCGCATTCAAAAATGGTCACATAGCAATTGTAACTGTCTTTACATAATGGTAACGGTCTAGGCTGTTTTGCGTTACGGGGTCATAACGGCCCGCGCCAAAAAATATTGGACCGTAATAGATGTAACGCCAAGTTTTCAATATCTATATTGTATCAGCTGATACAACAGTATCATATCCATACCAGCTTGATACCATACGTGATATGGGACCGAATCAGCATAGTTTTTTAAAAAATGGTTGTATCAACACCAATATGAGTTTGATACGAACCAATGCAGATCACAAACACTAGTGATCCCTAGTGTTTGTGATCTGCCTTGATCGAATAGTGGCCCACCTTCGAACACACTTGAGAACTGAAGAACATGATCGGCATGCTAGTTCGATTGCTGTCGCTGGTTCGTTTTGTCACTTGATATGGGCCATTCACTTTGGGTCATTAGAGAGCATTAATCGATGGTTATTGGTGATTGTTGTTGATTGGTAGTTGTCCATTCATCCGATGATTGCTATTGATTGGTTACTGTCCATTCATCACCAGTCAAGTCATCACTTGCTGTGGACCATTGTTATCTCTCACTCACTGCATTTTGTCCTTCTCGACCGGTTGGGTCATATTGTGGTTCATGTGTTTGCTGTGTTGTTGTCCTCCTATGTATATAGCTTGCTTATTATGGGCCTCTTTCATCATCCATGTGACAGTGCATCCATTCAAGTTTGCATCATTGCTTCTTCGGTTTAAATATTCAATTCATAATGGAGTCTAAATCAGACACCAAAACCGACACTCAGCAAATCTCACCAGTTAAGCTACATGGGTTGAAAATTACTTGCCCCAGGCTCAATCTGTCAAATTTTTCTGAGGCACGTGACAGGAAGTAGTCTGGGAGAAGATTTAGAGACATTCGCAATGGAAAGAAGACAATTGTCAAGTGATGAGTTGGCTCTTCCATGGTATGGAGAAAATTGTCTACTATAACATGATATATGGTGATAACGCCAAAGAAATTTGGGATACCCTCCAACAATTGTACAAAAATGAAACGAATATCCAATGTATATATGACACATTCAAGGCGTTTCCAACAATCTAATGAGGGAACATTTCGCTAGATTTTGAGGTCTGTGTGATGAATGAAAGCTTCACCATCCATTCACACAGGACATTGCGTAGCAACAATGTCAAAGAGTAGATATTTATGTAACATCGTTCCTTGCCACCATCCGGCCATACTTGGAACCTGTCAAGGCCCAGCTTCTTGGAAGTAAGTGGGTTCCATCTCTGTCTGATGTGTTCGCTTGGGGTGTTATGTGTATCACCTCCTCCATCATCCACCACCTGTTCTCACTCTGGAGAGAGTACCGCTTCTCTTTCTAACATGGGCAGTAACACACGTGGTGGATAACCGCCATGGCGTGGTGGCCGAACAAGAGGAAGAGGTCGTGGTCAAGTATCCTCAAAATGATAACAACAGAGTCATATGGCCGGCAACGTCTCTGTATTTACTGCAAGAAAACTAATCATACTGTTGACAAGTGATAGGATCTTTTTCGGAAAAATGGACGTCCATAAGCCCATCATGCCCCCCTTCAATTAGCAAACATCAGTCAAGAGCAAGTGATTCCGTCATGCTTTCCCTGTGCAGACTTTGAGAAATTTCTTGCCAAGATCATTGTGACAGACTCTCCATCCACTGCCTCCACCTCTCTTGCCAATTCAGGTACCACCATCACTGCATTCTCTGGTTCATCACTTGGTGATTAACTCAAGTGCCACTGATCATATGACAGGTAACTTGAACCTTCTATCATCCTTAGATACCTCGGCTCATTGCTCTCTTGTATCTCTAGCCGATGGAACATTCTCCACTGTCTTTAGCAAAGGGAATAACCCTCTTAGAACAAACATTGGTCTTCCCTCCGTTCTTTACATCGCTAAATTCCCTCTTAGTTTACTTTCCGTTAGTCAACAAACAAAATACTTAAACTGATTCATTACCTTTTATCAATCCCATTGTGTGTTTCAGGACATCAAAATTCGGGCGACAATTGGCGGGGAACATGACCTGTGAGGCTTGTACTACTTTGAACCTGGTGAATCGGCCTCTATTGCCGAAGACAACACTTCTTGGACGTTTGTTGAATAAAATGTGAAGCCTATCAATTGGCCAAACTCACTAGCTCTAGCTATGTTCCTAAATTGGATAATCGTAACTTTGTTTCTTTTGAATTAATTCATCCTGATGTGTGGGGTCCAACTGATGCAAGACGATGGAAACTAACCTAGGATGCAAGATGAGAGATCAATTATGCATGAATTTCAGCAATCAACATATAAAATCAAACATATCCACATAATAGATTCGAAAATTCAGCTTTGTAACATACAGGTCCTATGTTATCACATATGGGGTACACGAAAATATAAAATAATTCAAGAGTGATCTACTTAGAAGTAGGGACTTCCAATCTAGCGTGGGTAGTGCAACAACCACGTGAATAGATAATGACTCAAATAAAATTCTGGTTTGAGAAAGGTTTTATAAAAATTTAGATTTATGTTAGGGTTTTAGGTTCACAACTTGAGATTTGGGAATTGGGGTTCTAGGGATTAAAGGGTATAGGGATGATGTAGGGTTAGAAAAGGATCAAGGATGGAAAGGATACAAAATGGGGCCCACACGTGAAAGCTGTACGATGCACATGCGTGTGTGTGTGCGCGCGTGCGTGCATGTGTATGTGCGGGCAGCACACGTGGATGGGTAGGGATAAAGAAGAAAATGGATGGATTGGGTTAGGGTTTTGACGGGTTTAGAAAGGTTGTAAGGGAAGGGAAATGAGGAGGGAAAGAGAAGAAAAGGAATACCTTGTTGGATAATAGAAAGAGAAAGAATGCACCTTGAAAAATCCACTACCAAACAAGCCTTTACCCTTCCACAATTTAATTGGAAGGGAGGGTTTCTCACAAACCCTAAAAACAAATAGGAAAAAATACATTAACACAAGATCGAGCCCAGCTCTTTTGTCTGTCTTTTCAATCCCCCCCCCCCCCCCCCATGCTTAATGCTTTTATAATAAAATATCAAGATAATTACAACTATGTGACATACTTATGAAATAGCCCATCATCCAAAATAAGGAAACTAAAACACTTATTATCAATCTCAACCGTCAAATAAATCCTAAGAAAAAAAAAAACATAATGGAAGTCGATTGCCCGATCAGAGTCCAAGGGGCCCAGACATAGAAGATCTGATGACCTGATGGCCTAATCGACCAGACGCAACGGTCGAACCAACACGAAATAAAACTATGTGACTAAAACGATCTAATAAACAACACATGTGCATCATCCCAAAGTTGGGTCTTCCTAACGCACGTCCAATGCATGTGGGGTCTTCAAAATGGCTCGGCAGGGCCCTTCTGGAACTCATCTCCCATCCACAAAGAGAGTTGCGCTAATGTAGGTGGTCTCTTCTGTCTCTGGTACACTCGAGTAGGTCCTCTAATGTCCCCATCAATTCTCTCCGGCTAAGAAGAATTCACCATTAGCGAAGTAAAGCTATGGTAACGTTTGAAAAGGTCGGGATCAATGCGTTGGAACTTTGCCTCAGTAATTCAGATGTTGTCTGACTCTGGCATGTTCTTCCACGTCACAAGGTATTTCTGATACCCTCCATGGCGGGTAGAGACCGCTTGGTAGTCCAGAACATTCTCGATCACTTCTTTCCGACCAGGTAATGATGGAAGAGGCAATGGGTGGGAAGTAAAGTCCGATAAAGGTCATAGATGGGGATGGGGTCAAGGGCACCATCATCCGTGATAGGAGAAAGGTTTGCGGGAGGGCTAGAAGATGGATGTGTGGGTCTGTCACAAGGTCCTCCACGTTGAATATTGCACTAATACCCATGTCAAGTGGAAGATTTACCACATACGCATTAAGGCCCACTCATGTCAAATTTTTATATAGACCTGCACTGCGAGCATGTAATTTCCTCATGGTTCTCTGTGGGAATCGTTTGGGCCTAATGCGGACCATAACATGTCCTACGATATGAATCTGCATAGATTTTACAATGTTGATTACTAGCATTAATGCGCTTCTTGATATTACTATGAAGTCATGAATATGCCATACAGATGCTTCTACGGACTCAGATGGCCTATATGAAACGGACATGGGTATGAGATTTATAAGCGTTCTAGGCTTGTACCCAAATACTATCTCGAATGGACTCATTCCTGTGGACCTATTGATGGAATTGTTGTATGCAAACTCGGCTACGGACAAAACCGCATCCCAGGTCCTAATATAGTCTCCCACCAAACATCGTATCAAATTCCCTAAGCTTCAATTAACAACCTCCGTCTGACCATCATTTTGAGGATGGTATGCCGAAGAGAACTACAACTTAGTTCTCATTATGAATTGCAACTTAGTTCTCATCATGTGCCATAGAGTTTTCCAAAAATAACTCATAAACCACACATCTCGATTTGATACAATGGTCTTCAGCAAACCATGCAGATGAACTCCCTCCCCAAAGAATATCTTATCCACGTTAGTGGCATCAGACGTTTTAGAACACGCGAGAAAGTGAGCCATTTTCGAAAAATGGTCCACAATTACAAAAATGGAATCGTGCCTTTTAATCGTCTTGAGGAGCTCAAGCACGAAATCCATGCTAGTATCAACCCAGGGGGTGTGGGGGGCTAACAAAGGTGTATATAAATCGGTGTTCTGCTTCCTTTGCTTTGCCAATTGACAAGTCCTACATTGCCTTATAATGTTAGCCACTTCTCGCTTGAGACTTGGCCAATACAAGTGCTCCTCTACAAGGGCAATAGTCTTGTCACACCCAAAATGACCAGCTATCCCTCCAGCATGAGCTCCCATACAAGAAAGTCACGAAGGAGCATACGAGGTATACACAATCTATCACCTCTAAACAAGAACTCACTGACCAGGACAAACTCACTACTACCCGTAGACTAACCATCTAACAACGATACATACACCTCTCCAAAATCTGGGCAACTAGGATAATCTTCATTTAAACACTCAAACCCAATGACTTCGATGCTCATGGAGTGGAGTAACGCAATGCATCGGCAAGTTTATTCCCAACCCTGGCCTTATGCTTGAACACAAAAGTGTACTCCTGGAGAAATTGGAGCCACTTGGCATGCCTTGGGTTCAACTTCTTTTGTGAGTTGAAATAGCACAAAGCCTCATGGTCAGAGAATAAGACGAACTCCTACGATAATAGATAATGTCGCCAATGACGCAAGTACTGCACTACAGCATAGAATTCCTTATCATATGTAGAATACTTTTGCTTCGCTTCATTCAGTTTTTCGCTAAAGAAAGCGACAAGGTGCCCTTCCTGACTAAGCACTCCACCTATACCTACAGTCGCATCCCAAGCGACCTCAAAAACCTTAAAAAAATCTGGAAGTCGCATGACAGCAGCTTCGGTCATCTTGACCTTAATCTCCTTGAATGCCCTAGAGGCTGCTTTAGTCCATAGGAAATCTCCTTTTTTGATGCAATCGATAATGGGAGCTATGATGGAACTAAACCCTCTAATGAATTGTTTATAAAAGGTGGCTAAGCCATTAAATCTACGCACATCATGAATAGTATGCGGCTCAGGCCAATTGACTATGGCCTTGACTTTCTCTGGATCCATAGACATGCCCTCCGATGACATGATAAAAACTAAGACAATGAGACTACTAGACAAAAATGAACACTTCTTGAGGTTGGCATATAACTTCACTGCCCTAAGGATCTCACACACTTGCCTCAGATGGTGGAGGTGTTGTTCCTTAGTCATGGTATAAATATGGATGTCGTCAAAGTATACGACTAGGAACTTCCTTATGAAGGGTCTCAACACCTGTGTCATGACCTGCATGCACTTGGGCCATTGGTCAGCCCAAAAGGCATGACTAGCCACTCGTACAGCACATCCTTCATCTTGAAGACCATTTTTCACTCATCACCTAGGCGAATACGGATCTGGTAATACCCACTTTTGAGGTTTATATTGGAGAAAATTGTGGCATTGGCCATCATGTTGAACATACTATCAAGACGTGGTATAGGGAACCAGTACTTACCGGTAATCTTGTTTATGGCTCTGTTATCCACACACATACGCCACGTGCCATCCTTCTTGGACGTCAGAAGGGCAGGAACGGCACATGGACTCATGCTCTCCTGAATAAACCATTTCCTAAGAAGCTCATCAACTTGCTTCTTGAGTTTTGCATGCTCCGTGAGGTTCATTCTGTAATGAGGAAGGTTTGGGAGAGTCGACCCGGGGATAAGATCAATGGCATAATAGATGTCTCTCATAGGTGGCAGCTCATCCGAGAAGTCGTCAGAAAAGACATCATTGAACTCATCCATCACCGAAATCACCTCACTAGGCAACTCTACACCAACCTGGGGGGTAGCCTCTCTAGTCACGAGGGCATACACCTCTGAATCCTCCCTAGTCTCTCTTTAAAATTCTTCTGCATTAATGATGTGAAGAGACTTAGTTTTGGACTTCCTCGAAGTTCCAAGATCACCCTTCTTGGTGGTCTCCTGCTTTTCCGATATACTCTTGGATGAAAAAGGACTCAATCTAATTTTCTTGCCCTCAAACATGAATATACAAATATTCAAGCGATTGAATATTGTAACGTCCAAGTCAGATAACCAAGGCCTATCCAAGATGATGTGGTCGACATCCATGGGAACCACATCACACCACAATGAATCCTTACATGACCCAAACTGGATGGGGACACAACATCGTTGTGAGATCGGAATGGAGGACTTATCAACCCACGACACTCTGTAGGGCTGAGGGTGAGACTTGACTTTCAACCCCAATCGACTCCCGATACTAGTAGAGAGCACATTGGCACAGCTGCCATTGTCCGCGATCAGTTTACAATTCTTTTCTCCACACTTGGTATAAGTGTAAAAAATCGTGTTCCTACGCCAATCTTCATTTTCTTTAGCTTGGGCAAAGGCACATCTAACCACTGTGAGAGTATGGGTCTCATGCTCATCAAACTCCTCATCACTAGCACCAATATCATGCTCATGTTCCTCTACGTCGCAATTGTCCTCTGCATCCTCCTATGCCTCATCTATCATAAGAGCTTTACCTCTTTCTTTGTTCAGGCATTCCTTTGTGAGGTGACCATAACCATTGCAATGGTAACACTATATATGGTCACTTCCCTTCGAACTAGTGCTAACTAGATCCTTACCTTTAACATCTCTGTTATAGGTGGGAGCACCAGTTGGGGCTTTAGTCTGACTCCTGGGGTTAGGTTTGGCTCCCTTAGAAGCAACCCTGCTACTGGAATCACAAGACCCCAACTGCTTCATGGTCGGTTGCATTAGGTATCGTTCAAGCTCCTCTACCCTAAAGTAGACCTCCTCTTATGTACCAACATCATGAGGGATAAGGTCACGCTTAACCTCAGGGCATGGGCCCGTCCTAAAGCAAGACAAGGTCACAGCAGAAGACTCATCGACGTCACATCGCATCATATACTCCTCGAATCTCTTGATGTAATCCAATACAAGCATCGACCATTGTCTCAAGGACTGCCACTGATCCAAAAGGCGATCACGATAGGAGAGCGGGACGTATGTTTCTTTAAGTTCTTTCATCTCAACCCATTATGCAATGGGTTCATCTCCACACCGCTCTGTCTTCCGCTCTGTATTGGTCTAAAACAACTTGGCTCGACCTGTCAACTTCATCTTAGCGAACCTCACTTGACGGCGATCTGACATGTCATGCCACTTGAAGAAGAGGTCCATGTCAGCTAGCCAGTCAAGAAAATGCTTCGGGTTCAAGCGACCATCAAAACTGGGAGCATTGACTTCGCCGCTCTTTATAACTCTTTCCTCAGGGTCGTAACGATCCCGTGACTCTCTACGAGGTGTGTGGGCACATGGTCCTACGTGGCCTACTCCCTAACCAAGGTTCTTATTACGACCACTAATGGGTTCTACTAGGATTGGACCCTACTCAATTGGGTCTTCATCCACTAGCTCTCCTGCCTAAGACTGGTGGTCTTCCCTGGTGACGGGGGTACCGTGAGAGGTAGCCTCTAGCCACATGATACATTGATTACTAGGAGTTAATTGCATGGCAATGGTCCCATTATGCATCTCAATGGCTGTCAAATAGCGGCAAATCTTTTCGAGAGCCTCGACAATCTGATCCGGGTTCATGGTAGGGAATAGACCAAAACCACGACCTATTCATGTTTGCATACACTAAATGACCCTAATGAGAGACAACCTAGCTGAATGTGTACTATATAATGAATGTGGTACAAAAATCAGATTTGACGACGCTCAATTTGATGTTATATGACACATGTATTTTATGTATGATGACACTTAGTACCTTAAACCCTATGGACAGCCCTAGAATGATTCTAATAAGGCTAAAACTAAAAATCCAACAACTACCTTAAAGTCATTAAATCTGAAAATTCCAACAATATATGACTTTGAAAATACCCAAGCAGAAAATTTAGCAAGCTATATGCGATCAATATGCACTACAATGGATATAGGAATTTTGTCGAACACCTGCCATACGCTAAACATAGGCTCTGATACCAAATATGATGTAGGACCATGGAAACTAACCTAGGATGCAAGATGAGAGATCAATTACGCATGAATTTCAGCAATCAACATGTAAAATCAAACATATCCACATAATAGATTCGAAAATTCAGATTTGTAACACAAGTCCTAGGTTATCACATACGCGGTGCACGAAAATATAAAATAATTCAAGAGTGGCCCACTTGAAAGTAGGGACTTCCAATGTAGCGTGGGTAGTGCAATAACCACGTGAATAGATAATGACTCAAATAAAATTCTGGTTTGGGAAAGGTTTTACAAAAATTCAAATTTTCGTTACAGTTTTAGGTTCACGGCTTAAGATTTGGGAATCAAGGTTCGAGGGATTAAAGGGTATAGGCATGATTTAGGGTTGGAAGAGGATCAAGGAGGGAAAGGATACGAAACAGGGCCCACACATGAAGGCCGTACGGATGCACATGTTTGTGTGTGTGCGCGTGTGTGCGTACGTGCGGGTCCACACGTGGATGGGTAGGGAGAAAGAAGAAAAGAGATGGATCGGGTTAGGGTTTCGATAGGCTTAAAAAGGTTGTAAGGGAAGGAAAATGAGGGAAAGACAAGAAGAGGAATACCTTGTTAGAGAAAAGAAAGAGGAAGAATGCAGCTTGAGGAATCCACCACCAAACAAGCCTCTACCCTTCCACAATTCAACTGGAAGGGAGGGTTTCTCACAAGCCCTAACAACAAAGAGGAAAAAATACATTCACACAAGAAAGCTTCTCATTTTTTCTTCTCAATGTTCTCTACTAGGGTTGAACATCAAACACACACCCCCCCCCCCCTCGCCTTTCCACAATTCAACTGGAAGGGAGGGTTTCTCTCACAAGCCCTAACAGCAAAGAGGAAAAAATACATTCACACAAGAAAGCTTCTCTTTTTTTCTTCTCAATGTTCTCCACTAGGGTTGGACATCAACGCCCAACCCCCACCCCCCAATGCTTTTATAATAAAATATCAAAATAATTACAACTATGCCACACACTTATAAAATAGACTATCATCTAAAATAAGGAAACTAAAAGACTTATTATCAATCTCAACCGTCAAATAAATCCTAAAAATAACAAAAACCATAAAGGAAGCCAATGGCCTGATTAGAGTCCAAGTCATAATAACACAACCTGATGAGCCCTTTACCGAAAGATGAGTAACCAAATCTCCAAAACCACTTGTCATTGATGCTATCTAGCTTTGACTCTTGGATTGCCACTAAATTCGCCTTTCTTCTTGGAATATCTTTCACCATCCTCCATGTATATGGATCCTTGAGACCAACAGATCTGGGTGCAGGAATGGGGAAGTGCCGAAGTGTCCACTTCACTATGCTATGAAGTACAAAAAGCTAGGAAGTAGTAGCGCGAGCAAGAGTCCGAAGGGCAATTCAAGCAGAAAGTGGCACCTAGTTAGAAGGATCCTACAACTTCACTTGCTTGCCTTATTGCTCTATGTATTACATATTTTGCACCAACTACACCTTGGAAAGCAAAGTTATGGCTACCATTGTGTTTATGTGTATGCATGATATCATCGTTATGAAATATACTATAGTTGTTGAAGAATTGAATAACCATCTATCCTGAGAATTAGGTACTAAAAGGAACTTTGAGAGTCAAAGCAGTACATTCAAAACATGGCATTTCATTTGACAACGAACAAATACACTTGATCTTCTTTAGGAAAATGGGAAGCTGGGGTTTGGATGCAACCTTTTTTCTATCGGTTATATGGATTGGAATTTGGAGAGGTGGAAAAAACAAAAACGAACAGTTGTTACATGATCATATCATAGTATATAATGCAATGGCACAAGAAAACATGTGATTTAGATTGGCTTAAGAACTACATAGGTGTAAACTTTCAAGTCCAACAATGCACCAAACCACAGTACGATCCTTCCATATCTTCTCGAAATAAATGTCGAAGCAATTGCATCTGATTGATAATTTCAGTTTCTGCTGTTTTTGTTAAATGCAAAGAGCAGCAGCAAGATAATGCAACCCCACCCTGTATCATTCATGGCTTGAACTTCCAGGTAGGCGTTCAAGTGAAATACATTGCTTTGTGAATCAAACTACAAATGATATGCGATGAAACTATCCAAGTTCCATAAGGAATATTATGTTGGTTCCTCTCATGGTTGATCAGTAATGACGAGCGTGCCTTGCAAATTTTCTCCTGAATGCATTTTGAAGAGCCCATAAAGAACTTCAGTGGAATCCCAGTTAGAAATCTAGTAATGTATATTGTCATCAGCCCCTACTGCACAAAACTGTACATTGTTAGTAACCCTGTTTGTTACCATGTAGGAGATTTGAGTGTTAGTATACATATATTACATATATTATAGTGGTCATGTTGTATGATGTATGTCCTTTATTGTGGGGGTGTGTGTGTGTGTATTTGGTGCTCCCAAGTCCTTTTCTTTTACATAATTATGGTTCTCTTAATAAATGTAGAGAGAGATCACTAATCCTAATCCCTGTTTCTCATCTCCTCCAAAACTTCTATTTCTTCTTCTTTCTGTCTTCTTCACGGTATTAGAGCTAGGGTATTAAAACCCTAGTTCTCTTTCTTCTCTTTGTTTTTTCTTCAAGGTACAGTTGTACCTGCTTCCCAATGTCCGAAATATCGGCATCGCGTACAGATACATATCGGTTATCGCACAGGATATATCGTTTGCATTGCGTAATTTATTGCACTTTTTGGGAAGCATGGGGAAACCGGAAACGTTGGGAAAATGGTTGAATTTTTCAATGAAACTTCAATGATTATTAAAAAAGACCTTAATACACACTTTTAAATCATAAAATCTCAAAAAAAAAAAAAAAAAAAAAAAAAAAAGTGCACATAATATGTTTCCTTTGTATAGGATCCTAAGTTATGCGTTGTCTGATTGAACTAAGGCAACTATATTCAAATATGATGCATAACATCTACAAATGTATCAAGACATATATGAAAACACAACCAATGCATTCAAAAGCAAAAGATCTAATAGAATTTAAAAAACATACCTATCAATGATGTGACTGGCTATGACCTAGACCCACATAGAGTTACGCAATGGCTCGTAATCATCATCTTCATGGGCCACAAAAGCTTTGGATCAAGCTGATATTTGTGTGGTCTCTTCATCCAGGTCTTTGTGACCTTACCAACAAGTTGGATGGTGAAAAATTCCGGTGGACCCACAAAATTTTTAGATCAAGCTGATCTTTGTACATTACCTACATTCAGGTTTGTTTGACGTTAGCAGATGGAAAATAAACATTATTGATTTACTTAAAGTGGGCCCATGGAAGTTTTTAATGGTGGGCATTCAATCACACCATTGTTTCTTGTGGTGTGGTCCACTCGGATAACACCTTAGTGAGCGTTACTCTAACGTGTGAGGTCCACCTTGATGTAGTTTTTATATATCCAAGCCAACTATTTATTTTCCCATCTCATTTTAGGGTATGATCCCAAACCTTAAGAAGATCCAAATCTCAGGTGGACCATACCAACAGAAACAATGATGAATGACCATTAAAAACTTTTTATGGGCAATAGAAGTTTTGGATCAAGATGATCTTTGTATTTTCCCTTAATCTAGATCTTATTGACATTATCAACAAGTTGGATTGCAAATAAACAATATGAAAACCTTACGATGGGCCCTTTGGAATTTTTAATGGTGAGACACTCAATCACCACTCTTTATTGTGGTGTGGTCCACTTGAGATTTGGATCTGCATAATTTTTAGGACTCCATCCTAAAATGGGCTGGAAAAACAGATGGACAGGGTGAATGTAACCAAATCATCAAGGTGGGCCCATGGTAAGGGTAAATACAATGTCGTAAGACACCTACTCGCCCCAAAAAAGGGGCGTTGATTGGGTAAATACCGGAGTGCAACTTGGGTGAGACCTGGAACCAACGATGGGGTGAGACCCTGACAGTAGGGCCCACCTCGATGTATGCATTGTATATCCACACAGTCCATTTGTTTCTCCATATTATTTTAGGACATGGTCCCAAAAATGAAGCCAACAAATATTTCAGGTGGACCACACCACAGGACATAGTGGTCATTGAACTTCCACCATTAAAAGCTTCCTGGCGTCCACCGTAATGTTTATTGACCATCCAACCTATTGATAAGGTCATACAGATCTGGATGAAATACAAAAACAAATATCATCTTGATGTAAAACTTTTGCAGCCCGCAAAAGGTTTTCAAAGGTCATTAACCATTATTTCCTGTAGTGTGGTCCACCTGAAACTTTTATCTTTACATTTTTGGGACCATGGCCTAAAATAAGCCGAAAAAACATGAATGACATGGATATACAATTCATACATCGAGGTGGGCCCCTACGGTCAGGGGTCCCACCCACATTGCAGGTTCCAGGGTCCCACCCAAGTTGGGCTCCGCCCATACCTAGCAAGAGACAGACGAACCTATCAGGGGTTGTATGGGGCCCACCAGATTATATATGTTTTATCCACGTCATCCATCCATTTTAAGAGGTCATTTTAGGACATGATCCTAAAAAAGAGGCAGATTGAAGGCTCAAGTAGACCACACCACATTAACCAATGGTGATTGAGTTACTTGCCATCTAATCTGTTCAAAACGTCATAGGGCCCATCGTGATGTTTATTTGGCCATCCAACCTATTCATAGGGTCACATATACCTAAATGAAGGTGAAAAAATAAAAATCGGCTTGATCAAAAACGTTCGTCCCTACCAAAAAGTTATCAATGGTAAGCATTCAATCTCCACTGCTTCTTGTGTTATGGTCCACTTGAGCCTTAAATATGTCTCATTTCTGGACACATGCCCTAAAATGATCTTCCAGAATGAATGGACAGATTGGATAAAACATATACATCAAGGTGGACCCCACAAATCCCATGACAGGACCATCCGTCTCGAGCTAACGTGACACAACCCGCGTCCGTAAAAGGCTTTCAAAGCCATTTTTGAAACAAAAAAGGCTTCCGGAAGGACCGGATACTAAAATCTCTCAAAGAATCCCCAAAACCCCTTAATCAAACCCAAATCCCTAGGGGTTTTTACAGATTTCTTGTTGAAATCTCCTTTACAATTTGAATCTAGCATCTATTCGAAGAAAAACAAAAAAGGAAAATCGAGATTTCGCGCAACTTACAGCGCACCGTTATGGATCGATCAAGTAACCTACCAAATTCTACTTTCGATTACACAATCTTCTTCTACAGGTACCAAAATCCCCTATGAATTGAAAGTTTTTCCCCTTTTTTTCGATTTTTTCGGTAATTATGTAAGCCTGACATTGTCTGCCCTTTTATTGTTGAAATTATTGTCTAAATGGATGTTGGCTACAACAGTCCTGTGAGTTTGTGACAGAATCTACAGTCGATCCGTGAGTCTAGAATAAAATCTGTAGATAAAGTGATAAATCCACAGGTAATATCTGTAATATCGTAAAAAATCGTGTGATATCATGCAATGTATCTCACGATACATAGAAATCTTTTTTTTTTAAAGAATTTGAGGGGTTTTCGACGGGTTTCATGTCACTGGCCAACGATAATGATAATATTGGCCAATAATATCGATATTGCGAACAATGCTTCTTCCAACCGCAGCCAGACCCACAAATGGATCCAACCAGTGCAGCCAAACCCACTGATGAGCAAAGCTAGCACCACTGGACCATCTAGACCCTCTAGCATGCCTAAACAATGCAGTTGGCGTCTTCAAGGGCTCCATAAACCCCCTTCTCTCTTGATAGTGCTCTCCAATGAAGCCTCTTGAGCCTCGGCTTGCTGCCTGTTGCTACGTACTTCATCCAAGCCGTGCAATAGGATTCCCCATGGCTTTGTAGGATTCCAATATTTTTGGTTGATAAGTCGTGCAGTAGTTGTGTTTGCTACCCAATGCTATGTACCTCATCCAAGTCACTATGGCTTTGTAGGATTCCAGTATTTTTGGTTGATAAGTCGTGTATTAGTTATATGTGTCATCTTCCTTGAGTTTTGTATATGGGGGAGTGTTGGAATGGATGATCAAAAGATAGAAGTGACTATGGAGTCCAAAAGTTGAGATCATCATTCCGGATTAGTAATTATGATGATGAAACTAGATGGGAAAAACTACTTGGCATGGTCACATTCAACCAAAATGGTTATTGGCAATCAGAAGTTGGGCTACATAACCAGCAATAAAGACCTAAAAGAAAATGACTTATCTTATGATGATAAAGGTGTTCCAAAACAATAACGGTCGCCGTAACAGCCACCACCGTTACCATTATGATACGGGCCGTAACGGCCATTACAGCCCCCATATCGGCCATTACGGCCCTTTTTTATTTTTTAATTTTTTTGAAAAAAATTTGTTACAGGACCGTTACGACCTGTTTTTTATGTAACGGCCGTTTCGACCCCGTAACGCATAACAGTTATGACCGTTATCGTTACTTAACAGCCGTTACGTAACCAATTTTGAAAACCTTGATGATGATTGGAAAAGTGAGAATCTGACTATGATGCGCTCCACTCTATGCAACTAAGTATTAGTAGTGGATTGTCATTTCTCAAGATTGCCAAGGAAATGTGCGATATGGTTGCTAGCACATATTTCCAACGTGATGATTTGGCCCACACTTATCAGTTGTATTGGGAAATCATAAACATGCAGCAAGGAAAATCCTCCTTAGAAGAATACTATGCAACTATTCACCTGAAATGGGAGAAACTAGATCACTAATGTCGTTAGAATTCAGGGAATTCCAGATTGTATTTCAGCCATTCCTACTCCTAGAGAACTTCATAAATAGTTGAAACAAAGAAGTATACTCAAGTTCCGAGCAGGACTTCATCCGGATTCCGAATCACAGTGTTTTCAAGTCCTTAGAAGCATGGTTCTAAATATCAATGTTTGGGGGGGGGGGGGGGAGATCATATTGGCGTGGTAGAAAAAACGACACAATACAAGCATCCCGTATCGTTATCAACCTGCATTGGCTTATATCAGTAAAATAAATAAATAAATAAGCCAGAGAATCAAGTACAAATATAAGGAAAACGGGAAACAATGAGATATTCAAGGATCAATCTTTTTATATTTGGGACAAGTATATAATGGTGTATCCGGCCTTTCTATGATAAGAAACTAGTTTGTTCGCTTGACTTGTTCAAAGAACAAAATTAGCCATAAACTGAACATAAATCGGGCAGATTTGGTGAATTAGGGCCCATTACATTGAATTACAACAAAAAGAATATTCAAACAAAAAAACAGTGATGATTTACCCTTTTGTGATTTTCCCATAATGATCCATTCCACTTTGATTCATCTAGTCCAATTCAAACCTTTTGTTACGATCAGTAAAACAGACCTAGATGTAGTCTAACAGACTTTCAAAGGTTCCTCCATGGTTTAAATGACAAAAGAAGAAAAAATTGGGAAATTTTGGTACAAAAAAGAAAAAAATTCAAATTCTGGCCTTTATGATTGTATCATGTGTCAATATGCTAATACGCCCCACATCGGCTGATATGGACCATTTTCTTTAGACAATACAGCCCCATATCATGTATCGCATCCTGCCAATGCCAATATGACAGACCTATATCAGCCAATACAATATGGATATTTCAATCCATGTTTAGAAGGAATTCTTTACCTTCCCTGGGGGCGGTATATAACTATATTAGAGGAGAAGCGAGCCATCATGCATGTTCTGGCATTCAAGGTTCTCTCTCAGAGCGATCAGCCCTTGTAGCCAGGCCTGAATCATCCAAGGAGAAAAGGGGCAGCCACATTCGTCCTCGAGAAACAGTAACAAGGACAAGTTTGTATCCTCTCCTTGTTGTCAGCCCCATCCCACTCGCAATAAGTATTATGATCTTCGCCCTCTTTGCCCAAATCCCAAGACTGCTGCTGATAATGCAGAGATTGAAGGGGAGTGTACTGACACAAATTAAGTTTCTGGTGCCTAGAGCATTAATAATAAGATTCATCAAAAAGTAGCCAGTCTTTGTGCTCAACTTTCTGCAAGTACAGGGTCAACCAAGCATCTCTACGAAAAATGTCCCAAAGTCTTACTCCAATCTTCATATGTCTTGGATCATTGACTCCGATGCCATGGATCATATGACAGGCAAGGAGGATAACTTCCTTTCATACTGTAACTTCTCAAATAGCATAAAACTCATTGACATGTCCTATTCCAAAGTGTTTGGAAAGGGATCTTGTTGGCTTAATTTGTCTTTAAAATTAGATTATGTTCTTCATGTTCCATCTTTTCCTCCTACTCTGCTATCAATGAGTGCTCTTACTAAACAAATGAATTGTTGTGTTACCTTTTTCCCATCTTACTCTGTCATTAAGGATCTACAAAACAAGAGAAGAATAAGTGGTGGACAATAAGTTAACGAACTGTATCACTTTGACTCAGCTGATACACCTACTGCACTTATTTCTGATTCTCATGTCGATAATAAGAACGTCTATAGTTATGGTTTACACACCTATACTTGCACAAAGCATTAAGAGAAACATCAACAGATTCGGGTATGGGATCTGGTAAGTGTTTATTTCATAATGTGAGCAACAGCAAACATCTAGGGAGTGGGAGTGGCAGCAAGAGCAGGAGTCTGAAATCTGATCTAGAGCTGAAGTGGCACCTAGGTGATTCGTGCAATAAGCGCAAACTGCATACGTTAAGCTACATAATAACTCAAATATGCAGCCGCAACATGTAAAAAAAGTTGAGACAAGGTTTACCTGTCTTTTCTTACATGAGCTGTTGGTTTACAAATAGGTTCCCCATATAATATGTAAAATATGGAGCACAAACAGATGCACAAATAAAATCCATAGGAATCACAGGTGGATTAACTGCTTATCAGCTTGTAAGTACCGAAACTGAAAATATGCTCTAGCTACTAAAGGTGCTCAAATAAGTAAAAATAGAAAGAGCTATAAGCATCACCTGCAAACTTTATGAACATGAAAAAGTTCCAGAAGTGCCTTAGGAAGAGCTTCTTGAGTTTCATCAGACATAGGGGTTGTCCTAGAGCCCTGCATTCCGTCTAGACTGCCTTTTGCTCTCTGATCAATATTACTGGAAGCAGCACCCCTACCACCAATACTTGGATTCAGAGGATTCCTTGGCACTGTTGCCGTACCTTTTCTTCCAACCCCATGAATAGCCTCTGAGATATTCTTTTCACGACTTGACCATGCTTTCTTCTGCACCTCCACAATATCTGGATGAGACTTCATAAATAAGCAATCTTCAGGCTCCTTGAATTTCCAATCACTAAAGAGAGATCTTTCAACAGCCAATGATGTCAGGATATCTTTCATAATGTCGCTGGGAACTTTCAATGCCTTTAACTGGTCCCGGTGGATGAATTTCTTCTTGCTAAATAAGAGAAGAATGTAATCTCTGGCTAGAGCATTGACACCTTCGCATCGCAATGAGCTTTTCGAAACCCACAACCCCTGTACTAGGTCTGCATGCTGCTGAAGAACCTTCAGAACATCTTCCACAGAGTTTTCAGGAGCAAGATGCACAAGCGCAGCAAAGCGATGCACGTGAGGCCCCTATGAAGAGAAAACATTCAACAAAAATACAGTGATAAACTAGTTCAAGCTTAACAGAAACTGAAAAAAAAAAAAAAAAAAAAAAAGCCTAGGTAGAACGGAAGTCCAACCATGTATTGGTTCAATGTAAACCAGTAAATAAGAGAACTAACTGGGAAAATAAAATCACTTCATCAGTAGCCCAGACAATTGTTCTATTCTATCTAAGAACCAAAGAAACAACACCAGCAAAGAATGTGTACGTGTGTACACATAGTTGGAAAAGTACTCTATCAACAGCACTGAGGTCTTGTTATCGATTCCCAAGTGGGGTGTGGTTAACAGTGGGGTGTGTGTACTAACATGCTAACCAATTTTTAAAAATAATTTATTTTTTTTTAAAAAAAAAAAAGCAGCACATTATTTCTAAATTTAATCAGCTGATCATATAAATGAAAAAGAAAACAAAAAACATCCCATAAATATATCAACTGATCAGTGTTATCATAATCGTAAGATGCAACTTATGGAATAAGTAATTACAGACCTCAGAAAGCCACCTCTTGAACCGTTCTTCCAATGGTAATTTAAGCAAGAACCTGTTGCAAAATACATGGCACCTTCAATTTCTATACTGAAACCAGGGCAGTACGAGTGTTGTCAATTTGCTTGGAAGATGGTTGAAAATAAGATAAACCACATAAAATGTCATATGAAAGTTAGACAGTGGTATGATCAGATAAACACTATTACAAGTAGGAGAGATGGGGGGGAAAAGTACACAACTAGAACCAACATTATAAGATAATTCTTTTTTTTGTTGTTTTTTTTTTTTTTTTTTTTTTTTTTGGCATTATATGATAATTCAAGAAGCAAACTCTACTGATTTAGACCTGACAAGCAGAGCTTGCCCGTGATAAATGGTAGAGAAAAGTAGCATATTTGCTTTTTGATTTATAGATAAAGTTGACAGATGAATCATAAGAATCAATTAATTTGAATAAATTCTTAATAGAATTTCAACTGAATAAGGAAAAAGGTCTTGCATACAAATCGTCACTAAGCCATTGCCAAGCCTAGAAATGCTTGAATACTCTAGAAACTTTACCAAAGGTCATCAACGCAAACATCTAACCATTACACACCATTCATGAGCTCTCCAATAATGACATTGCATTTACTGATCACAGGCATCTGACCTATGAATCTCTGTAAGACCAGAACATTTCCATTGCCTAAGGACTAATTCTGGGCTCATCCCTTTTGAAGGTTCATGACTAAGACTTCCTTAGCTTTCCCATTCCACAGAGGACACATAAACATTAGGAACTGCAACCCAAGCTTTTCAAAACATCCACTCCCAAATTTTCTCACCTAAACTCTTGATCTAACCACAAGTCATGGCATTTCAAATATACTTTGAATATAGAATCCTAGAATTTCAACAATCTGATGCAGCCACTGTCAGATGTCTAGCACTTCAAGCTCATATGTGTCCTTACATGTTTGAGTAGGCCTCTGTATTTGCTCCACAGGAGTAACATTTTTTCCTCATATATATATTTCAGTAAAACATAATTCTTGTTGAATAGATATCTGGAAACTGCTCAAAAACAAGATTCAGAGACCAAAAAGAAAGTTCTAGCCATCCAATCACAGCTGTGTCATGATCTCGTAAATGCGTTTAAATATCAGATCATCCATTAACCATGCAAAAACAAACATGCACTCGTGGAATTTATAAGAAACAAAAACATTACACAGTTAAGTCACTGCAAGCTTACAGCTTCCAATTACATCGGAAACAAGCGGAACAAGAACTGACGTGATCCATTTTACATTTTATTTTATTTTTTAAGAATATTTTCACCATTATGATTGGATTAAGTAGCAAGAGAACTTAGGACCACTTTTGTCACGTACGCATTGCATTACCTATGTCATCCATTGTAATCAACTCATTGATTGTAACGAACTATGTAAAAGACCATTAGATAGCGCATGACAGTAATCAACCCATGTAATAGTCTATTAGATCGCACTGTAGGAGTTCCCTGTCCACATTGCCGGTCCTAAGCCCAGATAAAGGAGGAGGGTTGCGTCAAGTTGGCAGTCGGCTTCGAACTTTTTCAAAAACTACCATCATGTATCTGGACAATACAACACTCCAAACTTATGTTAGGGCATTCCCTGTATGCAATGTGGTGCATCGGAAGTCCGGTGCAGTGAGAACTAGGCAAGGGTTGACTAGGGCATCTCCTGGAAGCAACACACAGCAACAATTCCTGGTTGCTATCAGAAGTAGGAAAGGGTTCCCATGCCATTTTGGATGCGCGCGAGTAAAGAAGCTAGTCCCGGAGAATAGGATTCATCTTGCCACATGCAATATAGGAACATTAATAGGTAAGAGCATGGAGTTTGTAGATATGATAAAATGAAGGAGAGTTAGTATAGCTTGCGTTTAGGAGACCAAGTGGAGAAGGGGCCAAAACTAGAGAAACTAATAGATATAAAGTTAGGTATATAGGAAAGGACAATAATGGAAATGGGTGTAGGGATAGTGGTAGATAAAGATTTAAAGGATAGAGTTGTAAATGTCAAGAGAGTAAGTGATAGGATTTTATTAAAAAACCTTGTGTTGGAAGGGGAGATAATCAATGTTATTAGTGCACAAGCACCACACATAAGAGTTAGAGGATAGAATCAAGAAACATTTCTGGGAGGTTGTGATGGACTAATGCAAGCAACTATGAATGCAGAGACAACATTTGTGGGTGGATACTTAAATGGTCATGTTGCAAAAGAGAGCAGGGGATATGAGAGGGTACATGGAAGCTATGGTTTTGAGAGAAGAAAGGAGAAAGGGATGCTATCCTTGATTTCGCTATGGCATACAATCTAGATATAGTAGGCATGCCTTAAAAAGAGGATGAACATTTAATAACTTTCAAAAGCAAATCATATACAAGCTAGATCTAAAATATCTCTTTCTACTTAAGAAGACGGAATGATCAATACGTAATGACTGCAACGTTAGACTAGGAGAGAGTTTGATTGCACGACATAGGTTAATGGTTATGGATGTTTGCATTAAGAGAGTTAAGGATGTTTGCATTAAGAGATGCATGAGTAAAATCCATAGGTGTCCAACAACGAAGTAGTGGAATTTAAAGGAGAGAAAACAATGGTATTTAGTAATAAATTGATGGAAGAAGGAAGGTGGAATGTCTAAGAAGAAGTAAATGTGTGTGGAATGAGATGGCTAAGTGTATAATGAAAGGGGAAAAATATGTTTTATGAGTATCTAGAAGGAAAACCCACACATATAAGGAAACTTGGTGGTGGAATGATGATAAAGAAAAAGCAATAAAAGAGAAAAGTTCATGTTTGAAAGAGTACCGGGCCACAGGGGACTAAAAACAATGAAATTTTTGAAAAATATAGAAAAACAAAGGATTAACAAAGAAAGTAATGAGGCCAAACTAAAGGCTTATGATGATCTTTACAATAGATTAGGGACGAGAAGGTGAGAAAGATGTCTTCGCACCTGCAAAAATGAGAGAGAGGAAGTGATGCAAGACACATGACATGAAATAATGCTAGCGTGCGGCATGGAGATTATGAAAGAGTCCATAAAGTAATTCAATTAACAAAAGATGCTAACCTACCAAGTAATTAAGAGTAAAAAATAGGAAATAAAATCTAATTTAACCAAATCACATGCCCGCATGCTAAGAAATCACATAAATTAATTCAAACTAGAATCAATGGAAGGATAGAACTTCCAATTTAGCATAGGCACGTTCCATACTCAAGGGACATATTTGTAGGTTTTATAATTAGGGTTAGGAAGGAGAAAATCTGAAATTTTAAAAATTAGGGTTCATGGGAATTGGGGTTTTGGAATTAGGATTTTTAGAAATTTGAAAAAATAGGAAATTGGGGATCTAGGGTCTAGGGTAGGGTTATGGATGGGGAATCAAGGGGTTTTAATGGGGGAAGCAAGGGAAAATCAAAAGGATTAAGTAGTTGTCCATATAGTTAGCCTAGGGGTTCGCACATGTGGGTCATTGGCTAGGGTTTTTGGGTCTTCAATGGTTGATTTCGCTTGGGGTTGAAATTGGATGATGAAAAGTTGAAGAAAAAGATGATTTGGATGGTCTTAGATAGAAAGGGAAGAAGAGAGATGAAGTGTTTGAAAAAATACCTCTTTTAAATAGAAAGGAAGAGAGAATGAAGATGATAGATGGAAGCCTTGCACCTCCGTTGAATGGGGAATAGAATCACACCACACTCAAGCTCCAAATTACATGGAGTATTCTTCAAATATCATGAAGAAGAGAAAACACAGTTTTTTTTTTTTTTTCAAAATAATGGCATTAGGGCTTCACACACCCATATTTCAAAATAATAGCATTAGGGCTTCACACACCCATATTTCAAAAAAGACCTTTTATAAAAAGACGGTCTCAGATAAGATTCTCAACATAAAGATGCTTAATAAATTAAAAGTTGTTCCCAACTACCTAATCTCAACAAAAATATAAGGTATATCAAAAATAACGAAGCATGTAAACAATCTAAACAACTAAACTATTTCGTGGCCCATAGGGGTCCACGATCAAGATGTCCAATGATGATGATCCAACGGTCCAATCATCGTGTCCACCGAATCCAATTGTCTATTGTATCCATCAAGCTCCTCTATGCAACCCACATGCATCTTCCCAGTGTGGGGTCTTCTAAGATGCACAAACATGCACGTGGGGTCTTCAATATGGCTAAGAATGTGAATTGGGTCAAGTGGGCTTCATGTAATGGTCGTTTAGCCATAAGGAGACTGGCTTAGCTCTCCTCCTCTGGTATGGTACTCGGATGTCCTCATCAAGAAGGGTGGGGGATTAGATCATGTTAAATGAATTGAGAACAATGATTAGAGGGTACTAGTCAAGGACAACAAGACCAATGCAAGGTAAAGAAGCTATTCTTAGAACTTGTTAAATGACAAACATTCTGAAAGCATAAGGATAGAAGGAACCATAAACTCAAATGACATTGGAAACTGTACATACTATTGTAGGATTAGGATATGTAAAGTGAAAGAAGATTTGAAAAATATGAATATAGGAAGGGCTCTTGGACTGAATGATATACCAATAAAGGTTTGGAAGTGCATGGGAGATACTAGGTTATTTTGGTTGACAAAGTTGTTCAACAAGAATGTAATATCAAAGAAATGCCAGATGAATTGAGGAAAAGTACTGTGGTACCTACTTATAAGAATAAAGGAAATATACAAAGCTTCACTAACTACCGCGGGATTAAATTTATGAGCCATACTATGAAACTTTAGGAGAGAGATTGAGTAAAGACTAAGGCATAAAACGAATTTATTTAAAAAAAACACTTTGGTTTCATAGCAAGGAGGTCTATCACTGAAGTTATTTTCCTACTAAGGTGTTGTTTGATAAACTGAAAAATAAGCTCTGAAATTAATTTAAGGGTTAAACACAGTGCTAAATTTTAGTACTTATAAGTACTGAAAAATATGTTCGGTAATTTGTCTGCAAAAATCCTAATGTCTAAAAATTAAGCACTTTTTTCACAAATACTTGTTTGGTAAACACAAACCACAAATGTTTGAAAATTGGCAATTTGTTATATTTGCCCATATTGTCTCAATTTCTATCTTTTGTAGATTATGAGATGAAACCTGTTATTGCCATGCCAACAAATTTGGCAAAACTATGCGCATTCCAATAAAATTCTAATACTTTCCTCTTGTGCATTCCAACAAGAGAATGTCACTCAATTTATAAGTTTTAACCATCACTATTTTAAGAAGTTCAATTGTGAATCACGGGTGAGGAGAGATTGAAAGTCAATTAGACGCACATGCGAGCTCTAGGTCGGATATCTAATGATGGCTCAGATATCTAATAGGTGTGCCATGCCAATTAAGACTACCCAGATATGTAGGCCATATTGTGAGCGAAAAACAACTGATATCTAGATTGATCTACGTATAGGCATTAAGGTTAAATAAACGGTGTGAAGCAGCCCGTTTCATGATCTTTGTTGGGTGGTTCATTTCAGGAATTTGGATGAGCTTGGCCACGTAGTCTTGTGGCCCATAAAGTGGCCACACCCATTTTGGACCTAGATAATGAGTTGATAAGTATCTGTACACGATGTGATTGGTTTTAGATAGGCAGTGGCCTACACATCCAAGCACTGCACTCTCATATGGGCTGCAATGCAAGAAACTTGTTTTGCGCCAGGATGGGTGGGCCTATTTCCTTGGAGAGATTGAGCTTGTGGCCTTCGGCACATGTGCGACTATGGCACACGAGTGCAAGGATTGGGCCACTCATCAACCAGGGCTCACTATGAACGTGCCTTTTATGGAAAATTAGGCAAGGTCCACTTATCGGGTGGGACAAGCAATTGTGAAAAAAGGACAAATTGCAATTACTCATCGCAAAATTGTGGCCCACCTAATGAGGGGATTGGACTAGTTCTAAGCCAGGGTATGTTCATTGTGGGCCCACATGATGAATGTAGTAATTCTGCTTACATGTTCCTCAAATCACCCCTTCATCCTTCAATGGACACAAGCATTTGAAAAGGAGAAAAATGTACTTTCCTATCTTCATTAGTGTTGATCAATGGGCCCTAGTATATTTGATGTTAATGCTAGTGGGCCCTATCATACAATACAAGTGGAGGCCTCTATAAGTATTTTTTTTATCGGACCATTTGACCATAACCAAGTAGTTATATTCATGAGATCCAAGAACCGTCCATTCAGGGCCCTAGCTTTGGAGAAGTTACAACCCAGAAATCACATCAATTAGCCATCAAACCAATGGACCTTCCAAGTAGATATGGACCATCCATCAGTTTCATCTTAACCTACATCTCAATGTCTTTTAGTATGCATTTGAAGGCTAGAGACTGGATGGCTGAGATTAATTAATGGGAGAAAAGAGACATGCCAAAGTTGATTCTCGTGAATCTTTTCCTTCAAGAAAGGGTCTTCACCAACAAAATAGGAAAGATGGAAAATCAGGATTTGTGTAAAAGGGCTAAAATCACAGGAGAATTAGGTGTTATGCCAGATTTTCAAGACACCAGCTTAGTGGCACGTTTATATGCACAACAGTTGCAAAAATCCCATACTTCTTTTCTTCATCACAAAAATTATAGATTTATTCAACCACAAGAAGAGAATCTCCATCTTTACATACCATCCACAAACCCAAATTCAAAAAAAAAAAAAAAAAAAAAAAAAAAACAAAAACAAAAACAAAAACAAAAAACATAATGAAGTTCATATTAAACACAGAAACCCTATATAAAAAGAAGAATCGAGAGGCGAAGAGTCATTGAGCTTGCATATACAATCAAAATCCCACTAGGATCAAAGAATGCGACCAGTACCCTCCATCACTACCACGTAACATCCCACCGGCCCACCCATCCATCGATCCTACTTTCCATATGCAAAAAAGGTGTCACTTGAAATCCCAATCTGTCAATATCCCATATCAAAAACCCCCATCTACAAGATCACAAATCCCCATCTCCCATATCAAAAAACCCCGCAAAATATAAATGAAAAACATACAATCACAACCAAAAGCTGAGGAAGAAAGAAAGAAAATTAAGGAAAAAAAAATGGAGTGAGAGAGACATGTACAGGCAGGGATTTAAAGAAGATGGAGAGAGAGAGAGAGAGAGAGAGAGAGAGAGAGAGAGCAAACTGCAAAAACCCTGGAGAAGATGGGGAAAGAGAGACATACGAGCCCAACCCCTCTTTTGAGAAGAGGAAGGGCAATACTGTCATTTTGAATTAATAGGGATATTTTCGTCAAAAGTGACCAAAAATTTTTAAAGCAAAATCACTTACTGCATTCCACATTTAGTTTAAGTCAAGGGAAGGGATCTAGAAAAAAAATCAGTGAAAATCAAAATTAAGCACTTAATTATGTGGATTTGCCTAACGCCTTGAATCAGGGAAAATAAATTGAAAATACCAAATTTCAGTGGTAAGTGCTAAAAATAAGTTTTATCAAACAGATGCTAAGACAACTAATGGAGGGGAATAGGGAAAGGAGGAAGGATCTCCACATTGTCTTTATTGACTTGGAGAAAACATCTGATAGGGTACCCATAGAGTTAATCTTATGTGTTTTAGGAAAGGGGCTTCAAGAGGGTATATTGACACGATTAAGGATATGTATGGGGGAGCTATGATAAACGTGAGCGCCACTATTGGACAAACAAGTGAGTTCCCCATTACTATAGGCTTGTACCAAGGTTTGGCATTGAGCCCATACCTTTTCGCATTGGTTATGGAAGAGCTAACGAGGCATTTTGTGGAAGAAATCCCATGGTGTGTAGTTTTCATATGAAATAGTTTCGATTAACTAGAAGAGGGAACATGTAAATACGAAGATAGATTAATGGAAGGATGATTTAGAATTTAAAGGATTTAAACTTAGTCGAACAAAAAAAAAGAGTTTTATGTAAAGCATTTTAGTAACAATAGGGGTGGAAACAAGGAATTATTTAAGATTGTTGAACAAGAAGTTTCCCAAAATGATGACTTTCGATACTGGGTCGATAATTAATGTGAGTGGAAATTGAGAAGAATTCAAGCTGGGTGAGTGGAAATGGAGATCTGCCTTTGGAGTTTTATGTGATCGTTAAGTATCACTCAAACTAAAGGGTAAATTTTATAGGAAAGCTACAAGACCAGCCATGCTTTATGGGATAGAATGTTGGGTAGTTAAGGAACAACATGTTCATAGGACAAATGTAGCTGAAATGATGATGTTGAGATGGATAAGTGGCAATACGAGGAAAGGTAGAATTAGAAAAGAATGCATTCGAGGGAGCTTAGGAGTAGCACTAATGCGTAATAAGATTAGGGAAAGTAGACTTAGATGGTTTGGTCATATGCAAGGAGACCAAGAAGTGCAAGTTGAAGGCTCTAAAAGGCAATGGGTAGACCTAAAAGGACATGGGTGGAGGCAGGAAGAAAAGACTCGATACCTATTGTATAAATGAGGTTACGGCCCTTGATAGGGTGGGATAGCGGAACAAGACTTATGGACCCGACCCCAATTAGTGAGGATAAGGCATAAATGATGATGTGTTGCATTACGTTCTTTTATACCAAATAGAATGATGATAAAAACCATCTTATTCACTTACTCCACACTCATCTTCCCTTCACCACATTCATTCTCTACCTACCGTTGTAGTTCACCATCAGTCTGAGATCAATCCTTACATTGAAGCATCGCAGTAGTCAATTAAGACATTGCAACGTCCATGTTCAGGGAATGAAGCATCATTCAACGTGTTTCCTTGATTTTCAATTCATCTTGCAAAACAAGCAGAATAATTTGTTCTTGGTGGAGATATGGCTAATAAATTCAGAAAATTGCACTTAATTGACTGCATGCAAATTGGCCATGATTTTCCAAGGAATACAAAGGTAGACAAGCTATTCGAGAAAAAACCGATCCAATCCACCTAGGAGGACAAAATCCAAGTTCATACTATACACGTGGCATCTGTACAATGATTCAACAATGAATTCATCACAAGGCTCCATAAATGTGTCATCAACCAAAATCACATGATTTAAAGATCCTAATTATGAAAAAGATGTTGTAAAAAAAAAAACTTTCATGTGAGTTTTGCAAAACACTTGAAAGGGTTAGGATTGTCTAGTCAATGTGATTTTTGGTCTATGAATATGCATTTCAGGTCACTATGGTTTTTTTATCAATGAATAGTGAATACGCACTTTGGATCATCATACACATATGCGATGTGTACCTTAGACCCATTACATATACATTTGACCGATTAGAACCATCAGGCCATAACTAAATAACTTGATACCTTCTTGAAGGGCCTTTTGATCTCCTGATGTTATTAGACGTTCCCGGACATATAGAGTTCCCATAATTATACCTACAGGCAACAACGACAAGATTTGAGAGAAGCCAAATAATATAATCAATTCTTGAAAACTTGTAGTAAGTTACAGATTATGCATCTAAAAGGCATATAAATCACAAAAATAAACCATACGAGCTCATGGAAAATTGTAAATGACGACTTTCTTCTGCAACCATGTTTAGTCGATATCGGCTTGAAATAGAGCTGTCGATAGCATGATATTCAAGTGGAACCCACGACTGAAAAGCATTTCAAGCAACCAGTAAGATAGAATCTATATTTTGTAAAGAGAAGACAATTATAAGAAGAACAAATCTAAGAACATATACTCTTTGGAGTAACAGAACAGAAGGAAATGTTACACGAACAAGAGACTGAGAAAAAGAATGGGGAAATCAACAAAGAACATTACCATGACAATACAACACAGATAAACAAAAAGAGAGACCACCTTCTTTAGTGTTACCCAGTGTTCGAAATATCGGTATCGCGTTACGTATTGCATTCTTGGGATACGGATATGTATCGGTTATTGCATGGGATATATCGGTTGTATCGTGTAATGTATCGCTGTTGTTGGAAACGTGGGGAAACATTGGAAAATTGGTTGAATTTTTAGATGAAACTTTGGGGATTGTTAAAAAAGACATCAATACACATTTCTAAATCAAAACATTACAAAAAACAAGTACACATAATAGGTTTTCTTTCTACGGGGTCCTAATCTATGCGTTGTCTAACTGAATTGATGCAAGTATATTCAATGTCTATTCATATAATTTATAAATGTAAAAAGACATGTGGAAACACAAGTAGCAATACATTCAAAAGAAAAAGAAGAATCACTAAATTCGTTTACAGACATGTTTGATGTGATGTTTGAACAAAAAGATTGCAAACAATTTGCAAGAAATTGGGAAATTTTGATTTTTTTTCAATTTTTACAACTCGGCCCATCTCCTCCAAATCTCAAAATTGAAGCTCCCAATCAATGATTTTTCATACAAAACATGAAAAATCATGAATTTATAACAATTTGACACTAATTTAACATGATTTACAGAAAATAAGAGCATCAAAATTCGAAAATGCTCACTAAATCGAACATGTGGGATATATCACACTGCTTGTGCGTTTCGTATCGCACTGGTGGAATACAAGATATATCGTGGGATATATCGGCCGATATCGTCGATATTTAAAACAGTGGTGTTACCTTGACTTCAACAGGATGATGCATGTATATTAGAATGAATAGGAGATGGTAGTACCAAAAGAAAATATGGGGGGGTGGTATTAAAGGAAAAGTTCCATGAAAATATTTGTATACATGCAAAATTAGCAGGATAAATGGAACTAGATGTTATTAAACCTGTTTTTTTTTTTTTTTTTTGCCGGGGGGGGGGGGGGAGTTACTATATTCATATTATGAACAGTTCAAGGCAACAAGACCATGGTCTTAAATAACAAGTTCCACTGAATTCCAGATCCGAGTGCTAGTTAGGTTCAGGATCGGACTAGACAATAAATTCTTTTTATGTATCAAATCTTTTCACTTCCTAAGAGGAAATTTATAATGTACCAAACTAAGGCGGGGTAATCTAGGGTTTTAAAGGACCCAATTGAATTTAACGCAACTCCACAATATTAGATAAGTGGATTTCAATTTGTACCATAATAATGTGAGTTCTTTGCTGTAAGTATAAGAATTTCCAGGAAATGCCTCAAAATGTAGCAAATACATCAATAATCCACCTTTCCAAACCCAAATCCAATCATACAAAATGCAATTTCTAGCAATTAGAGAAGTTCCCATGTTCTTCACAGATTTATTGTACCTGAAAATTCCAGCAATCAAATTTATACGCGTATATAATTAATGACAGGAAACGTAAACCAAAGAGGTTAGAAGATTCACTAATTGATAACTAGGCTCAAACACCCTCTCAAAACCCAAAAAATGTCCACATGCTTTTGTCTAAAGAGAGAAAGTAAATCAACCAGTCCAATCTTATGAAAAATAAAGCCCTAATACCCACTAAGAAACCCTAGAAACTAACCTTAAGGAAGATTCAATCTTAGTTGTTACAACCGACTTAATAAAACTCCAAGAAGAAAGAAACTACCAATACAATACCCAACAAAAACTACTAATTAAGGTATAAGTGAGGTCCAGATGTAGACCAATGAGAAGGCTCTAAAGCTGTCTAAACCTTCCAATAGGAGAAACTAGCCTCATGAGTCCCAATTCAGTAGGGTTGCTGACATCGGGATATCGGTTATGTCAGCCCTTATTCCATTCTTCCTATGTGCAGTAGTCTTCTTTTGGCTGCTGCTACTATTGGGCTGATCTTGGGGTCTACAACTCACGACCTGGATGCTGCTGTGACCTATTCAGGTAGCTATCCCTATCTTTTCCTCTTTCTCCCTCTTGTTTGCATCATGGAAGAATGTACAGGGACTCATATACACATGTGGATCGGATTAGCAAATATCTTCTTTTTGAAACATCTTATGGTAACCTATGGTATAACTTACAAAATGCTCAGAAATAGCATATGGAGAATATGAGGCATCTTTAGAAATATATAAGATTATTTTACATTTGACCAGAAAGCGTCTGGTCGAAAACTCGCAGAAAACTCCATGAACCTCAAGATCAAATTAATACATACCCAAGAACAAGAAGAAACTTACAATGAAGTGGAAGCATCCCACAAAAATTCAGGCCCAACACCCAAAGGCAATGTGCCAAATGTGTGTGTGTGTGTGTGTGTGTGTGTGTGGGGGGGGGGGGGGGGGGGGGGGGGTGGGGCATAAGAAAAGACTGGATGACCTATGGTGTACCAGAAGGTATGGCCCTTGATAGTGTGGAATAGCATAACGGGGTTCATTTAGCCGATCCCAATTAGTTGGGATAAGGCTTAAATGAAGTTGATAATGGGGAGTTTGTCGAAGTACCAAAATAGCTTCAGTAGTATACCTCTCAAGCATGAAACAAAACTCATTATCTAATACATTCATCGCATGCTTTAGTCTTTGCATAATCACTCTTCCCAAAGTTCCATAGTATGGCTCATAAGCTTAATTCCACAATAGTTACTGCAGCATTGTAAGTCTCCTTTATTCTTATTAATAGGTACCATAGTACTTTTCCACCAGCGTCTGGCATTTTCTTCGATCTTACAAACTTATTCAACAACTTTATCAACCAAAATAACCTAATATCTCCCGTACAATACGAAACCTCTATTGGTATATCATCTGGCCCGAGGGCCTTCCCTATTTTCTTCTTTCTCAAAGCTTCTTTCACCTCAGATATCCTACACCTATGAAAGCGCCTATTAACTCTAATGTCATTTGAGTTTATGGTTCCTTCTATTCCTATGATCTCAAACTGATTATCACATGCACACACACACACACACACACACACACACACACACACACACACATGAAGAAAAGGTTTCAAATCCAACTGGTTGGACCACGAGTTATGGTCTGCCGAGCAGATAACTTCAAAACATTATGTTTATGTGAAATCCAACCCTTCCAGTAGGTTTGCCCACCATGAGGATCACCTAGAGCAAAATTCAGCCCCATATATCATCAGGTGGGCCACAACATAGAATACAATTTCTAGCCATTGATAAATAGAAAAATAAAACTGTGGTCCACTCAATAAGTGAATGTGGCTAATTTTTGTATAACATGATTCTCATTAATCGGCCAGAATACTGCATGGACTAGATATAGCACACACATTTAAGGTTGAAAGTTATCATTGTGTGGACCGGAACTTATAGTCCAACCAGTTGGACTTGAGACATTCTTGTGTGTGTGTATATATACATACATAAATATATTATAGGGTTATGCTAACAACCCCACACCATCCCCAAACCTTTTAAATGGCTCACAAGGTGATCTATTGTCAATCCAAACAATTCAATCATTCATACTACTAGGAGCTAGCCATGGTGCAAAACAACATGCTAATCAGGTGATCCTAAGCTTCCAATTAATAGCATGAAAATGGATTGCCAAGAAGAGAAACAAAAATAGGTCCAATCATCATCTTCAAACATCTACTAGATAGATCCCACTCTGTATTTCTTATTATTCTAAAGTAACACTTTGATTTGATGACACTAACCATGTGATTCATGGCTTGTAAACAACGAGAGATTGTAACAAATTGGTCCCATTCAAAGGGCTAGGATCATCCGATTGGCATGATTCTTGCATCATAGATAGCTTCTAATTGTATGTATGAATGAATGGCTCAAATAGACTATAGGTCACCATGTGTGCCATTTAAAACATTTAGGGCCCTTCACAAGGATGTTAGCAATGTCCCCAAACCTTTTAAACGGTACACGATATATATAGGGAAATGGAATTATGAGGTCGACCTCATGGGAAGCTCCCATGAGGTCAAGCTATGTGCGCCCCACCATAATGTGTATCCAACATCCACGGGATATCCCAAAAATCAGTCGTATCTGGAACTCATAGCGGGCCACACCATCTGAAACTATGTGAAATCATGCCAAAAACATCTAAAAGCACTTGCTGAGGCCCACCTGAGTTTTGGATACAACTAAAACTTGGTGTGGCCCCTCATCCAAGTGAGACACACAATGTATGGGTTGGATGTCTAGTCCACATCTCAGCCAGCCCCATAAACGACCATGAAGGTTTCAATGGGTGGGTATCCACTCTCCAACTCAAGTTTAATCCAACCTTCAAAGGAAAGCAAGTTGGAATAGAGCAAAACAATTTCAGCGCAAACCTACTACATGTACTCCACTTTGGAACCGTTAATAGAAACACAACTTGTTACTACGGGCTCTCGCACTAGCAATGTGGTGAAAGCAATAAGTATTTTTGTCTTCCTCTTTGAGCCATAGAGCAAGCGACCTCTGCCTCCACTTGATCTCTTCTTGCTTGACTTTGCTCAAGTAATTGGCCATGAGACCTACTCTCAAAAATCCATCCTCATCAGAAAGTGAGCCAAATTCTTCCTTAGCATCCAAAAGTTGAATGGCCAATAGGAGTTTATTAGCCTCTACCTCTACACTATTAAGGAACTCTTTCCTCTAGCAAACCAACTTATCTTTTAAGAGCTTGAGCTTTCGGCGAAGGACAAAGTTCAAATTGCCTTAAATGGAGGACCACCAATTATTAATCAAGGAAGGGAAGCCTCCAATTCGAGCCACGATAGGTCAATTCTGAAGGGCTTAGAGCTCCAGCTCTCCTCGACATAGTCCAAAAGGATCAGAATATGATCAAAGATTGGATGACGAAGTCCACGCTGGGAGACCCTAGGAAAGGCATCTAGCCAGCTGGGAGAGGCGAGGAATCTGTTGAGGTGAGGGAGGATAGGGGGTCATGACCATTCGACCAGGTGTATTTAACATCTAAAAGGGGGAGATCCAGAAGATCATTGCTGTCGACTAAGTTCATACATTTCGAGGGATGGTCGCCATTCGACTTCTTAAAGGAGAAGAAAATCACATTAAAGTTCCCTTCGAGGCACCAGGGCAAGGGCCATCTACTTCTAATCACATTTTAATCATCCCAGAGGAGGTGCCTCAAAGAGGATTTACAAGTGTCGTAAACCGCTAAAAAAACCCACTTAAAGCCAGAAGAAGGGCTTTTGAGAACCACGGAAACAAAGAATACTTTGACTAGAGCATTTTCCTTGCCTAGGCCACAAGAATGCCTCCTACTACTCCAACCTCCTTGAGAGACAACACTCGATAAGGAATTAATCATCGACCAACTAATAGACTAAAGTTTGGTTTCTTGGAGAGCAATGATATGCATCTTACACCTACGACACATGTCCTTAACATGAGCTTTTTTCTTCTTACAAACCAAGGCCATAAACATTCCAAGATAAGATCTTCATTGGGAAACTTGTACCACCCTTTTGCCTTTCTTCGACAAGGTGTAACGGTGGGCGTAACGGTTCCCACCATTACCGATACGGTTACGGGCAGTATCAACCGTTACGGCCCTGTAACAGCCGATATACCCCCTGTAACGATCTGAATTTTCATTTTTATTTTTTTTTGTTCTAAAAAAATCCGAAAAAAAAAATATCCATTAAATCTAGAAAATTCTAAATATTCCAAATATGCATTCATTTATAATTTTGAATGTGTTTATAATGGTGTAATGGTCCTCTCTTTGGTGAGAAAGTTGTAACGGATGGTTTGATGAATTTATGAACCTAATAACCTGGAATTGACTGCAAACTCATAGATTTAATTTTCTAACTAACTAATACCAATGATAGATATATTAAAATGTATTTAATATCAAAATATCTCGCATGTGTAGGTGTTTACTATTATTTTTGATAATTTACTCTACAATTCTACATTACATATATGTCCTCGAGGAGTGTGAGGTGAGTACTTACATAAATTACAATGTTTACTTTATTCTGTTTAAAGTCTTGAAGAAGCTAGAGATTTCTCCTCTCTTATAATTCTCGTCCTATCATCCTCAAGATATAAAAAGAAACCAAAAAAAAAAAATAGTGTTCGATTTACTCCCCTGCAACTTGATTAAGGATTACTTGATTGGTTGTCAGGGGAGTTATTTTAAGCACAAGTTCGGGAATATCAAGTGTTTGCGTGGTGAATGTGTGGGTAATGGGTATAGAAATACTTACTTTAAATGTAAATAATGTTTTAAGAAAAATATACTTACCTTAATAAAACCAGAGGACGACTGATCCTAACTAAGCAACAACTCCAACCGCGAGTAAGGATATCTACCAGTGCCCGTACTCGATCTGTTGTAAATAATTTAGATTTGGATCGGGATATGGATCTTTGTAATCATAGGCAACATGTGGATCAAGAGGACTATTCCAATAGGAATATGACGAAATAGGTTCCCTATAACCCCATTGGCCTTAAGAATATTCATAATGCCGAGACCATAAGCCTGTTGCTGTTGTTCTGGACCTCCTGGTGGTGCACCATGTTAGTAGGATAGACAACAAACCTATCATATATTGTTGTACCATATATTGCTGTAATTAAGCGCTGTAATTAGGGGATATAGATGTTGCTGTTATGCTGTAATTAAGGGCTGTAATTAGGGGATATAGATGCTGTAATTAGGGGGATATAGATGTTGCTATAATTAGGAGTTTATGCTGTAATTAGAGGATATAGATGCTGTTGTTATGCTGTAATTAGGGGATATAGATGCTCTTTGTTATGCTGTAATTAAGGGATATATTGTAAGTAGGGAAAATGATTTCTATATAAGAAAAGGACCACTTGATTGAGGGTCATTGAGCAAATCTGACATGGTATCAGAGCCACTCTCTGCAACCTTGTCTTTGGTCCAATCTTTGTGGTTCTAGGCTCTGGTTTTCTGGTTTCTTGGGTGCGGATTTTGGTTTGCAATTTTATTTTATTTTTTTTGGTGCATTTCGAGAGATTCTAGTTATGGCTAACAACACCAACTCAGAAGTCTTTCAAACTCGGTTTACAGGGAAGAATTATGCTTCCTGGGAGTTTCAGTTTCAACTTTTGTCATGGGAAAGGAGTTGTGGGGTCATGTTGATGGGAGTGATCCAAGTGCCTACCGATCCTAAGACGTTGGTTCAATGGAAGGTGAAAGATGCTCGCGTGATGACTTGGATTCTTGGGTCTATGGATCCACTGCTTATACTCAATTTAAGACCGCACAAGACGGCTAAATCGATGTGGGAGTACTTTAAAAAGGTCTATCATCACGATCATTCCGCTCGGCGATTTCAATTGGAAACTGATCTTGCTGCCTATTCCCAAGGTACACTCTGTTCAGGAATATTTCTGTGGTTTTCAGAATCTTTGGGCTGAGTTTTCCGACATTGTATATGCCGACGTGTCGGCCGAGTCCCTCTCTGCTGTTCAAGCAATCCATGAAGTTAGCAAAAGAGACCAGTTTTTAATGAAACTAAGGCCAGAATTCGAGTCTATTCGCTCCAACCTGATGCACAGGGATCCTTCACCATCTCTTGACGTGTGTTTTGGAGCACTTCTTCGAGAGGAACAACGCCTTTTTACTCAATCTTCGCTTCCGCGAGAGAATGCTGTCGCATATGCTGCTCAAGGCAAAGGGAGGGTTCGAGACATGCGTCAGATTCGTGCTATAGTTGCAAAGATTATGGGCATATTGCTGCCCATTGTGCTAAAAAGTTCTGCAACTACTGTAAACAGAATGGGCACATCATCAAAGAATGCCCAACACGTCCTCAAAACCGACCCGTGAATGCTTATCATGTTACTGTTACTGGCCGCACTTCGGATGGGGTAACCAGCACTCAAAATCTCGCTCCAGTGTCATCTTCCATTGCTGCTACACCTGCCCTTACACCAGAAATGGTGCAGCAAATGATTGTATCGGCATTTTCCACTTTAGGGCTGCAAGGTAAAGGTACTATACGTACTATACCCTCTCAATCTTGGCTTGTTGACTCCGCTGCATCCAATCACATGACCAGTTCTCCTGATATGCTTAACAATGCTCGTAAGTACACTGGTTCTTCTAATATTCAAGTTGCTAATGGCCATCGTTTACCGATTACTGGGGTTGGTGATATCGCACTATCACTTACTAATATTTTTGTATCACCTGGGCTTTCTATGAGTCTTATCTCGGTTGGACAATTAGTGGATGATAATTACAATGTTCAGTTTTCTCGTGATGGTTGTCATGTGCAGGATCCGGTGTCGGGGAAGACAATAGCGAAGGGGCCTAAAGTTGGAAGACTGTTTCCATTATACTTTTCCATTCCTAGTATCATTTCTTTGGCTTGTACTACTGTCTCCAATAATTGTAAAGTATGGCACAAACGTTTAGGCCATCCAAACAATGTTGTTTTATTTCATTTGCTGAATTCTGGTTCATTGGAAAAAAAAGATTCTTCTTTGCCTCATGCTTTATCTTTTGATTGTTCTACATGTAAAATTGGAAAAAGTAAGATTCTTCCCTTCCCTTCTTCCGGGAATAGGGCAAAGAATTGCTTTGACCTTGTTCATAGTGATGTATGGGGCATTACTCCTGTCATTTCTCATGCTCATTATAAATATTTTGTGACATTCATAGATGACCATAGTCGGCATACTTGGGTATATTTTTTGCATTATAAGTCTGAAGTCTTTGCTGTTTTCAAATCGTTTCTAGCATATGTTGTGAATCAATTTACCACTAGCATTAAGACTTTACGATCTGATTCTGGTGGAGAATATATGTCTCATGAATTTCTTAAGTTTCTTCGTCACAAAGGAATTGTTTCTCACTGCTCGTGTCCTTATACGCCTCAACAGAATGGCGTGGCTGAGCACAAAAATCGACATTTGTTAGATGTTGCTAGGACCTTATTACTTGCATCTTCTGTTCCTCCTAAATTTTGGGTTGAAGCTTTAGCTACAGCAGTATACTTGATTAATAGGTTGCCTTCTAAAGTGCTAAATTTCGACTCTCCATTCTATCGTCTGCATAAACAGCACCCTAGCTTTCTTGACTTACACACTTTTGGCTGTGTCTGTTTTGTGCATCTACCTCCGCATCAACGTCACAAACTCTCTGCGCAATCTGTGAAATGTGTCTTTATGGGATATAACTTATCTCAAAAAGGATTTGTGTGCTATGATGCTTCTTCCAATAAATTTCATATATCTCGTAATGTCGTTTTCTTTGAGCATCAATATTTCTTTCCTAGTTCTATTACATCATCTCCTGCAGTTTCTGTTCTTCCTCACTTTAATGATTTGATGTGCCCTCCTGAACGCTTCAAGCCTGGTTTTGTGTATGAACGCCGTCGACCAACTCTACCCCTTCCTGAGTCTGATCTGCCACCTGATCCCGTTTTGCACCCTCCTCGACGATCTGGCCGTACTTCTCATCAACCGGATAGGTATGGTTTCCCTCTATACCTCCTTCACGGCTACCTTATCAACTGTGTCAATTCCTAATTCCTACTCACAAGCTGATAAACATGAGTGTTGGAGAAAGGCTATGCAGGAAGAACTTCAAGCTCTTCAAGAAAATCAGACTTGGGACATGGTCCCTTGTCCTTCTCATGTCAAGCTAATTGGGTGTAAGTGGGTTTTTTCTGTGAAACTTCGGCCTGATGGGTCTGTGGACCGTTATAAGGCTCGTTTGGTTGCCCTTGGTAATCGCCAAGAGTATGGGGTTGACTATGAGGAGACCTTTGCTCTTGTCGCTAAAATGACAACTGTGCGTACTATTATTGTCATCGCAGCCTCTCAGGGATGGTCACTTTGCCAGATGGATGTGAAGAATGCATTTCTTCACGGTGATTTACAGGAAGATGTTTACATGACACCTCCTGGCCTCTGCTCGTCATCAACGTCGAATGTGTGTAAGCTGAAGCGCTCTCTGTATGGTTTGAAACAGGCTCCCCGGGCTTGGTTTGATAAGTTCCGGGCTACCTTACTTCGATTTTCTTTCATCCAAAGCCAGTATGATTCTTCGTTGTTTCTTCGAACGACTTCTGTTGGTATCGTTCTTCTTCTAGTTTATGTCGACGACATTGTCATCACTGGGACTGATTTTGTCCTCATTAATCAACTCAAGCAACATCTTCATGATTCATTCCATATGAAGGATCTTGGTCCTCTCCGGTATTTCCTCAGTTTGGAGGTTCAGTCTGATTCCTCTGGGGTTTTCCTGCATCAGCATAAATACACAGAGGACTTGATTTCCTTGTCTGGTTGGCAGGACTCCTCTTCAGTGGATACCCCTTTGGAAGTGAATGTCAAGTATCGACGTGAGGAGGGGGATCTCCTTCCTGATCCCATGGTGTTTCGACAGTTAGTTGGTAGTCTCAATTATCTCACTATTACACGGCCTGACATCTCCTTTGCTGTCCAGCAAGTCAGTCAATTTCTGCAGTCTCCTCGCCACCTTCATCTTGCCGCAGTCCGCCGAATTATTCGATATCTCCGGGGTTCCTCTCACCGTGGCTTGTTTTTCTCTACTGGTACCCCTCTTCGCCTTGTGGCTTTTAGTGATGCTGATTGGGCAGGATGTCCTGATACTCGTCGGTCTATCATTGGGTGGTGTATGTTTCTTAATGATTCACTTATCTCCTAGAAGAGTAAGAAACAGGATCGTGTTTCCAAATCTTCGACTGAGTCCAAGTACCGTGCCATGTCGGCAGCCTGCTCGAAGATTATGTGGCTCCGTGGCTTACTTGCTGAAATAGGTTTTCCTCAGTCAACTCCGACTCCTCTTCATGCTGATAATACGAGTGCTATTCAGATCGCTACCAATCCCGTCTATCACGAGCGTACCAAACATATCGAGGTGGACTGCCATTCTATTCGGGAAGCTGTTGATACTCGGGTTATCTCTCTTCCACATGTCTCAAGCGACCTTCAGATAGCGGACGTCTTCACCAAAGCTATGACACGACTACGTCATCAATTTCTTGTTGGCAAATTGATGCTTCTTGATCGACCAGCATCAATTTGAGGGGGGATGTTAGTAGGATAGACAACAAACTTACCATATATTGTTGTACCATATATTGCTGTAATTAAGAGCTGTAATTAGGGGATATAGATGTTGTTGTTATGCTGTAATTAAGGGCTGTAATTAGGGGATATAGATGTTGTAATTAGGGGGATATAGATGCTGTTGTAATTAGGAGTTTATGCTGTAATTAGGGGATATAGATGTTCTTTGTTATGCTGTAATTAGGGGATATAGATGCCGCTGTTATGCTGTAATTAAGGGATATATTGTAAGTAGGGAAAATGATTTCTATATAAGAAAAAGACCACTTGATTGAGGGTCATTGAGCAAATCTGACACACCACTGGAGCCAGCCTCCTCCCGTTGTCTATATCGTGACTCAATAGACTCATAGTCTGACCTCGCATACCCTGTCGATGCCCATCGGCCTCGCTATCTGTAGACGGTTGTATGTCGATGTGTCGAGCAACACCAGAAGTGGGACCAACATCAGGTACATCATCACCATCACTACCATGATCATCCGTCTCAATCTCGCTGCTACTACTGCTCGTACTCTTCCGCTGAGCTGGACTTTGCATGAAATTTGTCCCCCTTTCCGGGTCCAACACGGTTGCACAACCCTCTTATTGCATCATGCGTATTATTGGGTCATCCACTTCCAATTCCTCACTATCGTCTTTTATTTGTTTTTCTCTTACTTCCAACCAAGGAAGAAGCGGGTCGTCCTCCTCATAAATATTGTCCAAGTTTATTGGACAATAGTCTATGTTACCAGTGGATGTTGCAGTAATGTTCCTATGATATTGTCGCATTCTTAGCCTCATGTTGTAGTGCATGAAAACAAGTCTATCAAATGTCCTAGTTTGCAATCTATTCCTATTCTTTGAATGAACAAGTACAAAACAACTCCAGTTCCTTTCGCAGTTAGAGGAAGATGTTGTCTGCCTCAAAACTCTTACTACAATTTTTTGGAGAGCCTTCGCAGTTCACACTCTCTCCGAAATTTAGCCACCATTCGGCAGGGGACAACCTAGATACTGCATGTTGTGCAAAAGCATCTCCAAAACTACCATGGCGATTTCCATATATATGAAATTCATTCAACACCTTTATTTACATATCTAAGTCAAGCTTTAATCTCTTTACCACATTCTTTAGCCCGACACGAACCTCATTATCCGCAACAAATTATTTGGAATATCTGTATCTAGAATTTAGATAGTAATCTATCGCATGAAGTTCGTGATGGAGTTGTCTTGTCCATCTCTTGTCAATCATCCTCCAGTGGACCTCCCAGTTTGAACAATCACGTTGAATTGCCAGCTTTGTCTAATCCATGGCATCATAAAGTAAGCTCATGGTAGATGCTTCATCAATTTCAGCAAGACGGAGTACCCTCATTACTGGCTTCATCACATTTAGGATCTTTTGGACCTTCTTTCAATATTTATTGTCCCTTATGGTCTTCACAACCTCAACTGGTGTCCCCGATGCCTTCTTCCCATGTTTTGTGTTGAGTCAATCTCGGGAAGTGAACATCTCACTCAACTCTCCCCTATACCGGTAGAAACTCTCCAGATATATAAAGTAAGTTGCAAATCTAGCCACCACAAGACTAAGCAACTCTCTTCCTTTCATACACATCCTCATTATTGCAACTACTTATTTATTATTATAAATAAATGTCACCACTTCTCTTGCCATTTCAACCATTTCCTTAACACTATTCTTCTTCTCAATACTTTCAATATAAGATCAATACAGTGGGCAGCACATAGTGACCAAAATATATAATGTCTCTTTATCATCAACTTTTGTCCTACAGCATTATATGTTACTTCATTATCTGTAACAATCAGCACCACATTTTCCTCTCTAATCCCATCCACCATTTTATCCATTACGGAAAAAATAAAAATAGCATTTTTTCTTTCATTCGATGCATCAATTGACTTATGGTACACCATTCCCAAGCAGCAATACACCACAGTGTTGATCATGTTGCATATGGTCAGGCCAGTCCAACCATTGCACATGATCGTGCTTCCTTTGGCCTGCCATATGGGTTTAGAGGTAGTTGTGTATGCTTTCACATCCGCATACTATGCATCTGTCAATTTCCCCCTCATCTCCCTAGCCGTGGGAGCTTCACCTGCTTCTGTTGCTACATCAATTACCACATGCCAATAAGGAGAATTGGCCGCATTAGAAGGTATGTTGGCATATATAAATAACTTTGTTGTTGCCCTACCCAACTTCTTAATGGAAGTTTTTCTCTCCGCATTTGTTTAGTTGATTCTTTCCTAACTAGGATCAGATCAATAGAGTCTCATTGGCTCTTCTTCTTTTACATCCACATCCAAAGAGGCATTACGTGAAGATGCCTCCCATCGACTACCAAAACATATGTCGTAATCCACCCGATCTATTCCCACTTGCATAATCTATAAAATGCACATTCATATGTTCTAATTTGAATAACGCATCATATTCAACCATAACAACAAAGATTCCAAAAAAAAAAAAAGTATAAATACCTATTTTTGAAGATTTTTTGAAAAATGGCCCATGGAACTTTGATTCAACAAAGTCATTGAAATAACTTGTTTTGATCCTCAAATTCAATGTAAGAGTGGTCGGAATTTGCAATAGCATAGTTTAGGAAAGAATTTGAAAGAGAAAAGTGCCAAAAAATGAGAAAATTTGTAACTTAAAAAGATTTTTTTTTTTTTTTTTTTTTTTTTAAAACACTAGTCATTTTATGATCGTTACGGGGCAATAACGGCCGTTATGGGGGGTAACGACTATTACAGCCCCTATAACAGCCGATCCGAGCCAAAAACTAGAGGGTCACCGTTTTGACCCTCGTATTGCTTAAGGGATTCGTCCGTTAACATTACGTATCGGCCGTTATAGAATATACGTAACCGATTTAGTACATCCTGTTCTTCGAACTTCTAGACATAGAACCAACATCGTAGTTGATAAAGGATTTGAGGTTGACGAGCTCCCTCCAGCCTTTTAGGGATTTCTGATTTACCTTCTGAGCCGCCATAGCTCCTGTGGGTTCACAAATTGAAACAGCATTACGTAGTCATCGTCTCGATCTCCGAAAGAGAGCCCAACCAACTTCCCAAACTCAATAAAAGCATCCTTGGTCCATTGGGGGTCCTTACATCTTGATAGAATGGATTGGACTTTGCACAGGAGCACCACCAAGGTCATCGACGGAAACTCACGGCTCGCCACGTGGCCCCGAGCAATAGATCCCCTCGACCGAGGCTGGGTTAAGCTACGTCGGCAACTAGAGATATCTCGACTTCATTAACAATGCCAAGCTCGAGGGGAGAAGGGTTGTTGTTACATGTCACTAGGAGGGGGGGCCAATTGCATTATTTAATTACTTAACATCTCAACATGTGGATGGATGGATAGCTAAGAAAAGTGATCTAAGATCAACACCATTCATCACCCAGCCAGAGGAGAGACCACGTGACTGGGAAGAAACAGTTGGGATCGAAGTAAGGACAACTGGGCTATGGCCACATGTGGTGGAATGGAGCACGTGTCCCTTAACCTACCTCCTGCAGGAGGAACGACACTACATGGGAGCATCGGCTCAACAGTGCTCCGTCACCTGTGATGGGCATAGCATAACTAGAATAGGCAAGCCAGTGCCTCTCCGACCATTTAAAACAAACTAGCTACCTAAAACACCCTCTCTCGGAACCTCCGACCGCACCAGAATCTCAAGACAGTTTCCCCCACTGAGATAGGAATCCTGGATGGTGACTTACTGGCAAGGGGAAACCAATGTTAACAATACATTGAATGGCAAAGTTCGAGTATTTTTCAGTGTAAACACTAAAAAATATGGTTAAAATCCAATCATAAAATGCCAAAATACCAAAAAGTCGAAGACATTCATTTGGGTGTAATATGATTTTACTTGAGAAGTTCAAGACCAATTCAAATACATACATAAACATATATACACACACATACATACATACACATATACACACAAACACATACATGTCAATCGAGACAGCAATATTTAGCCGGGACAGCATATATTTAGCCATAATTAGGTCATCTATTTATGGCATGATTGTATATATCTTGTACAGTTATTGTTTCCTGATTTGTTAGCCTAAATTGATGATAATGGCTGCAATTCAACCTTATAATTAGCTTAGAGTTTCTATATAAATAGAGGAACCTCACAATGAGGACATTCAATCCAAAATATTTACATGGTATCAAAGCTTTCTATTAACTGTTCTGAGATTTCTGGGTTGGGTTGGGACTAATCTGTTGGTCTCCATGGCTGTCGATACCTTCAAAGGAAGGTGTAGACAATTCTGGTGGGTTATAAACTGTTGTTTGGCAGTTTCTGTTGAGGGTAGGAAGTTTCTTTCTTGCTGGAAACTCTCATTTTGTGGTGATTAGTGGCTGTCGGCATGTCCAGTTCTTGCTGGAAACTCTCATTTTGGTCTCCTTTTGTTTTGGGCTTGCTGGTTGTAGGCTTGTTTTTGGACTAGGGGTGAGGTGGATTTAGTATTATCTATCTTTATTACTATGTTCCGGGCACCATGTCTACTAGCAACTCGGATTCTTTTGGTGTGCGCTTCATGGGCAAGAATTATTCTGCCTGGGAATTTCAATTTCGCCTATTTGTCCTGGGGAAAGAGTTATGGGGTCACATAGATGGAAGTGATCCAACTCCTACTGAACTTTCTAAATTGGCTCAGTGGAAAGTAAAAGATGCTAGAGTCATGACAATTGGTTAATAACAACTGTAATGTTGGGTTTTCTCGTGATGGTTGTATTGTGCAGGATCAGGTGTCAGGGAAGATACTCGCGAAGGGGCCTAAAGTTGGATGATAGTTTCCTCTACATTTTTCCATTCCTTCTTGCATTTCTTTGACTTGAACTACTGTAAACAATAAGGGTGAAGTATGGCACAAACGTTTGGGTGATCCTAACTCTATTGTTCTATCTCATTTAGTAAACTCTGGTTTGTTGGGTAATAAAGATCAATTTTCCTCTCATCTCTCTTTTGATTGCTCAACATGTAAATAGGTAAGAGTAAGTCTCTTTCCTTTCCTGCTCATGGTAGTCGTGCTAAAAGATGTTTTGATTTGATCCATAGTGATGTGTGGGGTATTACTCTTGTTATATCTCATACAAATTATAAATATTTTGTCACGTTCATTGATGATTATAGTAGGTATACCTGGATTTATTTTCTTCGTTCTAAATCTAAGGTATTTTCTGTGTTTCAACAATTTGTGGCTTTTATTGAAACTCAATTCTCTTCAGGCATTAAAGTGTTAAGGTCCGATTCAGGTGGTGAATATGTTTCATGAATTTCATGCCTTTCTCAAGCAGAAAGGAATTGTTTCTGAGCGTTCTTGTCCTTGTACACCTCAGCAGAATGGTGTTGCTAAACTTAAGAATCACCACCTGTTGGAGGTTGTTCGAACGTTATTGCTTGAATTTTCAGTTCCTCCTAAATTTTGGGTGGAAGCCTTATCCACGGCAGTTTATTTAATTAATAGATTGCCTTCAAGTGTCTTGCATTTTGAAACTCCCTATTATCGTCTTCATCATCAGCATCCCAACTATCTTGATATGCATACCTTTGGTTGTGTTTGTTTTGTTCATTTGCCATCACATGAATGACACAAACTTTCTACCCAATCTGTTAAATGCGCTTTTATGGGTTATAGTAATTCACACAAAGGTTATGTTTGCTATGATCCATGCTCTAACAGAATTCGTATTTCTCGTCATGTTGTTTTCTTTGAAAATTAGTCTTTCTTTTCTACTCATGTTGCATCCTTGCCTGAGATCAATGTTCTTCCTCATCTTGACTCCTATTCCTGAGCGATTCAAACCTGGATTTGTGTATGAACGTCGACGACCGACTTTGCCCCTTCCTGAGCCTAATCCGACATCTAAGCCTGTTCAGCCTGTTCCTTCTACGGCTGATCCGGATTCTAACATTATTCCTTGCCGGTTTACTAGAGTCTCTCATCCTCCTGATCGGTATGGCTTTTCTCATACATCTCTTCATGCTACTTTGTCCTCTATTTCAATTTCATCCTATTATTCTGAGGCTGTTAAGCATGAATGTTGGCGTGAGGCGATGGCCGAAGAACTTCGGGCTCTTCAGGACAATCACACATGGGATGTTGGTCCTTGTCCAGCGAATGTTAAAGCCATTGGTTGGTTGCACTTAGTAACAGACAGGAATATGGGGTGGACTGTGAGGAGACCTTTGCTCTAGTCGCCAAGATGACTACGGTGCGGATGGTTATTTCTATTGCAGCATCCCAAGGCTGGCCACTTCATCAAATGGACGTTAAAAACGCATTTCTTCATGGTGACCTCAAAGAGGAAATTTACATGGCCCTGCCGCCTGGTTTGACCTCCTCCTCTTCTTCTGATATATGTAAATTGAAGCGATCTCTGTATGGGTTGAAATAGGCTCCCCGGACATGGTTTGATAAGTTCCGGTCTACCTTACTTCAGTTTTCCTTTGAGCAAAGTCAATATGACTCCTCTTTGTTTCTTCGTAAGACCTCTGCTGGTATTGTTCTTCTTCTTGTTTACATTGATGATATTGTTATCACCGGGACAGATTCAAACTTGATCACCGTCTACAGTAGCATCTTCAGGCCTCGTTTCATATGAAGGATCTTGGTCCTCTTACATACTTCTTGGCGTTGGAAGTTCACACGGATCCTTCTGGTATCATTCTGAATCAACATAAGTACACATAGGATTTGATTGCTTTAGCTGGCTGCTGGTCTTCAGGATACTTCTTCTGTGAATACTCCTCTAGAAGTAAACACGAAGTATCGTCATGAGGAGGGTGATCTCTTGTCTGATCCTACTCTGTTTCGACAGCTGGTAGGCAGTTTGAACTATTTAACTATTACTCGGCCTGATATTTCCTTCGTTGTCCAGCAGGTTAGCCAGTTCATGCAAACTCCATGCCATCTACATTTGGCTGCCATTCGTCGTATCATCCGATACCTTCAAGGGTCCCCTAGCCGTGGGTTGTTCTTCCCAACCGGCTCTCCTCTTCGCCTTGTTGCATATAGTAATGTGGATTGGGCCGGATGTCTTGATACTCGACGATTTGTCACAAGCTGGTGCATGTTTCTTGGTGATTCCTTGATCTCATGGAAGAGTAAGAAACAACCTCGTGTTTCTAAATCTTTTACTAAATCCGAATACCGTGCCATGTCTGCTGCTTGTTCTGAGATTGTCTGGCTTCGTGGGCTTCTGGCTGAGCTTGGTTTTTCCCAGTCTGATCTTACACCTCTCCATGCTGATAATACTAGTGCCATTCAGATTGTTGTTAATCCCGTTTTCCATGAACGAACGAAGCACATTGAGGTGGACTGTCATTCTATTCGGGAAGCCTTAGACACTCGTATCATTTCTCTTCCTCATGTTTCCACTGACCTTCAGATAGCTGACATGTTTACCAAGGCCATGACACGACAACGCCATCAGTTCCTTGTGGGCAAATTGATGCTTCTTGATCGACCAACATCAATTTGAGGGGGGATGTCAATCAGGACAGCAATATTTAGCCGGGACAGCATATATTTAGCCATAATTAGGTCATCTATTTATGGCATGATTATATATATCTTGAACAATTCTTGTTTCCTTGTTTGTTACCCTAGATTAATGTTAATGGCTGCAATTTAGCCTTGCAATTAGCCTAGAGTTTTTATATAAACAGAGGAACCTCACAATGAGGACATTCAATCCAAAATACATACATACATACATACATATTGTCAAACCAAATATTGAAATCACACCTATACAATAAATATATATATATATAAAGACATCAATTGTCAAACCTAATATTGAATTTATAGAATATAAAATTTACAAGTTCAAATCAAATCATCAAATATAAGTAAGCTGCACCATAATGTTTGGATGCCCCAAAAATCAAGCCTAAACAATCATTAAGTGGGCCACACCATAGAAAACAATGGACAACCACCCAAAACCTCCAAATTTACAATGGCCCACCTTGGTTGGATCAGCCTAAATTTTGGGGTGTCTAAATTTCGTGGTGGGGCGACAACTTAGAAAACAATGAGCATCCACCTGACAACCTCCAAATTAATGTGGTGGCCCACAAGATGGCTAGATCAACCTCATCTTTAAGGGTACAACTTTCATGGTGGATCAACCCTATTGGACAAGTTGGATTTCGTACAAATTATACACACCATAGTGGACCCCAACCACCACCCTTATAGAATATGCTTATGCATAGCACAATGACTTCTCAAGGAATTGGATCCGGCACGTGTCGCCACCCAATGGGGCCACATGCTGCGATGGTCTTATGATTTGAACCATCCATATTCTAGATGATCCTTTTCACGCCACCCAATCATCGTCACGTAAGCCTTATCCCAACTAATTGGGGTCAGCTACATGAATCCTTTTCCACCATTCTGTTCTATCGAGAGCCATAACTTCAATCAGTCATCGACTTTTTTTTTTCTTGTAACTACCTCCAGCCACGTCCTTTTGAGCCTTCCCCTAGTCTTTTTAGAGCCTTTAACTTGCACCAACTCACTCCTTTTAACCAGCGCAGTTATTGGTCATCGTTGCATATGAACAAACCATCTAGTCTACATTCCCTCATCTTGTTACAACTTACATATTAGTGTTACTCCCATCTTCCTTTGAATGTATTCATTTCTAATTCTACCTTCCTCATCTTCGCCAGAGGTGGGCATCGAGCCGAGATGAGTCGAGGTGGGCAAAGCTCGACTCGGCTTCTCCATGCTGTACTCGAGTTCGAGTTCGAGCTCGAGCTCGGCCTCGAGCTCAACATTGAAGCTTGGCTTGTTTGCCAAAGCTGTTGAGTCGAGTTCGAGTCGAGCTAGTGGTTCGAGTCGAGTCAAGCTCGAGCTTGTTCATATCATCTTATGTTAACTTATTAAATTTTTGGCTAAAAAATATAAATTAAATGTCTCATATGCTAATGCCACATTACTAAGAGATAAACCTCTAGATACTATCAGTATCATACCACAAAACCATATTTTGTCCTCAACAATCAACATCAACATCAATTCGAAAGAGTTAAAATATATCAAAAATTATAAAACCGTTCATGAAAAATTTTTAAAGCTTTCCTTCCTTCAAGCATTCTGGCCCACGTTTTCAATTCCATTGTCCTCTTCATACTCTTCAGCATCGAAATTGCTAGCGCCCCAAACTAGATGCAACCAATTTTGCAAACATATCAGTGCTTCAACTGTATTCGAGGCGAGTGAGCTTCGATACTTGCTAACTATCCTGCTTCCGGTGCTAAAAGTTGATTCTGATGCCACGGTCGAAATTAGAATTGATAAAATGTCCCGTGCCATCAACGAAAGTGTAGGGTATTCACGAGCTCGAGACTTCTACCATTGCAAAACATCGAAATCATTATCTTGTATCCTTATGACTGGTTCCTTTAGATACTTGTCCATTTCGGATTCAATTTTCTGCATCTCCGTTTCTTCTTCATCTAAAAAAGACAAAGTCACGAAGTCGCTCGCTTGTAGTAGAAGAACTAACCGTAGTTTGAGAAGTACCTATTGCACTTGATGTTTCGGCTGAATTACCAACATATGATGTGAACAACTCTTCCATTGCAGCATTAATAATGGTTGTCTCCGCTGAAACTCTTTCGGAACTGGAATAAAGGGATCTGAAAACAAATCTAACCATTGCCATCTTGTATCGTGGATCCAGGATAGCTGCAATGGCCATTAACAAGTGGCATTCAGCCCAATACTTATAAAATTTCAACTGCATTCCTAGAGCCATCGCTTTTAAAATTTCCAGACCATCAGCAACACATTTTTTTAGCGCGTTCATAATGAAAATAATTTCAGGAAGAAATTGATTTGACGTGGGATACTTATTTCCTGAAAAAATCTTCGTGCAGTCGTAAAAAACTTTGAGAAACTGATGAACATCTTCAGCTTTCTTCCCATCTTCATCACTTGGCACATATGCGTACATTTTATCGCGCGCTGCAAGTTCAGGGAATGCAACTTTAAATTGTAAAGCCATATCCAACATTTCATAAGTGGAATTCCAGCGAGTGCAAACATCTAACTTCAACTGTTGTTTAGATTTCAAATCCAAACGTTGGATTATATCATTCCACGTATTCAGTCTTGAAGGTGACCCCCTTATATATTTAACGCTATCTCGTATGTTTGCAATCGTTGAATCAACTGCTTTCTGCCCTTCTTGCACAATCAAGTTGAGTATGTGAGCACAACATCTAACTTGAAATATTTTACCTTCGAAGAATAAATTTCCGGCAGCCTTGAACTGAGTACGTAAAAAAAAAATCAAAGTATCGTTGGACGAGGCATTATCTAAAGTAATTAAAGAAATTTTCTTTTCAATGCCCCACTCAACAAGACAGTTGTAAATGCAATCGGACAGTACCACACCGGTATGAGGAGGAACGTGGCGGAAGTTTAAAATCCTCCTTTGTAGTTTCCAATCCGCATCAACGAAGTGTGCGGTCAATGACGTATATCCCTTTCTCTGATTCGAGGCCGTCCACATATCCGAAGTCAAACTTATTCTGGATACGGATTCTAGGAGAGCTTTCAAGTTAGCTTTCTCAACAGCATATATTTTCATGCACTCTCTTTTCACAGTAGATCGAGAGGCCTTCTCACATCTGGGATTTAGAAATTTACAAAATCCCATGAAAACCTTGCTTTCTACCATGCTGAATGGCTTCTCGTTGACTATCACTAACCTCGCAAACCACTCATCCAGTTTATCCGGATCATACTTATACATTGAGAGTGCAGTTTTAGAGTCGTCATCTTCAGAAATAGTAAATAAAAGCAGTTGCTGGACTCCACCCTTCAATGTTCTTGGTCTTTTCACACATTTATCAAGATGCCTCTGATAGTGAGTTGTAGAAGTATCAGAATGCTTGATGTAAAGAGTTTTACAAAACTTGCATCTAATCTTGACTGAACCATCTGGTTGTGTGATCTCATCAAAAGATTCCCATATCGCCGATCTTTTTTTCCCTTTCACAGAACCTGAAGCTGTTTCAACTTTGTTCTCTAATTTTTCTTCATCCATGACAAAAGGAGAATTGATTGACGCACCAGGGCCAGGAGTACTTGGGTTTTTTTCAGTAGTCATCTAAAAATCAAAAGATAACAATGGCAGGGTAAGATCAGGGCTTTTATAGGTTGAAGGAATCAGTCAACGACATTTATACGTATATATAAATATATAATACAAACAACTCCATAAACTGCAAAACACAAGTGTCTCAAATAGTCCCCTAATAAATAAATCCACCGGGATACATACATATACATAACTATAAATTGTCCATAATTGTTTCAAATTTTGTTTAGTAATTGTTTCTAAATATCTTATTCCTACTTGTCTCTATCTAGAGGTGCTAATTGTCTCTATCCCATTCGGTAACATACCAATTTGCTTTAATACACCAACTAAATAGTTGATGTGTGGTACAGTAGCCAATTTGCTTCGGCACCTTACATACACACACGTCAATCTATTTTGACAGCTACTTTTAAGAGAGAAAAAATATTTGATACAGACTCAAATCTTGATTGACCATGTCACAGGAAATAGTTGTGATTGAATCCCCACCATTAAATACTTCATGGGGCCACTGGAATATTTTTCCATCCAACATGTTGATAAGGTCACAACGACCTGTACGAAGATACCACACCAATATCAACTTGATTCAAAACTTTTGTGGCCCACTGAGAAGTTTTTAATGGTTGATTGCAACTATTTCCTTTATTACGGTTCATTGAGATTTGGATCTTCTTCAATTTTGGGATCAAGACTTAAAATGAGTTTTCAAAATGGATGGACGGCCGAGATATAAGCCAAATTCATTAAGGTGGGCCACACAGTCAGGGATCCAACTCACCTCGGTGGATCGCGAAGCCGCGCCCATGCTCGGGCGGGGCAATACGGAATCCACGTCCCATCAGTTATGGGAACGGATTGGCTACTCCCCCTGCCACCATCCAATGGCTGTGGTCGGTGCTCTGTGGGCCCCAACATGACGTATGTGTTTCATCCATGCCGTCCATCTATTTTTCCAGATCATTTTATGGTATGAGACAAAAATTGAGGCATATCCAAATCTCAAGTGGAACACATTACTGGAAACAATGTTGAATGAGCATTGACCATTAAAAACCTTTTGGGGGCCATAAAAGTTTTGGATCAATCTGATCTCTGTTTTTTCCATTCATCTAGACCTGCATGACCTAATCGACAGATTGGATTTCAAATAAACAGTACATTGGGCCTTATGTAACATCTCGGAAAAATCCGTACAAAGACCCGAGTATTACCTCAGGCAGAAATCACTCAGGACCAAATCCTTTAGAAATTAAACAAGGATTAGTTAGTGTTAGACTAAAATATCTGTGAAATTAGCACTAATTACTTTAGATATGATCTACAAGACCCAAAACTTGCAGAATAGTCGACGCTACATTACCCTATAATCTAGGATCAATCTCAAAACCCAGTTGCTCTCGGGAGCAGCACGAAACTTCGTATCAGACCTGGACCGCGCGTCGAAAGTCCGATTACAGCGAAACTATACCGTTATGACCACCTTATTGGGCTTGACAACCATTTCGGAAATCAAGTCCTGACTGTGTCTAGAAACGCACAACTTGAGCCCGAAGCAAAGTGTATGAGAAACGCGAATATCTTTAGGAAACGTGCTCAGATTTAAGTAAATAGAGTCGTTCACTTGCAGGCCAAATATAAGGATTCAGACTGTCAGAATCTGACCCAATTACACCCTCGGATCAGGGGAAATTTCCAACACATGTCAGTGTACTTGTAGCCCTGATCGAATGTCGGTGACCATTGAACTGAAACTGGTCCGCCACGGTCGATCTGTAAACCCGATCGGAACGAAAACTCAGCCTGACCTAGATCCAATGTCAGGGAGCTTAAGTCCGACCGCACGCAGAAAAGGGGGCTCCAGAAGTGCTCCGTTGGATCGGAACAGCCGATCTTTGGACATAACCTAAGTATACCATGGCCCTGGGGCCATTCCCATCAGTTCTGGGCCTATATAAGGGCCTTAAACCCTCTCTCTCATATTCCATACGAATTTTAAACCCCAAGAAAGAGAGGAGAGGAAAAGGAAAGGAAAGAGAGAGGAAGAGAGAGAGAGAGAGAGAGAGAGAGAGAGTTGGAGATTCATCCTGGGATTTGATCCCATTGCTCCACACACTTAGCCACCCTATCTGTATCACAAATCCGGCATTTCCGACAACGTACTTGGGTAAGAAAACCTAACCCTAATCTGTTTTAGGGTTTCAGATAGTGTAAGTTATGAAATAACTAACCTAATTCATGTTATAGGTTGTCAATCCACCATTGACAAAGACTAAGTGTCTAAAACGAATCCGTTACGTATTTACCGGCGTAATGTGCGGACTATAAACGTATAGGTTATGGTTTTCAAGGCTTTCAATGTCGGTTAATGATTTATTACTGACGTGGGTGCTATTTCACATGCCAAATGTGATGTTTGTTTCGCGTTTCAGATATATATGAACTATGTTGAGTTTAGTGTATTCTATGTATGTGTAGAGAGGATCGTATACGTATGGAATTTGAAAGTGTGTTTGCCATGATTAATTGTCGTGTGTTCATACTAGTTGTGTGTGTAACAACTCCTTGGCGAAAGGATTTGTCCCAATACATGTTATGGCCAACATACGTCGTGTATGTTAACAAGTGTAGTCTAAGTGTTCGTAAAAATGTCTGAATGAACAAGTACTTGGCATCAGGTACTTTATATGGGTGCTAAGATAAAAATTATCAACTACCTTCTCTATATGTATAAATCTGTCCATGTAACCTATACCATACTGTCTACTTTACTTATGAAATGCGCATGTGTGAATTTCTATGTATGTTGTACTTCATAACATGCTCAAATGGTTGTAGGATTAGAATTATGTGTTTATTACTGCTTTGACTATTTCATATGAATACTTGTTAGAATTGGATGTGTTTGGGACTACAGTATAGTCCAGGCAATCGGTAACAGATCCTGAATAGGTGGCTAATCTTGTTTCACCACACAGGACGTGCCTGACGAATCCGAGCCGTACTTCGATTGTTGGCAGTGGTTAGGCCACGCGGAGTGCTCACGCACTTCATGTCAATCAGCTCGACGTGCGCTCGTGCTAGTCAAGCTCGTCAAGTAACCCGATTAGTCCGATGTATGTTCACCATGTTTGGACGGTATTGCTTGAACCTAGGGTACCAAACTCACCAGTGGAAACCCCGCTAACCTTGGTACCTCAATCCGCTAAGACTCATGAACCGGACATGGTGGTATGGGACACCGTGGTCGAGCTGTCGGCCTACGCTGGGGCGACGAGCCTCCCCGTAGTGTTCAGTGAGCAACCCAGACTCATGAGCCTAATATGGTGGTATTGGACATTGTATTTGAGCTGTCGGCCTACACTGATCAGGTGACAAGCCCTTTGTAGTGACCTCGAGCATACTCTGAGACTGCGTTGAAGCGACGAGCCTTTCTGTAGCAACTAAAGTATAAAATAGGCCTACACTGATCAGGTGACGAGCCCTTTGTAGTGACCTAGAACCGCAACATTGTATGATATTTACTATGACTAATGACCCTAGAATGGATCATTGTTTGGGAAATGATATAAGGGAGGTACTTTAGTTTCCCAATCCTTCTGTATGAAAAGGACTAATAAGAACTTGGTAATCATGCTCATGCACCGCACTGCATGTGCCGTTTGGCGTTGAGTAGAGAGCACTAAGGAAGTGACTGACATGCGCGACCGTTAGATGAAGATCGAAGAGGGAGTGCAGGCGAGGGCATGCATCATTTATACATACCATTCCTGCATTAATCAGAGTACTTAAGGATGTTTGATTGTATTGTTTTATCATTACTGCTTGACTGAATTGATAACATGTTAACCTTTACTTTATTGTTCCACTGAGTTGATCACTCACTCCAACGTCCTGGGACGGTGTTTTAAACACCAACCAGACTCTGTCTTAGTTGCAGATGGAGACCCGACTGATGAGGCGGAGCCAGACTTCGCAGACGATGAGGATGTTTTCTCATATATGCAGTATTCAGGCGGGTTTATATAGACTGTTCTGATCGACGGGGCTTCAGGGTTATACTTGTAGTGGACTATCACTTTGACACTTTGTATTTTGAAACAATACTTGCATTTATTGACCTGGCAATGCATACATACTTTGGGGACCTACGCTAGTTCATAAAGTTATACATATTCGTTTCAGTCTTCCGCTAGCGTATTACAACTGTCCCTGGATTATGTTTTACTGATTTGGCTTAATCTCATTCATGTTTCATGCACTAATACAGACAACATACAATCATCATTTAATATGTTGCAAAAGTGATGTGATGGATCTCGGGAGTTGGGTTTCTACTCGACTCCCGATTTTCAGGGCGTTACACCTTAAGAGGATTTTAATTGTGGATATCCAATCAAAATTGTTTTCCTATGGTGTGGTCTACCTGAGACTTATATCCCTATCATTTTTGGGATCAATCCCTAAAATGATTTGTAAAAATGGATGAACGGAATGGATTAAACACATACATCATGGTGGGGCCCACAGAGCACCGACCACCGGCCACAAGACTGGTGGCAGGGGGAGTAGCCAATCCGTTTCCAGAAATCAAGGCGCGGATTAGATACTAACAAGGCCAGTAGACAAATCGCTACTGAAGTGACGTCACCAAGCTATGTGGACCCCACCATAATGCATGTGTTGTATCCATACCGTCCATTAATTTGGAGAGATCGTTTTATGGCATGAGAAAAAGAATGAGATAGATCTAAAGTTCAATTGAACCCCACCATAGAAAACTGTGGGGATAGTGACATCCACTGTTCAAAACTTCTTAGGGGCCACAGAAGTTTCCGATCAAGCCTGGACGGGGAAACTACGCGGCATTTTTAACTCGTATGTCCGTTGTGAGTGATGCACGTAATCATAGTGTGAGTGACCTAAACCGTGTTGACGGTAAAATATTTTTGTTTTCACTTCATATATCTCTATGTTAACTTATGAATAGTTTAGATCTCAAAAATACATCATGGCGGACACTATAAGTGTTTCAACGGTGGGTGTGACTGCTCCCACGGTTTTCTGTGGTGGGTCCACTTTAACTTTAGATATATCTCATTCATTTCCTAATGCCATAAAACGATCTCTACACATGGTTGGACGGTATGGATACAACACACGCATCATGGTGGGGTCCACAAAGCTTGGTGAGTATCTAATCCACATCCAATCAGAAATCAACCGTACAGCCACATGTTCGAAAGGGAGTGCAAATCACCCGTAGCAGGCGATTCGCGCGAATCCCTTTAGTTCTCAACTTCGATTGTGATTAATGACATTGAAGGCAGTGTGTGGAGGGCGATAAGCGTTAGGGAAAAATAATAGGAAAATAAAAAAGAAATCCCTTCTGACAAGAAAAGAAAAACTCGATTCTTCTTCTTCAAAAAAAAAAAAAAAAAAATTAATTTCTATTTTCAGCACTGCTCATCTTTCACGAGTTTATCGTTCTTTGCTCCCCGTTTCTTCTTTCTTTTCTTTCGGAAGAGAAAAGAAAGAGACGAATCGATTTCTCAAAGAAGAAGCAAAAGAAGAAAGAAGCATATATTCTCTTTCGTTTTCTTGGAAAAATGCAGAAGAAACAGATCTGGGCAGTGGGCACTCACACTGTCGGGATTGGGCGGGGCCGCTCTGGTTCGCTCGGCGAGATCGGGTGGTGGGTGGTGGTCCAGTGGAGTGCTAGCCGTGCGGGCAGCGTGCTAGTGGTGGTGGTCCAGTGGATTGCTGTTGCTGGTCGAGCGGGTGGGCAGCGGGAAGCGGCTGGGTGGGGTAGAGAGAGAAGAAAGGGAAAGGGAGAAAAGGAAAGGGCGTGCGGGTAGGGCCGGCCATAGGGTTTATAGTATATAGTTATTACTAATCGAGCCGAGTCGAGCTCGACTTCGAGCTTCGAGTCGAGTCAAGTTCGAGTTGAGTCGAGTTAAAATGCCCCTTGGTCGAACTCGGCTCGAACTCAACTCAAGCTACAAAATATTAGCTTGACTTGGCCTGAGTCGGCCATTCAAGCCGAGTCAATCTGAGCTGACTCAAGCCGAGTCGAGCGAGTTAATCGAGCTAGCTCGACTCATGAACATCTCTAATCTTCGCACTCATCCATCTCAACACCTCATTTCAACTACAGTGATCCGGTGAACGTATGTTCCTTAACTACCCGATATTCTATCACATCAAGCAAGGCTAGTCTTATAGCTGCTCTATAAAATTTCCCCTTTAGATACTGCCATAAATAAGCTACTAACCCATAATCAAACTTCAGTGACAATCCTAACATTTGTTATTTAAAGTTGAATAAGAGCCATTCAAAATCCTCTTGTCAATGTTCTAAATTCATCTCCAGAGTGATGATTGAAATCATCTGTTTAGTGTAAGATTCTTGGCCCATGTACCATAGATTCAACAACATGAACGGTTCTAATCTTCACTCCACTCAGCATGTGGGCCCCAGTGATCGGCAAAACATATTTCTGAGCCGCAAGTCGCAACTCACAAGAGAGGTTGCAGGCCCTTCCTTTCAGAAAAAGTTTAATACTTTAGTAGGGCGTGATGGGTAGTACTCGGGCACTTAAAAATATCATGCATATTATACAATTAATACTAATTAAACTATCCAAATTATGGGCATAATTTTATGTATTATTGTAACGCCCTAAAAATCGGGGGTCGAGCAAAGCTCAGCTCTCGAGTTCCAACGCATCACTTATGCAACATAGATAATGATGTTATGATGAGAGCATTGAAACATGAATAGGATTATACCAAAACAACATATCATACTCCAGAGACAGTTGCATTGCAGAGCGTTTTAAGAGCGCATGATAGATGTATAAAATATATAAACTATGGTAAGTCTCCAGAGTGTGATAATGTTACCAGGTTAATGAATGACAAGTACAATTCCAAAATATACAAAATTGTGTAAGGTCATCTAGTCGACATCCCTGTAACCCCGTCGATCAAGACACGGCTCACATGAAGCCGCCAAAAACAGCATATACAAGAAAGCATCCTTGTCGTCGCAAAGGTCCGGCTCCGCCTCACAAGCATCACCATCACCTGCAGCTAAAACAGTCTGGTTGGTGTTGCAAGCACCGTCTCGTAACGTGGGAGTGAGTAGTTAACTCAGTGGAATCATAGAGCAAAGATTAACATGTTATCAAATCAATCAAGCGATAATGATAAAGCAAGCAAATCAAACATTCCTAAGTACTGTAATTAATGCAAGGATGAGATGCAATAATAATGCATGCCCTCACCAACATGCTCCCTCGTGCGACACCATCTTACGTCCGTGGCATGCTTTCATCCCTCAGTGCTCCACATCTTCCAAGCACATGCAGTGCGATATGAACATGATTACCGAGTTGTTATTAGTCCTTTTCATACAGCAGTATTGGAAAACTAGGGTACCTCCCTTATATCATTTCCAAATAATGATCCATTCTAGGGTCGTCAGTCCTAGATAATCTCATACGATGATGCGGTTCTAGGTCGCTGTAAAGGGCTGCCAGGGCTGTCGCACACACTCGTTGCACTGCTCCCCCATCACCTTATCAATACAGGCCTAATTTATACTCTGTTTACTACGAGAAGGCTCGTCGCCCCTCCGCAGATTCAGAGTACGCTCGAGGTCACTACAAAGGACTCGTCACCAATCAGTGTAGGCCGACGGCTCGAATACGGTGTCCCATACCACCGTATTCGGCTCACTACATAAGTCCGGGTTGTTCACTTGGTCACTACGGGGAGGCACATGGCCCCAGCGTAGGCCGACAGCTCGACCACGGAGTCCCATACCACCATGCCCGACTCATGAGTCTTAGCGGATCGAGGTACCAAGGTTAACGGGGTTACACTGGTAAGTTTGGTACCCTAGGTTCAAGCAGTTATGACAATTACAAGGTGAACATACAACGGTCAATCGGGTTACTTGACGAGATCGACTAGTACGAGCGCCCGTTGAGTTATACGACATGAAGTGCATAAGCACTACGTGTGGCCTAACCACTGCCGATAAGCGACACACGACTCGGGTTCGTCAAACACGTCTTGCGTGGCGAATATAGGCCAACCACGAGCTCAAATCTGTTACCGATTGCCTAGACTATAATATAGCCCCAAACATAATCAATCCTTAACCAGAAGCATGTAGAGTAAAGCAGAATAAATAAAATAATTCAAACATGTTAACAAGCATGTTATAAAGCACAAGGCAGGCAGGAAATACAAACACATATATTTCATAAGTAAGCAATCAATTTAAACAACTTGCATGGAGGAAATCATACACATCACTAAGGTAGTTGAGAATCCTATCTTAACACCTACCTAAAGCACAATCATCTAAATACTTACTCATACAAGCATTTTCACAAACACTTAGAATACACGTATTTAACATACATAACGTATATTAGCAAAAACATGTATTAGGGCGAATCCTTTCGCCGAGTAAGTATTACACATATATCTAGCATGTACACACAATGATTAATCATGGCAAACACACTTTCAAAATTTGTACGTATACGGTATTTTCTACAAATATACAAAATACACTATACGCCATATTTTGTATACGTAACTGAATCGTAAAACGAACATCGCATTGTACATATGAAATAGCATTCAGATCATGAATCTATCATTATCTGACATTGAAAGCTTTGAAAAATGACAACCTAAACGTCTAAAATCTGCACCTTACGCCGTAAAAGCATAACGAACTCAACAAAGACTCTTAAGTTTTCGTATACGTGGAATATCAACTTGTAATACAAGCTAGGTTAGCTATCAAACTACTAGCATCAATGGAAACCCTAAAACAAGTTAGGGTTAGGTCTTTCTTACCTAAGAACGAAGTTAGAATTGTTGGAATGACGATTTGATAGCAGGAAAGAAGCACGTGGATTAGCAGAACAACTGCTAAGAAGAACCTCTCACTCTTCTCTCACTTTCTCTCTTCTCTCTCCTAGGTTTTCTCAAATTCGTATGGTGAGAATGAGAGAGGGTTTAAGGTCCTTATATAGGCCCAAAACTCTCCAAAATAGACCCAGGGTCAAGGTATACTTAGGTTATGTCCAAAGGGCATCTGTTCCAGCTCAACGGAGCACTTCTGGAGCCCCCCCTTGAGCCAAAGGTCGGACTTAAGCTCACTGACTATGGATCTAGGTCGAGTTAAGTTTTCATTCCAATCGGGTTTCCAGATCGCACGTGACGGACCAGTTTCAGTTCAACGGTCACAGAGTCTCGATCAGGGTTACAAGTACACAGACATGTATGGGAAATGTTTCCTGATCCGAGGGTGTATTTGGGTCAGATTTCGACGGTCTGATTGCTTATATTTGGCTCGCAAACATCAAGTCTCAGATTACTTAAATTTAATTTAATTTCTAAAGAAAACCAGGTTTTCTCACACTCCTCGGTCTGGGCTCAAGCGAATAGCCCCGGAATACTATCTGGTTTCGACTTCCGAGATGGTTGTCAAGCCCAGCGAGGCGGTCCTAATTCTATAACCTCGTATCATTTGGACTTTCGATGTGCAATCCAGATCTGATACAGAGATTTAATGTGCTCCCGAGAGCAGTCGGGTAATGAGTTTGATCCTGGATTTTAGGGTAACCTAGCGTCAATGATTCTACAAGTTTTGGGTCTTGCAGATCGTATTTAAAGTGATTCAAGCGGATTTCATGGCTAATCTAGTTTAGCACTTAGTTAACTGTCTAATTTCTAAAGGATTTAGTCCTATAAGATTTCTGTCTGAGGTGATACTCGGGCCTTTAGTAGTTTGTATAGAAGGTGGTTCAAAGAATTAACACTTAACTAAATCACGCCCTAATTACAACAGAAGGTCCTAGGGCAGGAGAGGCTGATGTTTCTAAATAACCTATTCGTCGATGATTCCATAAGGTTATTTTGAGTTTGAGTATTGTTCTTCATCACCTAAACTCTAAGATTTGTGTCTAATGTGAAAGTACTTAGAAAGATTTAAAGAACGAGGTGGTGCGAGGTGAGATTTGTGAAGGAAAAGGGTTAAAAAGCGATTTTAGACTTTGGGATTGAGTTCTGAGAAGTTAATAAGGTGTTCGGATCGACCCATTGCCTAAGGACGTCTATCTCCAGGTTGGCAAAAATCCAGGGTGTTACAATTATGTACCACAAATCATGCTTATTTGATATCTAACCATGGATTTGTGGACATTCATTGGATAGTTAGAATAAACTCCAATGGTACTGTTTCAGCAAACAAGTGTCCTTCAATCAGCAGGATTTTTCAACAAGTCTAGTTTCATACTACACTAAGAAATGGTGGTTTCATAACCTCTCACAGATTTCCCTTCTAGAAAAATTCCAATACTCTGGCAGAGAGTGATACGAACCATACAAAGGCACATCACAATTGCATACATCACATAAAAGTGATTCAAATTATTCCAAATTTAGATATATCACGTAGCAAAATATCATCGGAGTTGCGAAATTTATTGGACAGTTAGAAATGAGAACTCCAATGGTCCTATTTTAACAAACATGCATCCATCAATCAGAGGATTTTTCAGTAAGTCTAATTTTGATACTGTGACTTAGAAACAGTGATTTCCACAGTTTAGTAGGTTCAAGATGAGTTAATAGTTTCCACATGTATGATTTTTGAGAGCCTATGTATCAAGTGTCACACTATGCTAGAGTATCATATAAATTAAGCTCTTGTAGTCGTAGAGTGTTTCAATACTCTGGCAGTGTATGAAGAGCAATACACAGGCACATAAAAATTGCATACATGACATAAAAGTAATTCAAATTAAACTCTTCGAATTATGATTCCCAGTTTATTTCTACCACATACCAAAAATTATAAATGGATGTTGAGAATGATGAGTGGCAAGACAAGGATAAAATTAGAAATGAACGAGTTCAATGGAACTACAGAGTAGCACCCAATAGGTACTAAGGTGACAAAAAGTAGACTTAGATGGTTTGATCATGTGCAACGGAGACCAAGAACTGCATCGATTAGGAATGAGTTGGTACTAGTTGAAGGCTCTAAAAGGGCAAGGGGAAGGCCCGAAACGATGTGAATGGAGGAAGTGAGAAAAGACATGATGACCTATGACTAACTGAAGGTCCCCTTGATGGAGTGGAATTGCAAAATAGGATTCGTGTAAACAACCCCAAGTAATTGGGATAAGGCTTAGATGATAATGTATCAAAAATTATGTTTATCTAACTACCTAACTATCAAATTTATGGACATTATTGGACACTTAAAAATGAAAGATCCAATGGTCCTATTTGAACAAACAAGTGTCCATGAATCAGTGATTAGGATTGCTTGATCAATCTGAATTTAGAATAGTGGCTTAAAACAGTGGGTTTCACAAGTTTTAGACAGTTTAATAACAGTTAATATATACTGTGTCCACGATTTGAGTGTTGAGTATCAAGCGTCATACTCTGACAGAGTATAAAGCCCTTTCACCTTTTTTTCTCTTTTTCTTTTTGCAACACCCACAGTGCCCCCATTTGCTGGACTCGAGAAGGAGATACAAGGAAAGGGGGGGGGAGTATGCAATCAAAGGTCGGGTCTATTGCAGGACAATGACAACATATTATATTATATTATATTATATATATATATATATAGAGAGAGAGAGAGAACAATAATTTTATTGAAAAGCCGCAAAAGCGGACAAAGAATACAACCCCCAGTCGACAAAATCAAGAAAGAGAGTCGCCAACGGTGGCCTTTACATAAACTACCCATCTAGACACTAAATTCTTTACTCAGAACCTCCCCTCTACACACATTCTCATTCCTAATCATCGCCCTTTCCGTGCTCCCCAAAGCACCCAACAAACACCCATTAAAAGCAGACGCCATTTAGCCTTCCCGATTTACCAACTCTGATAGAGTATAAAGCCCTTTCACCTTTTTTTTCTTTTTCTTTTGGCAACACCCACAGTGCCCCCATTTGCTGGACTAGAGAAGGAGATACGAGGGGGGAAGTATGCGATCAAAGGTCGGGTCTATTGTGGGATGACGACAACGTATTATATTATATCATATTATATTGAGAGATCACAATAATTTTATTGAAAAGCCGCAAAAGCGGACAAAGAATACAACCCCCAGTCGACAAAATCAAGAAAGAGAGTCGTCAATGGTGGCCTTTAAATAAACTGCCCAGCTAGACACTAAATTTGTAACTTAGAAGCTCTCCTGTACACACATTCTTATTCCTAATCATCGCCCATTCCATACTCACCAAAGCACCCAACAAACACCCATTAAAAGCATATGGCATACTAACTAACTAACAAACACAAACTTTGGCATATCCCAATCGATTTGCATAATCGACTCTCCATATGCCGTGCACATTAGGCAGATATTTAGAATAACCAACGATCTCCTCAATAAGTTGTCCACCGTGAGAACTCTTCCCCTGCCAAGGAGCCAAACGAAAACAGCCACCCTTGGAGGAGTGCCATAGAACCAAAAATGGAAAGGATGGGGCGGGCCAAACTGAAAAGCGGTATCCAATACCAAAAGAAACAAAGACTTCACCGTACACTTCCCTGACCGATATCTTAACCAATACATCGAGTCTTCTTCAGTAATCATCAGCCTAACATTGTTGAGAAGGTTCATGAGATCAATGAACTCATCAAAATCACCATCCAGCAAGTTCCTTCAACAAGGGAGGGTCCAAACAATCAAACCCTCAACTATGCAAAAGCACTCCGCCACCGGGACAAATCTGTCGAGCGCGTGACGAGCGATCCTTGGGAAATGAGATTGGATCACATGCTCATTACATCAAGGATCCATCTAAAAGCGAATTTGATTGCCTCTACCAAGCTTGTAGGAGATCCCTCGTCTAACCAAATGCTTGGTGTTCACTATCGCTCTCCAAACTGTCAACGCTCTATACAGCGAATGATGCCTCATGAACCAACCACCCACTTGGGTACCATATTTTTCTGCTATCACCCGTCTCCAAAGCCTGTCTTCCTCCACTCCAAACCGCCAAATCCATTTCCGAAGAAGGGCCACATTCATATCCCTCAATGGCTTAATGCCAACCCTGCCCTAAATAACAGGTTTACAAACCTCATCCCACCCTAGAAGATGAAATTTCCTTTTATCACTATCGCCTTCTCAGCGTGTCAAATAACCACTTGCTCCAAAAGCTCGAGCCGTTAGGATGGTGTATCAATGTATATCAAGGAACTTTAACACTCCCTCGCACGTACAACGTGGAGCTCTGCACGAGAACATACTGAGCAAGGGTGGAGGGACACTCACACCATAAACAGGACAGGCTTGATTCTCCTGGCCCCACGTGGGAGAATATATTACAGAGGCATATTTGTTGCCCCGGTATTCAAACACTTGACCTTCCACTCTAATACCATGTCAAATAACCACTTGCTCTTAAAGCTTGAGCCGTTAGAGGATAGTGTATCAATGCATATCAAGGGAATTTAACACGAGAAATTTCTTCTCAACTTGTCTAGCTTGTCTAGCACTGACTTGGGGCACTTGAACAAGGAAATAAATAGGCATATTAGAGAAAGTTGTCTTTAAGAGGGTTAATCGACCCCCATATAGCAACATTTCCATGCAGCCAACTTAATGCACGGGCATTTTCACACGGAGTTTGAGTGGGGTGGCTTGTGGGATGCAAGGGCACACTCGAGGTGGGCGGCCCACGGAACCCATTTGATTTGGGGCCCGTGTGAGGCAAGTAGCTCGTGTGAGGTGGAACCCATGTGATTTGGGGCCCACGAGGGAGCGGAACAAGTGAATTTAGGACCCATGAGGAGGGTTCGGCCGAGGACCTAACCCATAGATGTGGGTAGGGGTGTACACGAACCAAGCTAGCTCGGTTAGCTCGCTCAACTCAACTCGAAAAAGCTCGATTCGACTCGGTTCGAAGCTGAGTTCGAGCTAAGTTGAGCTGATTTTTTTAGCTCAAAAATGAGTTCGAGGCGAGTTCGACCTGGCCCCAGCTCAACTCGACTCAGATCGAACCCAACTTGAATCGAACTCAGATCGAACCAATTCGGTGACTCGATTACTTTGATATTGATGTTGCTCACCAAGTGTTTGATGAAAAGACTCAACGAAGTATGGTAGGTGGCAAGGAAGGTATGTATATGAAACAAATACCCTTTTTTCTTGATTTTTATGTTGCTTAGAAGGTGTTTGATCAAATACTTGTAAAACCACTGTTGTTGTTTTGCATACAGTGAGATTTTAAAGGTGCAGTCAATGTGTTTGTGAAAATGTTGCACAGACGAACTCGGTTCGAACTTGGCTTGAACTCGGCTCGAATTGGCCCGAGCTATTGACCGAAACGAGCTGAGCTGGCTAGTCAGGCTCGAGGACTGAGCCGAGCCGAGTTTGAGCAGGGGTCAGCTAGTGGCCGAGCCGAGTCAAGCTGAGGCCAGCTCGACTCGGTTCGACTCGATGTACACCCCTAGATGTGAGGTCTAGGCTATGAGATAAAGGGATTAAATCGTCATGCTCTATCAGCTCAAGCTTTTAGAACAAGTGGTTAATTGTCCTGCATCAAATTGGCATTAGAGCGGGAGGTCTCGTGTTCAAGACTCCTCACCGAGAGTGATTAATGCAAAGGCATTTTCACACCTGGCGAGGGCACACTCAGGGTGGGTGGCCCGCGGAACCCATGTGGTTTGGGGCCCGTGTGAGGCAAGTGGCTTGTGTGAGGCGGAACTCATGTCATTTGGGGCCCATGAGGGGCAGAACCCATGATTTGGGGCCCATGAGGAGGGTTCAGTCGAGGGCCTAACCCATGGATGTGGGGCCTGGGCTATGAGATAAAGAGATTAATTCGCCATACTCTATCAGTTCAAGCTTTTGGAACAAGTGGTTAATTGTCCTGCATCACAACTTCCTCTCAATTCTTTCAATCACACTATCCCATTGATACTTAGGCAGTTTCCCAATGCATAAAGGCATCCCCAAATATGTAGAGGGAAAGGATCGGGTCTTGCAGCCGAAGATTTTTGCGAAGCGAAGAAGGTTAGGCCCATCTACATTCTCCCCAAGTTTTTCTAACTTAGCTACATTCATTTTCAACCCCAATATAGCTTCGAAACACCAAAATTTTTCAAAGAGTATCATCCAATTCCTTATGTTCGCAAAACAGAAGCGGGTCACCCACATACTAGAGAAGAGAGATTTGTCTATCGACCCCTAGGATATCAAATCATCTAAACAACCCATTCACAACACCCTTGTCAAGCACACCACTAAGAGCCTCTACCACCACCACAAATAAGTAAGGCGAGAGCACATCTCCCTGCCTCAACCCTCTAAAAGCCTTAAAGAAGCCTTTCGATGCTCCATTGACTAAAATAGAGAATGAAGCTGAAACTATGCAAGCTTTCATCCACCCCCTCCACTTCTTACCAAAACCCAACTAGTCAAGCATGTAATCTAAGAAATCCCAATTCACATGGTCAATTGGTCATAAGCTTTTTCGATATCCAATTTGCATACTAGATCTATTTGCTTGTCCATCTATCTAGAGTCGATGCATTCATGAGCCACTAATGCACTATCTACGATTTGCCTGTTTGCCATAAAAGCCCCTTGATTTATAAAAATAATGCTAGACAAAGCGGCCCTAAACCTAGAAGTAAGAATCTTAGACAGGATCTTGTAAGGGCTCACAATTAAACTAATCAGCCTGAAGTCTTTTTAAATTATCCACCCCTTGCACTTTGGGGATAAGCACAATAGAGGAGGCTCCTAACTCAAAAGAAAGGCGACTCCTTTCCCAGAATTCCACAAGGAAGTCCATAACATCCACCTTCACAATGTTCCAAATTTTCTAAAACAAATGAATTGGGATTCCGTCGGGGCCCGATGCTTTGTCCCCACATATCGAACCAATGATTGCTTTCACCTCTTCTCCTAAGAACGGCATCTCTAGATCAGACGCGACATTTATATAAATCCCGATAAAGTCTAGGTTGTCCAACCGAGGTCTAACCCATTGCTCTTCTGAAAGTAAAGACTTATAATAGGAGATAATAGCATGGCTAATCTTTTCCTTTTCCGAAGTGCGAACGCCATCAACCAGAGACAAAAGTCTTGTTAACTTGGGCTCTAGCAATGGTGATACTATGGAAGAAACGGATATTTTTATCTCATGCTGTAAGCCAAACCACCCTCGATCTCTAACGCCACTTAATTTCCCCCTCCTTCACCCGATTTGCTAATGCTAGCAACAAATCCTCCTGCTTCTGATTGCCTTTGGGAGAGAGTCTGCCATCTTCTTGCAACAAGTCAAGCATGCCATACTGTCAAATTCTTGTTCCCTTTTACCAAGAACATCTCTCTTCCAGTCCTCAAGCTTTTCTTTCAACGGCTTGAGCTTTCTGTAAATTTTGAATCCTACAAATCCCTCAACTTCAAAGGAGGCCCACCAATCCACCACAATCTGCTCAAACCTTTCAATTTCCAGCCAGGCTGCTTCAAACCTAAAAGGTTTTAGGGCCCCAGTTTTCTTCGGTAACTTCAAGGACAATAGGGCGATGATCCAACGCAATTCTAGGGAGTCCCCGCTGATTAATGAGGGCAAACAAACCTAACAACGTATTATATTAGAATATGCATAAATCAAGTGTTCTTGATGTCTTATACATCTCAAAGGAAAAATATGGGAATTAATTGTATTGTTCAAAGCATACATCCTACAAGATGTTTTTCTTTAAAAAGGTAAATACACGTATAATACGTGTATTATACAGGTATTTGCTAACTATAGGGGCAACATAAATCCAAAGCTCATGAATCCCTACTACATCCCTGTGCAACAGTAAAAGCCATAGGTAACCATGCCCTCATGGAAAGTACAAGAGGTGGAGGAAATAAACTAAAACTGCAATGATAACACTAAACAAGGCTAGTGTTCTTATTCGATATGAGGATATTATCAATTCCACACATTAAGCAAAACAAACCAAATAAAAACAAAAAACAAGTCATGCTGATGTACGAGAACTGGCATAGTTCCATAGTACACAACAAAAAGCACAGAAGTAGCATCCTAGTTGATGTTGGCAGAGGGGAGACCACCAACTCCATTGTTCCACAATTGCATGGCACAAAAATTATTACTCAAAGAGGAATTATTGGATACTCAACTTGAAGCTTTGCACATTAAGCACAGGCCTTCAATTCTGATAAGGGGATGCATGGTTCAATAATCCACACCATTGGTATGCTACATACTACTTTGCATGGACCATGCCCCAAAACTCTCCCATTGGAAGATCATAATCACAAATATTGGGCACATTTTCAATTGAATGTGGACCAAGGTGTGCCATAACAGTAACGGTGGCCACAATGGCCACCACCATTACCATTACATTACGGGTCGTAACGGCTGTTACGGATCCCATAACGGTCGTTACGGTCTCTTTTTTTTTTGAAAAAAAAAAAAAAAAAAAAACCCTGTATCAGCCCCATAACAGACCGTTACGTGGGCCGTAACGATCGTTACGGGGCCGATAGGGATCATTTTTTTCCGTAACGGCTGTAACGCATAACGGTTGGCACCATTACTGTAACGTAACGGCCGTTACAGCACCGTGGGTTTGCTCCCTATAGGTGTGGGTTCGACTCCCCTCCTCGGCATTACCCGATACACGTGGTTGCTGGTGATTGTGCGTATCCGCAGGGAATAGTCTCACCTCAAAAGCGGCAAGAACACCCTGTGTCGTGAAAAAAAAAAAAAAACACCATGATGAGGACCATTTCTGTATTCCTCTACAGTCTACTTGTAGACCACAACTCGAGTGGTTAGGATTGTGAGCTACAGGGCATAGTCCACAAGTGGTGGCATGCAACAGACAAATGATCTGGACTACTGGACCATGGGCCCCACTTGTCAGACTAAAAACCTGAGAATAACATTGAGCCTTGGGTTCCAACAACCTTAGCTGTGAGAGCAAACATGAAAACCACTGTGCCGTCAACAGATTATGTTTCATCACGAGAAGTATTTTCAGCAATAAAAATTACAGATAGAAGACATTTTTTTTTGGTCATACGCACTCACACACGCCTGTCCACTCATACCACAAAGGGTGCTTGAACCCATGACCTCATGTTGAAACTCTTGTGAGTCTACCACTGAGCCATAGGGTGGCAGGCCAGATAGAAGACTTGGTATTTTTCTAACCATGCAGTCCTTATGCCACAAAAGAAATATTTTGATTGATTTAAAACTTCAAATTGGGTGTATGACAATTTCATACCACCTCTATGTCTTCTGTCTTTAGCTCATTTGATGCTTCTGACGCCAGCTTTCCCTGCACAGATGATTGATGTAGAATTAGAAGTCGAAACCTGTACAATAGATGAGAACAGGAAGCAATTTTGCAGTGGCTAACAGAATGATCATGGCTTATACAGAAATATCAGGAGTCACAGTTTTCAAAGGCACTGAAAAATCAAGGGGGGAAACATGCTCAAAAGCACCTTCATTGGCTTACAAGGGTTAGTATTTATGGCTTACGAAATCAATGAGGCACTTACAATTTTTACAAATTGTCAAAAGCGTAGCTCTATGACTGTCCGATCATAACATACACTGACGACTTTCAATGTGAAAATCGTGACTCCAAGTATGTTTCAGCTATATCAGGACCAGACAAAAGGGAAGAACGGTGGGTAAACAGATGAGCTATATCTGAACTTACCAGATGGAATAAAACTATGCATATTAATAAGGGAAAGAAAATGAAAAGGCATGTACAGGTTCTATAGGCATCCAGATTTATGAACCCAAAGTATATTTTCTTTTAATGAATAAAGATCAAAGTTCGTTGAAAAAAAAAAAGTGGAAAGGATATTTATGAAAGAGGATTTTGTAGGGACTAGAGACTAAAAAATTGGGAAGATATCACACTCATGGAAATGGTAAAACAGTTGCTTCTGAACGAATGGTGCAACATCTTCACAACCATGGAAACCCACATGCAATTTTGATGGTTTTGCAGATTCTTCTTTAATTACCTCACCAGATTTGGTTGTAATTTCTGAACTCCCAATAACATTGGACTTCTTCCGAAACTTGCCAGCATTCAAGTATGCCATTGATGATCGAAGCTGCACAACTGAATGAATAGGATTCAGGTATAACTGCAAGGCAGAAGAAAAACCCTCTTACATAAATTAGCAAAAAAACCTGCAATGAACTAGGAGGATATATTTTTTAGTGACAGTAGCATAACTGAAACACTTGTGTAATTTTAAGACCCTAGGATTCAGAATATCCTTATCAATAATTCAGCTGAGAACCATAACTTCGACCAATTCAAAAGATCGAGTACATTAACATTGTTGGTAGGGACACCATAGACTTGACTGCATGCACCAAGCACCAGAAACCAATAAATTACTGACCACATAACACCTCGAATTTTAGTTAACCTCATTGCAGTACTAATGAAGGTGAATCCATAATATGTATAAATATTTGTTTTAAGCAACCAATAATCTATATATCAATGAGAGATAAAACTACATGTTAGAAACATATACCACAAAGTTGACAACGTAATACAATAACCAAAACCAAGCAGTTAAGTAGATTTTCACATAGCCTAAAGAATTAAACCCATAACATAAAGAACTAAACGGGAAACCCCAGCTATATGGGTACTCATGCGTGAACATATGTATCTATGAGATTCAAAGGAATTGCGTGAAGGATAACTATGATGTCCTACAAGATAAGAACATTTCAAACATCATCTCACGGAGAAACTTAAGGCACTCGAGGATTTAAGATAATCTTATGCATCTCCTGAAGAAAAGTTTATTGCTAGAGATGTGGAAGACGAAAAATTCTGCATTGGACTTCTAATGTTTCCTCTTCAAAGTCTTTCTCAGAAGGCCTTGGAAGTACGAGAGGTGGGATCCCACCTTGTGCCTATGCTTAGGGGCTTGTTCTGCAAAGGATCACAACCTCTTGTTCAACCACTAGGGCCAATAAAATTCCTGCCCTCAATCACCTTCGTTTTAAATGTCATTTCTTTTTTTTCTTTTTTTTAACCCATTTACTTTTAAAGCTTACTAAAGGTCATCCGCTGTTAAAATATGAACTATTTGGTATCTTTTAAGAGACAGAAGAAAGTTGGGGATTTTCATATTAAAAAATCAATAGAAAAAAGACATGTTTTTGTTGCTCGAAAATCAAATGCCGCTTTTTCCATCGTGATTCTACATTGAAAGAAGTAGAAAAAACACAAAGTAGTCAAAGATTCTTGTCTCTACCTTTTTTTAGGGTAAATATATTGAAAGAAACTTAATATTTGTCTGTTTCTTCTACTTCTTTCTCTACTATAGAATTATTTGGATTCTTGAAGATTCCTTGAATATCTTTTTGGGTAAATATCTTGAAAGAGACCGCATATTTGTCTTTTCCTTTCAGTTTTCTTCTTTGCTCTAGGATTGTTTTGATTCTTGAAGATCGCGAAGCCAGAGGATGGTGAGGTAACTTGAGATTACTGCTCAAAACTACAAGAAGACATTAATCTCCACCTCAAATGACACTTTTTTGTGGAAAGAACCACAGGGAGGATGGAGTTATGGGCCGCTCCCCAACTAGAATATCAAGAAGCAATTTGTTGTGGTCTGCTCCAGTGTTGAAGCAGAGTATCAAGCCTTGGTTCATGGCATCTATGAACTCCTTCGGTTGAAAACCTTGTCGATTGAGCTAAGGCTTTCTATCTCTTCTCCCATGACTCTTTTTTGTGACAACTTGATCGTATTCACATCTTTTACCTAGTCTATCATAAACGTAACAAGCATATTGAGGTTGACCAGTGTTGTCATGTGCAATCACGTATGCGCACATTGAAGCAAAAATCGCATATGCAACAATGGCATATGCGATTTCTGCACATATGCGATTGCATATGCCACGTATAGAGGTGTACACAAACCAAGCTAGCTCTGTTAGCTCGCTCGACTCAACTCAAAAAAGCTTGATTCGATTCGGTTCGAAGTTGAGTTCAAGCCGAGTCGAGCTGATTTTTTAAGCTCGAAAACGAGATCGCGCCGAGTTCGAGCTGGCCCCAACTCAACTCAACTCAGATCGAACCCAACTCGAATCGAACTCAAATCGAACCAATTCGGTGACTCGGTTACTTTGATATTGATGTTGCTCACCAAGTGTTTGATGAAATGACTTAACGAAGTGTGGCTGGTGGCAAGGTATGTGTAAGAAACAAATACCCTTCTTTTTCTTGATTTTTATGTTGCTTAGAAGGTGTTTGATAAAATACATGTGAAATCACTGTTGTTGCTTTACATATGGTGAGATTTTGAAGGTGCAGTTCATGTGTTTGTGAAAATGTTGCACAGGCGAACTTGGCTCGAACTCGGCTCGAATTGGCCCAAGCTGCTAACCAAACCGAGCCGAGCTGGCCAGTCAGGCTCGAGGACCGAGTCGAGCCAAGCCGAGTTCGAGCTAGGGTCAACTAGTGGCCGAGCCGAGTTGAGCTAAGGCCAGCTCGACTCGGTTCGACTCGATGTACACCCCTAGCCACATGTGCGAGAATATGCGATTGCATATGCAATGTATGCGATCGCATATTCACCAACGGTAAAAAAATTGACCGTTTTCTGACCGTTGGGAGTTTTTTTTTTTTTTTTTATCTTGATTTTTTGTCTATAAAATGAGATTCTAAACACTCCTATATGCACTCAAAGTTCAAACTTTCTCTCTATCTCCATTTTCTACTCTCTTACACTCTCTCTTACATAATTCCAAGCCTCAAGCTCCACTCCATCTATATTTCTTTCAAATTTGAAGTTTCAATCAAGGGACAACTATAACTACAAAGATTCAAGAATCAAGATTCAAGAGACAAGACAACCAAGCTCTATCCATTGAACTCTCTTTCTAATTTTTCCAAGTTCTAAAGATCATAAATTCATAATCATATTCACACACCCACCACTCTCTCTTTCTATTATCTCTCTTTTTTAAAGTTTCTTTACATTCAAGAGACTCAAGAGTGAAGAGACTCAACTTACATTACAAGTTGCAAGTTTAATTTATTATAGTTTAAGTTTCTTCCAAGTTCTAAGTTCTAACATTTTTTTTTAGTTTGTTACTTTGTTACTTACAAGTTACAAGTTACAACACAACTTACAAGATACAAGTTACAAGCTCAAGTTACAAGTCACAACTTATAAGTACAACAAGTCTACAATATTCTAGAATCAAGAGTCAAGACTCAAGGGTCAAGGGAAAAGTGAAGACAAGAAGTGAAAATTTTGTGTTTTTATAAATTTGTAATTATAATTGTGTTTGTGTGTAAATCTCTCTCTCCCCTCTTTTACTACAAGTGCAAGTGTAACTCTCTCTCCTTCTCCTTTTCTTTTCCCTCTTCTCCCTTTCTACTACTAGTGTAAGTGTAAGTATAACCTTCTCTCTCTCTCTCTCTCTCTCTCTCTCTCTCTCTCTCTCTCTCTCTCTCTCTCTCTCTCTCTCTCTTCTCTTTAGTCTCTTTATTTACTTTAGTTCTTAGTTTACTTCTTAGTTACTTTTTAGTACTAGCAAGTAGCAAGTAGCAACTTACAATCAATACACACACCACCAACATAATGTCTTCTTCCTAATCTTCCTCTTTAAAACCCAAGTCGAATGACCCAGGTTAGAAGTATGGCACTATCGTAGTGTTTCGGATAAGACTCATAATATGTGAGTTATGTGGGTATGTAAGTTCCAGTGGCATTGCAAGGCACAAGCAACACCTTGCACATTTACCGAGGTCAAATGCAAAAGCATGCGACAAAATTACTCCAGAAATCCGAAGGGAGATCATGGAATATATGGAAAAACAGTCAAGAAAAAGATGCGATAGTGCCCTACGTCACGAGGAATATTTGGTACAAGACGCATATGAAAATATAAACGTAGTTAATGTAGATGAAGCTAGTCCCACTCCCCCTACTTCAACAAGTCGGTCTAGACCACAAGTACAACCAACGGTCTCGAAAAGAGCCCGAGGGCATGGGCCCATGGATAGATGGTGTAGACCACACCCCGAGGATGTGATCGACCAAAGAGGTAGAGGTAAAGGGCCTGCTCAAACAACTTTAGAGAACCGGTATAAACAAAAAAATAGGAAAACAACTATTCAATATATTACTAAGTAGTCTTACCAAACCAGCATTGCTTTCAACGCCGTTAAATTGAGAAGCTTCAAAGTAATGGTTGAGGCTATAGGTCAATTTGGACCTGGGCTTAAACCTCCTTCATATCATGAAATGAGAGAGACATGCCTGAAAACTGAAATTGAATATACACGATCCTTCATAACTGAATATAAGGAATAGTGGAAAACATATGGGTGTTCACTAATGGCCGATGGATGGACCGATAGATCCGGTCAGTCTCTCATTAACTTTTTGGTAAATTGTCCAGCTGGGAGAATGTTCTTGAAGTCCGTGGATACATCGGGTCATCCACACACAGGAGAATACTTGTTTAGATTACTAGATCATGTAGTTGAGGAAATAGGTGAGGAATACGTTATACAAGTAATTACAAACAACACAGCCTCGTATGTACTGGTCAGTCGTCTTCTTATGGAAAAGAGACGTCGTTTATTATGGACCTCCTGTGCGACCCATTGTGTTGATCTTATGTTATAATATATATGTAGGTTATTTATAAATGTGATTACAAGAGCTAGAAGAATCAAGGTCTTTATGTACAAACACGCCATTCTTCTCAATCGAATGAGAAAACACATTGGGGGTAACTTGCTACGTCCAGCAGTCACCCGTTTCACTACAACCTTTTCAACACTACAAAGATTACATGCAAAAAAAATCAGAACTTAGAAGCTTTGTAGGTACGACCAATTTTACAAGTGAGTCTTGGTCAAAGAAGGCTGAAAGGAAACAGGTTCAACGAACAATCCTTTCGCAAAGCTTTTGGACACAAGTGGTAAAGGCGCTAAAAGCATCCGAGCTCTTAGTCACTGTGTTGCGATTGGTGGACTTGGATGAGAAGCCTGTAATATGTTACATATATGATGCGATGGAGAGGGCGAAAAATAATATCATGGACCATTTTAACTATAGAGACTGTGATAACAAGTCAATTATAGATATTATAAAAAGAAGATGGTGCAGCCAAATGTCATCTCCATTATATTCGGCTGCTTACATCCTTAACCCAGCCTGCTTATTCACTTCTGTTAATCTAGCAAAAGCATTTACTATGCATATAGTTGGATTTATTAATGTGTTGGAAAGAATGATTCCAGATAGAGAAGAACAGGACAAGATCTCAACTTTACTGGACTTCTATACAAAGAGTGAGGGGATATTCTCAAGGGATATCGTCATCGGGCATCGGACAATGAAATTACCCAGTAAGTACTATGAATGTCAGTCTTAGTGTCTTACGAATAGTTTTTTTATAATGTAATTTACAAAGTGACTCTAACCTACTTAAACTGTTTTTCTCAACTGACTGGTTGGCTGCCTATGGAGTGAACCTGAACAGGAAGGATCCAGCTCTAAAGAAACTGGCTATGAGGATTCTTGGACTCATGTGTTCTGCCAGTGGTTGCGAGCGCAATTGGAGCACGTTCGAGGCGGTAAGTTTAGTAATTGTAAACTTCAATTTTTTAGTGTAAAGACTAAGGCGTAAGCTAAATTAATTACCTTAATGTCAAATGCGCTTTCTTTTATGCAGATTTATACCAAGAAAACGAATCGCCTTAAGCAAAAAAAGCTCAACGACTTGGTTTTCGTCCAATACAATCAAAAATTGCGAGAACGATTCCAAACTAGAAAAGAAAAGACTGGTTTCTTTGACCCCATCTACTTAGATAAGTTGGATGCAGATAACGAGTGGCTCGTAGAGACGAAGGACCCGGTATTTGCTGGAGAGGACCTGACATGAGCGCAAGTTGAAGATGCCGCATATGGTTCGACACCTAGAGAAGGTACCAATCGAAAGCGAAGGATGGGGGGGAGACAGGGGGCGAGTAGTAACCGTCAACCCGTTGAAGAGATTGAGGAGATGGAAGAAAGAGATGATAATGATCAAGCTGAAGATCCATCATTGGATGTTGATGAAGTATTAATACATACAGATGATGAAGAAACAGAAGAAGAAGAAGTGTATGTGGAAGAAGTAGATGACTCGAATGATAATGGTGATGATGACGATGGTGCTGGTGATCAGTGTTCGCAATATCGATAATATCAGCCGATGTTACCGTTATCACTGGCCAACGAGATGAAACCCATCAAAAGACCCAGAAATTTAAATATATATATAGAATTTTTTGCATCGTGCGATATATCGCATAATATCGCACGATTTTCTTGCGAAATCCTCAATATTAACAATACTATCACACATTACAAAGCCAACAACCATTTGAGGAGAGAATTCCGACGATAAAAGGCCGAGAATGTCGGGTTTGCAATATTATCAAAAAAATTGAAAAAAAATCCAAACAAAAACAGGGAAATCCATGTAAGAGGGGATTTCGGTACCTGCAAAAGATGTGAGCGTGAATGGAAGCTGAATCTAGTGGGCCACTCGATTGAGAGGTGGTGCGCCATAGTGCGAAAAAACCCCGATTTTCTTATTTTTTCATCGAATAGGGGAGAGATTTTCTGCGAAATGGAGATTTCGGCCAAAATTTTGCCAAAATCGTAGGGATTTGGGATTTGAGATTTAGGGTTCTGAAAGGACTAAAACCCTTTTTTGCTACGAAAATGGCTTCCGATGCCATTTATGGAAGCGAATCGGGTGGTGTACCGCAAACCAACGACCTAGCTGGTGAGTTGACAAGTTCTGTGGGCCCTACCATGAAGTAAATGTTATATCCAAACCGTTCGTCCATTTCGAGATATCGTTCCAAGGGCTGAGCCCAAAAATAAGACAAATCCAAAGATCAAGTAGACCACACCGCAGAAAGTAGTGGGACATTAAACGTCTACCATTGAAACCTTCTTAAGGTCGCAGAAGTTTTTGATCAATCTGGTATTTGTTTTTTCTCTGGATCTATGTTTGTGTGGCCTTATGAATAGATTGGATGGAGAAGAAACATTACGGTGGGCCCTACGAATGTTTTAACAGTGGGAATCATTGTCCCGCTGTTATTTGTGATGTGGTCCACTTGACCTTTGGATATGACTCATTTTTTGTTACATGTCCTAAAATGATCTCGCCAAATGGATGGTCAATATAGATATAATAAATACATCATGATGGGGCCCAGAGAGCTTTAATCCTCTTTCCATAGTTAATACGTACATACACATACACCAGCGAGGCCACTATATGCGGTACAACTACTTAGGTTACTTTACAAACGGGTCGTGGGGTCCACCTTGATGTATATGTTTTATCCATGCCATCCATCCGATTTTTCATATCATTTAAGGACATTAGGCCAAAACTTCAGCAGATCCCAATCTCAGATGAACCAAAGCATAAAAAGTGGTGAATAATCATTAAAAGCATTTTATAGGCCACGAAAGTTTTGGGTTAAGCTCATCTTTGTATATTCCCTTCATTCACTTCTAGTTGACCTTATCAACGGGTTGGATGACAAATAAACATGATGGATCTACTTAAAGTGGGCCTTCATATGTTTTTAATGGTGAACGTTTAATCATCATTGTTTCATGTGGTGTGGTCCACCTAAAATTTGGATGTACTTAATGTTTGGGGCAACATCAAAAAATGAGTTGAAAAATTGAATGGACAGTGGATATACTGATATACAACATATCATCATGGTGGGCCCTACAGCAGCACCTAATCCGCGCTCTTAAGGAGTTTAGATTCTGCACTCAAGACGATGCAACCCTTGTGTATGTATTGTCTATCCATTCCGTCCATTCATTGGGAGAGATTATTTTATAACACGAGATAAATAATGTGTCAAATCTAAAGCTCAAGTGGACCCCACCACACAAAACAATGGGAATTGAACGCCTACCATTAAAAACTTTGTAAGGGCCATAAAAGTTTTCGATCAAGTTGATATTTGTGTGTTCCCTTCGCCCATATCTACATGAACTTACGAATAGGTTGGATCTCAAATAAACATCACGGTGGGCCCCACATAATTGGTTTAAAGTTTCAACGGTGGGTGTCATTGTCCCCACTGTTTTCTATGGTAGGGTCCACTTGCGTATTGGATCGGCCTCATTCTTTGGCTCAGGCCCTAAAATGATCTCTCCAAATGGATGGACGGTGTGGATACAAAACATACATAATGGGTGGGGCCACAATCAGGGTTCCACTCACATCATTCTCTGCCTCATGCTCTAAAATGATCTCTTAAAATGGATGGATGGTATGGATACAATCCATATATCATGGTGGGCCCATAGTCAAGGTTCACCCTCAGTGTGGCCCTGAGAAGTTTTTAATGGTGGCCGTTCAAGAATCACTGTTTCCTGTGGTGTGGTCCACATGAGATTTGAATCTGCCTCATGGTCCTATCATGCTCGTGGTGGGGCCTGCCATGATGTTTGTGAGAAATCCACTATGTCCATCCTTTCTTTTCATGGCATATTAGTTGTCCATTATGCATCATATTTGAATATAGTTAGTTGTCTTAGTTCAATCAGACAACACATAGCTTAGGACCCTATACAAAGGAAACCTATTATGTGCACTTCTTTTTTGAGATTTTATAATTTAAAAGTGTATATTGAGTGATTTTTTAATAATTCCTGAAGTTTCATTGAAAAATTCAACCGTTTTCCCAATGTTTCCCCATGTTCCCAAAAAGTGCGATAAATTACACGATACAAACGATAAATCCGGTGTGATAACCGATGTGTATTTCTATCCCAAGGGTGCAATACATTGCGCGATACCGATATTTCGAACACTGGTGGTGATCAAATGCCACAATGGCAAATAGATCAATGTATATAGTATATGATTAGATCAATAATAAATAAATAATTTCTTCATTTTGTTTACTTACTAAGTGTGTTGATATTGATTGTTGATTGTACTGTTGAATGTTGAATGTTGATATTTGTTGACGATATTGCAGAATGTTGAATTGTTGATGAATGATGACTTAATATTTAATTCATTATGTAATTGCTTTTATTTTATTTAAATTAAATGTATTGTAGGGGCCAAGGGCATATAAATTATTTATCTATTAACTTAGGAAAGCTCCCCCTACTTTCTTATATTTTATTTATTTTTTTCTTAATTTCTCCCCATTTTTTTGATTTTTTTTAAAATTTTTCAAAAAAAACTTTTATATATATATATATATATATATATATATATATATATATATATATATATATGCGATCGCACGCAATCGCATATGCAGTTTGAAAACATTGAGGTTGACTACCACTTCATCCAAGAACAAGTGGCATCGACGGAAGTTTGAATGTCATATCAGAAACTAGATGCCCTCCCTCCCTTTCTGTTCCCTTCTCTTTTCTCCCTCCCTCCCTCCATCTGAATTATTTTCATCAATACTAGCGGAGTGTTTTACAGTCAAATGAAAATGGTACCAAATTTCAACAAAAGCAGGATGCAACAATTTAATCATGCATAGACATTTATGACCATGCATTTCCATTTACAGACAAGTTACCACTTACAAGATGCAATAAAGGCACAACCAAGATTTGCAGTAACTGTGTATTTCTACAAGCCAAAGGAAATAAAGTATGAAGCATGGATTCACTTGTGTATGGCAGTTACACTTATACACTAAGCATCCGGGTACATGGGAAAGTGTCAACTAATCAGACAGAGAAATACCTTATCGCCTGTTAGAATCCCAACAGCATAGCTAGTTACATATGGCGCCTTGGATGATGTCAACGTCTTGAAAAGCAGAAACAACAGACACATTCAGTCATATTTCGAAGTCAATTTTTATATTTTAAGTGGTACTATTTATATCCACATTGCACTGAAATGAAAGTATGAATCATTTCCTCCCAATGACCCCAAAAGCTCTGCACAAATATAAGCACAACAATAAATAATGGACAACAGTATATGGGTCACTAATACCATTATCCTCATCAATGATGCATGAGGGGATATGATGTTCTGGGGGAAAAAAAACTGACAGTTTATGTCTGTTAGGGTTCCAGATTGTAGATCAACGGTAGGCATTCTTTGCTTTGACAATGAGGTCTCAGGTTTGATCCTAGCTTACGTATCAAAAAAAAAAGTTCTGTTCTGTTGCCCATAAAAGAAACAACTTTTTGAAATGAGCAACGTGGGCAGTCCCATCAATAGAAAAAGTATGTTGAAGAGGAAATAGAACCACTAGTTCTAGTAGAAACAAAGAACTTCACAAAAGGCCTGCACTGACCACAAGGTAATACCAAAAAGGAAGGCATCCAACGAATTTGTAAAAAGAAAAATCTCCACATAATGACTTGTACTACCATCATGCTAAATTATCGAACCCGCATAAATCGCAATGCTTTGTTCTTTTATTTCCTAACGGAAGATGAATAGTAAGGAATAGATACAAACATTATGATTGGTTATCTCAAGACACCTCAAATACAAAATGTGTGTTCATCACTCAAAAGCTCTCTTGAGAATTCTATTTCACAAAGGATAAGATGCAAGGAACAAGGATATTGCTCACCTTTCGAAACCTTTGGGGGTGGGGGGGGCGGCCATGTCATCATCATCCTCATAGCACTGTCCCAGATATTTGGGTGCAGCTTTACAAACTTATCTAGGCCTTCCCCTTGGGAGGTGAAAGACCCTTCATATTCAAACCCAAGTCCTTCTAGGTCTTGTTCTTGACCACCTTCCAGGCCCTTCAACTCGATTCAAATATGCTTTAATTTCTATTGGGGGGGTTTACAGTTTTATCTAAGTAATCATAACCCCAATTTGAGCCTCATCCATGGCTGGTTTCCAAGAATGCAAGTAAAAAAGGAACTCTATATGTTCGGTGGGCAGCCTATCCTAAATCTTATGCAAACCTACCTTTTAAAAATCGCCTTCAAAGGTTAAGGTGCACGCCTATGGAAAGGTTTGCAAGCTGAAGAAGGCCTTATATGGTCTCAAACAGTCACATAGAGCATGGTTTGAGCACTTCAGTAATGCAGTAAAAGGGCTAGCTACACACAAAGTCAAGCAGATCATACTTTATTCATTAGACGATCCCAAGGGAAGACAATGACTCTCATTGTTTACGTAGATGAAATAATGGTAACTAGGGATGAGGAGGAGATTCTGAAACTCAAGAGGTACCTTGGAAAGGAATTTGAGATTTAAGGATCGGGGCAAACTAAAGTATTTTCTTGGGATAAAGGTGGCATGTTCAAAGCGGAGCATCTTTTATCTCTCAAAAAAAGTACATCCTAGACCTTCTGAAAGAGACCGGTAATCTTGGAGCAAAGCCAACAGATACTCCAATTGAACAAAATCATAGATTGAATGATGAGGATGGTCAAAAATTAGTTGATGCAAGGAAGTTTCAGAGGTTAGTAAGCCAACTAATTTACTTGTCCCTTACTCAGCCAAATATTGCTTGTGCAATGTGTTATTAGTCAGTTCATGCATAATCCAAGGACAACACACATGGAGGCAACTCATCAGATTCTTAGATATCTGAAATCATTTCCTAGAAGTAGAATGTAGGACCCGTCTTCAAGCACCTTGTAATATACGCAACAATCGTACTCACATCTAATACACCCAATCTCCAACATGTAGGAATCGAACCGCTTGTATCACTGCCTTGGAGACTGCTTCAAGCCATACAATGACTTCTTTACCCTACACACGTGGCCTTCCTTACCAAGTTCCTCGAATCCTTTAGATTGCCTTGTGTAAATGACTTCTTCCAAGTTCTCATGAAGGAACGCCATCTACATATCGAGCTGCTCCAATTCTAAATTGGATTATGCTACAATAGCCAGTAGCACACTAATTGATGTATGTTTCATCACTAGAGAGAATTTCATTGTAATATACTCACTCCCTTTGTGAGTACCCCTTTACTACAAGTCGTGTCTCGAATTTTTCGCCATATTTTTCTTTAATACTTCATTCTTCTTGAACACCCACTAACACCCTATAGCCCTCTAACCTTTTGGAAGTTCCATAAACTCCCATGTCTGATTTCTATGTAGAAATTCCATCTCCTCCGATGGCCGACATCAACTTGTCGCCATCCTTTCTAGATTTTGCCTCTTGAAAGGTGAAGGGATCTCCACTCCCTGTGAACAATGCAAAAGAAACCATGTCCTTGAACCCTTATCGAACTGGGGCTCTAATGATTCTTCTCTCTATTCCTAGCTATACACTCTTGGGTATCCCGCTAATCGTTTCGGTCAGTTTCTTGATCATGTTAAATTTCATCTTCAGTTAGCTCAACTGGCTCCATTGGCTCCACCTGCACCGACAATTTCTCAACCTCACCATGTTTTTCCAACTTCTCTGTAGCTTCCTTGGTGGCCTCCAACATTGGTGCCTCATCAAAGATGACATTTCTGCTAATGATCACCTTTTATGAAACTGAATCCCAAAGCTTGCAACCCATAACACCGTTCTCATATCCGATAAAGATGCACTTCGTAGATTTGGGATCCAACTTTGTACTTTGTCCACTCTGCACATGGACGTATGCTGGACACCATAAGATCCTCATCCCTGAGTAATTGACGTCCTTGCTTGTCCAGATTTCCTCTGAAACCTTGGAGTCTAGTGTTGTAGATGTGATCGATTTACTATATATCATGCCATGTTAACTGCTTATGTCCAAAAGCTTTTAGGCAGCCCGGCATGCAACTGTATACTTCTTACCCTCTCTAATAGAGTTCTATTCATCCACTCTGTCACCATGTTCTGTTGTGGGGTCCCTGGATTTGAGAAGTGCCTTGTGATGCCTTATTTCTTGAAGAATTCCATGTACTCCGTACCGTTATCCGACCTGAGACACTAACCTGTCTCGCGGTTTGCTTCTCTACTTCCGCCTTCCATTTTTTGAACTTGGCAAATACCTCAGACTTGTGCTGTAAGAAGTAGATCCAAACCTTCTGCAAGTAATTGTCTATGAAGCTCACGAATTATCATGCTCCTCCCTTAGACGGTACTATCACTGCCCCCCAGACATCGAAATGAATATAATCGAACATCCCGCTGCTAGTATGTGTAGCAGTCTTGAACCTTACCCCTTGCACTGCTTCCTATAGATGCAATGCTCAAAGAAATCCACCTTGCATGCCTTAACTCCCTTTAGCAATTTCCGTTTATGCAGTTCTATTATGCCCCTCTCACTCATATGCCTTAATCGCTTATGCCACAGATTGATGTCATTTGTGTTAGATTCTGCATTTGAGGTGGTAGCGGCCTCACCTATAGCCGTGCTCCCAGTCAACTTGTACAAATTTATTGTCTTATACCCCTTCATTAACACCATTGCACCTTTGGTGACCTTGATTACACTGCTAGATTTGATGAATGTATACCAATTTGTATGTAAAACCCCCAAGGACATTAAATTTTTCATCAGATTTGAGACATGCCTGACATCACCTAGACTCCGTATGACTCCATCAAACATCCTTACCGTGATGGTTCCTATTCCGATGGCCTTGCATGCTGCGTCATTCCCCATTAGAACACTTTCACCATCATTGGACTTGTAAGAAAAGATCCAAGTCTTATTTGAGTACATGTGATTTGAACATTCTGAATCAAGTATGACTTGTACCTAAAGAGACTGAGAGGAGGTCTCCTTCTGAGCTCTCTTCCGCTATGCTAGCCAATTCACCTGTGTTCTTTTTTCCACTGCTTTCTAGGTCATCTTTCCTTTATTGGCAATCTCTCTTGAAGTGCCTTATTATGCCACAATAGAAGCAACTGTCCTTTGCCTTCGATTTTGATCTAGACTTTTTCTTCCTATCAGGCCGAGATCGCTTCACAGATCTCCCACATCTTTGACCCCCTTTTACAACTGACCCTTCCACCTGAGAGTCCTCATCGCTTGACTCCTAACTCATCTTGTTGGAAATGAGAGCCGCGATGATCTCTTTCAACTTCACCGTATTCTTCCCATACAGCAAAGTAGTGACGAGATTGTCATATGATGTGGGAAGCGATGCCAGAAGTAGTACCGAATTGTCTTCATCATCGATCGTCACTCCGAGCCTTAACAACTCACTACATACCTTTGTGAACGAGTTCATGTGCTCCATGAGATCGGATCATTCCTTCATTCGTGGCCTGAAAAGTTGTTTCTTCACAAACAACTTATTAGTGAGGGACTTCACCATGTATAGATCTTCTAGTTTCTTCCACATCTCCAGGGGAGATTCCTCATCCAGAACATTATACATGACTTCATCCGATAGACACAGACGGATGGTGCTCATAGCCTTCTCCCCGAGTTCGCTTTAGTCTTTATTCAACATCTTCTCCGGTTTGGTCTCCAACAACGCCTTGCTTAACCCTTGTGATACTAGAATATCCTTAACCTTTCGTTGCCATAAACTAAAATTGTTTTTCCCATCGAATTTTTGTATATCGAACTTCGACCTTGACATTTTTGCTGAATTCCCGAACGTCCTTAAACCTGACGCTCTGATACAACATTGTTGGAGTTCTGGCTCTTATCTCACACCACTACAATGTGACCCCGAGCCATAACAAACTCGGATCAACCCTAGGTATTATAAATTTGGATCTAACACCACTGTTAAACCGTGCGCTTTCCGAAAGCACGTTCAACAAAGATAGAACAATTACAATAAACAGAATAACCAAACAATCAAATAAGGAACCAGAGAACACCAGATATTTTGTCGAAAACCCTTACGGGAAAAAAAACCATGGCACAAAGCGACAAAGATCTACCATAATCAAAACCTTAAGAATTTACACCACTCACCTTCTTCGATTACAGATGAAACCATTCTCCCCTTGTGATGCACACCTAGGAAAACCCTAACCTATTGAGAAAATCCCTTCGCAAGCCCTTACGAGTGTCTAGAACCCTCTCACCTCGCAAAACCTTTGGCCTTAGAGAGAAAACACTTGTATTAACTAAGCCCTAATCGAAATCGAACTTAAATACCCTGATTTGCGCTAATCTATGTAAACCTTCAGTTGGACTAAATGGAACCAACTCAAACTCTTCAGTCGAACCGAAGGCGTGCAAATCTTCACAATGTGCGCACTAAGAATCCATCCCTAATTCGGTTGGACCGATGATATACCAGTCGAACTGAAACAGGGCTTCTCTACACTAGCAGATTAATAGAATCCAAGGCATCCTGCACAACAATAGGCTTCAATCCTTAGGTGAGCACATCTAGCAAACAAAATTACATTGATGATATGTTAATTACTGCAAAGGACAAGAAGGCGATACTCTTGTTTAAGTCTTTGTTAAGCAAGGAGTTTGAGATGAAGAATCTAGATGCTGCAAAGAAGATCTTAGGCATGGAGATACACAAAGACAGAGAGTCTGAAAAGTTGTGGTTGTCTCAAACGGGATATGTACAAAAGGTGTTAAAGACGTTCCACATGGAAGGTGTTAAGCCGGTTAGCACACCTCTAGAAGGTCACTTTAACTTGTCAGCTAGGTCGTGCCTAAGTACAGAAGAGGAGATTTCAGATATGTCACGGGTGTCGTACGCGAGTGCAATGAGGAGTCTCATGTATACAATGGTTTACACGAGATCTGATATCTCACAGACAGTTAGTGTGGTCAGTAGATGTGGCAAATCCAAGAAAAGAGGATCATGTTTGGGGGACATGGAGCTTCAGGTGGAGTTGTAGGCTACATGGATTCGGATTATGCAAGTGATCTAGACAACAGGAGGTTCACTACGGGATATGTTTTTACATTAGTAAGCGAACCGGTATGTTGGAAATCTAAGCCACAGTCTACGATAGGGTTCTCAACAACCGAGGCAGAATATATGGCTGCGACAGAGGCGTCAAAGGTGGCATTATGGTTAAAAGGTCCAATAAGATAACTCAGATTGAAGCAAGAGGCGATTCGATTACATTGCAATAGTCAAAGTGCAATCCATCTAGTGATGAATCAGGTGTATCATGAGAGAACCAAGCACACTGACGTGAGGTTCCATAAGATATGGAAACTCATTACTTCAGAAGATTCTGTTTCGGAAGATTCCACGAACGAGAATGTCACAGACATGTTGACAAAGTTCGTGACCATAGAAAAGTTAAAGCATTGCTTGGGCTTGATCAATCTCTCCAACCATTGATGAGATTGGGCATCCTTGCACAAGGGTGCGGATGGAGCTACGTTCCAGGTGGAGAATGTAGAGAGCAATCTACACTCAAGGTGGAGGATGCACGTGAGGTCTTCAGGGTAACTTAGCAGAATGCAAGTCAAGGTGGAGATTGTTGTGTAGCATACCTTGGATTCTGCCAATCTGCTAGTGCAGAGATGCCCTGCTTCGGTTCGATCAGTATATCATCGGTCCAACTGAATTAAGGATGGATTCTCAATGTACACGTTGTGAAGATTTGCACGTTTTCGGTTCGACCAAAGAGTGTGAGTCAATTCCATTTGGTCCAACCGAAGGTTTACGTAGATTAGCGCAAATCAGGGTATTTAAGTCTGGTTTCGATTAGGGCTCGCTTAATACGAGTGTTTTCTCTCTAATGGCAAGGGTTTTGCGAGGTGAGAGGGTTCTAAACACTTGTAAGGGCTTGGGAAGGGATTTCCTCAAGGGGCTAGGGTTTTCCTAGGTGCGCATCACAAGGGAAGATTGGTTTCGTCTATAATTGAAGAAGGTGAGTGGTGTAAACTCTTAAGGTTTTGATTATAGTAAATCTTTGTCGCTTTGTGCCGTAGTTTTTTTCACGCAAGGGTTTTCCACGTAAAATATTGTGTTTCGTGGTTGCTTGCTTGATTGTTTGGTTATTTTGTCTATTGTAATTGTTCTATCTTTGTTGAACATGCTTCTGGAAAGCGCACGGTTTGACGTTGGTGTTAGATCCGAATTTCTAATACCTAGGGTTGATCTGAGTTTGTTGTGGCTTGGGTTACATCGTAGTAGTGTGAGATAAGAGTCGGAACTCCAACACCTATACTGATGTGGATTGGGCCAGTTCAGTTACTGGCAGATGATCGACTTATGGGCATTGCTCCTTAATTAAGAGGAACTTAGTCACCTAGAGGAGTAAGAAACAATCCATTGTGGCAAGATCTAGTGCAGAAGCAAATTTCAGATCCATGGCTCATGGTATCTGTGAGCTATTATGGCTTCAATCTCTGTTACCAAAATTGGGATACAACACTCCAGGACCAATGCGTCTATACTGTGACAGTAAGGCTACCATAAGTATTGCTCACATTCCTATCCAGTATGATCGCAATAAGCACATCGAGGTGGACCGGAATTTCATTAAGGAGAACCTACGGGCTGGACCAATTTCTACTCACATTTCTACACAACTTCAATTGGTGGACATTCTTACTAAAGGAGTTTCCAGAGCTAGATTGCTTGAAACTTTAAGCAAGTTGGGCGTGATAGATATTTTTGCACCAACTTGAGGTTGAGTGTTGAGTTGTAAGGGTATTTTGGGTGTATTTATTTAAGTTGGTATGTGTACATATGTGTGAGGGTATTTACATCATTTTCTTATGATAAGACATTTCTAATAAAATAAGGGGGAGATGTGAGAGAGCATTCACATTTTTTCATTTTTCCCCATTTCATTTTCTTTTTCTTCTTATCTTTTCATTCATTCTTTCAAAGTTTTTAATCATTCATCTAAAACCTCTGCACTAGAAAATAATTTCTATATACATATACACATACAAATATAAAGTCAATAAACTAGCTAGTGAGTATCATCTTTGCACATTAGTATACTACACAGTTTGGAATTCATGAAACTCATTTCATCAAACAATTAAAAGATGACTAATGGTTGATAAAATATGGAAGAAAAGAAGATTCCTGGCCTTCAGAGAGCACACAAAACCAGAAAAATGCTGGATACATCTTGTTGAAGAAATACAATAGGGTAAAATCCACAAAAAGGAATGGTCCATCCACATCAACTACATGTATCAATGGTTAAAAAAGAGAAGAGAGTTAAAATCAACCTGCTTTCGCATCCTCAAAGGCTCTGGAACCTCCTCATCATATATGTCTGGATCAACGTTCATCTCCCAATCAACTTCAAGTTTTGATTGTTTAGGATGTACCCTAACCTGGACCAGCAAGAATTAAGTCAAGGGACAGCTAAAAAACTGGAGCATGGAAAACAATATATCCATATATGATATATCCATAGAGTGGGAAAATAGAAAAAACACATTTCACATCTGCATGCAAAAATCAAGATTCAAAAAGCTCAAACTCAACTCGAGAATCTGCGACCTGGCCAAGTCAATTTAAAAACACATTTATATTTTAAAGTTCCAGGCTTCCAGCTAAGCAATTATCAAATTACTGACAGTATCAGCCATTTCTTTTATTGTTGCGCCAAAATTAGCTGACTCTTCCAAGTTCTAAGTCAATGGATTAGATTTTGAAGATTCACAAAAACATTAACCACAAAAACAATGGGAGACGCACCTCTTGACATCTTTCATTGATTTCATATGGACGCCAACAGGGCCTAAAAGGATATTGCATAAGATATAGCTGCATGGAGAATTGTCAGTTAGAACTAATCAAAAGGTAAAATTGGGTTACGTACTACAAAACATATGTACAGAGTTTAATAGCACACAAGGATATTTTAGATCAAGAGGCAAGTGACGTTAAGATTACTTTAAGTTTGTCACTCAGCTTTCATTTCTCTTAGGTCAGTCACCAAATAAATGATGAAGCAACATAAAACTGAATTCAACTAAGATCGTTCTACATTCCCATCTGTGAGCAAAACTAGAATGAAGCAGAAGTTACCTAAGGTTTTGTGGAAGATGACTCTTTTAGTACGATATTCTCGGCGATGTAGATTAAGTTGAAAATTTATCACGAGAGTACAGTATTACACATACCAATTTTGAGAGCTTTATTCTTCACCTTAATTCTTCCAATTCAATCAAATGACCCATAAGAATAGACTTGATGCAAGAATAAATGAAGAAAATAGAGAAGGAGAAAGAAGGAATAACAGAATAGTGGAGTCTCGCCACCAAGGAAAGCCCTAAGGAGTTGCACCTACAGGATCCTAGAAGAGTCCCTTCTAGTTCCAATTTCCCATTCAAGAATTTTTTATTTTTATTTTTTTTTTTTTTGGGGGGGGGGGGGGGGGGGTTATGTTGAAACAATTTCACTCAACTGAAAGTACATTAATCATGTCTACCCCATTCATAAACATGGCTATACATGCCTTGTTACTTGTATACAAATCCCAGTTCAATAGTAAAAAGCGAGGCTAAAATCCTATTTACTGCTAATGTCATCAATTCATACAGGAGATGTCAGAAGAATACAGACAGCTGTCTCCATGAAGGAAAGAAATTCACGTCCTGGTAGAGGATGATTTTAGAAGATATTCATTTATTGGTAAGTTCCAAGTGATGTTTACTTAGATCTAGAAGAAAAAAATTAACAGTAGGAATTTTGGCTTCCACTATTTTGGGGGGTTTTCTGAGGAGTGAGGAGGTTTGCAGCATTGATCTGTCTCGGTTGACAAATTCAGAATTCCAGAAAAATCGAATCAGTTGAATCTGTTGACTTTTGAAGGAGTTGTGCTCATTTTTGTGAAGAGGTTTTGCAAATATTCAGGAGTGTGATTTAACCTCTGTTTTTTTCTTGGGAGGATACCATTTTGTGATTTTCATTACTATTTTCTGATGTTTCAGGCTGTTTGCTGCGAGCTTGGGGTTGTTTAATTCAACCACGATGTTTACTTGTTGGCGATGTGAAAGTACTTTTAATATGGTAATGAGAGGGTGACCGCAGAGAAAAAAAAAAGGTGCTTAGAAAGTGTTTATGGCTGGTCAATTGAAATCTTCAGAGATTTAGTGTGCACTAAAAACTGAATTGCTGAACTTGTGCAAGTATCTGTAGCAGTTTTTTCTTTTCTTTTCTTTTCTTTTCGGTGATTTACTTAAATGGGTAAATGCTGCAGTTCGAGAAAAGGCATCTTGTCAATTACAAGTGCTACATTGAGTACTATATTCAATTCAAAGGGAACTCACCTAGGGTTGTGGAACACCTGGGTCTACATATCACTACTGTGAAAATTGATAGAGAAAATTATTCAGAGGTCTAAGACTGCAAGAATGTTTACCAACAGGAGTATGTCATAGCTGATTTATTCAACGAAGCCTGAAACAAGATGTTCATACATTGTAAGATTGCAAATGAAATCTGGGAGCATCTTATTCTCAGAAAAGAAATAGCTGACCAGAGGGATTGCTCATTTTCAGCAGGCGATAATAAGAGTGGAGGATTGTCACACTACTCTTGATGGAATATCACTTGAATTGAGACACCATCTAGCCATCAGTTTGTGTTGTGATAATGAACATAGAGCTATGATTGAAGAATAAATTGAGTCACCATCTACCCATCAAGTTGTGTTGTGATAAGAAACATAGAGCTGAGATTGGAGAACATTAAATATTTGATCTATTAGACAGCCTTAATCTAGGTTATGAAAAATTCTCGTTCAACAACCCATTCCATCGTTTGGGATTGTTTACTCGTTACTTCAAGAAGAAGAGTTATTGAAAAGTAATATTGTCAATAGACAATTTATCATCCCTGAACAATAACACTTGCAATGTCATTACTGTAGTATATGTACTGTTTTTTTTTTTTTTTGTTTTGTTTTGTAATATATGTGATCTGTTTTATGCGCTCTGCTTCTCTTCTTCCTTCCTCTCCATCTTTTATCTTCTTCCTTCTTTCCACTTGGTAACAGAGCAAGGTTAGCTTCTGATCAGCAAAATGAGAAATGATCAACTAATTTCCACATCAAGGCAAAGAATACACACAAAGGTGATCATCATCTTTCTTTTCCTCAAACCATCACTGTTCAGGATCTTATTTTTAACCACAAGACATCCAAACATAATCGCCTAGGGGACACCTAAACAGACTCTGCAAGAACTAAGGGGAGTCAGAATCTGAGTCTCCACAGCAAATTATCGAAAAATCGAATCTAGAAAAGCAATGACGAGGATTATTTCCATTGCCAATTGCTTAAAAGAGAGGGAGCTATGCTTCCAATTAGATTGAACGAAAAAACAAATTCCATCTTCTCATCTTCCCTCGAATTCCTGTTAATTGCTTGTTAGAGCAAACAAACCCCTCCAGTAGGCATGCTAAAGCATTGCCCGAACATCAACCAACTAGCAAAGGAGACTATAATCTAGGGAAAATGGGAAATCCTAAGCAAACAAAAGAATTCCCACTCCACAGATCTTCCCAGAATCTTATTCTGGCACCATCTCCAACCTCAAAGCTCACCCCTCTCAACAAGTCATCATGACCACTGTTCGCTATCTTCCAAATTCCAGACACCCTATACTGCGAAGATGGGAGAGTAAACCACTCTCCTTGAACCTCGTATTTGTAGGAGATACTTCTTCCAGCAATTGTTATCTTCTTAGCCAAAATTTTATAGACACTTGCCAGGTGAAGCCTATTCATGGAACTGAGGTCCTTTATCCCCAAACCTCCTCACTGCTGATATAGACAAACCTACTTGCAACCCCCAGGTTCTATTAAATATATAAATATATATATATATATATATATATATATATATATATATATATATTCTTCTTCACTACCTTGCTAAAGAAAATCTCATTGGAGCTTCTCAATACAGTTGATAACTCATTCAGATATTCAAAATGGGGATAACGTAAATAGGTAAATTGGAAATAAACATTTTGATCAAAGTTAAACATCCCCTTAGAGGTAGATGCTTCTTTCCAGGTCGAGAGTTTGCACTCCACCCTTTCTACCACCAGATCATATAACTGCTTAGCCAGTCCATATATAATGAAAGACTGAGATAGAACGACAACCTTCCTTACATCCAAAAGTGTTAGCCAGAGACCTGAAGCCTTCCTCCCTAAACCAAACCCCAGGCATTTTTCTTTTGACTCTGGCCCAAGACAACTTCAAAGAAAGTACCTTTTTTTTTCAAATTTGCCACCTGCTCATTTGTAGCTTCACAAAACAGGAGTATAATTAGCGTATTGGAGATGAGCCACATGAAGACTCTGACTGACAATGAAACCACTAAAACCTCTTTCCACTACCTCTTTGATCAGCTTACCAAGAGCCTCTGCAATCATGAAAAGCAAATAAGAAGATAAAGGTTCACCTTGTCAAATGCCTCTAGACCCTAATTAAGGCCTTTCAGGGAGCCATTCACCAAACTGAATAGTGCACCAACGCTTTGCACTCAGCCATCCATTGCCTCCACCTAACCCAAAAGCCCATTTGTTGAAATGTGTAACTCAAGAAGTTCCATTCTCCATAACTGAATACTGCAACAACATTTTGCACTCAGCCATTCATTGCCTCCACCTGACCCAAAAGCCCATTCTTTGAAATGTGTAGCTCAAGAAGTTGCAATCAACATATGCATAACACTTTCCAACTCAAACTCGCATATGATGGCCAAAGATCTTTTTACTTAGAGTAGATGCATTCATGTGCAATTGGGGCACCATCCATGATCTACAACCCAAACAAGGCCCCATGAGAATTAGATATAAAACCTATCAGGACATGTCTAAGACTTTTAGCAATAATCTTTGCCAGAAGATTGATCGGCCAAAAGTCGCTTAACTCTTATATCCCTTCTTTTCTCCAAATAAGAGCTACGAAAGATGTGCCCAATTCCTTGAATGCTCCTCACGGGAGTAAAATTCATAAAGAAAACCCATCAGATCATATTTCACAATATCCAAAAAGATCTGGAAGAAAACCATCAGGCTCAGTAGCTCTCTCTCCCCAAACTCGGTTCTCCCTACTTGACATCCTCATCAAAAGATGTTCGGACCAAATTGGCTTACATCTTCCAATCTAATCAAATTGGAGAATATAAAGCAAAGTCTGATTCCAATTTTCATTCAAGCAAAGATTAGAGTGGAATGACATTGTTGCATTACAGATTTCTTGTTTATCATACAACCTTCTGTCGTCCACCATAATGTTAAAGAGTTCACTTAGCCTCATTGCATTTGCAATCCCATGGAAAAACAAGGTGCTTTTATCCCCTCCAGCCAAACCACTCTCTATCTTCAATGCTATTTAATTTCTCTTCCACACACTTCTCTGTAAATCTAACTTTAGAGTATCTTTTTTATAATTCTTTCTTCCACTATTAGGAGGCTAGATTCTTCTTCGCTGTCCAGCTTGTAGATCTCCTGGAGATTGCATCTTTAACCTCCTCCAATGCACCAAGTGTTCTTTCTTACAATCTATCATTAAACTTTTGATATTTCTTATGCTTAGCATCAGCCTGTTGCCAAACTATCCGTTCAATGGACATCCAACTATCTTTAATTTTTTCAGCAAATCCTTCCTCCAGCCGATGAACTTGTTGTCAGTTTCCAACATTAGCAAGCAATAACTAGAAGCAGGTTTTAGGAAACCGTATTGGAGTGCACCTAAGAAGTAGTCTTCCCAATTCACAACCTCCAAGAATCTATAGAGGTGGTACATGATCAAATCCCCTTGACTATGAGACTAGGTGACGCGGCAACCTCCCATGGGGAGGTCAATCAACTCATGAAAATCAATTGACCAACACAACAGGGGGCATTCTATTTCAGCTTAACACTATCACGCTCTAACCAGAAATCCTTACTCAAGCTATAGTCACATGGGCCATGAACTGCCAAGAAACGTAGATAACTTTTCATTCTAATTCTGAAAGAGAACTAAAACAAAGCAATGGTCGAAACAAACATCCATGTTTTTTTTTTTTAAAGAAGTAACGAAAATAAATTAAAAAAGGGAAAGGGTACAACCGGGGCTGCCGAGATGGCAGAAACGAACAAAAAGAGCAAAGCTATAAACCAAAAAACAGGAAATTGAAATCCTTAAGGGACGATACATTAACGGCCCATTCAATAAGTAACTTCTTAGCCACCGAACCCACAGCTTGAACAGAAGAATGAGATTTGTTAAAGCATCTGTCATTCCTCTCCTTCCAGACTGCCCACCAGATAGCAATTATAGCCATTCTCCAAATCCTGGATTTGGTTTTACCCAATCTGAACCCATGCCAATAAGCCAAGAACTGATGGGCAGTGCCCGGCACACAACCACTGATTTGAAATCTGACAAAGAAGTTGACGCAAATCGAATAGATAAATGGGCAGTGAAGCAGCAAGTGATCGACAGATTCCTCACTGCCCATGCAACAAAGGCAGATATTCGGGAGCTCCATACCTTTCTTTTTTAGATTGTCGATCGTGAGGATCCGATTCCTAGAAGCGAGCCAAGCAAAACAAATAAACTTCGGGGGGGCTGCGTATTTCCAGATAAAAGAAGAAGCCAAAGGAGCAGGGGATGGAATGGAGTCCAGGATCGAGTATAAAGATTTAACCGAAAAACGAGAGGATTTATCCTGAGGCCAGATGAGTTTATCGGGTTCCATCTGGATCGGGGATGCGGAATTTAGGCAATCGAGGAGATCAGAGTATTCGCCTATCTCCCAATCATGAAGGTTCCTACTGCAGGGGATATTCCAGACAATGCCTGAGATGGAAGTGGAGTAGAAGCTGGCAACAGTGTTATCCTTATTTACTACAATGCGGTAGATAGAAGGAAATCTGACCCTCAGGCTAGAGTCCCCCATCCAAAGGTCGTCCCAAAATCTGATCGCCGAGCCGCTTCCCAATTGGAACCCACAATTCTCAACGACAAACTTTTTGGACCGAAGAATACCTTTCCAGATGGGTGAAGCTCTGTATGCAGAAGAATCCTTGGTCCACCACCCCCCCGGCGAGGACACGTATTTTCCTTTAGAGATTATGCACCACAGAGCGTCCGGTTCCGATCCCGTCCTCCAGGACCACTTACCAAGAAGGGCTCGGTTCATAGTCTTCAACTTCTTGATACTCGCTCCCCCATCCTGGAAATGACTACAGACATCCTGTCAGTCGAGAAGATGGAATTTCTTCTGATTGTCTTTACAGCACCACAGAAAATCTCTTCGCAGCTTGTCGATCCGATGTAGCACAGTAGACGGGCAGTGAAGGAGGGACATGAAATAGATAGGGATGTTGGATAAAGTTGCTTTAATAAGAGTTATCCTACCACCCATAGACAAGTATCGACATTTCCATCTTGCCAGCATCTTCTGAAATTTGACCACCACTTTGTCCCACATCGAAATTGGTGGGGAACCAATGGCTAGCAGTAAACCCACAAACGTCGTCGGGAACTGGGCTGAGGAACATCCCAGGGCTTCCGCAAAAGAAGAAAGCTCCCTGTCCGAGATATGAACCCCAAAAATCTTGGATTTAGACATATTAATTCTCAACCCGGAAACAGCCTCGAAGCATCTGAGAGTCGTGTGGAGGTTATTGATAGCTTCAATCTCCGCTTCCACCATGATGAGAGTATTGTCCGCGAACTGGACATGAGAGATAGAAGCAGCGACCCCCGGCATGGAAATCCCGTTGAAGAGACCAGCGTGTTGACCCTTGCAAAGCATCTGAGAAAGGGCTTCACCAATGATCAGGAAGAGGAGGGGGGATAGCGGGTCCCCTTGGCGTAGGCCCCTCGAGCTGGGGAAGAAGCCTTTCGGTGAACCATTGAGAAGAATCGAGAAGCGGGCTGATGTTACGCACGACATGATCCATTGCCTCCATTTAGCACCAAACCCCATGCGAGACATCATATACAGTAAAAATTCCCAATCGACATGGTCGTAAGCTTTCTCAATGTCGAGCTTACAGAAGATGGATTTCATTCCCGATTTATGACAGGAATGCAGCACTTCGTTTGCGATCAAAGCTCCGTCAATAATCTGTTTGCCTCTAACGAAGGCATTCTGATATACTGAAATCAAATTTCCCATGACACCCGAAAGCCTAATGGAAAGGATTTTGGCCAGAATTTTGTAGGGACTGCTGATCAAGCTTATCGCTCTGAAGTTAGAGAAGGAATCCGCAGCAGAAACTTTGGGATGAGAGCTATGAAGGAAGCACCGATGGCCTTAGATAACTTTCCCCTGGAATGGAATTCATGTAGGAAAGACACAACATCAGGGCGAACAGTGTCCCAGAAAGCTTGGAAGAAGGAGATTGGAAACCCGTCTGGCCCAGGGGCTTTGTCACCTTCCATCGCGTCGACAGCCGCTTTTGCTTCCTCTTCCGAGAAAGGAGCCTCCAGAGAGTCAGCATCCGAACTCAGCAGGGTGGGAAAGAGGATACCGTCTAGGTGGGGCCGGGTCCAACCCTCGAACGAAAGAATAGAACTGAAGTGAGCCACAACCATATCGCAAATCTCGTTTTGGTCGTCTACCTGCCGACCATCCACGGTGATAGTATGGATGGCTTTCGCTCTAGCCCTCATGTTAGCGATTCTGTGAAAGTATGCAGTGTTCTTGTCACCTTCTGATATCCATCTAGACCTAGCTTTCAGCCTTCAAGACTGTTTGTCTTCGAAAGCTCTGGACGATAAGGCTTGAATAACTTGGATACGTCTGGAAAGGGTATCCAAAGGGACACGCCCTTCCAGCGAGGAATCAATGTGCTGTAATTCCACGAACAGAGCTTCCGATTCAAGAATTCTCTTCCGATACAATTCGTCCTTCCAGATTTTCAACTCAAACATCCATGTTTTAAAAAATAATAATAATAATAATAATCCATTTTCCATCCCATAGTTATGCCTCCAGAAGCACCAACTAACTAAAACACCACCCACCCATTCCGAACTAGTTCCTCCCAAAATGGATTGGAATAACTAAAATGTTCTACTAGTGAATATTCATTCCTGAAATGCAATCATTTGCACTTCAGGGGCCTGACACGTTTGATTTGTAACCTTTTATTGATGCAGGACAACTAACCACTTGCTATAAAAGCTCAAACTGATAGAGCGTGGCGAATCAATCCTTTTATCTCATAGCCCAGGCCCTGCATCCATGGGTTAGGCCATCGGCCAAACCCCCCTCATGGCCCCAAATCACATGGATTCCGCCTCACACGGGTCCCAAATCACATGGGTTCCGCGAGCCACCCACCCCGAGTGTGCCCCCGCATCCCACGGGCCACGCCACTCGCGGCCAGTGTGAAAACGCCCCTGCATTATTTATCCAAGCATCAATGCCCACAAAAGTTCAATATTAATATTTTCACAGAGAACTAAAAAGAAGCCAAACCCTACAAATGCCAAAACCCAAAACGGTCCCCTAGGTTTCTTTGCCTCACCTTTATCATAATCATGAGGAATCTAGACTCAACTGCCTGTGCATACCTTTTGCTTTTTTTTACCAATTAGAGACGGATTCATTGCCTGCTAACTATGGGCATGTCTAGCTTCCACAAAATTAACCAACTCATGGAAGCCTTCCTCTGCCTCCAAAAACGACACTGCTACCCTTTCCCTATGTTTATTAACATGTCCCTATCCCACTAAAATCTTTCTTAAATCTCAACAAAATCTAAATTTTGGCCATTAAGGTCCAAGGAACATGTCATGCTACTAGAGACTTGCCACAACTTGGTCGCTCCAAGAATCTACCTCCCAAAATCTGAGCTTAAAACATGACTATTATGGATCTGAAAGAAAGAAATCTGAAGCCTGCAACTATTTAGTCTATTGTCTATACAGTAGCGAGAAGTGGAACTAATTTCAATTTCATCCATATTGTTGGCCTTGACTGGTGCTCCATAACCTGCATATGGTTGCCTGAATTACCTGTCCTCCAACTCGTTTCTGTTGAGCATCCCCCATAATCTTCCTTACAAGAGGATACGCTTGCTTGGGGCTGCAAGTAAGTGCACAAGTGGAACTCGTCAAATCCTCTGCATTAGGGGAGCAAGCAGGGATCTTCAATGGCAGAATCCTATTGACTGGGCTGAGAGGGAAAAGAAATTTTGGAGGTTCTGCCTGATATAAAGAAGGGTGCCACAAGTCAACTAATTTGAATGGGGTCCCTTCACATAAAGGGAGAGACTCACGAGATTTCTGGACACGTGCAACAAAGCATGATGTATCTTGTCATTACAGGACTGGAGAATGAGTTCACCAGATCAGCCTGCCACCTGGTACTGATCATGTGAGGATAGATCTAACAAGGTTGCCAACACAGCAAACATGTGTCCTTCAGAGGAGCATTGTCCAAATTAAATTTTGAAAAAGAATCCAGACAGATAATTGTAACATGACCTTTTTTTTGCTCTAGTGACAGTTTGCACGTAGCTCACTAGGAGCTTCATCCTGCTAGTGTTCTGCAAACTATTGAAACCCATGGAACTTCTTCCTCAAGGGAGATTTTACCATTTATTACTATCTATTTTCCTGGAATTGAATTTACAACAGAATTTGGTTGAGGAACGTCTAAGATTTCCAAAACCACAACCTCCAAGGAAGCATTCTCTCCACCATCCACAAAATCTGCTAAACATATTGATAGTTCCTTAGGGTTGCCAATCTACCTAATAGATTCTCCTTCAGCAGTTGTCTTCACATCAAAACACACATTCAAGTTGTCTTCTTCCAGAATCTTCTTCCTGTCAAAACAAACAGTCAAGGATGCCAACTGTTTGATTTCGTCGTCCATAAAGAAGCACTGGTCCTTGATCCATAACTTTAAGCAATTACCTCACAAAGTTTGTCGAATTGGACTCTGACAAAAACAAATTTAACTTCCTCTTAAGGAAACAGAATGTGGATGGATCTGTTGAGAAGTGGAGCCACATCTGAGGCCGCCCACTACCAGTCGAGGTTGCGCGGATTTCGTGTCGCAAGTCCTTTCGCAACTGGGATACAGAAAGGAGTTTCGCGGATTTCGTGTCGCAAGTCCTTTCGCAACTGGGATGCGAAAGGGAAGTTGCCAAAACTATAAATTGGGGTCCCTAGGGCTATTCTAGGGTTAAGGTGAATATTGGGGAGCTATTCTAAGGTGTGGGAAAAGGGTTTTCTCTGTATCTCCAAGGGAGAGGTTAGTATATTGCCTTGTAATCTTCGTTCTTCATAGTGGAAGTTTGCATCCGTGGTTTTTTACCCTAGTTTGGGGTTTTTCCACGTATATCTTGTCTCGTGGTTTGTTTAAATTGCTTTGATCTATTTCTTCTTGTTTATCGTTTGTGGGTGAGGCCTAAGATTGGATCTCGGCTCACTGCGTTGTTGGCGTGCTGCGCAACATGATCTACTGCCTATGCTAAGTATGTAAAGCTATATGCTCTACTGCATGTGCCTATACTGGTCTTTATACTCCACTGCATGTGCCAAATGCTCCATGGGAAGACATTAACATGGATTTCATCCTGGTATTGCCTAAGACACAATGTGGCTCTACTTACATTGTAGTTGACAGGTTCTCGAAGATGGCCATTTCAGTCCTTATAAGAATGCATCAAACGCCCTACATATCGCCAATGTTTTCTTCAAATAGGTGATTCGTCTACATGGTATTCCCAAAACAATTGTATCTGATTGTGATGTTAAGTTTATGAGCTACTTCTAGCACAACTTATGGTCTAAGATAGCAACTAAATTAAAGTTCTCAAGCGCTTATCATCGGCAAACAGATGGGCGGACTGAAGCCGTCAACAGCAATCTTAGGAATCTGATTTGATGTCAGGTTGGTGATCGCATCAATTCATAGGACATCATCCTACCACAAGCTGAGTTTACTTATAACAGTTCTGTGAACTGTCAGGACAGGACTCTCCTTTCAAAAATGCGATGGGTATGTGACCTCAACAACCTATTGATTTAGTCCCACTTGCTATCGTGGCTTGATTGAGCCAAAACGCTGAAGCTTTTGCACAACATATTAAAGAGATACATGAGGAAGTCATGCGAAAGATCGCCGTTAGTAATGAAAATTACAAGGGGCATGCACATGTTCGCAACATTTTGCACAATTTCAAGAAGAAGATAGGGTCATGATACGACTCAAGGCAGCAGGCTCTTATACAAAGCTCCACTCAAAAAGGCAGGTCCTTATCATATTTTGAAGAAGCTAAGTGATAATGCATATTTAATCAAGCTTCCACCTAAAGTGAAGATCAGTCATATTTTTATGTGGAAGACCTTATAGTTTATCTTGGACATCAGGACAAGGAAAGCATAGAAGAACAGGCCACCCCGATACCCAAGGTGCCACGGCAGCTTGAAGAAATCATTGAAGATGTGTTAGATGATCTAATAGTTTCTACATACCAAGGAGGGTATTAGAAGTTTCTCGTCAAGTGGAAGGGCTGACCGAGATCCGACAACACGTGGATCTTAGCAAATGATATCAAGCGCATCAACCCGGAGCTCTATGAGAAGTACATTGCCCAAGGGGGGTGTGGAAGAAAAGGTCCACTTTCCTTTTTAGCCTATCTCTAATTTCCTTTTCTTTCATATATTTATATTAAGAAATAAGTAATCTTAGATTTTTCTTGCTTAAGTGCTTTCTTATTTTAAAGATTCCATGTCAAGAAATATCCATTATTAGATTTTCTTATTTAAAGATTTTTCCTATTTTAGAGAACTTGGCTAGCTACGAATCATATTCTTAAATTTCATAGATTATGCTGAAGATTGTAAGCACTCATTATACAGTATCAACATAAGGCTTAGGCCTGTGGAATAAGATACAGTTGAATGGTAGTTGTTGAAGGGGAAAGTGATCCCTAGTATAAGACTAGAGGACTGATGGGCCGTTTACAGTCATTGCATTCTTTTCTCTTTCATGATTAGAACTTCAATCTGGTTCGTTGAATCTTATTGAAATTAGTTTCTTCCTTGATCTGGTTGCACTAGGATATACCTGAGTGCTGGTATCGAGTAGAGGAGTGAAGAAAACGTCGATTTCTCTTACAACTGTATCTTCATCACCGTCATCAGTGTCGACATTGATATCGACATCCATTGCGTTTTCCTCATCTTCTTCCTCTTTCGCGTCAACCACCATCATTGGTTTCTCTTCAACTTCTGCTTTGACACCAACGTCCATTGCTTTCTTCTCGTCAACTTCCTCCTCTTTGACCTGTTTGGGGACATTGAGGGGAGCAAAATCCACATCCTCCTTGGGAGTGAGAGAATGAAGTGGTGCCGGTGTGGGTTCTCCTTTGGGTTTGAGCTTGGGTTTGAACTTGGGCTGGAATCTGGATGGCTTTGGGGCGGGTGCAGGATCATCTAAGCCCATGTCGATGTCCAAGGCGCTTAAAGGATTGGTGGATTCGTCGCTTTTACCCATCGCCGCAACCACTTCGCCTACTCTTTTCTTCTTCCTCTTCTCCTCCCTTTCAATCGGTTGCTTTCGTACTTACAACTCTCCCGCCCTAAAAGCCGGAAACAGGGGCCGTGGGGTGCGTGTAACAAACCTGTTACGTGAGCCCGGGTAACATAGGACTGAGCTCGGATACTCTGTGGGGCCCACCGTAATGCGTTTTACAGCTTATTTCAGGGTATGATCCCAAAACTGAAGCATATCCAAAGCCCAAGTCGACCACGCCACAGGAAATAGTGGGAATTAAAGTTGAAAACTTCTCTGGGCCACGGAAGTTTTGGTCCTTTTAGATCAAGCAGGTGTTTCTCTCTTCGCTTCATCCAGGTCCCCTGTGACCTCATGAACAGATTCGATGACTGTGGCCCTTATGAAGATTTTAACTGTAGACGCCATTATACCCGAGAACGGATTGCATGTGTCCCCGAGAAGAGATGTACCTGTGCCTGAGGCTGTTTGGGGACACAGATCTCCATGATAGATCCAATGTGTCCATTTGTTTTTAAAGACAATGATAGAGTAGGATTCTAAAAATCAGGCATATCCAAAACTCAAATGAGCCATATCACATGAAACAATAGGGATTGAACACTTACAGGTGACAGGTGACGGAAGTTTTGTATCAAGATGGTATTAAGCCGTCATGAGTTTACAAAACGGTGAATTAATATGCAATAGTCATTCATAATCTTTTTAGAGTAATCAAGGTAAATCGCCCTTGTGTGTTGTTTCTTTTAGGGGATGATCGATCCAAAAGGATGATAACTCCAAATGCGAGGCTGTGATATAGTAATAACTCGGTAAGACCAAGGTTAATCCATGAGGAAATTAGTGAGAACACACTTGGAACAAATTGGGTTGTCTGGGTTTTTAATCCAGCGAAGTAGAAAGGCTTTAAAATAATTAATAAAAATCATTAATGATCCTATAATCCCCAATCAATAGACGTTGAATTTAATTTGTCTTCTCGAATTGATAACTTAACTAAAACCAAATTCCAAAATATTTTAATTGAAAGTTAATGCACTAATATTAATCATAAACATCCAACATATATTAGAATCATGATAGGCTTGATCTCTCATGAAAATATAGGTAATCAAGTCACAGAGAATCGAAAGCACCTAATATACCTGGAGAAAACAATAGATCCATCAATTTTACATATTGATTCATTCTCCAATCCAGAAATTTAATCACATCCAATCACAATTCAACATAAATAACCTAAAACTTTCATTGAAAATGAATTAAATATTAAATATTCATCAAAAGGCTTATCTCTTAGCTTTAGCTAAGAGATTAGCCAAACATGACTAACATCTTAAACAAAAATAAAATAAAATATTAAAAAACAAACTAAAACCAAATGATTGAGAAAGAATGACGATTTTGTAGATGCTCTGCCACTCATTTGTCTCTCCCAAGCCATAATTCATACCTAGAATAGTCTAAAATACCTCATTAAAATAGAGATAATATGCACAAACTTTGTACTGACTTTAAATTTCTGCACTTTTATTATGCTTCGGTTGCACTAAAGTGGGCGTTCGGTCGCACAAAGTCGAACCAAGTCCAGCCAAAAATGACTTCAGTTGTAGCCAAATTTCATCGAAATTCTGTCTGAAATCTCTATCTCCTCTAGGTCGCACCGAACCCTCTTTCGATGACACCGAATATAACTTCCGTTGCACCTAACAGTCGAGCCAAATTAAATATGAAAATCATTGTTATTTGTTATACTAATTTTAGCACTTTTTAGTTGGACTAAAACTACTTTAGATGGGACTGAATAGTCTATTATTTATGCTATTAAACTCTGTAATTTTCCAGACTTTCGTTTATCATTTGGTACTTAGTTTTCTTAGATCGTTAACATTTGAATTCTTTAATAATGTCCTTCAAACATCAAATTCTTCACTTAATCAATTTTTAAGCTTTAATTTTTCCTTCTTAAACTTGATTTCATCTGTCTTTTGAATTACCTCGCATGTATAAAATATATATTAGTAAGTCAATTTAGCACTCAAATATATCCAAAATTAATGCAATTGAGATGATAAATATGCAATATTTAGGCTTGATGACACCCCCAACCATTATTGTGTTAGTCTCAAGCAAAACATGTGAAAGCTTTTGAATCTAAAAACAAAGTCTCAGAATAGTCAATATTGTAATCTCAAATAATTTCATTCTAATCCAATCAAGAGTGAACCAAATCTACTAATATTAAGTATAACATTCACCCAAACTCTAGTACTTTAATAAATATCATAATTAAGTTCAAAGCAATAATCATATAATTGAATAGATCTCAACATTTAGTTTCATAAATACACCATGCAACCTAGACTTATCGCCACTATAGATTCAGCTCTTCCACTTTCATGTTCACAATGATAATCATAGGAATGATCATATCAAGCCTAAACAAGAACTTGTCTTACCGTTGACTATTTAAGCTCTTGATTTTTCCATCGATGGCTTTTACTCTATTTCTCAATTTCCATTTTTACTGTCCATATGTTCTTCTTATTCTTCTTCTTCTTCTTTTTTTTCCATACCAAATAGTCTCCCCATGGACAATTCAATAGTAGCCATTTTCAACAATTATTTTTTTAATTGGGTATTTTTCTTTCTTTTTCACTCATCATGATGAACAAATTCCATAGGCTTGGTTCCTAACATTCTCAATAATAAGTCAACAATTCAATATATAATTGAACTCTAATATATAAGCTATATGTGACATGTTATATTCATGACTCAATCAATGTTCAAACTTTCTAATTAAAAATTATCAAACGGAACTTAATCATAAAATCTTATTATTCTAGCTCTTGGATTATCTTCTAAAAACACCTAAGATTATAGCAATATTCTTCAAAAAAAAAAAAAAAATCATTGAAAGATCGCAAAAAGTCAACAACTCAAAATTTTCACAATTTGAATATTAAGATTTTTTTCAGTGGAAACCCTACCCCCCAACCTAAATTATACATTATCCCCAATGTAGGAAATATATGCAATATAAATAACATGAGACTAACAAAATAAAGAGGAGTGGGTGAAAACCTGTACCTAAAGGATGTACATGTATGAGAGCGAACTTCAAAGATTAGTATTTCTGCAACTAAAAATTAAAAACAAAGCATTCCATTCTACCAAAGAAAACTAAATCCTAAGGAAGCAATGGAAATTATCTCCATTATACTAGGAGATCAATCCTGATACATAGGATCTTTCAGAGGTATAGACATGTCCTTTGAAGCAAATTTTATCGTAAACGGTTTTAATTTATGTCCATTTATCTTAAACACATTACTATTTTTGTGATTCATAACTTCCATAGCCCCATAAAGATAAACATTATTCACTATGAAAGGGGTGGTCCACTTGGATCGCAATGTTTCAGGAAAGAGATGAAGACGAGAATTATACAAGACTTTCTGATTTGGTTTAAACAATTTTCAAAGAATGTTCTTGTCATGGAACACTTTCATTATCTCCTTGCATATTCTCGCATTATCATGTGTTTTTCCTAATTTCTTTTAACTCCATAAGCTAGAGTTTATGTAGTGTGCTAGGTGTATTAATATCAAATTTGAACTTCTTTATGGCATAGTATGTCTTATGTCTCAATTCCACTAATAGGTGACAAGCTTTTTCCAAAAACAAGTTGATAGGGCGACATTCCAATAGGGGTTTTGAATGCAGTCCTATAAGCCTACGACGCGTCGGTTAAGTCTCGCAGACTAATCCTTAGATTTTGGATTCACAAATTTCTCTAAAATCTGTTTGATCTCCCTATTGGAAACTTCAGCTTGACTACTTGTTTGTGGATGATAGGGTGCAGCTACTTTGTGTGCAATGTCATATCTCCTTATTAAATTCTCAAATGAACTATTATAGAAGCGTAAACCTCCATCACTGATTATAGATCTCGGCGTTCTAAATCTTGACAATATTTTCTTTTAAGAACAATAGAATTATTTTTTGAAATATAATCCGAACTAGGAGAATGTAAAGATGTCCAAAAGATGGAGGAAAATGACCCATAAAATCAATACTCCATCAATAAAAAAATATATACAATTAGAATTAGATTTTCAGACATCATGTTTCTTCAGGACATTCTTCTCATTTTTCTGACATTACTCACATGCTTTGAAAAACTCATGGGTATCTTTGAATACAGTCACCCAATAAAAATCACATTGAAGAATCTTAAGTATGGTTTTTTTGCCAAAAAAAAATGACCTCAACAAGCTTATGAATGACAAAAGGAGAGCTTTAGATTCTTCATTGTTCAGAACACATCTTTTAATGATTTGGTCTGTACAATATTTAAATAAATAAGGGTTATCCTAGAAAAACATTACGTCAAAATAGTGAAATAACGATACAAAAATGCTTGGTTTTACAACGGACCTCATCTGTCGTTAAAAAAATCTTAGTTCAACAGTGGATCCTATTCATCGAAATTTTTTATGATAGACCATGTTCATCATAAAAGTAATAAAAAAAAGTCCATTGATACGTGATGAACTGCTACTCTACCAAAATTTTGGGCGAGATTTTTACAATAGACCGGAATCTTTTGTGACGAACAAATTCCATTGTAATTTTTTCGACACGAAATTAAAATTTTCGACGAACCTAGCCTGTCGAAAAAATTCAACACAACTTTCCGCATTCAACGTTTAACAACGCCATTTTCATCAATTTACGACCTGTGATGGTCCATCACAAATCTTGCCAAATTTCTAACTTTTGCCCAAACCTTAATATTATTAATTTTTTGTATAGATTTTGATGTAAAATTGTAGTTATTTTAAACAGAAAAATGAGTTTTAATAGAATTAGCAACTTTTTACCCTAACTTCAAGATGATTTTTTTGTAAAATTGAGTGGAATTTATGTTTATTTTTGCATGAGAACCAGTTTTTGAATGCTCAGCAATATCACATGAAAATTCCCCTACGTTGTAGTTTTTGAAAATAAAAAGAAAAGAAAAGATAAGATGTTTTAAAAATGAAAATTTTAAACAGAAAGTAAAATTAAAGAAAATCGAGACTACAAATAAATCAAATTTTTGACAAAAAACTAACATATTGAAAAAAAAAAAAAATTATGATTCTTAAACAAAATGTTGAGAAGTTGAAAGATTTACAATGTTTGAGAAAATTTGAGATTTTGAAAAGAAATTTGATTCAATAAACATCGGGATTTTGAAGGGGGGAAAAAATGACATTTTCAAAAAAATTAAGAAGTTTTAATAGAGTTGATAATTTTGAAAAAAAAAAAGATTTTGGTAAAAATTGACATTTTCGAAAAATTAAAAAAAGCGAGATTAAAAAAAACAAAGCTCAAAATTTTGACAAAAAAAAAAAACAATGTTTGAGAAATTTTGAGATTTTGAAAAGAATAGATATTTAAAAATAATTGAAATATTGAAAAACTTGACATTTGAAGGAAAAAAAAAAAACTAGCTTTTGAAAAAAAAATTATAAGTCGAAAAAGAAATGATTTTGAAAAAAAATGGCATCCCAAGAAAATTGAGAAGTTCAAACAGATTGATAAGTTTGAAAAAAAAAAAAAAAAAGAAATTGGAAATGGAGAGATTTTGTATTTTGAAAAAATTTGAAATGTTTGAAAACAAATATTAGATTTAAAAAAAAAAAGAATTTGAAAAAAAAGAGGAGAAGTTTAGAAAAAAAAATATATTTTGAAAAGGAAAATTGCAAAGTTCGAAGAAAATAGAAATTTCAAAGAAAAAATGAGATTGAAAATTTTGAGATTTTGATTAAAAAATGACATTTTGAAATGAAAAATTGAGAAGTTAAAAAAATTGTGATTTTGAAAACAAAGTTCAAAAGTTTTAAAAAAAATAACAATGTTTGTGAAATTCTCAGGAGTTTCAACACCCGGTCAAGGGTTCGAGTATCCATAGGTGGTAAGATTCCACCAGCGTGAGTGTGTGGGTTGTGTGTGCGTGTGTAAAAAAAAAGTTACTTAAAAAAAAAAAAAAAAAACAATGTTTGTGAAAAATTGAGATTTTAAAAAGATTTGATATAAAAAAAAATTGAGATGTTGAAAAAATGACATTTCAAATAAAAATATTGGCACTTAGGAAAAAAAATAGATATTGGAAAAAAATGAGATTTCGTTTTTTGAAAAAAATTGAAAACTTTATAATAATAAAAAAATGAGATTGTAAAAAAAATTGTGATTTTGAAAAAAAATTGAGAAGTTTGAAAAAAAATAGAAATTTGGAAAAACATGAGATTAAAAAATCAAGAATTTGTAAAAAAAAATAATAAAATAAAATAAAATAAATTGACATTTTTAAAAAGAAAAACGAAAAGTGTAAAAAAATTACAAATTTGAAAAAAAATGACAATGTTAGAGAAAAATTGAGATTTTGACAAAATATTGACATTTTGAAAATGAAAATTAAGAAATTGAAATTTGGCATCTTCAAAAACTTGAGAAGTTTGAATAAATTGATAAATTTGAAAAAGAAAAAAAATTTGGAAATTGAGAGAGATTTTGTATTTTGAAAAAATTAGAAAGTTTTATCAACAAAATTAGATTTTGAAAAAAAAAATGGAAAAAAATTTGAGAAGTTTGGAAAAAAAACATTTTGAAAAGGAAAATGAAGAAGTTCGAAGAAAATAAGAATTTTGAAGAGAAAATGAGATTAAAAATTTTGAGATTTTGACAAAAAACTAACGTTTTGAAAAAGAAATTTAAGAAGTTAAAAATTTTTGTGATTTTGAAAAATAAAGTTCAAAATGTTGATTAATAGATGTCTTAAATCTGAAAAGTTCGATTAGTCAGGAGAAAGTTCTGCTCAAAGTCCAGCAATAATGTATAGTGGAATTTCTAAGATCTTTAACCAGTCAAAGGACATATTCGACCAGTCGAAGGTGCCCTCCGACTAGCCCAAGCCCTGCTTCGACTAGTCAAAAGTTACATGGACTGCGTAAATTTGCGGCGGTTTCCAGACTATTTGAAGTCGATGTGAAAAGTGAAATTTCTTAAACTATAAATAGGAGTTTCTGGGACTATTATAAAACATGTTAAGGCTTTCTAAAGTATTTCAAAGGGTTTCTAAAAGGGGTTTTAGAGTTTCAAAGGGTGTAAAAAGGGTAGGATTCGAGGTTGTTCGAATCGGGTAAGTCTTTTCTCTTTGTAATTTATGATTTCATAGTGGATTTCTATCATTTTCTGCCATGGTTTTTTCCCAAAAGGGTTTTCTATGTTAAATCTTTGTGTTCTCTTGTGTTTGCTTGGTACTCTTGGATTGCTATCTTAGATGGTAACACCCTAAAAATCGGGGGTCAAGCAGAATATCAACTCTTGAGTCCCAACGCATCACTTATGCAACATAGATAATGATGTTTAAATGTTGTCCATATTAGTGCATTAAACATGAGTGAGATTATACTAAACATCATATCATACTCCAGAGATGATTAAGTTAAGCAAGTGAAAAACTGAGATAGGTATATAATGTATAGAAATGTTTCTTAATTCCCAGAGTATGAGTATGTTACCAGGCTGAATATATACATGTGTTGATCCAAAATTTATAAAATACAAAATGTGAAAGTCCGACTAAATCATACAATCCCTGTAATCCCATCGATCAGTACATGGTCTACATAGACCCGCCTGATAGCTGAACGTATGAGAATTCTTCCTCCTCATCTATGATATCCCAATCAGCAGCGTGGACATCGTCGCCACCTGCATCTACAACAGAGTTTAGTTGGTGTTTCGAAATATTATCTCAGGTGGGAATGAGTAGTTAATTCAGTGGAACTATAAAGCAGAGGTTAACATGTTATCGATTCAGTCAAGCAGTAATGATAAAGCAGTACAACACTTATGTCCTAAGTACTCTTGTTAATGCAGGAATGATGTGCTATAATGATGCATGCCCTCGCCTGCACTCCCTCAGTGACACCATCTCACGGTCGCACATGCTACTCCCACTATGCTCAACTCCCACGCCAAAGGCACATGCAATGCGGTGCATGGTCGTGTTAGCCGTGTTCTTAATTAGGCTTATTCATACAGTAGATTTGGGAAGCTAAGGTACCTCCAATTACATCATTTACCTAAACAATGATCCATCCAGGGTCGTTAATCCTAGTTAATCACATACGATAGGCAAGTTCAGGTCGTTACAGAGTGGCTCATCACCACAGCGTAGGCCTATTTTATACTCGAGGTTACTCCACCAATGCCCTACCAACTGGAGCGCTATTTTTAAAAGGGGTCCAGATCAGACGGTACACCCCAACCCACGCTGGGACCACAGCCAAGCTACGCCGGAGTAGGCCTCGTTTATACTCGAGGTCACTACGGGAAGGCTCGTCACCTTAGCGTAGGCCGACAGCTATAAAGTGTCTCATACCACCGTATTCGGCTCACGAGTTTGGGTTGCTCACTAGTCACTACGGGGAGGCTCGTCACCCCAGCGCAGGATAACAACTCGACTAAGGTGTCCCATACCATAAAGCCCGGCTCATGAGTCTTAGCAGATCATGGTACCATGGTTGAAACGGGTTTTACATTGGTGAGTGGTACCTTAAATTCAAGCAATAGTGTCCATACATAGGAAACACATAATAGGCCAATCGGGTTATTTGATAAGTTCGATTGGTACAAGCGCACGCTTAATTAATAAACATGGAGCGCATGAACACTCCACATGGCCTAACCACTATCGATAATTGTCGTGCGACTCGGATTCATCGAACATATTCAATATGGTGAGATTAATTCGGCCACTCAAATAGGAATTGTTACCGATTGCCTGGACTACGTAGTAGTCCCAATCATAATCAAATGCAGCATGTGGAGATATATGATAATCATCTAGGTATTTAACAAATAATCCAAGTACATCACTCATTTGAGCATTTTATTAACATATTGAACGTGTTACCGAACATTTCGATTAATCCATAAATTGCATCGTTGAAATTAAGATTGCATGGAGGAAGTTATACATATAGATAAGGTAATTGAGAATTCTATCTTATCACCCTTATTAAATGCAATTCATCAAGCAATATCTCAGTCAGACATTTTATAAAACATATAGAACATGTTATTATACATATGCATTTTATACATAAATCACGTAGTCGAAGTTAAGACTGCATGAAGGAGATTATACATCTAGATAAGGTAGTTGAGAATCCTATCTCAACGCCCTTAATAAATACAATTCATCGGACAATTTCTCATTCAAACATTTTATCAAACACTTAAACTACATATTCTCCCATATATGCACTAAATCAGTTATAGCATATATTATGGTAAATCCTTTCACAAAGGAGTTGTCATACATACAACAATCATATATTCTAGGTTAATAGTCATGACAAGCACAAATTATGATAGCAATTTCATTCAAACATTTCAACAAACACATGGAATGCATTATATATTCACATAGTTCACACACATATATTATTTATCAAATACATCGTAACTAAGATCATATGGAGGTAAACAAGTCAGACATAAATCATTAACTGACATTGAAAGCCTTGAAAATCATAACCTAAACGTTTATAGTCCGCACCTTTCGTTGGTATGCTCGTTACGAACTTGGTTCGTACACTACGTCACCGTCTAGCACAACGACTACCTAAATCATGAAATAGGTTAGTTATTTCACTGATTCCTCTATTAGATTCCTAAAATAAGATTAGGGTTAGGATTTCTTACCTAAATCGAAGTTGGATTCGACGGTGTAACTAGATGTAGAGGCGATTCAACGCGTGGAGTAGCAGGAAGGAACCACGGCAACAAACTCTAAGGACCTCCCTTCGATCTCCACTCATTTCTCCCCCTTTCTCTCCTCTCTCCTAGGGTTTGGAGAAAATTATATGGAATAAAAATGAGGTGGTTTAAGAGCTATTTATAAGCCCAGAACTGATGTCAATGGCCCCAGGGCCATGGTATACTTAAGTTATAGCCAAAGGGTACCCGTTTCGGGCAAACGGGACACATCTAGAGGTTTATTACACACCTACGGCGTAGGGTGAGTTCCCTGACAATGGATCTAGGCTAGGTTAAGGTTTCGGTCCTATCGGATCAGTGGATCGATCGTGGAGGACCCGTTTCAGTTCAACGACTATCGTCACTCGATCAGGGCCACAAATACACTGTCATGTGTAGGAAAATTTCTCTGATCCAAGGGTGTAGTTGGGTCAGAATCCGACGGTCTAAAATCTTAAATTTGGCCTGCAAGCAAACGGTCCAATTCACTTAAATCTGAGTTCATTTTCTAAAGATATTCGCGTTTCTCACACACTTTACTCCATACTCAAGTTATACGTTTCTGGATACTATTTGGACTCGATTCCCATGATGGTTGTCAAGCCCAGTAAAGTGCTCATAACCTTATAGTTTCACGGTCATTGGACTTTCGATGTGCGATTCGGGTCCAATATGGAATTTCAATGTGCTCCCGAGAGCAACTGGGTTTTGAGACTGATCCTAGGTTTCTAGGTAATGTTTGGTTAGCAATTCTAATGGTTTTGGGTCTTGCAGTTCGTACAGAAAGTGGTTCAAGCTAATTCCACTGATTATTTAGTTTAGTACTTAATTAATTTTCGTCTAATTTCTAAAGGATTTAGTCCTTAGTGATTTATGCCTGAGGTGGTACTAAGGTCTTTGTACGGATTTTTTCGAGGCGTTACATAGTCCATTTCTGTGCGATTCTATGGCCCAATCCCCAATAAGTAGTATCAGAGTAATCGTTGGGGCACAAATCTGGATCTGCAGGATTAACATCAATGGGAAACACCAAGTTTGATATTGAGAAGTACTCATGCAAAAATGATTTTGAGTTATGGAAGATTAAGATGATTAGTCTATTAACTAAGCAAGGCAAAGCTAAGGCTCTTAAGGAACGAAAATCAACTATGAATAACGAAGACTGAAATACTCTTGATATAAATGCTTTATCTTCCATCCGTTTATGTCTCACAGATGAGGTTCTCTATAATGTTTTAAGGGAGAAAACTACAGCTAATTTATGGACAAAGTTAGAGGATATGTATGCGAAAATCCTCTGAAAATCGCCTACACTTGAAGCTACAACGGTATGCCTTCAAGCTGGCAAAAAGTGAAGACTTGGAGGCTTACATCGACAACTTTAATAAATTAGTTTACAAACTACTAGATATGGAGGAAGTGATCAAAGATGAGGAATAAACATGTATGTTGTTAAATTCTCTTCTGGCATCGTATGAGTCATTCAGGGACTCAATATGCACCACAAATAAAACCCTGAGCATCGACACCATTATCTCAGCCCTTCAAGGGACGACCATGAGAAAGCTAAACAGTGTCATGGGGATATCTTCCGATGCACTGATTATGAGATGCAGGAGTACTGATCAAGGTAGAGGATATTCAAGGCCTATATCCAAATCCAATGGCAAGGGCAAAAGAAAACTAAAGTGCTGGAACTGTGGGTGACTGGACACATGAAAAAGGATTGTACTAATCCTAAAGTAAAGAAAGAAAACTCAGAGGCTTCTTCAAGAAAGGCCAATATTGTCACATCTGATGAAGAGACGAGTGGAGGTGATGTTCTGTTTGTGTCCATGATCAGACACTTGCACGACAATCATAGAGATGAGTAGATCCTTGACACAGGAGTGTCATATCACATGACTCCTCATTAGAATTGGTTCGCCAGTTACAAAGAACGCAATGGTGGACAAGTCTTTATGGGCAATGACAATGCTTGTAATGTTGTGGCTATTGATACGGTGAGTATCAAGATGTTTGATAGGATGAAGTGTACCTCGACTGATGTCAGGCCTGTTCCTGATATGAAGAAAAGCTTAATTTCTTTTTGGTGCACTCGAGGCTATAGGGTACAAATTCACTTGTCTTAATGGTGTCTTTAAAGTTTCAAAAGGGACACTCGTGGTTATGAGAGCGTAAAGGCACGGAAACCTTTACAGGTTATGTAACACCCTGAAAATCGAGGGTCGAGTATGAACTCAACTCCCGAGTTCCAACGCATCACTTATGCAACATACACAATGATGATTAAATGTTGTCTGAGTTAGAGCAATAAACATGAATGAGATTATACCAAAACAGTAAATCATACTCCAGTTCAATTGTATAAAGGCAAGCGGAAGACTGAAATTTTTATATTCAAAGTATGTAAAGTAACAAAATTTTATGAACTCCAGAGTATGAGTACTAACTGAGTACCAATATACATGTATTGTTTCTAAGTCAAAAATCAAAATACAATCCTCAAGAGAGGCCTTGAAAATCCGCATGATGTAGGCCTAAGCATAGCTAGTTAAATCTTGCATAAAGGAGAACTCCTCCCGATCCTCCCGAAGTCGGACTCGGCTCCCGAACAAGGCGCCATCTACACTGTGTGACAGAGTCGGTGGGTGTTACAAACACCGTCCCGTAACGTGGGAGTGAGTAGCTAACTCAGTGGAACAATAAAGCATAGGTTAACATGTTATCAAATCAATCAAGCAGTAATGATAACGTAGTACAAATCAAACATTTCCAATTACTCTTGTTAAGTGCAAAAATGATATGACATGATGCTGTATGCCCTTGCCAAACCACCCTCAAGCGACATCATCTTACGTTCGCGAATGCTTACTCCCTCAGTGCGCCACATCTACAAAGCACATGCGGTGCGATGATGCTCATGATTACCAAGTTATTATTAGTCCATTTCAACCAGCAGTATTGGGAAACTAAGGTACCTCTCTTGTATCATTTCCAAACATGATCCATTCTAGGGTCGTCAATCCTAGCTATTCTCATACGATATTATGGTTTGAGAAGCGTAGTGAAGGCATCGCAAAGGGCTCGTCACCGTCGGCGCGGATCTGAGATCTCACCGTATGCGGCTCAATTGTGGCCGTCGGCTCAAGTACGGGTCTCACCGTACTTGGCCTAATCACTAGCCGTCGGCTCGAGTACTGGTCTCACCGTACTCGGCTAACTCATACTCTAGTTCTTTGTGAAAGACTCGTCGCCAATCACGGACACTTGGAGTACACTCGAAGATACTACGGAGGACTCGTCGCCCGTCGACGAGTGTTAATGGGTCTCACCGACTTGGCTCTCGCCAGTATGTATCGACAACTCGAATATAGTGTCCCATACCACCATAATCGGCTCACGAGGTTGGTTGCGCAATGGTCACTACGGGAGGCACATGACCCCCGGCAGAGGCCGACAGGCTCGACCACGGTGTCCCATACCACCATGCTCGGCTCATGCGTCTTAGCGGATCGAGGTACCATGGTTAACGGGATCGCCACTGGTAAGTTTGGTACCCTAGGTTCAAGCAGTAGCGACCAAACATGGCGAACACACATACACACATATCGGTTTACTTGACGAGCCACTAGCTCGAGCGCACCACAAGTTGAGCGATATGGGGAGCGCAAAAGCACTCCGTGTGGCCAACCACTATCCCCACCAAAGTACGACTTCGGGTTCGCCAGACACGTCCGTTGTGGCGATATGAATCTCAGCCACAACCGCAAGTCTGGTACCGAATGTTTGGACTATAGGCATAGTCCCAAACTCAAACAATTCTCATCAATAACATGTGGAGTAAAGCATGATAAACAAGCAATACAAGCATGTTAGCAGGCATGTTATAAAGCATGAGGTAAAGCATGAAGTAAAGCATGTTGTAAAGCATGTTGTAAAGCACCGTACACATAGGGATACCATTACATACACATCACAAGTGAGTGGTTATAGCGAACCACCGCATGGAGGGGATCCTACATGTCTCTAAGGGAGTCGAGAATCCCATATCAGTACCTCTCTAAGGCACTAACACCCAAGCATTTACACACACAAGCATCTACACAAACACTTAGAATACACTATTCCAACATACATGATGTATGTTAGCAAAATACGTGTTAGGGCTGTCCCTTCGCCACGTGAGTATTTTATCCATGTATATCATAATCATACAGCAAATAATCATTACAATTGTATTTTCAAAATTCACACATATGCGGTATTTCTAGAATACACAATTTCAACATACTAGGCATTTACAAGCAAACATGTATTTCAGCGATTCCTTTCGCCAAACTAGTATTTTATACATATGTTGTATAATCATACATTAAATAAACATGTCATACATTTTCCCAAAAAAAATACGTATACGGTATTTATAGAATACACAATTTCAACATACGTAGCATTTACACATGAACATGTATTTCAGCGATTCCTTTCGCCAAATTAGTATTTTATCCATATATCATATAATCATACATTAAATAAACAGGTCAAACGTTTTTTCAAAAAAAATACGTATACGGTATTTCTACGAATACCTAGAGTATGTGAAATTCCAACTTCTACAACGTTAATCGAAACAGGAAACGGAAAGCACTTTGTACATGTGCATTTACATGCAGATCATGAATCTATCATTATCTGACATTGAAAGCGTTGAAAACCGTAACTTATACACTTAAAGTCCTCACCTTTGCCCTTGGAATTCCAACGAATCAGTAAGGTTAGTAGAGCTTCCGTATACAGGAGTTTTCTAGCCTAAAGAGTGGAATCGGTTAGCCTTTACATAGCCTACAACGATTCTACCTCAAATCAGCCTTTACATAGCCTACAACGGAATGGAAACCGCCGGGAAAACACCTGGAATGGAGCGGTGTAGGCCGTGTGACAACCCAAAGCAGTAGGAGGAAGATCTCCCACAAATCCCAAGCTATTCTCCCTCTTTTCTCTCTCTCTCTCTAGGGTTTTAATCCCAAATTCGTATGGCTGTGAGAGGGGCTGTTCTAAGCCCCTTTTATAGCCAAAAACATTCCGAAAATAGACTCAGGTTCAAGGGTTACTGCTAATATAGGATATTCGTCACTTTTCCAGCTCAAAAGGGAGGTTCTGGTGGCCCTCCTTGAGCCAAACATCAGACTTAAGCTCACCATCTATGGATCTACGTAGGATTACATTTTCGACTTGATCGGATTCCCAGATCGCACGTGGCGGACCACTTTCAGTTCGACGGTCAGTGGGCCACGATCAGAAATTCCAAGTACATGTAAATGTTCCTGAAATTTTTCTTAATCCAGGGTGTAATTTGGTCGATTCGACGGTCGGGTTGTATACTGACGCGTCAACGAATGATGCCGGATCACTATTCGATATTTATTTTGGAATATGAATAGTGTTTTTCACACTCCTCGCTCCGAATTGAAACGAATGGCCGTGGAACATCGGATGGACTGATTTTGAGATGATTGTCAAGTCCAGTGAGGCGGTCCTAGTTCCTTAGCCGTATTAATCGGACTTAGATGTGCGATCTAGACCTAATCACGAAGTTTCGTTTCATTCCGAGAAGCGGTAGGAAATGAGTTTGGTTCTAAACTTTAGGGTAACCTAGCGTCACTTGTTCTGCAAGTTTTGGGTCTTGCAGATCGTATTTAAAGCGATCCCAACGGATTTCATGGCTAATTGAGTTTAGTACTTAGTTAACTTTGTTAAATTTCTAAAGGATTTAATCCTACGTGATTTCTGGTCGAGGTGGTACTCGACCCAATGTACGGAAATTTACAGGTCGTTACAGGTTAATGGGAAGCACTTCAGTAGGTGGAGCGGCAACAGCTATTGCAGATTCCACGTCTGTACATATATGGCATGCACGTCTGTGCCACATGAGCGAGCGGGACATGAAGGTACTATCTGATCGTTGTTTGATCCCAGCTTTTAAGAATTCTGATTTAGATATATGCGAGCATTGTATATATGATAAACAATATAGATTATCTTTTAAATCTGAAAAATATGTATGTAAGGGAGTGCTTATGTAACGTCTCGAAAAAATCCGTACAAAGACCCGAGTACCACCTCAGGCAGAAATCACTAAGGACCAAATCTTTTATAAATTAGATAAAAATTAATTAAATGCTAAATTGAATTAAACGTTAGATTAGCTTGAACAACTTTCTATATGATCTGTAAGACCCAAAACTAGTAGAATCGCTAATGCTACATTGCCTAAAAACGAAGGATCAATCTCAAAACCCAATTGTCTCGGGAGTAGCTTGAAACTCCGTATCAGACCTAGACCGCGCGTTGAAAGTCTAATTACCGCAAAGCTATATGATTATGACCGCTTTACTGGGCTTGACAACCATCTCAGAAATCAAATCCAGATAGTATCCAGAAACGCACAACTTGGACCTGGAGCGAAGTGTGTAAGAAACGCGAATACCTTTAGAAAATGAACTTAGATTTAAGTGAATTGGGCCGTTCGCTTGCAGGATAAATTTAAGATTTTTTAATATCAAAATCTGACCCAAATATACCCTCGGATCAGGGAAACTTCCTAGCACAGGTTGGTATACTTGTGGCTCTGATCGAGTGACGATGACCGTTGAATTGAAACTGGTCCTCCACGGTCGATCTGTAAATCCGATCAGAGTGAAAACTTAACCTGACCTAGATCCATTGTCAGGGAACTTTCCTCGGACCGTATGCAGAAAAGGGGCTCCAGATGTGCTCTGTTGGCCAGAAACAGCCAACTTTTAGCTATAACCTAAGTATACCATAGCCATGGGGCCATTGAGGTCAGTTATGGGCCTATATAAAGAGCTAAACCCACCCCTCTCATTTCATACGAATTTCAACCCTAGAGAGAGAGAGAGAAGAAAGAGAAGAGAATAGAGAGGAGAAGAGAGAGAGAGAGAGTGAGAGATTGTTCATAGGATTCGATCCCACCACTCCACGTGCTTAACCACTGCTTCCATATCGCTATTCCGGCGATTTCGATTCCATTATTGGGTATAACCCAAATCTGTTTTAGGGATCTAAATAGTGTGAGTGATGAAATAACTAACCTATTTCATGCTATAGGTTGCCGTTGTGCTGTAGACAAAGACATAGGGTTCAAACTGAGTTTGATACGAGTATATCGACGAAAAGTGCAGACTATAAACATTTAAGTTATGGTTTTTATGGCTTTCAATGTCAGCAATGATTTATGTCTGACTGATTGCTATCACATATGCTTAGATACGATGTTTTTCGCATATTACACATATCTATGAACTATGTTGACGTAGATGCATTCCATGTATTTGTTGAAATGTTTGTATGAGTATGGAATTATGACTTGTGCTTACTATGATTTATGTTTGAGGATACATGATTGTTGTACGTGTGGCAACATCTTTGTGAAAGGATTTGCTATAATACCTGTTATAACTACTATATTACATGTATGTTAATATGTGTAGTCTAAGTGTTTGATAAAATGCCTGAATTAGAAAATGCTTGTTGAAATGGATGTATAGAGGGTGTTGAGATGTGATTCTCAATGTCCTTATCTATAGTTACAATATCCTTCATGTAACATATCCTATTACTACGTGATTTATGAATGAAATGCCTATGTATGACGACATGTACTCTATGTGTTTGTTGAAATGCTCAAATAAAATCATATTTAGATTTGGTTGTCACATGTTGTCTTGATTATCACATGTGAATGCTATTATTTGGAGTGTGATTGGGGCTACGATGTAGTCCACGCAGTCGGTAATGGTTTATGACCGAGTGGTTGAGTAGTTCCGCCACAACAGATACGTTCAATGAATCCGAGTCGTACGATGATTGTCGACAGTGGTTAGGCTACGAGGAGTGCTTGTGCACTCCATGTCGATTAATTCAACGTACACGTGTACCAGTCGAGCTTGTCAAGTAACCCGATTGGCCCAATGTATATTCACCATGTATGGACGTTACTGCTTGAATCTAAGGTACCAAACTTACCAGTGAAAGGCCCGTTTAACCTTGGTACCTCGATCCGCTAAGACTCATGAGCCGGGCATAGTGGTATGAGATACCGTGGTCGAGCTGTCGGCCTACGCTGGGGTGACGAGCCTCCCTGTAGTATCCGGTGAGCAACCCGGTCTCGTGAGCCGAATACGGTGGTTTGGGATACTGTATTCAAGCTGTCGGCCTACGATTAGGTGACGAGCCATTCATAGTGACCTCGAGCGTATACTTGGTCTACGATGAGGTGACAAGCCTTTTCATAGTAACCCCGAGTATAAACCAGGCCTGCGTTGAGGTGACGAGCCTCTCCGTAGCGACCTGGAACTATCTATCGTATGTGACTAGCTAGGATTGACGACCTTAGATGGATCATTGTTTGGGTAAGTGATATAAAGGGAGGTCCCTTAGCTTCTCGAACACCCTATTTGAATAAACCTAAACAAGAACTTGGTTAACACGATCATGTACCACATTGCATGTGCTTTGGCGAGGAAGCGCACGTTTAGGAAGGTTGTCATGCGATCATGAGATGATGTCGCTGAGGGAGTGTAGGCGAGGGCATGCATCATTATCGCATACCATCCTTTCATTAATAAGACTACTTAGGATATGCTTGTTGTACTGCTTTATCATTACTGCTTGATTAAATTGATAACATGTTAACCTTTGCCTTATAGCTCCACTGAGTTGATCACTCACTCCCACTCTGGGACGGTGTTTTAAAACACCAACCAGACTCTGGTTTAGTTGCAGATGATGGTGATGCTTACAAGGCGGAGCCTGACTTTTATGATGATGAGGAGGATTTCTCCTACATGCAACTCTTTAGCGGGTCTATGTAGACCTGGAGTTGCGTCATCGGGGCTACAGGGATATGAATATATGACATTACATTTTATCATTTTGCACATTTTGGAATTATATATGTAATTATTTAACCTAGTGACATATTCAGACTCTAGAGACTTACAATCACTTATATGATTTTATATACTTACCACAGTCTTCCGCTTGCTTAAATTTAATCGTCTCTGGAGTATGATATGTTGATTTAGTTTAATCTCATTTATGTTTATGGCATTAACACGAACAACGTTAAAACATTATTTTATATGTTGCATAAGTGATGCGTTGGAACTCGGGAGTTGGGCTTCTGCTCGACCCCCGATTTTTAGGGTATTACAAGTTGGTATCAGAGCATGATTTGGATTAAACTGGATCTGGGTTATGGTCACATGACGCACACTGACGTACTTTGATATAGGAGGGAGCGAGAAAATGTAGAAATGATCGTAGGATTCCAAGTTTCGCCAACAAGCGAAACTGACGGTTGAAACAGGACCCATACACATCTGTGATCATATGAAGTGATCCCAGTTCCTTTCTAATCCGTCAATCGACGAGTTTAGATGATAATTTGACATATTCCACACTAAAACAACCCGAAATAGGTGAATATGCACGAGATGGGACCCGAAACGACTCAAACGGACTAGGGGGCCCAAACGGTGCAAAATGGGGGGTCCAAAGTGGACCCCGCACACATACGACACCCTGGGAGGGGGTGGCCACTGCCCTACCGCGGCGTCACTGCGCCTATCGGGGCGTACGCAGGTCCAGATCGGCCGGGCCGGTGCATGTGGGAGGCTGTGGGACCCACCGAATCGTGTGGGACCCCTTTTATGCTTCTCATTTGCTTCACTCCACCCCTCACCTAGTCCCAAGCTCTCCAAACCTCAAGAAATATCATTTTTCTCTCTCAAATCCTCCCCCCAATCTCACATCTTCTTCATCTTCTTCACCTCCTACCCATCCTTCATCATATCCTTCAAACCCATCTCTTACATCTCCTCATTTTCCTTGTTTCCTACTCATTTGAGCATAAGGTCTATACTCTTGTGCCTCATAGCTCACAAACCTTCAAATCCACCCCGTTCCCAAGTTTTTCTTCTTCCTTTTCTTCTCTTCATGGCTCTCCTTGAGCTTATAGCTGCCATTTTCTCACTCTCCTTGATCATTTCCCTCATGGGAAAGCGAAGAGCTCTTCGGATGAAGCCGGGCCTAGCCGCCCTACCCGTCCAAGGAAGAAGGCCGACACCAAAGCTAGCACAAGCGCCACCAAAGAGTGAAGGTCGAAGTGGGATCTCGATCCCCAAATTATCCTTGAAAGAGTTCTACTGGCGGGCATCGATCACGGTCGGTTTGGTGGTCGTAGGGTTGTGCTTGAAGCTCATGTAGATGAAAGGCTATTTGGGATGTATCCGATGATGGACCACCTGGCGGACACCGGGTGAGCCCCCATATTCGAGGGCAAGTCTCACGCATGTGAGAACATTGTTCGAGCCTTCTACGCCCGTATACGGGACCCGTTGCTAGAGCTCTGCAGTTCAAGATTCTTGTGGGAAAGTGGGAAGCAACAATCGATGTAGATTTGGTGGCCTGGATTATGAGAATTCTACGAGGTAAGGTACACGCTAGCTAGGAGAATCTCAAGAAGGTGCGAGAAAGAGATCGTCGCACGCATTACCTTTGCGACTGATTAACTCTCTGGAAGTGAGGCAGTTGCCTCCCGTCGACGGAGTTGACAGACAATTTCCGCTTGCTTCACCACATATTCATGTATAACGTGTATCCTAAGTGGGGCAACCGTACCGAGTACACTCGCTTGATGGTGGATTTCCTGTATAGAGCTAGGCAGGGGTACAAGCTTTGTCTGCCTACGTTCTCCCTGCTACAGATAGTCTAGATTGCGCGCTCGGTTAGGAATGATGTCTCACTTCCATTTGGCCGACTTGTATGCAAGATTGCTTGAGAGTTCGCCTACAGACTTAACATGGATGACATTGCGTCGATCCACTTCATTAATGAGACTATGCTCAACAATATGAAGATTGGCCCTCGACAATGTCAAGCCCGACTTGACGAGTATGGGGATGAGATAGAAAGCGAAGAGGAAGAAGGTAATAAGATAGAGGAAGAAGATGAGTCAACAGAAGGGAGTGGCGAGGAAGGCAGCGAAAAGGAAGGCAGTGATGAAGAGGAGGCCCTGTGAGAAGGACACATGTGATACTCAGGTAGATACAGATGCGTAGACAGAAGTACAGGAGCAGGTGGAGTTACCACCTGTGAGAATGAACTCACTGTGTGATCGCAGGTTACAGGCAAGATACATGGATGACTCTAATATCGCACATACCCTCATTACAGATGAGGGGAACCCGTCTACTATTTAGGAGACTCTTAATGGGCCTGACGCAGAAAAGTGGAAGGCGGTTATAGATGATGAGATGGACTCGTTGCACGAAAACCATACATGGGAGCTAATAGAGTTGCTAGTGTGTCGAAAAGCGATCGGATGCAAATGGCTATTGAAAAGGAAACATGATAAATATAAAGCGAGGCTGGTAAAGAAGGGGTATGCTCAGAGAGAATGAATCGACTTCATAGAGATGTTCTCACCGGTGGTTAAGTAAGTATCCATCAGATTCATGTTAGCGCTAATTGCCAATACGATCTCGATTTGGAACAGATGGATGTCAAGACTGCATTATTGCACAGGGAGTTGGAAGAACAGATCTTCATAAAGCAATCAAAGGGTTACGAAGTTAAAGGGGCAAGGAAAAAAGGTTTGTAGGTTAATGAGGTCGTTATAAGCCCTTAAATAGTCGCCTAAGTAGTGGTATAAGAAATTTGATTCTTTCATATTGAGTCAGAAATTTACTTAGAGTGAATACGATCACTGTGTCTATTTCGAGACACTAAGTGATGAAAAATTCATCATCCTAGTATTGTATGTTGATGATATATTGATCACCTATCATGATATGTCTGAAATCAACATACTGAAAACTCAGTTATCAGGGACATTCGAGATGAAAGATCTGAGGGTTGTAAAGAGGGTTCTCGGCATAGATATTCATAGAGACAGGAAGAGGAGCAAGCTTTGGTTATGATAGGTAGAATACCTTGAAAATGTGTTGATCAAGTATGGAATGGACCAGGCAAAGTCGGTGAGCATTCCCCGCGCAGCTCACTTTAAGCTTTCCTCAGAACAATGTTATAAATCAATTGAGAAAAACATGTTAAGTCTCATGTGCCTTATTCGAATGCGGTTGGCAGTTTAATGTATGTCATGGTCTGTATGAGACCAGATATTTCACAGCTAGTTGGTGTTGTGAGCTGATACATATCAAACCCCGGCAAGCAACATTGGAAAGCGGTGAAATGACTACTTTGATACATTCGATGTACAAAAGACTACATCTTAACATTTGGGAAGAAAGGGACAAAGTTGGTAGGCTATGTGGATTCAGACTAGGGGTGTAAACAAACCGAGTTAGCTTGGTTAGCTCGCTCGACTCGACTCAAAAAAGCTTGATTCGACTTAGTTTGATGCTGAGTTCAAGCTGATTTTTTGAGCTCGAAAATGAGTTCAAGCAGGCCCCAGCTTCACTCGACTCGGATCGAATCCAGCTTGAATCGAACTCAGATTGAACTAGTTTGGTGACTCAGTTACTTTGCCATTGATGTTGCTCACCAAGTGTTTGATAAAATGACTCAACGAAGTGTGGCTAGTGGCAAGGAAGGTACATGAAACAAATACCCTTTTTTTCTTATTTTTCTTGCTTTTTACGTTGCTTAGAAGGTGTCTAATAAAATACCTGTAAAACCATTGCTTCTGTTTCACATACAGAGGGATTTTGAAGGTGCAGTCCAGGTGTTTGTGGAAATGCCTCAATGGTGAACTCGGCTCGAGCTGCTAATCGAACTGAGCCGAGCTAGCCAGTCAGGCTTGAGGACCAAGTCGAGCCGAGTTCAAGTTGAGGCCAGCTAGTGGATGAGCCGAGTCGAGCTGAGGCCAACTTGACTCAGTTCGACTTGATGTACACCCCTAATTCAGACTACGCAAGCAATGTGGATTTCAGAAAGTCGACTTCTGGTTACTTGTTTGTACTAGTGGGTGGAGCAAGTAGTTGGATGTCGAAGGTTCAGTTATGGCGGCTCTTTCCATGACCGAAGTAGAATATATGACAGTGACAGAAGCATTTAAGGAAGGTGTTTGGTTAAGAGGCATGATAAATTAAGTTGAGACTTCACCAGGAGGCCGTGGCGGTTAATTGTGATAGCGAGAACGCTATCAATTTGGTTAAAAATTCTGTTTATCACTCATGTATTAAACACATTGATGTTCGTCATCATTTTATCCGATAGCTGCTTGAGGAAGGAGGCATAACACTGGAGAAGATTCACACCAGCGTGAATCTGGCGGACATGCTCACCAAGGTCATTCCTACAGAGAAGTTCAAATTCTGTGTAACTTCTTTCGGCTTGGCGATGGCATAAAAGAAGGACGAAGTGTGCACGAAAAGCATTTATTGAAGCTATGATGCGATGCAGAGATAAGAGAAGAGGACGAGAAGCTATACGTTTTGAAGATTGAAGATATGGTAAAGATTGTTGATTAAAAGTGTCTTAAATCTAAAAAGTTCGACTAGCCCGAAGAAAGTTGGGCTCAAAGTCCAGTAATAATGTATTTTAGAATTTTCGAGAACTTTGACCAGTCGAGGGACATGTTTGACCAGTCGAAGGTGCCCTTCGACTAGCCCAAGCCCTGCTTCGACCAGTCGAGGGTTACACAGATTGCGTGCGGACTACATAAATTTAAGATTTTGTATTTTGAAAAAACAGTTGAGAAGTTTAAAAGAAAAGAGAAGTTCGACATAAAAAAAATTTGAGATTTTAGAAAATATTTAGATTTCAGAAAAAATTAAGATTAAAAAAAAGATTTGAAAATAAATTGGTGAGATTGAAAAGAAATTGAGATTAAAAAAAAAACATTTAAGAAATTTAAGACGAGTGGATCAAATTTATTGGTGGATAATTTTTTGGATGGTTGAAAATGAAAAATTACATTCATTCAGGTAGCTAGCTATCATACTTGTTGACAATTATTAGTCGATCGAAAATAAAAATGTCCGATTGTGACCTAGAAGCTACCCCACTAATAACTGGCTAAGTAAAGATGGATGGTTCTACAGGGTTTCGTGGGGGCCACATTGATGTTTATATTTTATCCACGCATACTATCCATTTTGACAGGCAATTTTAAGGCTTGCGCCCAAAAGTAAGGCAACTCTAAGGGGACGTTTGGCATAGTGGATTAGAGGGGATTTGAGGGGGTTTCAAATTCCCTGGTTATTTGGTAGCATAAAGTAATTTGGGTTTTAAATCCCTTCCTTGACCGGGTTTGCAATCCGGATGAGAGCTTGGATTACACGTAAAATCATTTCAATAGTTGCATCTGTAACATGTGTGTCACCATAAATTATCATTCTATTGGGCACATGGCTCACTAATGATGATCAACACCATCCAAACATTGTCCATGTAAATCAGCACCGTCCAAAAATTGTCTAGCACCGTCCAAACTTTGTCCATGTAAATCAACGATTAAAAATTGTTGGTTAGTCACTCAAATATGATCTTGTGCTTGTGGCTCATATGAGACTTCGAATTTCATCATTTTCAGGCAAAGCATATATTTCAACGAACTTATCACAACCATTGTGTCAAAAATTACGTATCTCACTAATTAGAGATATTAAAATTAATTTAGTAATTAAATTCAAACCCAATGTATATACCATGAATAATTCTTTTGGATTAAAGTTATTCACACTCCAAGGTGCCAAAGACACTACAAGGATTTCAAATGCAGGCGGTTCCGAACATGAGATTCCATATCCACTGTCCCAGAGCATTGATTGGATCCGAAGTAGTGGGGATGAAACTCTTACCGTAGAAAACCCGCGCTCATTCTTCACAAAAATTTAAAAGCAAACCCTACGCCCGCTAGCTCATCCCTCTGTTTCCGTCTCTCCACGCCTCAGATTCTCCTCCCACTCCCCCCCCCCCCCCCCCCCCTCCCCATTCCCTCTTCTCTCTATCTCCCTCTCACGCTAGGGTTTTCAAAACCCACTTTCGCTGCAAACTCGTCGTCATGAAAGGGTTTTCGAAACCCCCGTGCGCCGACGAAGACGCTGATCTGCGAGCAGATCGTGTGCTAGGGTTTTTTAAACCTCTTTCATCCAACCATCGTCACCACCCCTGCTCTTCCACTAGCCGGAATCCCTATGACCGCAGCATTCGTTCGCAGCCGCCGCCCCTGTAATCCATAGCTGCAACCTCTGTACTCCACCAGATCCGCCACCTCCACCGACCGGCGCCAACGTTTGCCCCATCGAGAGCTTGGAATATGAGTAATATCCCACTCTACTCTGTACTCATTTCGTTCTTCATTCCCAGCAGCTGTTTGACAAAATGCCTGTGTGCTATGAGACTTGCAGAGTGGCCCCAAGGAGGGGCAATAGGTCAATTAGGTCGTGTTCGCTCGTGCTTTGGAATGGGGGCAGAATAGTAGGTGTTAATCACACATGAATGCATATATTCTGATACCTAACTTCCTAAAGATATGTTTCTCTGGCTGAAATGCCCATCAGTGTCCTCTAAGATAATTTCGTATTACAAACTAAAGCATGCTTTTGCTTTTCATAATCGTACCCATTTTCTTTGCCTTGTTCAGGGCCATCAAGATTTTGGTTTCTTTAGCTGCGGCATCTCTGATTAACAAAAATGTACATGTTTTTCTCTTTGCCTCGTTCAGGGCCATCAATATTTTGGTGAGTTCTTTGATCTTGCTCTGTCCGAGGCTTACATGTGGATGGTCTTCTCAGGAAGGTAGTTTATTTAATTGTTGTCTTTTTATTCTGACAGTTTATTTTAACTTTTGGTTCTTTTGCCTTGATCTTTCTCTATTTTCATGCTGCCATCTTTTTAAGTAAATATTTGTAACTACTGATTTGAACTTGGGAAGGGTCTTGTGATGATGCCACAATGTGTGGTGATTTTTAATGCTGTATTTCGGTAGAAACGGAATGCCAACTTCCAGTGGGATTGAGAATGCCCATGAGGCTTTTTATGAAATTCTAAAACCAAATTTCATCCACTGGTATTACATTCTTTAAAGTTCTCTCATCAGTTGGGATTTCATGCATGGAAGTTGAAACAATGCTCTTTTGGTCGTCATCTCTACCATATTAAACCCTCTTTCAGCAGGATGAATGATCCATTCCTCCATCAACCTTGAAGCATGTTTTTTGAACACCAATCAGACAGTTAAGATAATCTAATTAGTGTGAATTTTGGCTATTATCTTCTTGAACGGGCTCAACCATTTGGACATCCCCCATTCACAATGGAGCTTTTCCAACCAATAGTTTGGATCACCCAGCCATTTGCCCCATGTACATATTGGGATCATAAGGAGAATTGCATCCTAATGCACTGGGAATCTGTAATTTGTCTTGAGAGGAAATGCTTCTTTTAGTATCATTATTATATTTTGAATTTTGTGTGGTGGTATTTATCTGCATTGAGAGCCTTATGATAGTAAATTCGGTATGTCGGCATGTCATTCCCTGTTTTTCATTTCTTCAAACTAATTTAGAGTTCCTCATGCATGCAGATTAGGAAGGAGGCACTTTGGGCTTGTTTTGCTATGGAACCTAATTCTGAAGCAATGATTTCAGTCAGTTTGCTAGTGGATCACCTTTTCAATTGAATTATTGTTCTCTGGTTGAAATTTTATTTTGGTTACAACCATGTCTTCTGAAATGGCATAAATCTTATATCAAACATGCTTATTTAGAAAGATAAAAGTTGGGTATACCATTCCCATGAATGAGTTTTACAAACACAAAACAATTCCCATGGACGAGATGGCATCCTCGTTTTCAAGGTAAGCTATCATCCCACATTTCTTTCATTCCTTTCGAGAAATGGGTTTTCTTTTCACCAGAAGTTCTCATTTTTCTATATTTTCTTTTAATAGAATCCATAGCACTAGCTCGAAACCACATGGTGACCACGTTGATGATTGGATTACCACACAACCCCCAAAACCACACGAAATCTTCAAAATCACATGGTGGCCCCGTTGATGATTGGATCAACTTGTTACGTATCCCATTTTCATGATCTCTTGACCCAGTTGGATGGTTTGGATGCCATAACACACCATGCTAGGCTCCACCTGCAAGTAGTTATAGATGATTTTTTTATTATTTATATTTATATTTATTTATTAAGATAAGTACTTGTAGATGATTTTAGGATGGAGTCATAGATAGGAATGATTGGCAAAACAGGATTACTAAAGTTGACTCCAAATAGTTGTGGCAATGCTTTTATGGTAGTGATGATTTCGCTTTTTATGCTGTATTTTTTGTCATTTTGGTTAGTAAGACACAGGCAAGCTCTCTCGAACCTCAAATACCCTGAGAATGTTTCTATATGAAATAAATCACGGATACAGAGAATAGCTGGGAAAGGAAGCTAACTTTGGTACTTGTTACTTGAGGCACTCTGCCTTTTCCTATCCATGATGGGCTCACATTGCTGCATGGACAATTTTACAATTTCATATGCCCGATTGATACCCTTCGTCACTTGTACTTGTTCAAAATAGGGTATGAGGCAACGAGTTTCAGTCAACTCTTGTGATTGTGCATGGAGCTACTCTATCCAGGATGGGATTCATCTTAGGATCCAGCGATAAGTGAGCCATTAAGAATGGGCTAATTGCATAAATGTATTTTCCCACCCATGGCAGGGCCCATGTAAATGCATGGGCAACTATACAATATCACATTTACCTTACAATCTTTTCTGTCTGATTGACTGTAACGCCCCGAACTTTTCGACACTCGGGCGTCGAAAGTTCTTGAGTGTTACCATAAGATTCAACATAACATATACGTGTGTACATTACCAATCCAACCATTCTAGCTTTCTATCCTTGCCCTGACACTAACCTAACCATTGGGGATGATCTCCATTCATAGATCAAGCCATCTGACCGTTGATCAGGTGATTTGATATACGTACTTTCCTTTGACTAAATTAGGGAATAACTCTTTATCTATAATAAATTCGATGTAAGTTCCGTTGTAACCTATAAGAATTGTTTAGAAATAGACATACTACCACGTAGACCCATTAGATTTTCCAAAACTCGTAAATCAATAATAATTACGAAAATACCATTAACTTAGATATCTAAATTCTAGACCACATAGTTCCTACTACCCGATTAACGCAAAACTTTATACTATGATTATAAACCCCAAACTAACCGCACACGACGAGTCCCAGCCCTTCGATCACTGTAAAAATAACCCAATAGGTAGATCAGCCGTTAACCATCGACTTTGGGGCCCACCTGATCTTTGGATATGTTTCAAATTCGGACTCAACCCTTAACATGGGCCGACAAAAGGAATGGACGGTGTAGATTCCCCAGGAGAACACCCCTGTGGGACCTACCTTTTGTGCACGTACACAGCAGAAGTGATCTGCGTTGCACCGAACCGAGATTTGCGGTCAAACCCAGCTTGACCCGCCAATCTTTAAAAAAAGAAAGAAACCCCTTCTCTGCTTCCTTCCTACCGCGCAAACATTCAAACGGTTGGATTTTTGCCAGCTTTTTTGACCCACCAGGCCAACCATACGGACAATCAAAACTGTCCGATAGAAGCGGATGAGGCTTCTGATCTATACCTTGCAACTCTCATTAGGAGAGGATAAGTGGTCGCTCTCATCTCGCTGGACGAGCGGACCATCACCGCACAATCAACTCGTTGGGCCGCACCGAACATAGATCATAAATGTTTCCTCCTAAACCAAGATTTCCACAATACAACTGATGAAGGGAACGGATTGTGCAGACACCTTGTATTAAGGGGCCCCATCTGGTAACGCAGATCGTGCAGGATCACAACAGATGCGATTGGCTGAGAAACTGGACGCAACAGACGCGATCGGCTTGCTGTGCGATTAAGATCGGGATTCTACCCCTGATCCAAGCCGCCCATTCTCCTAAAGCATGGGAACCGATCCTTCCCATGTCGGTAGTACGGTCAGAAATGAAAACCGGGACTTTCACGCCACCTCCGATCGTGCTGCGCAAAGAAAACAGGGCCGCTGCGTAAGATTGTTGAGTCCGTTTTCCTTCTTGTTGCGTAAACTAGGATTACACACGGAAGTTTTGAGAGCTTCCACGTCTATAAAAGCTGCCTTGATGCATCACCGTGCTATCATACGAAAGAAAGAAAAACGAGAAAGGGAGAGAGAGAGTGCGATCGGGAGTTGCTGTGCGGGTTGACTCGATTGAGTCACTGATCAAGCCGGGATTTGATTCTTGGTCCAACGTCTTTGCTAGGCAAGAAGGAGAGAAGGAAAGAAAGAAAATAGAGAGAAAGAAGAAAAGAAAGAAGGAGAGAGAGAGGAAGTAGGAAAGGAAAGAAAGAGAGGTAGAGAAATTGTGTGCCGAGTTAACTCGCTGGATCCTTGGACTGGTTCTGGGCCGAGTTTGAGTCGAGTTTGAGGTGAGGGTTTTATCCTTTAAGCTTACATTAATTTAAGTTGATATATTTATCCTGCCCTTTTTGCCTTCATGCTATTTTTTCGCTCATTTTACATGCCTTTTTTCGTAATTGAGTTGATGTTCTTTATCTTACTTTTACACTTGTCTTCTACATGCCTTTTATCTGATCTTAGATTTCTATTACTTTCCCTCTGTTTCCATTTTAATTGTTACCATCAATTATTGGCCCCTTTTGAAATTTTTTTACATGATATCCATTGTTAGAGGCTTTCCTAGATTCATGGGAGGCTATGGATACAACCCTTGCTCTTGCCTTACCATTGATATGGCTCTCTCACTCTCCATTACCAAGAATTGACGGTGGTCACTCTTCTAATTATGGAGTTGGCCGTTGCCACCCTTATTAAAGAATTGGCCGTTGCCTCTCTTTTATTATTTGAGTTGGCTTTAACCTTTCTCCTCATCTTCGAGTTGACCTTTGTCACTCGCTTCTTATTCGAGTTGGTTATTGTCACTCACCCCTTTTTCCTTATGGGCTTGGCAAGTGTCTTGATATTCTTAACTGACCATGGATAAAGGAATTCTCTCTTGATGCAAGTACTATGTTGGAATCCCTCTTCTGGCGATCGATTTAATATCGTGGACGTAATGCGTTTTCGGTAGCGGCCCTGAGGCGCCACGTAATTCCAGGGTTCTCGGGTGATGTTGCACTGGTTGGTGTACGTAAGCCGTTCTGTATACGCAGTATATCAATTCCTATTTTAGGGGGGATGGTTGTTGCAAATAGTTGCTCCAATCTCTGGGTGCGTATTCACTTGGATATGTGTTGTGGCCATCTTCAGATAACCGTGTAAAACCATGTTAAGCGTGGGACACGCCGGCGAATATCGGTAGTATGGGATGCGGGTCGAGTCGGATAACTGCAATCGTATTCCACATCGTGGCGATCGTTAAGAGTGATACACCGCTTATACTTTGCTAGGCATGCATCTCATATAAATTGATTGCGCATTGATACCTCTTGTAGTGTGGATTACTTGATGTATCAGAATATTTACATCACTTGTATGAATCTCTTGAATTATTGTTAATCTTAAAAGGATACCTTCATTATGAGTAGGGCATTGACCCTCTCCCAACCGTACATATGTTGTAGGTGACATATAGACTGAAGAGTTAGAAGACCAACCTTCTATAGAAGACTACACCGAAAGAATACGAAGACAGTTTATTTAATTAACTTTATACTTCCGCTGCGAACTCGATGAATGTAATAAGCTTCCATTAGGAAGGCCTTTGACTATTCTTTTACTCTGATGCAATATAATCACTACAGTTGATTTTATTCTTGTGAATATTACCTGTGAATATTACCTTTAAAAATGTATCTGGATGAGATCCAAATGGAAAAAAATAGGTGCGATTTCAGAGCATCCAGTTTATATATTATTAACACCTGGTTTTCTCGGGCACGAGTATAAACTCTGGCCGTGAAATCTCATCTCAGGCTGTTACATTGATGCCCTTAATCAGCTATCCATGTTCAAAATAGAATATCAAGCATCTAGACTCTACCATCAGTGCAATTTCAAAATGCAGTAGAATCGAATGAGATGGCTGCTGTTAAGTTTGTGATGGTTCCTTTTTTCACCTTATATACGGGGAATAATCCATGAGAAACACCTGTAGTGGAAGTTTGATGTATGTGGATCTTTTCACGCACACAATCACAACCTTAGCAGGAGGACAATGGGAAGTGGATCCATTTGTTCCGACTTTTCGAGATATGTTGTGATGGAATGGGGCCTGTCTCTCATCATTTGGATTTGATTGGATAGTGATAAAATTCACGTTGGCTATTGGTGTTTCATGATTAGTTGCTTTCCATTTGTACAACTACTCTCTACCTTTCATTTTAATTATCAAAATGATAAATGTATGTCATATATTGAAATCAAATCTGAGCCTTAATTTGAGGTGTCAGTTTTTAATCTGGTTAGAGCCTGGGTAGAGCCTCATGGAAAGTGCACTATTGCATTTGCTTTAGCATTGTCATCTCCAAACGTAAAATTTCTGAAGGGAAATGCATACCAATAGTGAGATGATGTTTGGCATGTCTATGTAGTTATATCTGCAATAGCACACCGACCATCTTCTGGCCTTGTTCTACTATCTTCTTATGCTTTTCATTTTATTAATATTAAGACAATTCATACCTCCAACAAAATAAAAGATGGACATATGTTATAGATTAGTGCTTTGAAACATTTATGTAGCTAGAGATGCTTTTATTATTATTATTATTATTACTATATTGGCAAACCATATTAATTTGTAAATGAAGACTGGATTGCTGTCATTTGTTCTTGGAAGTCTTTGTCAATGAGCTTTTTCTAAGCATTTTTTTCTTTCTTTCTTTCTTTCTTCTTCTTCTTCTTCTCCTTCTTCTCCTTCTTTTTCATGTAGGAGACACAAAGTTCTATAACACTTCCGAAAGATTAGTGGTTGACTTAGTACATGATGCTTTGATGAATATGTCTCTTTTTGGGTTGTATTTGAACATTACTTGCGATTTCTGATCATCTTGGAAAATTTGAGCCGTTTGAATGCTGACTAGTTGAAATTTAATACAATATTAGCATTATTTTCCCAGCATGTTTCTAGCTTTCCAATTTTTTTTTTATGGCATTAATGGTTTCAAATTTTGTTTAAATTTGAATAAAGCAAGATCTGATGTCCTTTCAAAGTCCTCGTCAGATTATAAGTGGTGGGAGGAAGAGATTGAGAAAATTCTCCCTGATTTCGTCTTCTTTTAGACACTTCTTCGGTGGTTGAGTGTAAGACCTGAGGCCCTGAAATCTGGTTTGTACACTAGATAGCCACATACTGTAGGTCCATTGGCCTTGAGAATATTTTGACTCGATCATAATGTTTTTCTGTTATCGAGCCGCAAGCCGTATTTCAACCTGATGTCCGAATTATAAGATATTGATTTAAAATTAAACAATCTGAGAAATGACAACTATGTCCTTATTTTATCTGGCGGAGCCCTACCATCGAGTTTTCAAGATCTGTTAAGGTCCGAGAGACTAACCGTTGTGATCGTAGTTGAGTTACGGAATTATTGGCGAAAACGGCATGTCAATAGGACACCCGGATTGTAAGTTATGAATAGATGTGCATGTATATTTTAATAAAATAACTTAAATGACCTCAATTTTTTTTAAATCTTTGGAATGCTTTCTTTCAAATCACTTAAATAACATTTTGTTTATTGCTACCATAAGTTTAAACTTCTCAAAATCATCACAAAACATCCCATAACCCTCATTTTTTAGTCAAAAGCCAATTTAAAACCATTTTCAAGTCCATATATATGAAAAACCTCTTTCAACATTTCATTTCCAACACTTTAGTTGAAAAGTAGAAGAAGAAAAAGAAAAGGAAATAGAAGTTGAGGTTGAGATCCAATCCTCTGCTAGTTACAGGTGAGTGCATAGATTAGGAGCACGCATATGTGTACGTTGGGGTTTCTTTGAAAATTCTATTGTTGGATTTTCATTTAGGGTTAGGCGATTGCTGGAATTTCTGTTTTGAAGTTCGATTATTGCTGGATTTTCTGTTTTAGGGTTAGGTTCATGCTGGATTTTCATTTAGGGTTAGGCGATTGCTAGAATTTCTGTTTTAGGGTTAGATTCATGCTAGATTTTCATTTAGGGTTAGGCGATTGCTGGAATTTCTGTGTTAAGGTTAGATTATTGCTGGATTTGCTGTTTTAGGGTTAGGTTATCGCTGAATTTTCATTTAGGGTTCGATTATGGCTGGAATTTCTGTTTTAAGGTTAGATTATTGCTGGATTTTCTGTTTGGGTTAGGTTCTCGCTGGATTTTTATTTAGGGTTAGGTGATTGCTGAGTTTACTAATCTAGGGTTCGGTTATTGCCGGATTTTCTAAAGGTTATTGCTGGATTTTCTGCTTTAGTTAGTGAGATTATTAAGGGAAGGTTGGATGATAGAGATGAGTTAGTTCTGTTTAAATTCATACGAATTGTTATCGGTTTCTCGCTGTCCCTTACAAAGTCCGCCCACTACCTGTTTGACAAAACGTTTAAAAGAATTATCCTTCCTCCTTTTGATGTAGTTAATTCTTGAGAAAAAGCATGCTTGTGGCATGAAGTCTTATAGCGGAATGAATTCCGGATTAGAGTTAGATTGGCTAAGTCATGTGCATATCATATGCATGGTTCATAGTTGATGTATCATTGTATGATTGGGAGTGAATGATTCATATCATGGTATGGTGATCATAGTGGGTTGTGTTGTGACAGACGATGTATCTATGAATAGTATGTGAACCATCTATATATAGGATGCATTACATGAGACCCCTAGGAGAAACTTACAATTCATGAGGAGACCACATGAGGAAGGTCATCCTTTGCTTGTCTTGAAAAACATGATCTATTGTGCTTGTGTGTGGACTCATGCATACATGCATACGGTGATTGTAAATGCGATGAAACATACTTTGTTATGACACGAGTTGGACACCACACCGAAAATGTGTAATTCAATAAGACATGATTAGAGGGTCCATGGGTGAAAGTCCCTAAACCTCGATTGGTACCATTGGGCGCAACCAATGCCTAGGCCGGGTGAAAGAACAGAGTGCTGGAATGCCGAAATACCGAAGTAGGCAGCGACTCCCACCGACGCGTGTCTATTGGTTGAAAGGTTTGACCTGACCTGCTTATGGACAAGTAAAGATAGGTTGTGTGTGACGAGCTCGTAAATTGTCCACTATCATTTTGCTAGGCGACTTATGACTTCTCGCTGTTAGGCATATAGTGAGGTTCAACACAAGTGGGTTAGACTAGTTCAGCCCGTAAACTATATAGTCCCACCTCTGTAGTTGACCACGGTGGAAAAGTCTATACACGTGGGTAGCAATCATATGCGAGTTCCGCCTTTGTTTTAGACTTTGGTGATCTAATTGAAAAATATGAAAAGTTGTGGTAACGTTGAAAAAGTATGTATGTTACAAGTGGGTAGAAGTCCCACCTCTGTATTGGAACATAAAAAGTGGCATAATACATTATATCTTTAGTTTATTGATTCAATTCAGAAAGCCTGTGCATTCCCGTGCCTTATATGAGCATGACATGAAACATGCATTTTCATTACACACACACACACTCACTGGGCTTAGTAGCTCAAGCTTTCCTTTTTATTTTTTTTATAGGTGAGAGTAGGGAGCTGCAGGAGTAGATGCTACAGACTCCAGTTGTCCTTTTTTAGATCAGTGTGTATATATATTTTTGTAATACCCTGAATATATACATCAGGTATAGTAAATATGACATGGTTTATGTTTTGGTTTTGCCTTGATGTGCTCAGTTGTACACAGTAATATATGTTGAATATGATAACATTTTGAGAAATGATACGTGTTTGTCGTCTTTACTTTCAGAAATTCTCCTCGTGGAGCCCCGCTTATGGGGAATTAGTATGTGAAAGTTGGAAGTCCCAAAATCGGAGTTCTACGGAGGCTGTCAACCAAAATTTGATGTATAGTAATCATGGATTACCAACACTAGATTTAGGGTCGTGACACTGAGAGAGTTGGTGAAATCACAAAGCTATAGAATGCACGTACATATCCAATTCGCTTATAAGACGTATCTTCCTAAATACATTTTCTTTTTTTATTTCATTTGAGTCGGTTTTGCTTCTTATAATACTTGTACTAAGCTTTCAACTGTGATTGTTTCCCTTTGATAAAGCAAGTTATTTGCAAATACCCTGATTGGCGAGCGTCTGCATATGGATTTTGTAAGTTGTGTCCTGTCCCAAGTAGTTATAAAAATAACCTGATTTTTACATATAAGAGAAGGATATTAACAGAAAACAATAAAATAGATGGCAATTTAGGCAATCATGATTGGTTACCACTACTTGATCCTTCCCCGTCCTCACCTTCCACAGAGAAAGAACTCCTCACCTTCCACAGAGAAAGAACAGACAAGCCGGGTTAAAACCTTGAATATTAGTATTTTATAATGTAGCAAGTTGTGACTTAATACTTGAAGAACTGGGAATTCTCTAAGAAAGTGATTGTGGAGTCCTTTACCAGCATATCCTATAGAGTGCAATAATTGTGGAGCTTTTCCCCACTTCTCTTTCAATTTCATTGTTATATGCATTTCTCTTTTTTTTTTTTATTTTTTTTATTTTTTTTTATTTTAAATTTATAATTTACATTAAGATACTATTGCCTCCATGAATGTTCGGATTAGTTCTCTTCTATAAAATATCTTGCTGATAGAAATGACAGGTGCAAGTGTGGTCGTGGACTCCAACTATGATTTGTGCTGTAGATACCAATTCTGATTTTTATTGTTTGGTTTTTAAAAGGAAACCGCTACGGATCTAGTTCGTAGCTATATGACAATAGTTATGGCTCATATCCGTAGCAATGTCATCAAGAACAATGGATGCAATAATGCTACAGAAAAACTACGGATCTAGTCCAGCCATTCCTCCGTTCTTGGTAGTTTGATGCGTACAGATATACTATCAGGTGCAATAGATTCCAAAAACAATGAATGTAAGGTTGTTTTTTTATTTTTTATTTTTGCAGAAATTTTACTAATGAATTGCCCAAGTGAGCAACTACATGATATTTAGATATATGCTTTTTTGCCTTTATATTATGATTTTGACGTGTATAGATATTCTGTAAGCTTTTACAATCCACGCATTTGAATGGTCATATATGCCTTCATATTATGATTTTGATGTGTATGAATATACTATCAAAGTGTAACAGATTCGAAAAACAACAAATGTAAAGTTTTTTTTTTGACAAATTTTAACAACGAACTACCCAAAGTGAAAAACACCTACCGATGAAGATATGCTTTCTTGCCTTTATATTATGATTTTCATTTGTATAGATAGTCAATGAGTTTTTACAATCCACGCATTTGAATGGTCATATATGCTTTCATGTTATGATTTTGATATGATATTGGATGTAACAAATTCAAAAAACAACTGTAAAATGTTTTTTTTTTTTTTTTTTTTCCAGAAAATTTAACGACGGACTAAATCCGCCGCCGCTTTCCAAAGGTTTGAAATCATCCATGGATTTCGATGCAACTTTAAAACAAACAAACAAAATCCATCGCTTGTTTTTAAAGTTGTGATGGACCTTTGAGTTTTACGACGGATATGATCCATCATTTTTTTGACGGATTAGGTCCGATGGTCTTCGATGGACCATTACGTTTTATGATAGCAAAAGTCGACGAACCATGCTACGGACTTAGTCCGTTGTTTGTTCTTTGTTTTGGCGTAGTAAAAACTACGTACCTCTGCAAAAAATCTCATCTTGTGATATCCAATGGTTTGACAATTTACCTATCACAAGATACGTAGCTATGTCAGCATATCAAAGTAATTGGGAAACAACAAATAACTGTTCATCCAGAAGTGTCTTTGATCAGCGAAATCTCAATGGAATCAGAGAGGACAAGTGGAGACAAAAGGTCCGCCACTATATTCACTACTCCTTTCTTGTCATGTATCTTGAAGTCTAAGTCGAGCTCTTGAAATAGGATGATTCATCTCAAAAGACGAGGTGTAGCAACCTTCTTTGAGAGAAGATACTTGAGCGTCACATGGTTAGTGAAAATTATAATTTCAGACCCAATCAAGTAGGACCTGAATTTGTCCAAAGCAAAAACTATGGCAAGGAGTTTCTTTTTTGTGGAGTAATTTATCTAGTTGCATAATTGGTGCAGTTGTCAAAATACCATTTAACTTTGTAAAAGCCTCTTGGCATGAGTCAGACCACTCAAATGAAACATCCTTTTGAAGTAGGTTACTTAATTGTCTAGAGATTTGACTGAAATCCTTAATGAACCTCCTATAAAATCATGCATGATTGAGAAAATAATGAATATCATGTATGCTTTTGAGAGCCGACAAATTATCAATCAAGTCTATTTTGGCATTGTCCACTTCTATTTCATTGGATGAGATTACATGTCTAAGGACAATTTCCTTTTGAACCATGAAGTGACACTCGAATTCAAAACAAGGTTTTCTCTTCACACATTGTCAAAATCAAATTCAAGTACTTGAGGCACTCATCAAATGTACTATCAATAATGGAAATGTCGTCCATGAACTCTTTCAGAAAATGTCCAACCATATTTTAAAAAATACTAAGCATGTATCTTTGAAATGTCGCGAAAGCATTACATAGCACAAATGAAATCCTTCAGTAAGCAAATGTGCCAAATGAGCATGTAAATGTGGTCTTCTCTTGATTTTCAGGAGCTATTTCAAATTGATTGTAGCCCGAGTACAAGTCTAGGAAGTAATGATAAGAATGACTGACCAATCTTTTCAAAATTTGATCAATAAAAGGTAATGATAAGTGGTCTTTTCTCGTGACGGTATTCAACTTCCTATAGTCAATGCACACTCTCCAACCAGTGGTAACTCTAGTTGGCACGAGTTTATTGTTGGCATTGGCTCTGAGATAATTCCAGACTTCTTGGGCACCACTTGAGTTGGACTCACCCACTGACTATCAAATATATGGTATATAATACCCATATCCAACAGTTTCAACACCTCCATCTTAATCGCTTCCCTCATATTTAAATTTAATTGACGTTATGGTTGTCTCAACATTTTGGCATTATCCGCTAGGTGTATTTGGTGAGTGCAAATCAGAAGGTCAATTCCTTTGAAATTTGCAATAGTCCATTCTAAGGCACTCTTGTGATTCGTAAGAGTAGCAATCAGCTTGCTCTCTTACTCATCATCCAAGTGGGAAGAAATCACTATTGGATGTGTCTCCTTGACCTAAATAAACATATTTTATCTTAGATAACAATCATTTTAGGTCAAGTTTTGGTGCCTCGATGCTAAACGGTAGAGGCTTTGAGTCGTGAGGGACAAATTTTCAAAGCATGGCTTCTGCTGGTTAGTTTCAAGTACCGGCCTAGAATCTAACAAAGCGTTCACTATATCCAATATCATGTGATCGTCAGAAGTCAAAGAGATTATAGAACGGTGCTAGAACAAGGAGGAACATCGGATGGTGAAGAGAAAATGGAGATTGAATGGCATGGATTAGTTTCCTTAAGAGGTTTGGTGCGGTTATGATGCTTGCGAGAAGGTGGAAGGAGATCCTATTCAAATGAGGCTCCGGTTTGCTGGTGATGTCTGGTGGGGTCCACTACGATGCTGGTGAGAAATCCACTCCGTCTAGTAGGTCAGCTAGATCAGGATATGGCATGGCCCAAAATATGAGGTAGATCAGAAAACTCCAGTGGGTCGCACATTGGGGAAACAGTGGGGATTGAATGCTGGTTGTTGGAGCTCTCGGGGTCAGCGATGAATGGTCTGGATAATCCTAGGTGGGTCTCACAGTGATGGCTAGATGGTTGAGAGGGATCAGAAAGATATTCGAGAGGGAAGAGTTTGAGAGGATGCGGGTTCTCCTCAGATGGGCTAGTGGGCCCCACCGAGATGTTTGTGGGAAATCTGCTCCGTTCATTAGGTTTGTCAATTCATTTTTAGATATGAGCTAAAAATTTTGAGGTAAATCCAAAGCTTAGGTGGGCTACATAAGTTGGAAACATTTAGGGAAAGCTTACCTTTGAAAACCGCTTTTGGGGTTCACCAAACGGATGGATTTTGCGTTAGCTGGGCTTTACTGAGATAGCATGCTGGGTCCGATGAGTAGATCGGCACAGGAGTGAAAGGCTTGGATGCAGTGTGGATTCAGACGCATGGATGGATGGTTTGGATTGATGACGGTGGCTAGAGTAACTTTGAGTGGATGGTCCAAATTCAAAAATAGTTGAGGTGTTCGTGACTTGTGTTCCAATTGATCTAACTGTTAAATGGTGTAGATCGGGGTTTGGATGGAGAGTTAGGTTAATGATCACGATACATCATATGGATGGTTCAGATTGACAAGGAACATTCCTAATTGGTTTAAACTAGGTTAAAAGAGACTTTATTTGAAAGTAACGGTTGGATTACTTTGAAATCATAAAATGAATGGTCTACTGGGTTCTTGGGGTGCTACGATAGATGAATGATACCTCTTTCAAATTAACGGTAGGATATTGTGACATCGGTGTAACATGGGTAGATATGATGATTTTGAAGTTGATTTTATATGATTGGCCGAAAGCGAAGTTGACGATTGAATGTCTTAGTTTAGTGATGTGTAACTATTACAACGGTTGTTTTGTTAGATGATTGAGTATGTGCTGATATAATGGATCTCGAAGATCATTACAAAGGTATATGCGTCTATGTATGTTCATAATAGCAAGTTAAGTCTCATTCTCCAAAAAGTGTGGTTCAATTTTAAATATACATGAGGATAAGTGTTCGCGTACATGCATGAGCGTGAGAATTTTGGTGATATGACAGAAAGACTCAACTCTACATCTCCAAAGGCAAGCAAATTCAGCTTATACACCCAATTATAAATAGTGACGTTGGTGCGATTTTCGGGTAGACACTTCTTAGACCCTTGGGTGCCTGCACATAAAACAAACAAGGAAGACCCAGGCTTATGCAGGGTACCCACCGATGCCAAAGTCAGGGATCTGGGTCTTTGTAGAAATGATCTTAAAGGAAAAGAATCATCAATGTGTAAAAGTTTTTGAGTTGTATTTTTGTGCCTACCTTTCACCATTTAAGGGCTTCCCTATTTATAATAGAGGGAAGATCACACAATTGGAAGATCTTGTTTGTTAGAGGAAAGATTACACCGTTGGAGATCATTTCTATTTAAGACTCCTCATATATCGGAGATCTTCCCGAGATCTTTGACGTTCGAGATCTCTGGGATTCCGACCCTATCCCCTGAGATCTCAGGAGAGACCTCCGAGTCGTTTGCTTTGGATAGGATTAAACGTTAGTCAAAAGTCAATAGACCCGTTCGACCCATAAATAAGGTCGGATGGTAGAGGCAGACAACGCCTTGGAGACGGACAATATCGAGCTATCAGTAGGTCGGTATCGTTCCGATGATAATACCGACCAAGCATGTTTGGGATGTCATTGACTCCAGTAGTTTTTAACTTCCTTTGATGGGTTTGACAACCCCATTAGGCTGCTCTTCTGGGAAGTTCGTCAGAGGTCGTGCCGACCTATCCTATGGTCGGCCCTTCTCTGACATTAGTTATCTTTCGAGTAGCTTGACCCATTGGTTTGTGTTGGCTATTGGTTCGACCTCCTTTCATGGCTCACCCCATTTTTCCCATAACAGTAAGCCCCCCCTACTTTCGAGTCAGTTGCACAGACTTAGAAAGTAGGTCGGACTATTCCACCATAAATGCTGAGTATGACGGCCAACACGGGAGTTAAGGCATGTCAGTAATCATGTACGGCGTAGTCGAGGTGGCGCGTCGTGGCTTGAGGCCACGTGACTTGTCAGGCCGTCTTTTCGGTATCGGACCAATGAGAGAGTGACGCGTAGCCACTTCTCGGTAACAGGGTCGAGTGACGAGCGGGGTCTCTCCACGTGTTGAGGCAGGGTAGTCGAGGGGGCACCGTACGGGATTCACAATAATGAGGGTGTTTAAATGTTGCCACATGACTCCCCTATATAAGTAAAACCCTAACCCTTGGTTGAGTTCGTTTGTATTTTCCCTCTGCTTTTACCCCTTTCACACTTGAATTCTTAGCCGCTGTGTATACAGGTGATTTCTGGCGACTTAGTTTTGTGAAGTTACTGGCGACAGGGCGACATCCTCCTCCTAGTGAGTCCTGTTATTCAACTCACCCCCTCCCTTTCTTCTTTTCTTCTTCATTATTGACTCCTGGTATTTGTTGAGCTAACTGCCATGTCAGATTCACTAAGCTCGTGGGAGGGGCCCTCCGGTGGCGACAATGGGGCAAGTAGTCTTTTCCCAATGTCAAACGCACCTTCGCCGCTGGTGATGATGACTGACGCCGATTTTTGGGCGTCGCACTCGTTGCGAGTATTGGAGACATCCCCAGCGGAACGACCTGTTGAAGGGGAGTTAGATGAATCCCCTGGGGAGGATGAGGAAGAGGAGAGAGGTCCCATGAGGTTGTCCCTCAAGGAGGCTACTTAGCTCGGATTAGACTGAGGTACCATATACCCGAGTCGGTAGTGCTTCGAGTCCCTTCACTAGACGAGCTCCCTCCTCATCCTCCAAAGGGAGCAGTTGCCATCTTTCAGGTTGCCCTTCAGTGCGGCCTGAGGCTCCCTCTGCAGAACATAGTAAGACGACTGCTTGCTCGTCTGGAGTTAGCTCCGGGACAGCTGATCCCCAATGCTTGGAGGGCGTTGATCGGCTACTTCGTTCTTTGGTATGACCTTAAGCAACCCAACCTTACAGTCGACGAATTCCTCCACATGTACCAAGTGAAGCACAACTGTTTTCATAAGGGCTGGTACTATCTCTCTGCTTGGAGGGGGACTGGAGGGGGTATGGTCCCAAACGTCCCGACCTCCAATAAAAATTGGAAAGACAAGTGGTTTTGGGCTTCTAGCAGTTGGGAAGTACTGGGCTTGACTTTGCGTTATGGCTTGGTTTCCACTGCATTTCACTGCTCTAGGTCGACTTTCCTTGGACTTAGCTCTTTTTTTTTGTCGTTTCTCAATTGGTCGATTTCTGGTGTTAATAGTTCGTGCATGCCTTCTTTGATGCAGATCTTCTCAAACACCCTTCCCTCCTAGGAGATGACTCTCTTGCTCGGATCCAGGGAGCAAGGTCATTAGGAAAGGAAAACCAATCTTAGAGAAGACTTCTTCAACCGGAGCTCCTGCTCGAGTTTGGTCTAGATACCGAGCTTATAGGTAAGAGCTTTGGCCGACCTTTAGGACTTAAGAAATTTATGAATTCATAGCTAAATCCCTTTATGGTCTAACTGATGTAGAAATGCCTGAAGCTCATCCTTTGCTGAAGCCTGTCTTGAAGCATAAGGCACCTCTACCTGAGGAGATTGTGCCGGTGAAGAAGGCAAAGAATTTGAAGATGATGTAACGCCCCGACTTTTCAGGACCCGAGTATGTGACCCGTGTCCCAAAAACCCGAGTGTTAACCTTAAAGGATACTCAAATATATATATATATATATATATATATATATATATATATATATATTCTTTTATCAGAATAAGCAGATGAGCGTAGAATGGACAAATAAGCATAAGGAAAATTTTCATTATCATTTAGAATATATAAGAGGGTGCCCATAATGACTTATACAAACCAATGTCTCTGAATTTAACAAGTACAAGATTACAAGAATTTAATATATGAAGAATAGCAGAAAGCATATAAATATAAGCCGCAAGATCATGCAACTCCTCCAGGCAAGCACAGTCATGCATCCCTGACGATCGTACCCTGCTCCTCATCAAGTCTGAACATACATATCACCTAAGCCACCTGTACTACCTGTACAGTTATATATTTGATGGATGAGTGGCCAACTCAGTATGAATTCTCCTCAAGATTACACACCGCCGCATTAGGTAAGAAATAATATAAAACATTCAGACAACCAAAACAGAGTAAATGCAGTCTTATTAGATGCATGGATGTGTGAATGCAATCATCACCCCGGGGATGCTCATCCGTGTGGACAGTGGGCCGTCACCCATGCAATCATCGAACCTGGGAAACATCATCCAGTCGGAACAATACGTGCCATGTATGCATGATTAGCCAAGTCATTATTAGTCCATTTACAACCAGCCAATTTAGATAAGCTCAAAGGTCACTACGGGGAGCACATGGCCCAACGTAGGCCGACGGCTCGGGCATAATGTCTCATTCCACCATCCCCAGCCCATGAGACTACAATCTTAGGATGTTTAATGGAAACTCGTCGACTAGTGGCCAATCATATTACAGTATATGGGGCTTACCATCGCATGGTTGCACAGTATAAAACATAAAAAACATGTAGGGAAAATACCAGAACAAAGCCTCATAGGGCGATAACAAATAGGCCACATAGGGCGAATATCAAAACCATACAATAAAGACCATCCTTAAAAACCATTGGGCACAACAACCCTGGATGGTAGGCCCACATCAATGATCCATCTAGACCGCCACTCAATAACCACCAAGTCGAAGGTCCATTACGATCACAACTAGTCAAGTTACATCCCAAGTATGAGTGTACATTCATATGTGGGAATTTTCCACTAATGTACCAGTTTAAGTTCCGTAAGCAATCCACAAATAATCCACAAGCACGAACAATTATACAGGATAATCATAAAGCATGTAATACAGCAATTCAATTTCCACCAGTTAACACATGTGATTATAAAGGGAGATATCAATTATGAATTTAATTAAAAACTATAACTTAAGCTAAGATGGAAAGTTCAAGGGGAAGAATCATCACCTTATACTTTGAATCGCCTACCAGTGTTGCTAGAGAGTGCGTGTTTCCTTAGAATCAACCCCTATTATAAATCAGGAACTGGTACAATTAGATCCGAGTCCTACATACTACCTAGGGTTTAAGATCATAGCCTAGGGTTTTAGTTATCTTTAGGGTTTTGATGTAGGGTTAGGGTTTTCATTCTTGAGTTTAGTCCTAAACTTAGATCCCGGGATTTGGATACTAATTTATTATCATTATTATTATTATACAATAGGCCAAATAATATTCCTAGTGGGGGTATTATTCCATCCATATAATGAGGGTCCATAAGTTCATATTTAAATGTATTGACATCATCTAATATTTTCATAATTACTGATGATAATATAATAAGAATTAATACTAATAATTATATAAACAAGTATTATAATAATCCCGTAAGGAGAAAAATGATAACATAGTCATAATAGTGGATCTAGTAATGATAATAGGTGCTATGGTCTCATCACTTATGTTTAAAGCGTAAACCTAGAGTTTAGGTTACTAAGGCCTAGGATTTGTTCTGATTGAAACCGCTTGCAAAGACGGTGGATAGGATGGAAATCGTAGTGGTTTCCCTTTAGTTTGCTAAGAAGCCCTAAACAGTGGAATGGGTGGCTGAGATCTCACCGAATGGAAGGCTGGGATTGAAGGAGATGGAGCTCACACGGATCGCCAACAGGTTGCAGGGAAGACAGTTTCCATTTCCTGAAACTGTGTGTTTGTAGGTTTGTTTGCGGCAAGGGTTGTGCGCTCGTGGGTGCCTTTCAACGTGTGATACGAGATGAGTTTTGGTGGGACCCAAGCCCTGGACACGATGGACGGTTTGGATCGGCTAAAGGATTGCTGATGGTAGGCCACTGATCAATACACGGACGGTTCTTTTCAAAAAGCCCGTAAGCGGGAGCTGCATGAGGAGAGAGGGATTGCTCCCATTTTTAGAAACTGTCGGGTCAGAGGTCCTTTGACCGGACCCTAGGTTCGGTGCACCTCAGCTGCACACAGGATGCGTGTACATTCCGCATATGGTGGGGGTCCACAGTGATGATTAGGACCAATCCATACCATCCATTTTACTTGACGGGCCCTATCATACCCTTTGACAAAAAATGGGGCAGATCCAAGGTTTTGGGTGGGCCCTACATTTTGGTTTAGGGTCGTATTGGTGGATTCCTGCCAATCCAACGGTCGGATTATACCTAAATTGAATGACAACGGTTAAAAGGGTCTAAGGGATATATTCAGGCAGTCGGGACCACCTGCACTATGGATTTAGAATATTAAATGCTATTACTAGAATAAGTTTTAATGTTTACTATTATTATTATTATTATTATTATTTTTCCCTTTATATATTTTGTCATATATAATTTATATTATCATAAATTGTTAATATATATATATATAAATTATATGAATATCAGTAAGTAGAGATTAATAAATATATATATTATTATTTGTATGGTCATATATGTGTTAGGTTTTTAAACTTTATACAAGTCATTAAATTGTTTAAAATATGATATGCATTATAAATTTTTCCAGTATATTTTTTGTATTACAATTTCTATAGTTTGCAATTTACATTAACGATGTTGTAAGTATATGCATATAATATAGGTTATAGTTACATATCATTTTAATATGAAACTTTAAATATTTATAAAATATATAAATAATATTTCATAATATATATTTAGGTTGTATTATCTTTTGTATTTATATTAAATTACATTAAATGGTAACATACGAGTACTAGAAAGTACGGGGTGTTACAATCTACCCTCCTTCAAGAGAATTTCGTCCCCGAAATTCAGTGCTTCTAGTATGATTAGGGATGATGATAATATTCATTATTTTCCTATATGTACAATCGTATGCCACTAGGCACCCAAAACTGAGGTCGTTACAGATGACCTCCAAAAGTAAAGAGAGAATCAGTCACTTATCTCCCACTGTCGTGGAGGTTGAGGATGAGGAGTGGTCACTGAGCTCGCCTCTGCTGCTGAGGTGATGGTCGAGGTGACCGCTCATGAGGAGGCTCATCCCGTTAAGGTCCGGGGAGCTGCTGAGCCTTCTGCCGAGGCTCGGCCTGTAGAGGTTGGTGAGGCTAGCGGACCTCCTGCTAGGCCTTCTGAGGTTTGGGATGAGAGACAACGTCCTTCCAGGATGACGCGCGAAGTCATAGAGGAGCTTATGCCTTCGGCAGAACGACATATACCCAAGCCGAATTCCTTAGCATGTTGGACTCTTCACCAGACGCGATCCTTGCGTTCACGACTAAGAGTTTTCTTGGGGTGAGTCAATCCTCTTAAGTACTTGTTGTTTTCCCTTTCTCCGTTCGAGTTCTGACACCTCTCGTTCTTTTGGCAGTTCGCCCCTTGCTTCCTGAAGTTACATCGCGATATTGTGCGCTTGCGGAAGAAAGTGTGGGAGAGTGAGAATAAACTCTTGCAAAGGTAGTTGAAGCTGAACAATTTCGCGTTGTTGCCGAGGAGTCTCAAGCTGCGGCCATTACGACTGACCAAGCCCGCTTTGCTGCGGAGACCCGAGCTTCAGATTTGACGGCCGAGCTGGAGGCAACAAAGAAACTTCTCGCCGAGGCTTGTGACAGGTCGGCTCAATGGAAGGCCGACAATGCGGAGCTGAAGGCAAAGCTCAAGAAGGCTGAGGTAGAGGCTCATGCGACTATCTCCTCAGCTTGAGCGGCCGCCATAAAGGAATTCAAGTCCTCAAAAGAATATTTGGAAGACAATGATGCCTTATACCAGATGGCATTCATGAAGTGCATTAAAGAAGTTAATGAGGACTATCCAGAACTAGACCTCTTTGGCTTTGAAGATGCTAGCTCCGAGTATGAAGCCCCTGCAGAGGACTTGCCTTCCAAGCAGCCCCTTGAGGCTTAAAGACAAACTCCCTTTGTATCTTCAATTTTATGGACTTTCATGTAATGTGCTCCTTGGAGCTTTATCAATACAATACAATTTTTGGCATAGTGCTTGTATGCAAATTTCTCTAAGTAGATAGATAGGATTAAGTAGATGGATCAGATCAAGTAGGTAGATCGGATCAAGTGGATAGATCAGATGAAGTAGATAGACCGGATTAAGTAGATAGATCGGATCAAGTAGGTAGATCAGATTAAGTAGATAGATCGGATCTTGGTAAGAGGGTTGATCCGTTGAAAACCTTAGTTGTAGTAGCCATCAGAAGTTTGCTCCTCCTTTCGAGATCTGATTAGTTAACTTGGTTTTTTCCCTTTTATACCAGGGAGAACCCTTAGTAGTATTCTACTTACTATGTAAGTGTTAGTAGTGTAAAATCTGACCTCCACTTGGGGGGTCAATGCATTGATAGGGGCTATTTTTCCCAGTTACTTTTGGGAAGCCCTTTGTAGATTTGTCTCGATGAATAGTCATTTTCAGGCACGAAAGTAAGAAACGAACTACATGATTTCATTACACTAACTTGAACGCGACCAGTACACAGTAAACTATGTAATCGATATGAATCAGTTCCTTAGAAATCGTAGATCTTGAGGTGTTTAGCATTTCATGGGTGAGGTAAGAGCTGACCTTCCAAATCTTCAAGACAGTACGATCCAGGTCGGCTAGTACTCGTCACCACATAAGGTCCTTCCTAGTTAGGGCCCAAGGTTCCCGAGCCAAGTTCCTTAGTGTTTTGGAAGGTTCTTCGAAGGACTAAGTCCTCGGCTCGGAACCTCCTAACTTTTATCTTGGCGTTGTAGAAACGAGCTACTTGTTGTCGTATTGCAGTCCAGATCCGAGCTTGTTCCCTTCTTTCCATGAGAAGGTCGAGATCCAGAGCCATTAGCTCAGAGTTCTGTTGTTCGTCGAAGGATTCAGTCCTAACAGTTGGTAGCTTGATTTCGACTGTAGTAACGACTTTGACTCTGAAGGCTAAAGAAAAGGAGGTTTCCCTAATAGCCGTCCAGGCTGTAGTTCGGTACGTGCAAAGAACATTAGGGAGTTCTTCTGTCCATGCCACCTTGGCCTTTTCGAGCTTGGTCCGGAGATGGTGTTTGATGATCTTGTTGACTGCTTCGACCTGCCCATTAGCCTGTAGATGTCACGACGAGGAATAAACATTCTGAATCCTGAGGCTTTCACACATTTCTCGGAATTGCTTGTTGTCAAACTGCTTCCTGTTATTAGAGACGATCGTGTGGGGAATTCCAAACTTGCCATGATATTTTCTAAATGAAATATGTTATCTTTTGTTCGGTAATCTTTGCTAGAGGTTCAGCTTTAGCTCACTTCGTAAAGTAGTCGATTGTAACTACTACAAACTTGGTCTGGCCTTTGCTAGTTGGGAGGGGACTGATAATGTTGATGCCCCATTTGGCAAATGGCCATGGCCCGACCATGGGGGTTAGTTCTTTAGGAGGTTGCCGAGGTATGTTTGTGAAGCACTGACATTTATTGCATTTTCGGGTATACTGTCGAGCATTAGCCTGAATGGTTAGCCAATAGTACCCCTGCCGAATAACTTTATGGGATAAGGCTCAGCTTCTTGAATGGTTTCCGCAAATACCTTTATGGGTCTCCCTTAGGACGTACTCTGCTCCATCTACTCAGAGGCATCCGAGATAAGGGAGATAGAATCTTTTCTTGTATAAGATGTCATTAACCACGATGTGGTGTGCTGCCCTGGTGCGCAGCTTGCGCGCTTCCGTTCGATCTTTAGGTAGCCTATCTTCTTTAAGGAAATCGATGATTGGATCCATCCAGGTTGGTTCTAAGCTTACCGGAAGAGCTATGGCAAGGTCGAATTCGCTGATGCTCGGTTTGGTGAAGAATTCAATCGGAATTGACCTTGGGATATCATCTTCATCTGTGGTGGCCAATTTTGCTAACATATCAGCCTTTGAGTTCTCTGCTCGAGGGATTAGGCCGACGTTGCACTTCTGGAATTGGCAATTAGTTCTTTAGCTTTCTGTAGATATGCTTTCATGCATTCCTTCTTGGCTTGGTATTCCTCAGCTATTTGATTAACGACTAGCTGTGAATTGTTGAAAACCTCAAGGTGTTGAGCTCCCACGTTGGCTGCCAACCTAAGTTCAACAAGCAAAGCTTTATATTTTGTTACATTGTTGGAGGCTTGGAATCCAAATCTCAAGGCATATTGCATACACACACGATCTAAAGTTTCCAGGACTATCCCGACCCCACTGGCTTTAGAGTTGTATGAACTGTTAACATATAACGTCCACCTAGGTAGGTTGGGATTAGCTTGATAACCGAATGTTGGTTCGGCGAAATGCTCGGAACAAGTTCTAGCTCAGTTTGACCGTTCAGATCGGCCTAAATGATTGGACCTGAACTTGGTTCGGACTGACGGTTCACCTCGAATCCTTGTTTGGATGGTGGGGTAAACTCGACGATAAAGTCTGCCACCGCTTGACCCTTAATAGTTGTTCGAGATCGATACTTGATGTAAAACTCACTTAGTTCGATCGCCCACTTGGTTAGCCTTCCTGAAGCTTCAGGCTTTTGCCGCACTTGGTGAAGAGGTTGATCGGTCAGGATGATGATGGTATGAGCATGGAAGTATGGTTGCAAACGACGAGAGAAAATTACCAGTGCCAATGCCAATTTTTCTAGGTCTGGGTATCGTGTTTTGACTGAGAGCAAGGCCTTGCTCATGTAGTATACCGGGAGTTATTTTCCTTTATGCTCCCTAATCAAGGTCGAGCTAATTGCTGCATCTAAAACGGCCAAATACAACAATAACGGTTCTCCTTATTCAAGTTTGGAGAGCAATGGTGGTGATCTCAAGTATCGCTTAAGTTCTTGAAATGCTGTTTCACATTCCTCTGTACAGTCTACGACTTGCTTCCCTTTCAACTGTTTGAAGAAGGGAAGACATTTGTCCATAGCTTGGGATACAAAGTGATTGAGAGCGGCAATTCTTCCTGTAAGGTGTTGGACATCTTTTGTCGTTTTTGGCGAATTCATGTCGAGCAAGGCTTTGATCTTTTTAGGGTTTGCTTCGATTCCTTATTGGCTGACTAAGAAACTGAGAAATTTTTCCGAGCTAACCCCGAAAGCACATTTATTTGGATTTAGCTTCATATGATATTCCCGAAGAATGAGGAACATTTCCTCGAGATCAGAGATGTGATCTATAGCTTTAATGCTCTTGACGAGAATATCGTCCACGTAGACTTCCATTGTCCGCCTTATCTGACGGGCGAACATCTTGTTAACGAGCCGTTGGTAAGTGGCTCTGGCATTTTTTAATCCAAAGGGTATAACTCGGTAACAATAAAGGCCTTTGTCAGTGATAAAGGTTGTTTTTGACTTACCATATGAATGCATTACAATCTGATTATAACCCGAGTAGGCGCCCATAAAACTTACTAGCTCGTACCCTACCTTGTTATCGACGAGCTGATCAATTTGGGGAAGTGGGAAACTATTTTTGGGACATGCCTTGTTTAGGTCAGTGTAATCGACACAGACCTACCATTTCATATTGGACTTCTTAACCAAAATGATGTTAACTATCCAGTCTAGATAGTAAACTTCTTCAATGAACCCAGCTTTAAGGAGCTTGTTGACTTCTTCTCCAATCACTGCGTATCGATCGGGGCCGAGTGACCTACGCTTCTGTCGAATCGGTCGGTGATAGGGGTCGACATTCAGTTGATGAACAATGATCTTTGGGTTAATGTCGGGCATATCTTCATGGGACCACGCGAAGACATCTACATATTGTCGAAGGAGGTTTATAATCTTGTCCCATAACGGAGATGTTAGAGACGATCCGACCTGGACCGTTCTACATGGTTCAGAGCTGTCGAGTGGAATGGGAATGAGATCTTCCATGGGACAACCCCTTTCTCCAAAATCTTCTCGGGGGTCCAGCAAGGCAATGGTCATTGTTTGATGCGAAGCCCTTAGTGCCATCGTATATCACTGTTGAGCTTCATGTTGGTCTCCTTTGACCAACATGACGCCCTGATCAGTCGAAAATTTCATTGCCAAGTGATAGGTCGAGACTTCCGCTCACAGGGCGTTGAGAGAGGGTTGGCCTAGGATTGCATTGTAGACAAACGGGTAGTCCACCACCAAAAATTCGATCATCATGGTCACTTGGTTCTGCTCATCTCCGACAGTGAGTGGGAGCTATATTGACCCTTCTGGTATGACTCTGCCACTTGAGAATCAGAGTAAAGGGGTTTTGACGACTCGAAGTTGGGACCGACCTACTCTCATATTGTTGAATGCTTGTGCGAAGAGGATATCAACCGATGATCCGGTATCCATGAGAATTTGGAATACCTTTCGATTGGCTATGGTCATTGTGACCACGAGTGCATCGTCGTGCAGATGGACTCCTTAGGCGTCCTCTTCGGTGAAGGTCAGGCTGCAGGTTTCTATTTTTTGTTCTCTCGAAGGCCTGTTGGTGGCAAGGACTTCTCGTTCTGATTCGGGATGACCGATGCTCCTTGTGTGGGCTCTTCGAGCTCTGTTCGAATCTCTTCCACCAGCAGGGCCTCCGAAAATGGTGCGAATTTCTCTGGTTGGTTCATTATTGATTAGCTATTTGTCTTTTGAGGCAGCCCAATCTCCTCGATGATTGACGTATTCTCCAATGTGCCCGCTGCGGATGAGTGCCTCAATTTCCTGTTTGAGGTCGAAACAATCGCTTGACCAATGTGCTCGCTGCAGATGAGTGCCTCGATTTTCTTAGTCTTTGAGCAATTTTTTTTGAAAAATTTCAATTTCTCAAGTAAAAGAACTATTTGGAAAACAAAAGTTTGAGTAATTAAGAATGCCTTGAGTATAATGATAAGATAGAGATTGAACTTTGAATGGTTGGAGTTCGATCAACTAAATAAACTATCACTTAAGTTCTCTTATCTAATTGACTAAGAGGAAGTTTGAATATCACGTTGACCTAAATCACAAGACACATTCAATTTAATTTCTGTGAATTGTGCTAGAATTTCTGATTGTTAGTATGTGAATCATTGATAGATGTTGAAAATTAAGTCTGGAGAATTTTATCCACCTTAAAAAGATGAAAAGAACCAGTTAAAAAATATAGAGATCGACAAAAAGTTCATGTATAATGAAAGGACTGAAAAGAATGAACAAATAAAAATGACTGTCGATATAAAATAAAAAACTGGAAAAAGAAGGAAAATGGGGTAAGTTCAAAATTAGAACTTGATTATTCAATCAATCTTGAGGTGATGAGTATGGCTAACATTATGAAATGATAGTATTTTTATGGAAAGTAAGTTGAAATTCACTAAGCACATTGAGAAACTTGATATATGAACTTATGCTCTTAAGTAATTGATGAAGAACCTATTTAATTGATTGCTCATGTGATTCGGCTCTAGGTTTTTAAAATTCCACTCTTGCTTCTTTGGATTATACTCATTCATACTTGTTTGCACAAAAGATTATTTTCTAAAAGTGATTTGAATATTAAGACTTGAGGATTCTTTCACGCATGTTTTGCTCGGGACTAGCAAAATGTTGGTTGGGGTGTGTATTGTGTGTCAAATATTACATATTTCTCCCTCTTTACATCTTGGTTTTATGAACATGATAATACTTAATGGGTATATTTTATACATGTTTGTATTGCAAGGTGAATCTGAGATCTTAGATGGAAAAGAATGTTAAAAGCATGGATTTGATGCTCAAGAATCACCAAGGCAAGGGTGGATCTTAGGAGACCAAGATTAAAGATTTTAAGATCCCAAGATTCAAGGAAACCAAGCGAAGAAGGAAGGAAATCGAACGTACAAAGTGAAGAAATTCACACTATATCATCGACCGCTATTCGATGACAACGAAGCCAGTGTTCTATGACATCGAGCACGGGTCGATGACATCGAAGAATTACATGAAAATTAAGTTGGTTGCTGGACAAATTGGATGCAGTTTTCGATGACATCGAAGCCCTGTTCGATTGCTCGAAGACCTGCTCGATGACATCGAAAGCAGTTCGATGACCTCGAGATTTTTGAGGATTTTTGGAGCAACTTACTGGAATACTTTGGACACATTCTCGATTACTCGAACTCTATTCGATGACATCGAAGGTTGTTTGATGACATCGAAGGTATGTTCAATAACATGAAGAGTTATGCAGTGCGAAAAGGCGCAACTGATTGCTTGCCTCCAAGTGCAGAGGTTTGTAAGTAATATCTCGTACATACAGGGTCGATCCCACATGGGGATGAATTGCGACAATGAGAAAATCAAATACAAAACAAACTAAGTAATAAAAACTAAACTGATGATTTGATTTTGAGAGTTTTAAATGGATATAATTCAACTGAATTAAAACAACACCCAAGCTTTAAAGTTCTATATATAGGTTAATGTTCCAAAATCATGATGACTTGGACAGTACAACTAAGATCCGAGCACTATGGTCGGCCTAATCGGAAAATAAAATAATTTAAGTATTTTAAATAAATGATATAAAAGATTAGAAAATTATGGATTTACACCATTGATATATATTCTCAAGTGCCAGTGATTTTAAGAATTTATATTTATAAGAGTGATAGGTTGAGAATCTTTCCTATCTAGAAAATCTAATTGATTCAGGGTAAGCCTATCCATAAATGTGGATCTCATATGATGGAAACATATGGATCTCACATAAGGATGAAAAACTAAACCTAAACAACTGATAACATGAATTCACCATTCTTCTCATCATTAAAACAATCAATCATCATAACTATGAAAACATTAAACTAATATGCTTCCCTTCTAGTTTGGGCTAGAGGGAACTTAGAAAAATATAATTAAATTGCAAAATATAAAAGCAACAAGAAAGAAATAAATGCAAATAGAAAAGATCTAAAATAAAAAACTAATTTATAAAACTTTAATAAAATTAAAAACTCTCTAAAAACCCTAAATCTTGCTCTTGAATGCTTTGAATGATGCTTAGAAATGCCATGAGAAGTCCTTTTTATAAGTGGGGAACTTCAACTTTCGCACTTAGTTGGAAAACTCTAGAAACCGCATCAAATTTATGCAGTTTACTAAAATGGACTTCACGCTGCGTAGTTTTCCAAAATAGACTTTAGAGTTTTAGAATACACTTTTTCAGGACGATTTCAAGATTTTTTACTTCAAATCTTTGATTCTCTTCATTCCTCACTTGGTTTTCTTGGATCTTTGGCATGTGAATTCTTCAATCTTAGTTTCCTAAGATCCATCCATTGCCTTGGTGATTCTTGAGCATCAAATCCATGCTTTTAGCATCCTTTTTAATCCAAGCTCTTAAATTCACCCTGCAACACAAATATGAGTAAAATAGAACATTAAGTTGATTTATGTTCATAAAACCAAGATATAAATAGGGAAAATTATGCAATATTTGAGTCTCAACAGCGACTTCCAGATTCTTCATAAAACTAAGATATAAATTTGCAAAGTTCTCAATAACGCTTCGATTGACGTCGAAAGTTGTTCGATGACATCGAACACGTTATGCAGAGTGTGTAAATTTGATACGGTTTTTAAAGATAGTAGGACAAAGGCTATAAATATAGGTTCTTTGAGGAGTTCTAAACATGAATTAGGTTTTAAGAAGCAGAGCCAAAGGGTGGAGCAACCTCCCAAGAGTTTTTCTTTTTTCATTTTTTATTTTTAATGCTTTCTTTTATGGTTTTAGATCCAATCATGTCTATGGTTGGCTAAACCTTTTAGCTAAGGCTAAGAGGTGAAGTTTGTAGTGTGCTGGGATTATTTTCTTGCTTTGATTCTTCTTTTTCTTGAACTTAATTGATTTTTAGTTTGAATTTAAGGAATATTTTCAGTTTTTTATGATTTAGTGTGACTCAAATTACAATAGATGCTGTGATAGCTTTGGATATCTTCTTTTCCTATTTTGAGATTGTGAGATTGATAAATCCTGTTGTTCACCATTGTCTCGTGGGCATGGTAGAGTGATGGAATCCCTTCTAATCATCACAATAGTATTTCATGTATGGCTAGATCAATGAAAAATTTGGAGATTTGATTTAATTGCTTTATCTTCCAAGTGGATAGGATAAGACTTCAATTCCAATTATGTTTCTTGAATCATGCAAGGTAGCATCATGATAGCTACAAGTGATTCCTTGGCACCCTAGTTCCCACATTTCAATTGATAGTTTAAATCAACATTATTCACAATTACTCTCTTTTATTCCAGGTTTAGGTTTAGATATTCTTCTAATTCTAGTTATAGTTATTTTTAGAATACGTACAACTTTAGTCACTATGGATTCGACCTCGGTCTCACCGAGATTATTACTACATCGCGACCCTACACTTGGGGTTGTGAACAAATTTTTGGCGCCATTGCCGGGGACTACAGTTGTGCTTTTTTGAGATTAATTGGTATTAGAATTAGGTTAAGATTAGGGTTTATTTTTCTGCTATGTTTTTAGGTTAGGATTTTTTTTGAAATTATTTTTAAAAACTAACATTGTTTTTTATTTTGTAGGATCCTAATATAGCAACTCTTATTTGGTAATTTTGTTCCAACCCTCTCTCTTACCTTTTCTAGGTCTCTTATTTGTTTTAGTTTTTCTACTTTTCTTTTTAGGTTTAGTTATTTAGTTATTTGAGGGCTAAGAGTGTTTCATGCCTAAGTGGGTTCGTGACAACACCCTTCGTCTCTTGAGTGAAGGAGGATTAGTTGAAGGGTTGCCTATCCATCACTGAATTAGACACCACCTGAGATCATCCGAGTCAATAGAAGTGATGACTGCACATCAATCTCAACACCCAGTTGAGGAAGCCTAGGATGAGAATGAGGTGCATCATACACCCCTGCCTGGTACTCTATGAGATTATTTACAACCGGGGGGGGGTGAGTACACCTTCATGCATTAAATTCTCATTGAATGTAGGAATTGTGGATGTTAAACCGGGGGTTATTCAACTCCTTCCAAAGTTTCATGGACTAGAATTTGAAAGTCCATACTTGCATATGAAAGAGTTTGATGAGATAATATTTACATTACATTCCCAAACGTGTCTGAGGACACGGTAAGACTGAAATTGTTTCCTTTCTCTTTGAAAAAAAAGGCTAAGTCATGGTTATATTCCTTAAGACCATGGTCCATTGACACATGGGTTGAGATGACAAGGGAGTTCCTTAAAAAGTTCTTCCCATATCACAAAACGAATACCTTAAGGAAATCAATCATGAATTTTGCGCAAAAAGAAGATAAGACATTCTTCCAATGTTGGGAGCGATTTAAGGATCTCATAAATTCATCTCCACAACATGGCTATGAAACATGGAGGATAACAATCTTTTTCTATGAGGGATTTACCTTATCTATGCGTCAATTTGTGGAGATAATGTGTAATGGGGAATTTATGAATAAGGAAGCCGATGATGCGTGAGATTATTTTGATAAACTCGCAGAAAACGCGCTATCATAGGATACCTTCTCAAGAACTACCACTTTTAAGCCTACTCAATCAAAGAAAGATAAAATTTTAAATGAATTTAAACTGATTTCATTCAGAAGCATAAAGTTTATGATATCGTCAGGTCGTGTTTGCTCTCACTTCCAACATTGAGCGACCCACAAAAATGGCCATAACTCCCCTGTTTTTTGTTATCTCTTTTATTTCATTCTATTTATTTCTTGGTAAAAGATCCATCTATGTAGAATTTTTTAAAGAAAGAAAAACCCATTTTCTAAGGGGGAGCAGATTAGATGCGGCCCCAACTTCACCCAAGGCGATGTATTGTTTTTCCATATCATTTTAGACTATGTGCTTAAAAATGAAGCAAATCCAAATCTTATGTGGACCATACTATAGGAAACATTGGCGATTGAACATCCCACCGTTAAAAACTTCTTACGGCCCACCGTAATGTTCCATAATGTTTATTTTCCATCCAACCTATTTATAAGGTCACGTGAACTTGGACGAAGGGAAAAAAATATCAGCTTCATCTAAAACTTTTATAGCCCATTATAAGTTGTTAATAGTCAATCACAACTATTTCCTATGGCATGGTTCACCTTAGACTTGGATCTGCTTCTTTTTTGGGCTCATACCCTAAAACGTATGGAAAAAATGGTTGGACGGAGTGGATATAGAATCCATGCATCAAAGTAGGGAAATAGTAAAAACTCCACTTTTAGAAAATGGATTCTTTTTCCTTTTTCAGAAGCCAAGGCTTAGATTGATCTTTGCTAATAATTAGATTTTCACCCACTTTTGAAAGGTCAAACGTTATCCAAATGAGATGATTCGAAAGGCATTTAAAAGTTTGTCGAATTATCTTTCCAAATAATCTAAAATCACTTTGATCGGACCAATAATAAGAGAGTTATGATTATTTTCTTGGGACTGCACAATACTGGAAATGAGACCGAACATGACTTGATGCCATTAAGGACTTTGAACCCACTTTTCAATGGCTAAATAGTGTCTAAATAAGATGACCATAAATTCATTTAAAAGTTCATATAAATATCTTCCTAACGAGTTTAAGATCAACCTGATCTAACCTATAATGAGAGAGTTATGATTGTTTTCATGAGTCACTCAATGTTGGAAATGATAACAAAAATGACTTGACGACATTATAAAGTTTAGGCCCACTTTTAAATAGTCAAATGATGTCTAAACAAGATGATTCAAAATTCATTTAAAAGTTTAACGAATTATCTTTCCAATGAGCATAAGATCACTACGATCTAACCTATAATGATCATTTTTGTAGGATCACGTGCAATTAAAAATAAGAGTGAACACGATGGCTTTGGGCCTACTTTTGAATGGTCAAATAGTGTACAAATGAGATTATTCAAAATCCATTTAAAATTTTATTGAATTATCTTTCCAACAGGCATAAGATCACCTCGATCGGTCCTCTAACGAGGGCATTATGACTGTTTTCGTGTGATTGTGTGATGCTAGAAATGAGACCAAACATGACTAAGCACTATGATGAACTTTGGACCCACTTTTGGACAGTCACAAGGTGTCCAAATGAGATGATTCCAAAGACATTTGAAATTTTATTGAATCATTTGTCCAACGAGCAAAAGATCACCTCGATCGGAGCTGTAATGAGAGGGTTATGACCATTTTCACTTGATCATGCCTGTTGAATATGAGAACAAGTATAACTCGCTCGATTCTTTAGAATTGGTAATTCTCAAATGATCTCCAATTAAGATGATTTCAAAGCCATTTGAAAGTTCATTAAATTATCTTTCCAATGAGTATCAAATCACCCTGATCGAACTCAGAACGAGAAAGTTATGACCTTTCAAAACTGAGTCGAAATTCAGTTTTTGGTCCGATCCAAGGAGTATGATCACGCCTTAATAAGAACTAGATTTTGACATACTTATAAAAGGTCATAACTCCCTCATTTTAGGTCTTATCAAGGTCGTCTTATACTCGTTGGAAAGATAATTCGAGGAACTTTTAAATAAATTTGAAATCATTTCATTTGAACATCATTTAACTATTTAAAAGATCACTCTATCTTTATAATCTCCCCATTCTAAAGAATCAGATGATTTTTTACTCTCTCATTTCCAACAAGTGTAATCGCGTGAAAATGGTCATAACTCTCTCATTACACCTCTGATTGAGATGATCTTGTGCTCTTTAAAAAGATAATAGCATGAAATTTCAAATAAATTTGGAATCATCTCATTTGGAAACCATTTGACTATCCAAAAGTGGTCTTAAAGTTAATCATGGCGTTTGGTCATATTTGCTCTCACTTCTGGCATCGCGCGATCGCACGAAAACAATCATAACTTCCTTGTTAGTGGTCTGATTTGGGTGATCTTATATTTGTTGGAAAGATAATTTGACAAAATTTCAAATGAATTTTGAATAATATCATTTGAACAACATTTAACCATTCAAAAGTGGGCCCAAAGTCGTTGCATTTACTCTTATTACTAGTTGCTTGTGATCCAACAAAAACAATCATAACTCCCCAATTATCAGTTGGATCAATGCGATCTTATGCTCGTTGGAAAGATAATTCGATAAAAATTTATATGGATTTAGAATCGTATCATTTGGACACCATTTGACCATTCGAATGTGGGCCTAAAGTTTATAATGTTGTAAGGTTGTGTTCGCTCTCTTTTCCAGCATCGAGCGACCCACAAAAATAATCATAAATCCCTCGTTTTTTGCATCTCTTTTCTTTCATTCTATCTGTTTGTTGATAAAAGGCGCATGCATGCAGAATTTTTTTGAAGAAAGAAGGGGAAGAAGAACCTATTTACTGAGGGGAGCAGATTTGATGCGGCCTCAACTTCACCCAAGGCAATACACCTCTTATCATAGGGCCCACTTTGATGTGGTTGTTTTATATCCATGTTGTCCATCTATTTTGCTATATCATTTTAGGCTACTTATTTAAAAATAAAGGAAATCTAAATTGTACGTGGACCATACTATAAGAAATAGTGGTGATTGAATATCCCACCATTAAAAACTTCTTATGGCCCACCATAATGTTTCTATAATGTTTGTTTGCCGTCCCACCTGTTTATAAGGTCACATGAACCTGGATGAAGTGAAAAACAAATATCAGCTTCATTTTAAACTTTTATAGCCCATTATAAGTTGCTAATTGTCAATCACCAGTATTTCCCATGGCATGGTCCACCTGAGACTTAAATCTGCTTCTTTTTTGGGCTTGTGCCCTAAAATGATATGGAAAAATGAATGGATGGGGCCTTTAGTGAGCCCGGGGCCATACCTAATATGTTCCCTTTTCTGAGATGCATAAAAAATTAACAAAAAAGTTAATTAAAAAAATTTAAAAACAAATGCATAGGTAGAATAGTTCATCATAAACTAATCACAAAAGAAGGTACTATTGTACTGGAACTATAAAACCCATGAATCAAAGTGGGCTCCACAGTAAGGATCAAACCATCTTCGTTGATGCTGGGGCGCACCAACACTGTTCCCTTTTTTGAGTTGCATAAATTTTTTTTTCAAAAAAGTTAATAAAAAATAAAAATAAAAACAAAAACAAAAACGATGTAGAGGGAGAAAAGTTTGTTAAAAAAAGAAGGAACCATTGTACAAAATAACAGAATTAGTACACAGATGTATACCTAAGGTGGGGTTTATATAGAAAAAAGCTCCAAAATAAAAGTAATTCAATGATTACGTTTCAAAAAACAAGAGTTTACAAATCATAGGTTTGGATCGTTCAACCAATCTGGCTTATGAGTCTGTTACTCACCGACAGTAGGTTCAACAATTTAGTTGCGTTATGATATTATTCTTTTCATAAGGGTAAAATATTTGAGTGCTTTTTTATTTTTATTTTTTCTTTTTTTCTTTTTATTTTTTTTTCTTTTCGTAAGTGTAAAATATTTGAGTGCTTGTGTATCAAGCGTCATACGCAGCAAGTGTATGGAATAAGAGGGACTAGGTAGTGCTTTGATGTGTTGGTCGTTTGATGCATGTGTTTTATATCCCCGATGTTCATTTATTTTTTCAAATTATTTTATGATATTAACTAAAAAAATAAGCAGATCTTAAGCTCAAGTGGACCACACAGGAAACCTTGGTAATAATTATACCCACCATTGATACCTTCCAAAGGCCCACAGTAATGTTTAATTTCCATCCAATCTGTTAAGAAGGTTACACAGAGCTGGATGAAGGGAAAACACAAATAAGCCCAAGATGTTTTTAACGGTGGGCGGTCAATCATTACTGCTTTCTGTGGTATGGTCAACTTAAGCTTCAGATCTGCTTCATTTTTGGGTTCATGCATTAAAGCGATCTGGAAAAATGGATGGACGGGATGGATATAAAATACATACATCCCAGTGGCCCCACAGCGCCTAATACATCGCCATGCCACTGCGGGGTTGGCGTGCGCGACGCCACCGGACCTACGTCAAAATCGTTGTTTGAATTCAAAAAAGAGAAATTGGCGACTGTGAATCCCACCTGTTACCCACCGTCTTTTTTACACGCTCTCAAACTTTACTTTTCCAAACCAAACAATTATGTACGGCAATACTATTTGCAGACGAAAATACCATTGTATTCAGGTGGCACCGTGAAATCTATAGCTACGGATTATAACAGTAGCTATAGGAGCATGAAATTTAACAAGACAAAACCATAGCTCTAGTTTATAACCGTGATCATAGGCAAGAAAACATGAAATTCAACGAGCCACAAGGCTAGTTGAAATTCATGTTTGCCTGCAAATAGCTACGGTTATAATTCTTCGTAGCCATGGATTTGCCTTGTTGGCTTTATACTGCCTTGCTGAATTTCATGTTTTCCAATAACTATGGTAATAACCCGTAGCTATAGATTTAACTGTGCCACTAAAATGTAAGGGTATTTTCATCTGCAAATAGTGTGTCCGTACAGAATGGTTTTGTTTGGTAAAGTAAAATTTAGGAGTACGTAGAAAAGACAGTGGGTAAAAGGTTGCATATACAGTCGTCAATTTCTCTTCAAAAAAGGAAAACTTTAATACTCTGGAGGAGTTGTTGTGAGTGATGCGCATGCATTTTACTGTTTACATATTATTTAGAAAGTTGCATGCGCAAAAGAAAAGTAATTCAAATTAAAACTGTCCAGAATATGAGTCTCAATTTAGGATTATCAGAAGAAAATATTACTATTTTTTATGATCTGATCATCTAATTGGTGGATATTTTATTAAAGAGTTCAAATGAAAAATATTCAACGTCCTTATTTCAATAAATAAGTGACCACAATCAGCAAATAAAATATAATCTTATATTTGGCCTGTAATTTGTACATCATTTTCTACAATTTAGATTGCTTACTTTGAAATAAATATGCCAGCTGTACAATTAACTAGTGCATGTGTATCAAGCGTCTCGCGATGCCAGAGTATCAATTAAACCCGTGGGAGAGAAGGTGCCTCGTCACGGATGACGCCATGCCACTACTTGCTGCGCGAGACACGGGGGTCTTACCAGCGCACTTCACGGCGTTCACGCACTGTAATAACAGAGGAGCTGTGGCCCGGTTTTTCGCGCTTGCACATTTATGTGGGCCCACGTCCCTGCATGTACCCATGATCGAACCGTCCATGCGTTTTCTTTTCATTTGATGCGTAAGTATACAGAACACGCATTTTTGGACAATCTTAGTCGCGTTAATCTTTTGTGTTGAACGGTGACCGTTCACTGATTTCGTTGGTGACCATGGGATCGTGGGTTGAGTTGCAGTGCTATCTAGTGGAATGGGCCATCTGTATTATTCATCAATGAGCCACGTTGCCTCAGGCCTTGGGAGGAACATCTGATGTGGTCCCACGTGGTGACGCAAGTTGGAGATACTCAATCGCGACGGAAGCGGATTGCGTAGTGAGTAACTTGCTACGCTTCGCGTACTGAGTAAACTCTGCGAGGTCCAACATGATTTATTTATTTTATCCGATCCGTCCATCCATTTTAGCGGATAATTTTAAGGCTTGAGACCGAAAATAAAGAATGTACAATGTTCAAATGTCTACAGTTGAAAAATTGTTAGGGGCCAAAGAAGTTTTGGATCAAGCTTATATTTGTTTCTTTCCCTTAATCCATGTCTGTATGATTTTATGAACCGTTTGTACGGCAGATAAATATCACTCTGGGCCTAGAAAGGTTTCAACTGTGGAAATCATTATCCCACTGTTTCCTGTGGTATGACCCACTTGATCTTGATATGCTTCAATTTTGGGCTAAACCCCTTAAATTAGATGAAAAATGTATGGACGGTGTGGATAGACCACACATACAAGGTGGGCCCAAATGAGTTTACTCATTACGATTAAGAGCTTAGTAGTAACTCAGTACGCAATCCGATTTCAATCGGGACTTTTGCCGTTTCTTTTTTAATTGAGAAACTACGTACTCGCATGAGTTCTTCTTTGCCTCTGTCGCGACTAAGGATAAACGACGGTGTCTTTGCCCGCTGGGCCCGTAAACTAAGATGCTCTGATGATTTGAACCGTCTATATTCTATGAAATACCGTAATAAGCTATTTTGTCACACAAATTTTTTTAATAATGATATTGACCTTTGATTCAGAACGGAAGCAATTAAAAGTTATCTTTTCACTGTTATAAATTTATGTAAAACGATGACAATAACGTTATTTACAGTAGCCGGCACAGGACAGATTACACAACGTGGACGGTTCCGATCATTGTAAAAAATCAGCAGCATATGGCCCAGGAGGCTGCGACAGACGCTCGATGCTAAGTGACGACAAAGGCAAAACGATCTCTACTAGTATAGGCATAGGATCGACCGACACTGGTGACACCTACAAGCACATGGCCACTGTACCCATGTCTTGTAGCACTTTAATCAACGCAACAAATCATGGTGCAACTGTAGATGTACCAGACGCGGACTGCGGACGGTAACACGATAGGCAACGGAACTTTGTGGGGCCACCGTGCTGTATGTCATATACATGCAGTTATTCATGCTGTACATTTTACCAGCTCATTTTAAACTTTGGATGCCGTAACTGATGATGAATGTATCTTATCTAAAGCTGGGCAGCGAGATTGAGTTAGAATTGATCGACTTGTTTCGGTTTTGAAATAGGCTTGATCGGTACCGAGTCCAGTATACCTGATCTGAGTTTAGGTCTGGACTCAGACTAATCTAAACCAAGTCCAATTAAATCAAAAGTACCGAGTCGGGTCAAGTTGGCACTAAGTTAGATCGAGAGAGAGGAGGGTGATGGTAATGGGTGGCTACTGGGCTTGAAAGAGGAACAATGAAGGAAGTGGAGAGTGTAGAGAAGTGGAGCCACATGCGTGGATTCCGTGTCGCAAGTCCTTTCGCAACTGGGATGCGAAAGGAGTTTCGCGGATTTCGTGTCGCAAGGAGTTTCGCGGATTTCGTGTCGCGAGTCCTTTCGCAACTGGGATGCGAAATGAGTTTCGCAGATTTCGTGTCGCAAGTCCTTTTGCAACTGGGATGCGAAAGGGGAAGTTGCCAAAACTATAAATTGGGGTCCCTAGGGCTATTTTAGGGTTAAGGTGAATATTGGGAAATATTTCTAAGGTGGATTTTATCTGTACTTCCAAGGGAGAGGTTAGTATATTGCCTTGTATCTTCGTTCTTCATAGTGGAAGTTTGCATCTGTAGTTTTTTTACTCTCGATTGAGGTTTTTCCACGTATATCTTGTCTTGTGGTTTGTTTAAATGCTTTTATTCCTTTCTAGTTTATATTTCTTCCTGTTTATCGTTTGTGGGTGAGGCCTGAGATTGAATCTAGGCTCACTGCGTTGTTGGCGTGCTGCGCAACAACCGGTATCAGAGCTATTGGTTTAGTTCTATTGGGAGCGATGGCGGAAGATGGGAAAACTAGAATTGAGAAGTTTGATGGTTCAAACTTTGCCTTCTGAAAGATGCAGATGGAGGATTATCTGTATCAGAAGGACCTCTATATTCCTCTAGGAGGAAAAGAGAAAAGACTAGAAAGGATGATATATGATGAATGGTTTTTACTGGATAAGAAGGCTTTAGGAACGATCCGACTCTCTTTGTCTAAGAGCGTCGCCTTCAATATATCCAAAGTAAAGACGACAAAAGAATTAATGGAAGCCCTAGCCACCATGTATGAAAAGCCCTCAGCATCCAACAAGGTTCATCTTATGAAATAACTATTCAACATGAAGATGTCAGATGGTGGGAGCGTAACAGAACATCTAAACGAGTTCAATACAGTCAGGAGCCAGTTGGAATCCGTTAGCATTGCTTTTGAGGATAAGGTCAGGGCATTATTGATCTTATCCAGTTTGCCAGACAGTTGGGATGGTTTGGTGATTGCTGTGAGCAACTCTTCAGGGTCGACAAAGTTGAAATTTGATGATGTGGCCGGTCTAATTCTCAGCGAAGAATCTAGAAGGAAGGCATCAGGAGTTTCAAGGGACTCAGGGAATGCTCTAAACGTTGAAGGAAAAAGTCGAGGAAGAAGTCCAAGGGACTGAAAGACAAAGACGGGTGTTGACATTGCGGCAAGAAGGGGCACATGAAACGTGAATGCAGGGCACTTAAGAAACAAGAAGGAAGCTCTTAAGGTGGGAAGGATTCAATGAATTTGTCTGAGGAGAGCGACACAGAGGCGTTGATCTTGTCTCTTGATGCGAGGAATGAGTCTTGGGTTATAGACTCGGGTGCTTCGTTTTATGCCACTTTGTGTAAGGAAGTTCTGCGTGATTATATGTCAGGTGACTTTGGGAGAGTCAACCTGGGTGATGATGAGCCGTGCAATATTGTTGGAAAGGGGGATGTTCATGTAAATCAGAAAGACGGAACGGTCTTGAAATTGAAGGATGTCAGATATGTACCGAGTTTAAAACGTAATCTGATCTCAGTGGGACAGTTGGCCGATACCGGTTATATGACGACATTCACCGGTGACTCCTGGATGATCACAAAAGGTGCCTTGGTAATATCTCGAGGCAAAAAGGAAGGTACTTTGTACGTGACTTCAGGATCGTATAGTTCACTTGCAGTCGCATCAACTGGAGTGAATGGACAATTATGGCATCAGAGGCTGGGACATATGAGTAAGAAAGGGATGAAAGTGTTATTGTCAAAAGGGAAGCTACTAGGGCTGAAGTCTATTAACTTGGAATTCTACGAGGACTGCGTGTATGGCAAGCAGAAGAGAGTAAGCTTCAAGAAGATGGGATGCGCTCCAAAGACACATCTGTTGGAGCTTATACACACTGATGCGTGGGGACCGGCACAGGTATTATCTCTTGGTGGCTTACGTTATTTTGTTAGCTTTATTGATGATGCTAGCAGAAAACTGTGGGTTTACTTCTTAAAACATAAATCTGATGTATTTGATGTATTTAAGAAGTGGAAAGTTATGGTAGAAAATGAGACAGGTAAAACAATAAAGTGTCTAAGATCTGTCAATGAGGGAGAGTATTGTGATAAGAGGTTTGAGGAGTATTGTGCAGCAAATGGAATCAAATATCAGAAAACGATTTTAGGGACACTACAACAGAATGATGTGGCTGAGCACATTAACAGGACCATCCTTGAGCGCGCCAGGAGCATGAGGTTACATGCAGGGTTGCCCAAGACTTTTTGGGCAGATGCTGTGAATACTGCTGCATATCTCATCAATAAAAGTCCCTCAGCACCATTGGATGGTGGGCTACCAGAAGAAGCGTGGACTGGGAAGGAAGTAAACCTTACACATCTCAGAGTGTTTGGTTGCACTTCATATGTTCACATTGATGCAGAGCACAGAAACAAGCTGGATGCGAAGTCCAGGAGGTGCACGTTTATAGGTTACGGGCAGCATGATTTTGGCTACAGGTTCTGGGATGCAGAAAACAGGAAAATCATTAGAAGCAAGGACGTAGTCTTCAATGAAAAAGTGATGCATAAGGACAGTGTGCAGGAAAATAAGGCTGAGAAAAAGGAATTCGTAGAGTTGGAAGAGTTACCGGACATGGGTGTTACAGCGCCACAGGATGAGGTAGAGCCGCATACACCAGTTGTGAGGAGGTCTACTCGGGAGAGGAGACCCACGGTCCGATACTCACCCTCCTTACATTATCTACTACTGATAGATAATGGTGAGCCAAAGTGTTTTGAAGAGGCGTTACAGTCAGATATACGGGTTAAGTGGGAGTAGGCCATGGATGATGAGATAGACTCTCTTGAGTCTAATCGTACATGGGAGCTAGTCACTCTACCCAAGGGTAAGAAAGCTCTTCATAACAAGTGAGTTCTGGTGAAGGAGGAGCACGATGGTTCGAAACGGTACAAGGCCAGATTAGTTGTGAAAGGGTTTCAACAAAAGGCAGGTATCGATTTCACTGAAATATTTTCACCGGTAGTGAAAATGTCTACGATTCACATGGTCTTTAGTATAGTGGCTTCAAAGGACTTACATCTAGAACAGCTAGATGTTAAGACAACCTTTCTTCATGGGGACCTTGAAGAAGAGATATATATGCATCAGCCAACAGGATACGTGGCACCAGGTAATGAGAATAATGTGTGCAGACTGAAGAAGAGTCTATATGGCCTGAAGCAGGCCCCGAGGCAGTGGTACAAGAAGTTCGACAGTTTCATATCGAGAAACGGTTTTAGGAGATGTCATGCAGACCACTGTTGTTACTTGAAGAAGTTTAATACGTCTTACATCATCCTTCTTCTGTATGTTGATGATATACTTGCGACCGGTTTAAGCATGAAGGACATCTCAGATCTCAAAAGACAATTGTCTAGAGAATTTGACATGAAAGATTTAGGAGCTGCAAAACAAATCTTAGGCATGAGGATAAAGCGTGATAGGAAAAATAAGAAATTAGTTTTGTCATAGGCAGAGTAGATAGCCAAGGTACTTGATCGATTCAATATGGGAGGTGCTAAGCCGGTTAGCACTCCATTAGCCAACCACTTCAAGCTATCTAAGGAGCAAGGTGCAAAGATGCAGGAGGAATAGGACTACATGGCTAAAGTTCCATACGCGTCAGCTATTGGGAGTCTCATGTATGCTATGGTAAGCACGAGGCCAGACATTGCTTAAGCAGTGTGAGTTGTTAACAGGTTCATGAACAACCCTGTGAAGGAATATTGGCAAGCTGTGAAGTGGATCTGTAACGCCCCGAATTTTTTTGCCAACCTGAGATTAGACGTCCTTAGGCAATTGGTCGATCCTAATACCTCATTAACTTGTCAGAACTGAATTCCAAAGTCTAAAGCCGCCTTTGAACTCATTTCCTTCACAAATCTCACCCATCACCACCTTGATCTTCCAATTTTTCTAAGAACTTTCACCCTAGACACTATCTTAAACTAACTAAGTAGTATAACTTGGATCACTTTATATACAAACTACAAAGGCCTGAGTACCACCTCGACCAGAAATCACATAGGACTAAATCCTTTAGAAATGAGACAAAGTAACTAGGTGTGAAACCAGATTAGCTACGAAATCCGTTTGAATCACTTTAAATACGATCTGCAAGACCCAAAACTTGTAGAATCATTTGACGCTAGGTTACCCTAAAATCTAGGATCAATCTCATTACCCGACCGCTCTCGGGAGCACATCGAAACTCCGTATCGATCGGGACCGCACGTGAGAAGTCGAATAACTCGAAGTTAAGGAATTAGGGACCGCCTCCTTGGGCTCGACAACCATCTCGGAAATCAAGTCCGGACAATGTCCCACGGCCATTCGATCGCGTCCGGAGCGAGAGAGTGTGAAAAACACTATTCCCTTTACAAAATAAATATCCGGAATAGTGAGAAGCATCATTTGTTTGCGGATCGTATTAAGCAACCTGCCAGGCCGTCGACCGACCAAATTACACCCTCGGATCAGGAAAAATTTCATACACATTTACATGTACTCGGAATCTCCGATTGAGATCCGCTGACCGTTGAACTGAAACTGGTCCGCCACGCGTGATCTGGAATCCCGACCGAAATGAAAACTTAATAGAACATAGATCCAGTGTTAGTGAGCTTAAGTCCAACCTTTGGCTCAAGGAGGCCCGCCAGAAGTCCTCCGTTGAGCTGAAACAGGTCCGCTTTGGTTATAACATAAGTATACTTTGACCTAGAGTCTGTTTTAGGAAATTCTGAGACTATATAAGGACCTTAAACCCTCTCCCATTCCAGCCATACGAATTTGGATTTGAGAGAGAGAAAAGAGAGAGAAAGTGAGGGAGATGTGGGAGGAACTCCCTCTTCTTTTCCCGCCGCTATTCGAGGCTCCACCGCCCGATTCTCAATGCTTTCCTAGGTGATTGTCGTTTCTAGGTAAGAAACCCTAACCCTAATCTGCTTTAGGGTTGTATAGGTTGTAGGTTATGAAATAGCTAACTTGTTTCGTTTTTAAGCGTGCCAAACTCCCGTAGGAGGAAGAAGCGAACCTATCGACTCAAGATTACGATTCTTACGACATGAGGTGCGGACTTTAGGTGTATAGGTTATGGTTTTCAACGCTTTCAATGGATAATGATATATTCATGATCTACATGCAATTGCCATGTACAAAATGCTTTCCGTTTTAATTTCGATTAGAATTGTAGAATTTGGAAATTCACATACTCTAGGTATTCGTATAAAATCAGTACACGTATTTTTTTGGAAATTTGTTTGACATGTTTATTTGGCGTATGGATATATGACGTATGGATAAAATACTTATTTGGCGAAAGGATTCATGCCTAAATACATGTTTACTAATAAACACTATGTATGTAGAAATACGGTATTGTAAGATAGTACAGTATACATGTATATTTTAGTGATGTGTTTGTCATGATTAATTGTCGTATAAATATATTATGTGCGTATAAAATATTTGCTTGGGAAGGGAATGGGCTTAGTAATACATGATTTGCATTGTATACACTATGTATACAGTTGAAAATGCGTATTCTAGAAAAAAATCGTATATGTATAAATATTGGGAGATGAATTTATCATGATTATTTTGTCGTAGTAATATATTATACATGGATAAAATACTCACTTGGCTAAGGGATAGCCCTAATACATGTTTTGCTAACATACATGTATGTCGAGTAATAGTTTATTCTAAGTGTTTGTGAAAATGATTGAATGAGTCACCAGATTCTCATTCGTTTCGCCATGACTAGTTGTCATGGATTCATGATTGTTCATGGGGATACCGGATTGATGAAAGGATTTGCCTAAATCACGCCTCGCCAATATACACCATATATGCTAAAATGTGTGGCCCAAGTGTTTGTGGAAATGTGAATGAATATGGAACTTGGATTCCTCCTTGCCATTACTATCCGTCGTGGGTGTACGTGTGTTATGATTGGGACAACTCTCTAGTGAAAGGATTTGGCCTAATGCCTATGTGATCGACATATGTCATGTATGTTGATGCATGTTTGTTTAAGTGTTTCTTGAAATGTCTGAATGAGTAGTAGTTAGCAAATTGTAATGTATAAGGGTGTTGAGATATGATTCTCAACCTCTTTTAACTATGTGTATGATCTCCTTGGATTGTTGTGTGATTAGGAATTGAACATGTATAAACTCATGCTTGTGTTGTGATTCATAACATTCTCAAGTAGCTTTATGATTATAACTATGTAATGCATATGTTTAAATTTATATTTACGTTGTATGATCCGTCATGGGTGATGGGGAGCAGCAACAGATTTGGATTGTCTGACTCTAAACGGATAATACCATACCTTGATTGTATGAGTGAAATCTTAATCCATTCGCTTTATCTATGCAAGTTATCATGTTTGGGGCTATGATTATAGTCCGGTGGGATTAGACGGGAATTGGTGCGATTCATTTGCCACGTGAGATGTGATTTGACGAACCCGAGTCGTACTTCGTTGGTTGGTGATAGTGGTTGGCCACGGGGTGTTTATGCACTTCATGTCGTTCAACTTGTTGTGCGCTCGAGCTATAGCCGACTCGTCAAGTAACCCGATCTGTCTTATGTATGTTCACCATGTTTGGTCTCTACACTGCTGAACCTAGGGTACCAAACTTACCAAAGGTGCAATCTAGATTACCCGATTTTTTGGAAATCTTAAAATCCTTTTAACCATGGTACCTCGATCCGCATTAAGACTCATGAGCCGGGCATGGTGGTATGGGACACCGTGGTCGAAATTTGTCGACCTACGCTTTGGGCCACGTGCCCCCCGTAGTGACCAAAGTGAGCAACCGGATCGTGAGCCGATTATGGTGGTATGAGACACTATATTCGAGTCATGTCGACACCTACGGCGAGAGCCGATACGTGAGACCGTATTCGTGGTGACGGGCGACGAGTCCTCCGTAGTGTCTTCGAGTATACTCCAAGGTCCGTGATTGGCGACGAGTCTTTCACAAAGAACTAGAGTATGATGAGCCGATGAATCACGGTGAGACATGTATTCGAGCCGACGGTTAGTGATCCGAGCCGAGTACGGTGAGACCCGTACTCGAGCCGACGGCGGTCACAATTGAGCCGCATACGGTGAATCCAAGATCCGTCTATGACGGTGACGAGCCCTTTGTGATGCCTTCGCTACGCCTCTCAAACCATAAATACGTATGAGATTAACTAGGACCGACGAGGCCTAAAATGGATCATGTTTGGGAATGATACAAGGAGGTATTTAGTTTCCCAATCTGCTTGTTTGAAATGGACTAATAATAACTCAAGAATCATGATCATCATCCTATACCGCATGTGCTTAGTAGATGTGCGCACCGAGGGAGTTAAGTATTCTAAGGAACGTAAGATGATGTCGCATAAGGGTGGTTTGGCAAGGGCATACAACATCATGTCATTTCATTCTCGCACTTAATAAGAGTAGTTAGAATTGTTTGATCAAACCGCTTTATCATTCGCTTGATGAATTGATAACATGTTAACCTATGCTTTCTTGAAAATGAGTTGATCACTCACTCCCACGTTACTGGAGACGGTGTTGTACAACACCGGCCAGATTTGTTGGGATGATGGCGATGCTTATGAAATGAGCCAGGACTACTTCTATGGTGATGAGGAGGAGTTCTCCTATCATGTAACTCTCTGGGGTCTCAAGAAGACTATGGACTGCATGTGACGGGCTATGGTACTTGGGATAGAAGATATTACACTTACACATTTGATATATTTTAGAACCGTACTTGTACTTATTTAACCTGAAGTAATGTTATCACGCTCAAGGAGACTCATCACATTTATATATTTTATTTATCTATCATCGTCTTCCGATGCAATTTAACTGCACTGTCTAGAGAGTATGATATGTTGTTTTGGCTTAATCTCACTCATGTTCAATGCACGAATACAGTCAACATTCAATCATCATTCATTTTGTTGCATAAGTGATGTTCTGGAACTCGGGAGTTGAGTTTATGCTCGACCCCCGATTTTCAGGGCGTTACAGGATCCTTAGGTACTTGGTAGGTACTAAGGACATAGGGCTGTGTTATGGTGGATCGGAAATCAAGTTACAAGGCTACGTGGATTTAAATTTGGCAGGGGATATTGACAGCAAAAGAAGCACTACAGGTTATGTTTTTACTACGGGTAGTTGCGAGTCGATTAGGTCTCTCGCTACAAAAGATAGTATCTATCAAGACAACGAAGCGTAATATGTTGCTCTGAAGCATGCAAGGAGATGGTGTGGATGCAAGGTTTTATGGAAGAGTTGGGTAAGACAAGCAAGCGATGCAGAAAGTCACTGATGGACAAGATCGAGTGCAATACACTCGGCTAAGAATTCAGCCTTTCATTAAAGGACCAAGCATATTGCCATCAGATATCACTTCATACATTCGTTACTGGAAGGTGGATCGATTACTCTGGAGAAGATTCATACAAGTGAGAATCTTGTGGATATGTCACCAAGACGGTCACAAGGGGGAGAAAAGCTTCTGTTGCTTTGATTGGTCTTCAGGTTTAAAGATGGGGAGGTGATGCACTCCGGATGAAGAAGACAAAGGTTTATGGCGATGTGTCTCCAAGTGGGAGATTGTTGAGAAGTAGAGCCACGTGCGCGGATTCCGTGTCGCAAGTCCTTTCGCAATTGGGATGCGAAAGGAGTTTCGCGGATTTCGTGTCGCAAGTCCTTTCGCAACTGGGATGCGAAAGGAGTTTCGCGGATTTCGTGTCGCAAGGAGTTTCGTGGATTTCGTGTCGCAAGTCCTTTCGCAACTGGGATGCGAAAGGGGTTTCGCAGATTTCGTGTCGCAAGTCCTTTCGCAACTGTGATGCGAAAGGGGAAGTTGCCAAAACTATAAATTGGGGTCCCTAGGGCTATTCTAGGGTTAAGGTGAATATTGGGAAATATTTCTAAGGTGTGGGCAAGGGATTTTATCTATACTTCCAAGGGAGAGGTTAATATATTGCCTTGTATCTTTGTTCTTCATAGTGGAAGCTTGCATCTGTGGTTTTTTACCCTAGATTGAGGTTTTTCCACGTATATCTTGTCTTGTGGTTTGTTTACATGCTTTTATTCCTTTCTAGTTTATATTTCTTCCTATTTATCGTTTGTGGGTGAGGCCTGAGATTGAATCTAGGCTCACTGCGTTGTTGGCGTGCTGCGCAACAGAGAGGAGAGAGAGGAGGAAGAAGCCAGTGAGGATGGTAGGTCAGGCTTGGAAGATGAGAGTGAGAGAGTTTGGGATCTAGTCGAGGTTGGGTGTCGTAGGTAGAGCTAAAGATACTTATAAATTATAGTTTTATATTATATATATACTCGAATTCAAATTGAGTTTAATTGAATCGAGTTTCGGATCAAGTCAAATTGAATTACTATTAACTAACACTGGACCGGTTTAAGTTCAGATTCGGCGAATCTTACTTGGTTCGGCCCAAATTACCAATTCACCTCAGGCCGAGTGGAGTCGTCTCATGCCCAGCTCGACTCTTATCCATGTCGCTCGTTTTAAGATACGAGGCCAAGCATCAACTCGTCATCTCGGAGTTAGCATCTGCGCAGCCAGCTGTAAATAAACTCTTTATGACGAACAGGATTCCATGCGTGTGGGTGTGGGAGTGGGCTTATTTTTCACTGATTTAAACCATTGGTCAGATGGCCCGCACAGTTGACAAAGGGCGACCTGGAAAAATCTAAACACTAATGATTTAGGGATCCCATGATATCAGCCCTTCGATGTATTACAAATAAAGAAACAAGTACAGCATATGTCTTAAAAGAAGAAAGCACCAATACCGGGGGCGCTATGTCAGTCGAGACTTGGGAGATTTTCGAGGCGCACGTTGCCTACCGTCAGTTTCACCAGATCAACGGTTTCGATCGCAAGTTAGAAGAGAACTTGTGCAGAGTCACGTGCTACCCCATTCATTCATGCGGGGACACTCGGATTGCGTAGTGGACCACACAGCACGGACCTCCTACTGTGTACTATTGAAAAAGCTCCATGAGCTTGATGTATATGTTTTATCCACTCCGTCCATCCATTTACCCAGCTCATTTTAGAACATGAGCCCAAAAAATAGCAACATCCAAATTCCAGGTGGACCACACCATGGAAAGTATTGGTGATTGAACACTCACTGTTGAAAACTTTTCAGAGGTTAAAAAAGTTTTGAATCAAGCTGTTAATTTGTTTTTCATTCATAAATGTTTGATTTGATCTAATCAACAACATTGGTGGGAGATAAAACATTAAAGTAGGCTTTTAAGAAGTTTTCAACGGTGGGGAGGCGTCAATTAGCTCAATAACCATTGTTTCCTACGGCGAGGTTCACCCAGATTTGGATTTGTCTCACTTTTTGGACTATATCTTTAAAATGAGTTGCAAAATAGACTAGTAATGTGACTAAAACACACATTATGGAGCCAATTAAGGGGCTGTTTGGGCGGTGGGATTAGACGGGATTAGGTGGGATGGGATTAAAAAAACATAATTATTACACATGGCAGGAATTGTCCCCGTTACCCTGGGATAAGATTAATTCCTTTGTTAATAATACGGTGGTACACTGAATGGATATACCCACCATCATTTAAAATTGCTGGGAATAACACACATGTGTTATATCTAAACCGTTCATTTATTTTGTAACCTCATTTTATGGCATGGACCTAAAAATGAGGCAGATCCAAAACTTATGAGGCCCCAAAGAAGTTTTCAACAGTAGTAAGTATTCAATCCCCATTGCTTTCTATGGTAGGGTCCACTTGAGCTTTAGATTTACCCGATTTTTTGGCCCATGCTCTTAAATAATCTCGAAAAATGGGTGGACGGTGTGGATATAGCCCACACATCATGGTGGGACCTACACAATTTGCTAACATTGAGTGAAATTGGCAAAGGACCCCATGCAATTCCATCGACCAGATGAATCACATCCCACCCAATCCCTTTCTAATCCCACTGCCCAAACATGCCCTAAGCCTTTTGTTTTTTTTCAATAGGTTAATCCAAGTTATATATCTATGACGCGTCATGCATGTGGGATCCATCTAAGTCAATTTAAACCATCTAAATAGTGCCACCATCATAGCAGGCTTATAGGACCAAAACCACACCATTCTCATGTCCACACTTATAAATAAATGGAGATTTATTTGTTATGATTGATCGGATGGATGCGAATTGCATTCTGACACCACCACATCCCTACTGGACAGTGTGTTTACTTCATGCTGTCCATCCATTTTGGATCATTATTCTAAGGGCATGAGTTCAAAAATGAGGCGGATCAAAATCTTAGTAGACCAAACATCAGAAAATAGTGGTGATTATCCACCATTAAATACTTCATAAGGCCGATTGTAATATTTATTTTGCCATCAAACCGGTTGATTAGGTCATGCAAACCTAAATGAAGGGACAACAAATATCAGCTTGGTCGAAAACTTATGTGGCCATGTACAATTACCATGTTTCCTATGGTGTGGTTTGAAACTACCTCATTTTTGGGATCATGCTCTAAAATGAACTACCTCATCATAGTGGGCCTATAGAGGACCATCCAATAGCAAAAGTATGCAAGGTACCGGACCCAGCTCCCTCTGCCCTGCAATGGTGAAAATTGGTTGGAGAAGAGGATTGCATGTTGTGGGGTATACTAAGTAAACCATATGGGGTCCACTGTGACCTATGTGTCTTATACTAACTATCCCTCCTTATTAGCTAATTTTAGGGTAGGAGCCCAAATTGAAGCATCCAAAGCTCAAGTGAACCACACCATTTGGAAATGTTGTGACTTAAGTGTATATCATTGATAATTTCTTGGAGGCCATAGAAAATATATATTAAGCTTATATTTGTGTTTTCCCTTCACCAATGTTTGGATGACAAATAGACATCACCATGGGTCTAAGGAAGATTTCAATGGGTGAATGTCATTATCACAGCTGAGTTACTCTATAGGACATGGCACGGTCCTATACACAACAACTTTTAAATAAGCATGCTTTGCCTGTATATATTTCAACAGGGGTATCCTAGATTTAGAGGTGCACATGGGTTGAACCGAGTTGAACTGGGCACAGCTCAACTCAGCTTGGCCACTAGTTGACCCCAACTTGAACTCGGCTCAGCTCGATCCTCGAGCTTGACTAGCTAGCTCGGCACGGCTTGGTTTGGATAGCAACTCGGGCCAATTCGAGCTGACTTCGAGCCAAGATCGAGCCGAGTTCTGTCTCTGCAGCATTTTCACAAATACATGGATTGCACCTTCAAAATCTCACTGTTTGTAAAACAACAGTAATGGTTTTATAGGTATTTCATCCAACACCTGGTGGGCAACATCAAAATCAAGAAAAAAGGATATTTGTTTCACAGAAATACCTTTCTTACCACTAGCCGATATTTGGCTGGGTCATTTCATCATACACTTTGTTGAGGTCAGAATCTGGCTGACTCTCCTTCAGACCTTGTTCGCTTGATGATGTCTCCGAGCGTTAAACCTGTGCACTAGCAATGGACAAAGGAGACCCTAGCTAAGCTGGGGGACCCTCCGATGCCTAAGTCAGGACACAGGAATCTGGGTCTAGTTGAAGAGTTGAGTGTTCGATATTGCGTACCTGTAGACATGGAATGATGGGCTATTTATACCTAAAGGCTGAATGGTTTGGATCCGACAATCTCGGCACGATCAGGGGGATTTTCGGATCGTGGAGATATGGTACGCGATCTGTAGATCATGGGGCGTACCAAGCGCGTAATGTGTATAACCGGACGAAGTTTTCGGCCACGTATATCTGCGGCAGTTATCTTGTTAGGTTCATGAAGCCCGGATGCCTACTCGGCTCGGCTCGCTTACGTAATTATCCTTGGTTCACAATTCATTGGACTCATACGATGTATAGGCCCGAACTGACGCCTGGGGCGTGACCTGAGACGAAAGCTTTGCTATAGATGGGACCAGGCTTTGCATCCGATCAAATAGCAGAGTCTATCCCGACCTACAATCCCGAAGTGAAGGCCTTTTGAATGTTGCGCCTCTACGAAGTGCTTTAAGATGGATCAGACAAATGAGGCCTCGGACGTTGAGGATGCTAGTCGGCTCAGCCTGGCGCTCCGTACTCGGACCTCTAGCGGGCTCGGATCTTCCCATAACAGAAGCCCCCTACTCTTCGAGTATACTTGTGAGCTCAGAGAGTAATCATGTCAAAAGTTTCCCGCTCATGCTGTATTATGAGGCTCTCAAGAACGAAGCATGACATCTTGAGATTTCGCACATGCAGACCATACTCGGGCGGACGCGTGGCGACGGTTACGATCTCGAATAACTTTTCGCCAATGAGAGGCTGCCACCTAAACCCGAGGAGAGATGTATAAGACGTCTTTCCCTGCTCGGGTGTCGCTTCGGCTGCCACACGCGCGACAAGCGAGGCAGAAGGCGCTATGCCCGACAGAGTTCGGGCCAATGAAACCCCGTCACGTATATTCTGGAGTCGGCTCGCATCGGCTCGGTTGCTGACATTAATGTTTATCAATTAATGCTGAGATTCTCTGGAGCTTATATAAACCCCGTTCGAGGGTTACTGGTCATTTTTGCATCCTGCGTTCAATCTTGCTACCGGAGAGGGCGATTTCCGGCGAAGGCGATTCCGGCTGGTTTTCACTTCCTGACGCGGGCGACTTTCGACTGGTGCTCAGTGAGTCCCACCTTCAACTATTCTTCCTTCTCTTTGAAAAAATGTCTTCTGACCTGGAGACGGTCCGTGGTTTTAACGAAGATTCTGAGTCGGAGAATTCCGATAGTGGGAGGGGGGCCTCCGAAGGTCCATTTGATGTTGTCCCTCTGCATCCTCCTCCCCATAGACGAAAGGAGGCAGGGGCTCGGACTCACCAAGCCCGTGAGAGGAGGGTCGTACGACCCCCTAGGGCCGCGACAGCCGTGACCCGAGAAATGCCGCCAAGTGGCCGAGCCTCTGAGGTAGTGTCAGGGGGCTCTGTGATAACAAAGTCCAAAATTGACTGGATCCGTTCGGAGTTTCAAATTTCTGACTCCGTCCGGATTAGGGATCCGGAACCCACTGAAGCCGCTGGCGCCCTTGCGGACGGGGAGATCGCCATTTTCTTATGTGCCTTGCAGTGTGGGCTCCGCCTCCCTATGCACCCCTTCGTCCGAGCTTTGGCCACTTACTTGGGCTGGCGCCTGGGCAGTTCGCCCCCAACGCCTTGAGGGTACTAATTTCTACTTTCATCATCTGACGCCAAGTCGGGAACCCAGAACTTACCCCCGCGGAGCTGATGAGCCTGTACCAGGCTAAGCATGACAGCAATGAGCCATCGTATTACTTCGCGACCAGAGGCAGTAAGGGGTTAGGACTGGTCTTGGACCTTCCGACTTCAAATAAAGACTGGATGAACAAGTGGTTCTGGGCAGCGGGTGACTGGGAGACGTCGGCTGAGGAGATGAGGGCTCTGATGTATCAGGTCCCCACCAAGTTTACCATTCTAGGTCAGATTATGCATCCTTTATTACATAGCCTTCTTACTTTGGCGTTGACTCACAGCCCTTCTTTTTTCTTTTTTTTTTTTTACAGTCTTCGCGAGGAGTCTGTCGTTCATCTCCTCGGATCAAAAGAACTAGATAGTCAAAGCCCGAGCAAGGTCGGGGGAACTTCGTTCCTGGTCGAGTCTGATTACGGCCTCCAACCTTCTCCGGTCCGGTCTCTGCAATTCGCAGCCCCTTCCTACTTATTTCAGTAAGTTGTGGTTTATTCGTTGCTCGATGAATTTGACGCCTCTTGTTTTGTTACTGATTTATTGCTTCTCATGCAGGTATGGCTGAGGCGTCTGGTTCCCGGAAGAGAAAGGCAGCAGCACCCTCAGCCGGGGATATGTTGAGGACAGATACGAAGATGAAGATCACTCGGAAGAAGTCGGTCGCACATGCCAGGGGGGCGCGTCTGGATCTACCCCGATTGTAGTTGCTCGGGATATAGGACCGGCCTCCGCTGTTCTTCCTTTGCCCGTTGCTTCCGCCGTGGTTGCCAGCTTTGCCCTAGGGCTTGTCGGATCGATCCCAGCAGATGACGCTCCGATCCCAACGACCGGGGCAGCTGCCCTTATTTCAACGACCGGGGCAGTTGCTCTTGTTCCGACGACCGGGGCAGCTACCATTTTCGTCCCTACTATTGCCCCGACGGAGGTTCAATCTGCCATTCCCTTGGTGGTCATCCCGTCATCGTCCGAACGTGAAGAAGCCGTTCGGATGACTGATGCCATGATTAATCCTCTTGTCGAAGAGACGGAAGCTGAACGCAATGTAGAGGACGAGAACCAGCCTTCTGCCGGCAGTCGGACCGGAGCTGGGGAGGCAGCGGGCTCTGCTCAAGTGGGAACGAGCAGAGGAAGATTCGAGTCGGGCTACCACTTAGCCTGTTCGATGCCCTGGGCAGCTAAGCATGCCCCGAAAGAGAGCATCGCTCAAACTCTTGTGAAGTCGGATTCTTTCTTTTTAAATAACCTAGCCTCCGTGTTTTACACGGTAACTCTCTCCACCTTTCTTGTTGATTCATAACTTGCCGTTTCTGGGTACTTAATGGTTTTGTTCTTTCTTCAGTCTGTCGCGAAGCTACTTTTGGTTTGCGAGAATATGTGGGAGCTTCAAAGGAAAGATGCCGGAGCAGAGAACCTCCGGGCTGAGGAGGGTGCCATGCCGGAGGAGATTACCTCTCTCCGAGCTGAGCAGGACAAGATGAGGCAACAGCTCGGAGAAGGAAGGAGTAAGGAGCTACACTTGCAGGAGCTGGTGGATCGGCTTGAAGCTGAGAGGGCCCGACTTCGGGAGGTCGTAAAGGACCTTGAGGTCAGGGGCGATGTGGAGAAAATCGAACTGACCCGCGCCAGGGCCCTTACTGACTCCCTCGCCGAGGAAAATACCCGACTGGGAGAATCCTTGGAGCAGGCTAAGGTCGAGGACGCCGAAGAGAAGAGTCGTGCCATTGCTCAGGTGGTAGAAGCCTAGCGGACCGAAAATGAGGCTTTCTTGGGCGCCGCAATCTCCGCGGCGGTGGAAGCGTACAAAACTTCGAAGGAGAGGGACGCTGAAGCCGCGAAGTTCTATGACCACGGATATTACGAGTGCATCTCTGCGGTCCACAATTTGTACCTTGACCTTGACTTCGACTCCCTGCTGCCCGAGGACATTGGGGAAGAAGCCCCCGAATCAACCCGCCCGGAACAAGCCCCTAGCCCCCAAGCGCCCCCAACTTTGTGAAGGATTCTCGTTTGTGTTGTTTTTTTTTTTTTTTTTTCTTTTGGCCGACCGATCGGTCTATAATAATTTCGTTAACTCTGGACTATCAACTGACCCTCTGTGAGGGCCCTTTAATGCCAGTCGAGCCCGTATTTTGTTCATAATTGATCTTCGACCTGGTTGTTAATTTTATCTAAATAACTTAGATAACTGAGTCAGTTGTGCCCGAGTAGGGGAGCAGCCTTTGTAGACATTAGTCCGACCCTTCTACCGGGGAATCGGATCACCTCTTGGCTTTCCTCCTCGGCTAAGGGGAGATGCCTTTGTAGAAATTGTTCCGATCCCACTGCTGGGGAGTCGGATCGCCTCTTGGCTTTCCTCCCCGGCTAAGGGGAGATGCCTTTGTAGAAATTGGTCCGACCCCACTGCTGGGGAGTCGGATTGCCTCTTGGCTTTCCTCCCCTGCTAAGGGTAGATGCCTTTGTAGAAATTGGTCCGATCCCACTGCTGGGGAGTCGGATCGCCTCTTGGCTTTCCTCCCCGGCTAAGGGAAGATGCCTTTGTAGAAATTGGTCTGATCCCACTGCTGGGGAGTCGGATCGCCTCTTGGCTTTCCTCCCCGGCTAAGGGGAGATGCCTTTGTAGAAATTGGTCCGACCCCACTGCTGGGGAGTCGGATCGCCTCTTGGCTTTCCTCCCCGGCTAAGGAGAGATGCCTTCGTGGAAATTGGTCTATTTATGCAAAAGCGGAGAATTTTATTGAGAGCCTTAAAGGCTAGTCGCTTGAAGGCGTACATTTATTCGTGGCCCGAAGGGCTTGTCGCTCGGAGGTCTCTTCATCAGGGGTAATACACCTTTAAGTGTTCGACGTTCCACGGGTAAGGGAGTTGACGACCTTCGAAATCTTCCAGGTGATAAGACCCTGGTTTCGTTGATCGGACCACCCGATAGGGTCCTTCCCAGTTGGGTCCGAACGGCCCAACGCCTGGCTCAGCGGTGTTCTGAAAGACTCGATGAAGAACCAGGTCACCGGGCCTGAATCGTCTGGTCTTAACTTTGGAATTGTAGAATCGGGCGACCTGTTGTTGTCGAGCAGCGACTCGGAGTCTGGAGATGTCTTTGACTTCTTCGAGCAGGTTCAGGTTAGCCGCGATTTGCTCAGTATTTTGATTCTCTTCGAAATTTTGGATCCGAGCCGTAGGAAGTCCAATCTTCACCGGCACCATTGCCTCGGAGCCGTAGGAGAGAGAGAAAGGGGTTCCCCCGGTCGAGGACTGGGCTGTAGTCCTATAAGCCTAAAGGACGAACTGAAGCTGCTCGACCCAGTTGCCTTTTTCTTTTTCCAGTTTCGTCTTGAGATGCTGTTTGATGACTTTGTTGACTGCTTCCATTTGCCCATTTGACTGCGGGTGTCGAGGCGACGAATATGCATTAACGATGCCGAGCCCTCGGCACATGCATCGAAACTTGTCATTATCGAACTGTCGCCTATTGTCGGATACGATTGTTTGCGGGATCCCGAACCGACAGACGATATTTTTCCACACGAAGTCTATTACCTTCTGCTCGGTGATCTTTCCCACAGACGGCGCCAAATATGTTGAGGTCAGAATCTGATTGACTCTCCTTCAGACCTCGTCCGCTTGATGATGTCTCCGAGCGTTAAACTTGCGCACTAGTAATGGACAAAGGAGACCCTAGCTAGGCCGGGGGACCCTCCGATGCCTAAGTCAGGACACAGGAATCTGGGTCTAGTTGAAGAGTTGAGTGTTCGATATTGCGTACCTGTAGACATGGAATGATGTACTATTTATACCTAACGGCTGAATGGTCTGGATCCGACAATCTCGGCACGATCAGGGGGATTTCCAGATCGTGGAGATATGGTACGCGATCTGTAGATCATGGGGTGTGCCAAGTGCGTAATGTGTATAACCGGACGAAGTTTTCGGCCACGTATATCTGCGGCAGTTACCTTGTTAGGTGCATGAAGCCTGGATGCCTACTCGGCTCGGCTCGCTTACGTAATTATCCTTGGTTCACAATTCATTGGACTCATACGATGTATAGGCCCGAACTCACGCCTGGGGCGTGACCCGAGATGAAAGCTTTGCTATAGATGGGATCAGGCTTTGCATCCGATCGAATAACAGAGTCTATCCCGACCTACAGTCCCGAAGTGAAGGCCTTTTGAATGTTACGTCTCCATGGAGTGCTTTAAGATGAATTAGACAAATGAGGCCTCGGACTTCGAGGATGCTAGTCGGCTCAGCCTGGCGCTCCATACTCGGACCTCTAGCGGGCTCGAATCTTCCCATAACACACTTGGTGAGCAACATCAATATCAAAGTAACCGAGTCACTGAACTGGTTCGATTCAAGTCCAATTCTAGCCGGGTTTGATCCGAGTTGAGTCGACCTCGGCCAAGCTCGAACTCGGTTTATAATTTTTTCTGAGCTCAAAAATTCAGCTCGAATTCACTTTCAAATCGAGTTCAAGTGAGCTATTTCCAGTCAAGTCGAGTGAGCTAACCGAGTCCAGTACAGCCCAGCCCAGATTGGACTCGGGCTTAAAAAAAAAATCAGAATTTTAAATGTGGCTGGCCTGACGTCACAGTACGAAATAGTTCAAAATCCGGACCGTGACCTACCCAGGCGCGGCCGTTGATAGCCCTACGCCTTGTCCCTCTGTTTGACCGTCCTGATCAGAAAGGCGCAACTGTCACCCAATATGTACCACTCAGTAAGTAAAATAGTGAATCCAGACCGTCCATTTACTGGGCCCTATCCTGTAGATGGTCCTTAGTTGGAAATTAAACCAAACAGATGATCACAGCGATGTGTCTTTTACTGTTTAGATTTGTGTACAGACTATTTTCATCTTCATCGTTGCTTTGAGTCCACACGTTTCGCATGGCAAAGATAGTTTATTATATGTGATTTTAACCAAGACCGATACCTGATGGGACCCACATGGAGGGTCTGGATTTACGACGCCCTAATGACGTGTCGTGTATTGGATTAGACATTTCTACGCTTTCCGATCCAAAGCACTGAAGGATGGAAAAACTGCTCCTAGTCGAGCAGCCTTTGAAAAGCAAAACGATAAGGTTCCTGTATGAGTTCACCACTGATTTGAAATGGATGGCAATTCATTTTTCCAAGTGTGATAGTCAATGTACAGCTATCAAAACCACCCAAATGAAGGGTCACTTAGTGGGTGGAGGATATTTCTAAAATAACCCTAACTGAAAATTCCTAACCAACCAAAAACCAACTATCAAATCAATGGTTGACTTAAAATAGTGAATGGTCCAAATTGAGGGTGAAATTAGATGGTTGATACTATTTCTCCATATGAATTTTGGATTATATACCATCCACAATTGCTTCAGAGATATGGACGGTCTGGATCACTCTACAACAATTTCATGTGTCCAGTAGAGGAAGCACAGCCATTTTTTAAAAGAAACTTTTACTCAACCATTGTAAAAACAGTAGTCTAGGTCTCGAAGGAAAGAATCTGACGGCCAATCAGTGCAATAGGGACCGAATCCACTCATTCTCTCTGGGTTGTGAGGGACGCGAATCGTCTACAGCACTCAAGGTTCTTGGGTCCACCATGTTGTAATCCATTTGGCGATGACCTAGGCTGATCGCCGGCTAAAGCCTTTCTGCCAAGTGAAGCTAGAAGCTGGGGGGGAGGTGTACGTGATGGATGGAGTGAATTTACATATAAATCCTAGTGGGATCTCTTATTGCTTAGATTTCGTTGGACCTGCGACTTCACTCGTGGATCATGAACACCGACGCTTAATGGAAAGTCGAGGACAATGGGGCATTGGTTGCGGCCGGGAACCATTTGATTCCAAAGTTAGGTTGCTGAATTTCGGGTAGATATAACTGGAGTTGGGGTTTTCGTGCATAACTCTTCCTTAGAGCGAGATAATATATGTATAAGACATCTGTGTATTTGAGTGGAAACGCTATATATGTTAGAGGGAGATGTTTTGGAGTCAGAATCTATGCTTGAAAATATCTCTAATTTTATCGCGATTGACATGATTTTTAACTGGGACCTCGTCAGATCAATCCGATTTTACACGTCGCTAAGGCCCTGTTTGGGCAACAGGATTAGAAGGGATTGGGTGGGATTGGATTCATCTGGTTCTGTGCCAATTCCACTCCATGTTTGGCAAAGCTTGGAATTAGATCGGATGGAATTACATTGGTCCCGTGCCAATTTCATCAACTAGAAGTTGTGATGCGATGTTTATATCCACACCGGCCGTCCACCCATTTTTGAGATTATTTTAGAGCATGGGCCAAAAATTAGGTAATTCTAAAGACTCGTCAAAGCAATGGGGATCAATACTTATTTGAAAACTTCTTTGGGGCCACATAAGTTTTGGATCTACCTCATTTTTCGCCCATATCATAAAATGAGGTTACAAAACAAATGAACGATTTAGATATAATACATATGTTTATTCTCGGTAATTTCAAATGATGGTGGGTATATCCATTCAATGTACCACCGTCAGCATTAATCTAATCCCATGGAATCAGGGGACAATCCCCGCCATGGGTAATAATGATGTTTTTTTGAATACAATCCCACCTAATCCCTTCTAATCCAGTTGCCCAAACAGGGCCTAAATTTTTTTCAGATCTTTCTATTTCGAGGTTGAAGCCAAGGTCTATCTAAGGTTCAGATCATGGCATCCGAGGTCCAGTTCAGTATCCAAGGTTCAAGATGATATCTGAGGTCCAAGTCAGTAAATCCTAATAATAAGTTTGATTGATTGATTCAACTGAGTCATTAAATTTTCTTGCTCAGGTCAATTTCTCTGGTAACAGATACATTGTCAACTCAATTTCTCTGGCAATAGATACATTATTGACGATTCATGGAGTCTATAACGATGGTTTTCTATTACGTGTCTCATGCATCAGTTCAGTTCATGTCGTGTAAAACTTAACGTGTGTTGTAGATGATTGTGTCCGTACAACATTGGTTAGCACAGTACTGTAGCAGTGCACCCAACGATGTAAAAGAGTCACGCTCGTCCGTGCTGACTGCTGAACACGAAGTAAGTAGAACTTTCGTGAAATCCGTCCCATCCATCTAAGTACACTCTTCATTTTCGCCTTAGAACTCTTTAAATCACACCATCCGCATCTTGCGCGTCCTGGAAAAAAATAAAATTGAGAACGCACCTTTTATGAATTCCACCCATCGCTTGTACGCTGTTTCATTTTCACTTTACAGCTCCATGTAGGCCACATCCTTTTAAAAAATAATAATAATAATAAATTGGAATGGGCTATCCACCGTTAATTTTTAGTAAGACGATGCCATCTAGCACATTATAATGTGCCTGGTCGAGACAAAAGAATTATCCCGAAATTACCGTATTTCCAAACTCAGATGGGACATACAATGGGAACTTAAAGATTGTAGGTTTAATATTTTGAGGTGGCCCACCTGAGTTTTCAATCAGGCTGTTTCTGAGATAAAAGGCCAAATAAGAGGTGGTGTACCTGATGGACGGCGTGGATTTGACGAGCACATTAACTAGTTTCCTCCTAAAACAAGGCTGTGGTGTACCTAGCTTGAGGCGCGAAAGCATTTTACAAAGGATAAGGCAGCCCGCCGGGGGCGCGGCTTCCCGCGGATCCCCGATCTACCCAAATGGGTGGGATCCCTTACCGTGGAGCCCAATGTGACGTGTGTATCTTATAACCACGCCGTCCATCCGTTTTGAAAAGCTAGTTTTAGGTCATGAGCATAAAGATGAATCAGATCCAAATCTAAGGTGGACCATAATATAGGAAACAGTAGAACCGGCTATTTAAAACTTTTCGTGGGTCACAGAAGATTTGGATCAAGATGATATTTGTGTGGCCGCTTCATGCAGGTCTTCGTGACATATTAGATGAAAAATAAACATACTCTTAGCCCTCGTAAAATTTTTAATAGTGTGAAGAATAAACATACTCTTAGCCCTCGTAAAGTTTTTAATAGTGAGGATTTAATCACTATTGTTTCCTGTAGCATGGTCCACAAGATTTGGATTTGCTGTATTTTAGGAATCATGACCTAAAATGAGCTTTCAAAATAGATGGGCAGTGTGGATGTAAGGCCCATACATCACGGTGGCCCCATAGCTGGGGATCCACCCAAACTGCGTCTGCCCGTCGGTACGATATCGTAAGAAACCCCGACCATTTGAAAAAACCCACCAGGTAGACGGTTCAGATCATCTGGGCGCATGGGCCTTCCAACGAAAAGAAAAGAGGACAAAATCGCCAATAACTTTTTTCGCCCATCTCCTCTTTCTCTCACAAGGCGCGCCACTTCACAGCTTCACGTGACGCAATACCTGCAGATCGCCAGCTGCTCTGCACCACTGCCTTGTCTTGTAACGCCAGTCCTCCTTACCCCACTCCCCTCTCTGTTTCTCTGTCTGTAGCTCTCTCTCTCTCTCTCTCTCTGATATTCCTCAACGCGATGAGAACGTGAGAAAACGAGATAAGAGAATTAGAGATTGACAGGAAGAAAGAGCAGTCTGCATCGTTCCTTCCTTATTTCCAACAATGCATGAGATACATACCCTTGCATTCCTCTCTTTCCTCTCACTTACCTTCCTTTCTTCACTTCCCCTCTCTTCGTCCTCTTCACCAGCAGCTGCTCCCGACGCTCTCGCCCTTTTGTCCTTCAAAGCTTTAGCTGACAAAGACAACAAGCTCCACTTCCCACTCAAGAACGCTTACAGCCACTGCCAATGGCCAGGCGTCAAATGCTCCGTCGGCAGAGTTGTCCGTCTCGTGTTCGAAGGTTTGCCCCTGAGAGGAACCTTCGCCCCAAACACCCTCTCCCGTCTCGACCAGTTGAGGGTCCTTAGCCTCCAGAACAATTCCCTCTCCGGCACCATTCCTAACCTCTCCGGACTCTACAACCTCAAGTCCCTCTTCCTCGACCACAACGTCTTCTCCGGCATTTTCCCTCCATCCATCTTCTCGCTCCACCGGATCCTCATCATCGATCTCTCCTACAACAACCTCACTGGCCCTATCGCTGTGCGGCTCGCCTCCCTCTCCCGTCTCTACTATCTCCGCCTCGATTCCAACCGGTTCAACGGCACGGTGCCCCCTCTCAACCAGTCTTCTCTTAAGATCTTCAACGTCTCCTTTAATAACCTCTCTGGGGCTGTGCCTGCCACCATCCTGCTGTCCAGCTTCGGCGCATCTGCGTTTTCCGGAAACCCGGGGCTCTGCGGAGCGATCGTCCACAATCAATGCCGCTCCGAGTTATCCTTCTTCAGTTCAACGATCGCGCCAGCGCCTCCACCGACGCTGCCGCAGAACGGTCTGTTACAGGGGCTTGTTCTGCCACCTACGTCGGCTCCGAAGAAGCACAAGAGAGCTGCTGTAATAATCCTAGGATTTGTGGTTGGAATTCTCCTTCTAATTGGGCTTTTTGTAGTCCTGTCACTCTTGGTAAAGAAGCTTCAACAGCGGAAGATTTCAGCGCGGGCGATGCCAGCGGCAGCTTTTTCTGCCGCATCGTCACATGCAGATGACAATGCGTCTGCAGCCTCCGTTGTAATGTCGGAGTTGAATGTTAGCAAGAAGATGCAGGGGTTGCAGGTCGGGAAGAGTGGGAGCTTGGTGTTCTGCGCAGGGGAACCCCAGGTTTACACACTGGAGCAGCTGATGAGGGCATCAGCTGAAATGCTGGGCCGCGGAACGATCGCCACCACATACAAGGCCGTCTTAGATAACCAGCTGATTGTTAGCGTGAAGCGTTTGGACGCGAGCAAGGCAGGGGCGATGAGCAAGGAGGCATTTGATCGGCACATGGAAGCAGTTGGCAACCTTCGACACCCCAATTTAGTGCCACTGCGGGCTTTTTTTCAGGCCAAGGAAGAGAGGCTCCTCATCTACGATTATGAACCCAATGGCAGCCTCTTCTCTCTCATACATGGTACTGACTCAGAACTCCAGTGGGCAATTTTCAGAGTCCCTTGCTTGAACTGGTCTGACTTTGCTTTCTGAATTGGTCTGTTTTGACTCATGATGCTGGGCAGGATTGTGTGAGTATATGCTTACAGCATATTCACACAATTGCCATAGATGTGGCATAGATCTACATCAATCCCAGCCGTCCAAATTGTCGGCCGAACTGTAGATGAGCTGTAGAAATCCGAAATTGAGCAGCTAATCCTAGTCTCGTATTAGTGGGCATATTTGCAGGGCCAGGTACTGACGATACACAGATAGTTGGGATGAGGCTTAGCTGATGCCTGATGATGATGATCCACAATGCAGCCCATGATTTAGATGCTTGGGATTGATGGACACATGCCATGTATACAGTGGTTATTGCATCCATATGGATGGTCATACACTGCCACTATATTAGATGAATCTTGTTTGAAATGGTTTCCATCTTTCCACTATCTTTCCCTTTCCTGCTATACATGTTTGCATAACTAAAGGCCTGTTTAGAGTTAGGGAGAATCCTGACTTTTCACAATATTTCATCCTAAATTCGAATCTGCAAAAGGTTGGACACTTGATTTCTCCAAATGTTGGGGTTGAAGAGGAAAATCCTCGCACAGGTGTTCTCTTCTCATTGGTTTCCTTTCATCTACCCAACTTGAAAGGAAAAGGAAAGGTTAGTCCGATCCAATTCGATAGCACCTCTGGCGGACGCAAACCTGCCCAGAGCAATTGATTTGGATCTTGAACTAAAACTACAAAGACAAATGCTGACCCAGACCCCCTAGTTGAAGCACCAAACACGAGTACACGCCAAATGCAAGTACATGCATGACATGCCAATGGGGAAAATTTTGTGAGACCTGCAATCTTCATAGGGTGGTCCCCACAATGAAATGCACCTTGTCTGAAAATTCCAGCCAGTGTGGGCTACACATGTTTGAAGAAGAAATGTATAGTTGGAAGATGATAGCTTCATCTTCAAGATTTTCCTGGTCTAGTGTCATCTAGCATGATTCTTAGGATAGGGCATATACACTTACAATACTGTCTGATGGACATACCAGATACTACTCGCATGTGCAACTTGTTACGTGCGGGGTGCATTTGGGTTTGGGGCCTGAAGAGGTATGGAAATTAGCATTGGTCAACTGCAAATGGTTCATAATGCATATCGTTCCTTTTCTATACCTAACAAATGCAGAACTATGAAAATGCATATTTTTGTAATTTTCCAACAATGGATATAGATTACACACTGTTCATGGCTGAAATGTGTACATGCATCACATGCGGACAGAATCCAGGCTGTCTATTGTTAGACTGCCTAAATAATGGTCGGATAACAGAAAACTTCATCTCATCTTTTAGCTGTATGGTTTTCATTCTCAAGTTATTCTCCATTCATTCTTAGTACAGTCATGCTCGGGAAGATAGCACAGTGCCCGAGGAAGATCCCTCTGCAACAGTGATGTTCATTAGTTCCATCACCGACATGGATCCCCCCCTTCAGCCAATTGAAGCAGCTTCCTTTGGTAGCCAATCGGGCTGGCTCTCTTCTTACTACAAAGGACATTTTACTTGGGGGATTCATTTGATACTCTGGCAGTGTGATGTTTGATACACAGGCACACATGAATTTTATGCCTGGGATGCAGTAAAAGCATCCAAATTGTGGGTCACACTGTAGATGGGTTTTCATCCAAATGAATTAATGAACCATCCTAATCTCCAATTAATGGCCATACGCTGGTTGAATTCTAATTGTTCACTACCTCATATTTTGAAAATATGACCATCCATTAAATATTCACCAAACAGCCAGTTAAAACTCATAACTATCCATCGAACTCATAACTATCCATCAAACAGTCTGTTGAAACTCATAACTATGCACCAAACGGCCAGTTAAAACTCTGATCAAAGCGATGCAGTTTACAACCAATCTACATTGGGACCCGTGGTTTGAACATTCTAACTTAAAGTTGCATGTATGCCATGTGTGTGGGTTTTGATACCATCTGCATATCATCCATGGAATATCAAAGTTCTCGGGTTTTGATGCCATCTGCATATCATCCACTTAGTATCAAAGTTCTCCTCATTTACTTACTAAGCTTATCCAGTCAACATGCACATTTTGGGCAAAACCTGACTTCTTGCAGCCAGATCTCAAAGTGAGATTCGGATCCCAGAAGTCTGAGTTATTCCTGACTCGTTACTCCAACATGAGTTGGAATACATCATACATCTGCTAAATATTATCGATCAACTGTCATGAATGGAATTGTTTTTGTGGACAACCAGGTTCAAGATCAACAAGGGCAAAACCTCTTCACTGGACATCATGCCTCAAGATAGCTGAGGACGTTGCCCAGGGCCTTGCCTACATCCACCAGGCCTCTCGGCTTGTCCACGGCAACCTCAAGTCCTCGAATATTCTCCTCGGTGTTGAATTTGAAGCCTGCATAGCTGACTACTGCCTGCTGGCCCTTGCTGAATCATCATCCTTCGACAATGCTGACTCAGGATACAGGGCTCCTGAAATCAGGAAGTCAAATCAGCCAGCCACACCTAAATCAGATGTCTACAGTTTTGGTGTCCTCCTTCTGGAGCTCCTCACTGGCAGGCCTCCACTGCATCAGCCCTTCTTAGCGGCAGCAGATTTGACGAGTTGGGTCCGATCAGTTAGGGAAGAGGAAGAGAGTGAAGACGACCGGCTGGCAATGCTTATTGACATTGGGACAGCCTGCATCCAGTCATCGCCAGAACAAAGGCCAAGCATGTGGCAGGTTTTGAAGATGATTCAGGTGGTCAAGGAGACGGAAATGGGTGACAACGAATTGAATTCCACCGAGCTTTGCTAGTTGAATCTATCGGGGCATCCGGTGGATGGAAGAATTTATATGATCCTTGAGCAGAAGACATGCTCATTATATTCGGATTTTCAGTGTGTACAAGTGGTCCCATGTTCACGTGATCCATGATCTGCCGGTCCCAATCTCCTAGATTGAAAGATCCTAGCCCCTAAAAGCTGGGCCGGTTTCAATTGAAATTGGCCTTCTGCTGCTGTTCTTAATCATCTACCTGCATGCCACATTTTTATGTTTGAACTATCCTTTAAAAATTTTTGGGGCACAATCCATCTATGATAGGGCCTGAAGGGATCGGTGGCGGGATCAACAAACCGTGGGCCCACTTGCACAAACCCAGAACTTGGGTGTATGTGGCTATTCTAAGCCCAAGGATCACAATATTCCTCACGGATAACCTGTGTGCCCATCCATTTTTTGTTAGAACCATGGATGGAGCAGAGCTTGAAAATGGCACTGATGAGGCAATCCTAGCCATTTGATTAGTGGCCATGAAATGGATATCTAAAAAGAAAATGGCCAATTGTCCAAATTAGATGGGTGATATTCATGTGCTTAAACTCATCATCAGTGATATTTTTTCTGTTGAGGTACATAATCCAAAGGTGTGGATAGATTTTTATTGACATTCATGTGGGCCACAAGTCATCGTCGCTATTGAAGGCTTGTGACGCTGCGAGTTTTTATTGGTTGTTTTAATTTACCGAATTATGTAATCAGTTGTAGGTGAAATTTATGCAGGAATCTAAGGATGACAATCCAACTCATGTGGAAGTTGTGACTGTTTATGCCAGCTACAGAGGGCAGTTAGGCTGCAGGTTTTAGTGAGGAAAACATGATATAATTCCACAATTCCCTCAAACGCAGTTCTGTATTGTCTGTCTTTGATGCATTTCGTTTTTCCTTTTCATTTATAAATCTGTTCAGGGTGTGCTTATTCCCATCGTAGACTACTATAAAAATGAAGAAAGAGGTTTTATGCAGGAAGGAGGGTGGATAATGGGCCAGGCCTGAGTTGATTTGGGCCCTTTATTTGAACTGATTAAGCCAGACCTGTTTGGCCTGCCCTATTTAAAAATTTGATTTCTGTCCGCGCAGCGCATTTGCCACACCACTGAGAAATATGACCTGAGGATATACGTGGAGTGTACCAGGGTTTTCATATTGAACAAGCGCCCATACATGTTCAGTGCTCTAGATTGTTGTTCTGTGCACCCCCACTGTGGTCCAAAAAATCTTTGCAAGGGGATAATCCTAGCTTATGGGCGCCTGTAAACGAAAGGTGAAGAAGAGAAATGAGATCGAAGAACAGAAACAGACTGATTAGTTTGGTATTTCCAGCGAGAGAAGAGAGGGTTTTCACCCTACGGATGTCTAGGGTTTCCTCTAGTTCAGTGCTTGTTCATGGATGTTTCCTTTTTTTTTTTTTGGCTGATTTATTATGATCATTGTTGGTTCCCTTGTCCCAATCCATTTCTTTTCTAGTTCATGCCGCGGTATGGGAGAATGATTCCCCATTAATTACTTCCACTTTCACAGATAAAGAGATTTCATATGCTCCTTGGCATTTGGTTATTGTCGGTCGCTTTCCTTGCAATCGATGCTATTCGTGCTGGTGTGCGTACTCTCGTGGTTGATTAATATGCAATAATTATGTGGGGGCGTTTGGGTAATGATTCAGGATGTTAACTTCCATTAGTGATAAATAGGCAATATATGTGGGGGGTTTGGGTAATGATTTTGTTATCCGTATTGTCGTCAATTTCTGCGTAAAGCAGAGGGGGTTAAGTAGTGCTAAAACGGTTGTAGCAATCCATAAAATGTGGGAAACATTCAGATGGTCAGGTTAAAGCTATAAATAACAAACAAAAGAATTCAGCAAGGTAATTTGTCTTATACCAACCAAATTAAACCAAATCTATCTTTTAATTATCTTTTTAATTATTTGTCATTTACATTTCTTAGTGTAACTCTTTTACTTTTGCTAGTCATTTATATTTTGTAGTGTAATGTTTTACTTTTAGTTGCTATTTACATTTGTTAGTGTAATCTGTAGCGGTAATCAAGTAGCTGTTAAACCTTAGCTGTAATTCAAGTTCATGCTCATACGCTGGATTTAATTCAAGTATTAAGTAGAGTTCTCTATTTAGAAAAGTGTTTTGAAGTTGTTCTCCACGACCGATTGTAAGAATTTCTTTCTTATTGTTTTTTTATTTATATTGAAAAGTCATTTCGTATGAAAGACAAATGTGTAATCCATTATTAGAGGACAAACCCTATCATATGATTATTGCTTGATTGTTTTAATATACTGTGTGAGTGGCTGAATTGGCGACCGATCTTAGTCGATCTTGGTCACATACTATATATCTACCTATCTTGGCGCTTGGAGTCATAGTTGTTCAGTTTGAATTGAGCCACACATTCAATTTTGGCATACTTGCATTTATCACGCGATCAAAACTATAAATCGAACCACAATAACTTTTGGCATGCCCGGTGGGACATTTTCTTTACCTTATCGACGTGATATTGCCAATTAGGAATATGAATAGGAGTAATCAAATTGCTAGAGTTGAGCCATCTACACCGACCACACTACCTCCGACTAAGGACGTGTTGGTTCAAGTGGCCATAGAAACGGTAAATTTGAATTGTAGTCCGATACTCAGTACCAAAAATCAGGAAGGGGCCTCAACCTCTCAGATCGTCTCTACTAAAGAGATAATGGTCGTACTTTGAGATGTGCGACTGAGTATCCAACATGTTCAAGAATATGGGAGAGCTCAAGCGGAGTTGGTGCATATCCAAGTTGAGCAGTTCGATATTTAAATTGAGAATGTTAACAGATACATGACTAGCCAGACTGAAGCCATGCATTGATTGATGACCATCATTATCGAAAGAGCACCTATGACAACTCATCATAATGCGATGCAACTGCCATCTATGCCTCCCTTGCAGTGGAATCCACTGCTGATTCTAGTTTAGGAAGTACGAAATGTTCTACTACTTGTCGAGTTCAGGTGACCAAAGCGGGAGGCTAGAAATTTTGTTCCTGAGGTTTCAAAACCAGAGTTTGCCGTGAGGATAACCTTTCCAGGAATTCCATAGGAACTTGTTGTTCCATGAGGGACAAAATCGAGTAGGTCCTGACCTACTGCCAATGGCTGAACCTCAACAAGTGGATCGTGACCAAATCATGCAGATGGTTTAAGAGGTATTGGGTCAAGTCCCTGGCCGCAATACTATCCCAGTTTATCATAAGCCACATCCCAAATGGATTGATCTGAATCTCAATGTCAATTTATTCATCGACCTATCTCCTAGAGTTGTTAAAGGCTCTCACATTCATGGTACTAGACGTGAAGGAGGATGATTTTATCCTTAGATGAACAATAACTGTAATGGGCAAACATTTAGGCTTGAGCCTTTTCAATAAAAAAGAGTGGGATCTTGAGATCCTTGTGATGTATGCCTATGTCTAGTGAATGCCCATAGTGTTACTAGGCCTAAAGGAAGATGATCCATCCCTAGATGAATAGTAACCGCAATGGGCAAACATTTAGGCTTGAGCCTTGTCAATAAGAAAGAGTGGGATCTTAAGATCTTTGTGATGTATGGCTATGTTTAGTGAATGCCAATGGTTGACCTCTGGGTAGGAGTACCTCATCTGTGAATGTGATTGCTTGTGGTGTGAGTTGCTCAATCAGGTAGGCAACCATTTCATGTAGTGCTTCCTGAGAGATGTGTGCATCGTTATAGTCTTAACGAACATTTCTTGAGGCATTTGTTAAGTACAAAGTAATTCCCAAATAAAGATTTGGACATGAATTGACATCAACTAAGCTACTATATGTTAGGCGACTTCAGCTTTAAAGGAAATCCTTGCTAAAAGTCCTTTAGATCACTTCAATTGTTCTCTCTGTCGAAATACCACATGTTGAGGTTCACGTTGCCCACCTTAGTACATTCAGGGAGTGGTAGGGGACTACGCGCTTGTCATAGGGAGGAACTATACATCCCTGGAGGAAAACCGTAGTTTGGGGAACCAAGGACTAGGGCCATCTAAGAGTGGTTAAGGTCACTTTCCCTTGCAGATAAACTTAGGAGGATGAATTGGAGGGATTGGCCTGATGGGATGGCTTCTCCCCTAAAGGACCAAAGGCTGGTTAGAACTAATCGGATCAGGTTGAGGAATGAGGCTCCTTCCCTAAAGGGTGATTGGGTGGTTGAAGTGGACCTTGATTTTACTAAGGCATGTGGCATCCTATCTGAGGAGGCTTCTCTTGGAAGACAACATGTGGATTTGACATTGCTAGACTAGGACTGGGAGCTAGACTCCTGCCTTAGAGGTAAACCGGCTAGCTAGAGGGATGCCTTGATCTAGCCAGGGCATGTGGCATTATGACTGGATGAGGTGCCCTCCATTAGAAGACAATGACTGGGGTGGAAACCTTGCTAGCGGGTAGTGCCCCTTACAAGACTAGGGGTGCAGGATGTATGGATGTTGGATTGTGGGTGATATATTGGTGACGTGAGCAAATTCCAGCTTAATCACATTGACAGTAGGGGCACCTAATGTGTTAGGGCTCATTTAATTTTATAGCAATGGATCTTGGAGGATGTTGTTAACAACAATAATGGTCGTGGTCATGGTCTTATTTCATCGATCAAATCTTGAATTACATGTTTCAAGGACCACATGTTTTATGGTAAAACAACAGTCCATTGAGTGGCCCTGGACAGGTGGAATGCATTGTGTTCACTCCCCAAGTATAGGGTTGTGATGTAGTAATAAACTCGGTAAGACCGAGGTCGAATCCCAAGGGACTGGAACTTGTACGTTATCTGAAAATAACCAGATGTAGAATTAGAATGAGATGAAATCTAAATTGATTTGTATTTGAGGAATAATTGTGAGATTATTATCTAAAACTTAATGAGAAATTCAGAAGAAGGGAAACTAGGGATTCAGAGGATCCACTTGTAGAGATCAGGGAGAACTACACTTGATTCATGAAAATCCACTGAACTTCCTTTGATGTAATTTTGAAAAGATGAAAGGTATATGAATTAGAATGGAGTCCATCACCAAACCATGCCCAAGAGACATAGCAAACAATGTAATTAAACTAATTACCAACCAATCAATGTATGAAGGTTAGGAAGGGTATCGACATCCAACCATGCCCGGAGACGATGGTGAACAACGGGGCTTCCTCGACGTCATAAACATAAGAGAAAAAGAACATGCTCAAAGCCATTGCAGACCCATTGTAATTTCACAACAACAGACCATTAAAGACTGAAAACATTCCCTTAATAAATTAAATCAAAATCCATTCAGTTAAACAAAAGGCACAAGCAAAGAGGCCTCCCATCACGCTACAAGCTTCACCTCTTAGCCCTAGCTAAGAGGTTTAGCCCGACATGAGTGGACTAGACTCCATGAGATCCATAGAAGGAGAGAAACAAAACAGAATGAAAAAGAAGAAGAGAATAACAAACAACTCTCTGTATCTCTCTCCCGCTCCCTGTCTCCTTCCCTCTTTCCAGCCGTAGATGCCCCTGACGAGCCCAAGCTTTTCTCCTTTTATAGGCCGAGGTTGGTGTGCGAAAAACATGCCTTCCACAGAGTCTTGCGCCTTCTGTACCCGGCTGGAGAAGAGTCAGTTTAGAAGACTAACTCTATGTTACGCAGCAGAGCAGAAGCCTTCCGTTTGAAACGGAATTTTCTGCAACAAAATTTGATCCAAGACGTTCCGTCATCTTGGTTTTAATCAGACCCACTATGGACAGAATTTGGACGGTCCAGATAGAGAATCCGATCCTCCCCCTGATTGCAAAACTGCCCAGAAGTCTCGGGTCTGCGTATGCAGAACTTTTGAACGAACTGAAGCTTCCGCTGGCTGACGGTGGGATCCATCATCGAACTCATCAACGAAATCCACGCCGTCCATCGGATGTTGGAGAAAATTTCGGTCGGAGAGAGCCTATTTTGGATTGATTCTGACGCGGCCCGCTTGTATTTCTGCTCTGCTGTCCATCAGATGTTGCGGACACTGTTTCCACCCGTTCCTGCATAAATCTGGAAAACCGCCATGCGTACGGTCGTTTTTCTCTTCTGAATGTGCTGGATGGCTTGGATCATCAGTCTGGTGATGATGGTGGCCCACCAGATTGGTCCGCAAAATCTCTGCGTAAACAGGGCGTGCGAAGCTGTCCGCTGAGACACTGATGGAGCTCATGATCAAAACTATACATGAAATCCAATCCGACCATTAGATTTCTGTGGAAAAACCGGTCGGAAAGAGTGTGATTTTATTGATTTTTGGTGTGGTCCACAAGATATTCTACTCCGCCGTCCATCCTGCGTTTAACGGCTGGGAACGTGCAGATGCTTGCATGAGGAAAAAGAGAAAGCTTGGTGATGGTCATTCCCCTTATCTGGATGTATTGGACGGTCTGGATCATCCATTTGGATGATGGGTGGGTCCCACTGCATGAGACCGGCGGCAACAGAAAACGCGGCAGTTGCCGTTTTCAAATAGGATACGGGTCCAAGACGGTCAAACCGTCTTGGAGATGCCGTACACACCTGGAGTACGTGTGCAATATGCACATGCAACTCATGTGGGGTCCACGGTAATGATATTGAGAAATCTGCTCCGTTCATTCGTTTCTCTACATAATTTAATGTGCTGGGACCGAAATTGAACTATTTCCAGATACCAGGCGGGCCCCAATTCATAGATCTAGGGTCTGATCTGTCCGTTGTGACACTTCCACAGGGATCGAATGGATGAAATTCGACGTATACGGTTAATTTATGGTCCTCAGGCCATGTATGAAATTATGAGCCAAACGGATGGTGGGAACCCCGTGATCTTTCATTCTGACTGCCTTTCAAGCCACTTGAGCTTCAGTTGCTCAATTTCCTTAGATTTCTGACGTTGATCTTGGTCCCCTGGAGTCCATCCCTTGCCTTTGGTGACTTCTGTGCATTAAATCCATGCCTTTAGCATTCTTTTCAGTCCACGCTCATACATACACCCTACATCACAAACACGATTAAATGGGTCCATTAAACAGTATAAGTTCGTAAATCCGGACAATAAATGAGGTCTAATATGTAATATTTGACCCTCAACACAACCCCCAACCAGCATTTTGCTAGTCCCGAGCAAAATATGCGAAAATTAAATTGAGAATTACGAGACAATTCTTGCGAAGCCGAGTGATGTTTTGAAAAACAATCCAGATATGAGAAATCTTAAGATCCATGAATGTTGATTATCAATTTCTCCTGGCCTCTCATGCACGGTGAATTTCATAATCAAGTTCAAATATTAATCCATAAACTAGAATAATTTTAAACATTGAGTTCCATGAGTGTAAAGTATAATCTCGACTTACAATCAGTAAGAGATCCAATTGTCAATTTCATGATATCATTAGTAATTTGTGACAACCACAACTTGAAACCAACACTTATCTCACAGATTAACTTTTCACTTTACCAGCCTTTGGTTTTCTTTATGAGCAGTAACACAAATGAGGGGAATCAAATTCTCACCTATAGGGAGCGAACCTATGGTAAAAACTTGTCACCTAACTCTGTCTAACTGTTAATCATGGAAAATCGAATCCACACCTATAGGGAGCAAACCCATGGTGTAATTCTTTTTTTTTTTTTTTTTTTTTTTTTTTTTATACCCTGATGGCCAAATCTTTTAGGCTGGTTTCTTTCATGCTCAGTAATTACCAAGTTAATCATTCAATGTCAAACTGAAATCTCAATGTGTAGGTGGGATGTGGTATGTAAAACCATGACTCAATCAATGTGTACAACTTCTAATCATGGATTAACAATTCAAACTTAACTGTGAAATCTACAAATAACTGAATCCAAAAGTCATGAATTACCAACATCACGTATCTTGAAATTCTTAATCTAAGATGTCTTGTCAAAAATTTAAAAATTTTCACAATTTTTGCTCAAGACGAAGAAAAACACTGATTAGGTTGCCTAATCCACCACCCCCAACCTAAAATCTACATTGTCCTCAATGTAAAAGATATGAGCATGGAATGCACATGGGACAACGAAAGTAAAAGAGAAGTGATGGGAAGATAGTACCTGAATGATGAATCGTGAGAGACTTTCCAAGAGATCGCAGCATGGAATCCGGTCAGCACGAGAGAGAAAGCAGAACAAAAATAACAAAAATAAAATCCTATCTATACCACTTTCGCAGGTGCTCTCGATTGCATTTAGCATATGCAACAAGCCTTTAAACCCCTAGGTTGCCCCTAGTGGACGAGTTGTAGTCTCGTGAGGGTTTGCGCAAGAATGTTACCCACAAACATTGAACTAACTAGGAAAATGAAATAAATGGAAAAGAAAAGCTGGGTTGCCTCCCAGGAGCGCTAAGTTTAACGTCTTCAGCCAGACAACTACAGCAACTACCCTAGTCCTGAGAAAGCGATAAACCTACCTATACCTCCATCAGACTAGGAGATCAGTCCTGGTAGACAGGATCAGTCAGAGGCATGGACATGTCCTCTGAATCAAATTTCTCGACAAATGGCTTTAAGCGATGTCCATTTACTTTAAATTCTTGCCATTGTCGGGATCTCTTATCTTGACGGCCCCATGAGGATATGCAGTAACAACAATGTAAGGGCCGGTCCAACGAGATCGAAGCTTACCCGGAAAGAGATGTAATCGAGAATTATACAAAAGGACTTTCTGGCCTGGCGTGAATGATTTTCATAGAATATGTTGGTCATGAAACGCCTTCATCCTGTCCTTGTAAATTCTCGAGTTCTCGTATGCGTCGTTCCGGATTTCTTCAAGTTCATTCAACTGAAGTTTGCGTAGCGAGCCAGCGTTGTTCAGATTGAAATTTAAATTTTTGATTGCCCAGTAGGCTCTATGTTCCAATTCCACAGGCAAGTGGCAAGCTTTCCCATAGACGAGTCTAAAGGGAGACATTCCAATAGGGGTTTTAAAAGCAGTACGGTAAGCCCATAAGGCATCGGTCAATCGAATTGACCAATCCTTACGGTCAGGGTTAACCGTTTTCTCCAAAATGTGTTTGATCTCCCTATTAGAAATCTCAGCTTGCCCACTTGTCTGTGGGTGGTATGGGGTGCTCACCTTATGAGAGATACCATATTTCTTCATTAAACTCTCGAATGGCCTATTACAAAAGTGTGAGCCCCCATCACTAATAATGGCTCGAGGTGTTCCAAATCGGGAAAGGATGTTTTCTTTTAGGAATTTAATGACCGTGCGATGGTCATTATTCCGACACGGAATCGCTTCGACCCATTTAGTGACATAGTCTACAAAGAAGCAAAATATATAAATTCCCAAAAGATTGGGGAATGGTCCCATGAAATCGATGCCCCAAGCAATCAAATGCCTCTATGATAAGAATGGGATTCAAGGGCATCATATTTCGACGGGATAATGCTCCCAATTTCTGACAACGCTCACAGGCTTTGCAAAACTCATGAGTGTCCCTGAACATAGTGGGCCAATAGAAGCCACACTGTAGAATCTTGGCCGTGGTCTTTTTTGCAGAAAAGTGACCACCACAGGCCTGTGAGTGACAGAAGGAGATGACACTCTGATGCTCATCGTCTGGCACACATCTCCTCAAGATTTGATCTGGGCAATATTTAAACAAGTATGGATCATCCCAGAAGAATTTGCGCACCTCGGTGAAAAATTTCTTCTTATCTTCTTGAGCCCAATGTGTCAGATAGAACCTGTAGCAAGATAATTAGCAATATCAGCGAACCAAGGTGAATGGGAGACTCTGAACAGTTGTTCATCAGGGAACATGTCATTGATATGGGTCGCCTCAAGGGAATCAGAGGTATTAAGGCGAGAAAGGTGATCGGCCACTACGTTCTCTACTCCCTTTTTATCTTTAATTTCCAAATCAAATTCTTGGAGTAGAAGGATCCATCGTATCAAGCGGGGCTTAGAATCATTCTTAGAAAGAAGATACTTCAGTGCCGCATGATCTGTATAGATAATGATCTTAGATCCGATCAGGTAAGACCTAAATTTGTCCAAGGCGAACACTACGGCTAAGAGTTCTTTTTCCGTAGTCGAGTAGTTCACTTGGGCAGGATTTAAAGTCCTACTCGCGTAATGGATGACGCAGGGCCTCTTATCTTTTCTCTGGCCTAGAACCGCTCCAAGAGCATAATCAGAGGCGTCGCACATAAGCTCAAAAGGAAGGCTCCAGTCGGGTGGCTGCATGATGGGTGCAGTGGTTAACATGCCTTTTAGCTTGGTGAAAGCTTCCTGGCATTGCTCAGTCCACTCGTATGGAACATCTTTTGAAGAAGATTACATAAAGGACGAGAGAGGAAGCTAAAATCCTTTATGAATCGCCTGTAAAATCCTGCGTGTCCTAAGAAGGATCGCACGTCTCTGATGTTCTTGGGTGGAGGTAGGTTAGAGATAAGATCGATTTTTGCCTTATCTACCTCAATTCCTTAGACGAGATGATATGTCCAAGGACAACCCCTTATGAACCATGAAATGGCACTTCTCCCAATTAAGTACTAGATTCTTTTCTTCACATCTTTTCAAAGACACATTTAAGACTTTCTAAGCACTTCTTCGAAAGATGAGCCATAGACAGAGAAATCGTCCATGAAGACCTCAAGATATTGCCCCACCATATCGTAAAAGATACTTAACATACATCAAAGGTGGCGGGGGCATTACATAGTCCAAATGGCATCCTTCGGTAAGCAAAGGTGCCGTAGGGACATGTAAATGTGGTCTTTCCTGGTCCTCGTGGGCGATTTCAATCTGATTGTAGCCCGAATATCCGTCAAGGAAACAGTAATAGGAATGACCAGCTAGCCTTTCTAAGATTTGATCAATGAAGGGCAAAGGAAAGTGATCCTTCCTTGTGACGGTATTCAACTTTCTGTAGTCAATGCACATTCTCCAACCAGTAGTGACTCTAGTTGGCACGAGTTCATTATTAGCATTGGCTACGATGGTGATTCCGGACTTCTTAGGAACCACCTGAGTTGGACTCACCCATTGACTATCAGATATAGGGTATATGATACCCACATCCAATAGTTTAAGAACCTCGGCTTTAACCACTTCCTTCATGTTTGGATTTAATCTATGTTGTGGTTGCCGAGCGGTTTTCGCATTTTCCTCAAGATAGATGTGGTGAGTACAAATCGAGGGATCGATTCCCTTGAGGTCCGCTATCGTCCATCCTAGGGCGCCTTTATGCTCAATGAGAGTAGATATGAGCATACTTTCTTGTTCTTTCTTCAGGTGGGCAGAGATCACCACCGGGTATGTCTCATCTTGACCTAAATAGGCATATTTCAAATCAGAGGGCAAAGGTTTTAGGTCAAGCTTCGGTGCCTTGAGGTTAGACGGTAGAGGCACTACATCATTTTGTGGCAATTCTTCAAATTGTGGCCTCCACCGGTTAACTTCAAGGCACCGGTGATCAAGCAAGGCACACGTCTCCCTAATCATATCATCATCAAACTCATGGGAGTGGGCCAAGCACGTCTCTAGAGGATCAGAGGATAAGGTAAGGGGTGTCCTATCTTCCACGAAAGTATCGATCATGTTAATGTCGTGGACATCGTCATCATCCTCCGTGTTGCCGCGTTATTGAAAAAGATGTTCGACTCCAATGTCAAATTTCCAAAAGACATAGTCATGACACCATTCCCGCAATTGATGATTGCATTTGATGTGGCAAGGAATGGGCGACCAAGAATGATGGGAATCGAGTGCTCATGTTGTTGATGGGTTCGGTGTCCAAGATGATAAAATCTATTGTGGTAGTAAAATCTATCGACTTGGACTAACACATCCTCAATAATCCCTCTTGGTACACGAAACGTTCGATCGGCAAGTTGTAGTGTGGTTAGGTAGGTTTTAACTCACCCAATCCTAACTGTTTGTATACGAGTAGGGGATTAGATTGACTTCGCTCCCAAGTCAAGAAGTGTGTGATCAATTCGATGGTTCCCGATTACACATGATATGGTTGGGCTAAGGGATCCTTGAATTTTTGTGGCACATCTTGCTTCAGGATGGCACTCACTTTCTCGGTCAAGAAGATCTTCTTTTGAATGCTTTTGCCGTCTTTTGGTCGTACATAGGTCTTTCGAGAAATTTTGCATATGAAGGAATCTGTTTTACGACATCAAGTAGAGGAATGTTGACTTTCACTTGTTTAACACCTCGAGAATATCCGAGAGTTAGAAAGACGTTTTGGTGCAACCAACCATTGGGGAATGGAGCAACCGGCTTCTCTAGAAGTTCCTGGTTCTAAATTTTGTGGGACATCACAAGATCCATCATTATTGTCTCTTCTCGGTTCTTGAGGCTTTTCGGGCCTAACTTAGGAAGGGTTTTATCAATGATCTTCCCACTCCTAAGAGTGGTGATGGATTTAGCGTGTCCCATTTGATTTGAAGAGTGGGATCATTTATCTCGTATTGCGGTTTAGGATTGGGGAGCGGTTGTGCGGCAGAAGCATCCCCTTTTCTATAACCGTCATACGTGAATCTATTTTCTGCATAAAGTCTCGAGAGTCCACGACCGCCTGAGTCACTCTTGTATGGGATTTTAAACCGGTTCTTCTTGAGGTTTCCCCTGATTTGGATTTTGATTGAAGAAACTTTGAGGGGTAGCAGTTTGTCCATTCCTCCAACTAAAATTTGGATGATTTCTCCAACCAGGATTGTATGTATTGGAGGTAGATCCATTGAAAGGTCTTTGATAGTTATTTACGGCATTAGCTTGCTCATTCAACACTCCTCGAAAGGCAGATATAGTAGGACAATTTTCAGTTGTGTGAATGTTGCAATCACAGATGCCGCAAACAATTTCATTAACCTTCTCCTTCTTTCCTTCCATGGCCTCGACTCTTCGAGTGAGATTAGTCACTTTAAAATTTACATCGTCCTCTTCTTTCAGGAGATATACTCCACCTTTCTCCTTAGATTGAGTTGGCTTAGGCGTGGTGTTTGATTTTGGGTAATGGTCCCATGATTGTGCATTCTCGGCAAGTCTATCGAGGTAATCCCATACCTCGTCGACCTCTTTATTCATGAATTCACCATTACACATTGTCTCGACCAGTTGGCGCATGGAAGATGTCAGTCCATCATAGAAAAAATTTGTAATGCGCCACATTTCAAAACCGTGTTGTGGGCATGAACTGACAAGATCCTTGAACCTTTCCCAACATTGGTAGAATGTTTCATCTTCCTTTTGGGAGAAGTTCATGATTGCTTTCCGAGGGTAATCGTTTTATGGTGTGGGAAAAATTTCTTTATGAATTCCCTCTCGCAAATCATTCCATGTGCCAATGGATCTAGGACGAGTGAATGTAACCACGTCTTAGCCTTTTCTTTCGGGGAAAAAGGAAAGAGTTTCACTGATTGTATCCTCGGATACATTGGGAAAGTATAAGGTGGCTATGATCTCATCGAACTCTTTCAAATGTAAGTATGGACTTTCGATTCAAGCCCATGGAATTTAGGAAGGAGTTGGATAACTCCGGCTTGATGTCCATATGTCCCTGTGTTTTCGGGAAAAATCATGCATGAGGGCGTGCTCACCCCCGCCGGTTGTAAATAATCTCGTAAGGTACGAGGCGGGGTGCTTGAAGCACCTCATTCTCATCATGTACTTCCTCATCCATCGTTGAGGTAGTGCTTGAGGTTGATTTTCAGCCATAACCTCAATTAACTCAGGGGAATTCGAGCGGTGTCTAATCCTGCGATGGACAGTCAACCCCTCAACTAACCCTCCTTCAGTCAAGAGACGTCGAGTGTCGTCACGGGCCCACTTGGGCATGAAACACTCAAGAAATGACCCTCAGTTAAATTCTAAACCTAATCCTAAGAAAGAAAATGAAAATCTAGAAAGAAAGAGGAAGTTGGAAGGAGATTACCAACTTGAAGTCCCTAAGCTAAAGACCTGCAAAACAAAACAAAATAAGTTAGTTTTAAAATAGAAGAAATATCTAAAGCAAACCAAATCTAAAGAGTTAGAAAATCTAGAAAATCAGAAAGAGTTTACCAAATTGGAAGTTCTATCTTAACAACCTACAAAATAGAAAATAAGTTAGTTCTATGAATCAAAAAAAAAAAAAAAAAAATAGAAAACAAAATTAAAAATTAAAATTAGTAAAATCCTAATCTTAAACTAACTCTAAATCTAATTAATTTCAGAAAATCGTAGCCGTCAGTCCCCGGCAACGGCGCCAAAAACTTGTTCACTCCCCAAGTATAGGGTTGTGATGTAGTAATAAACTCGGTAAGACCGAGGTCGAATCCCAAGGGACTGGAACTTGTACGTTATCTGAAAATAACCAGATGTAGAATTAGAATGAGATGAAATCTAAATTGATTTGTATTTGAGGAATAATTGTGAGATTATTATCTAAAACTTAGTGAGAAATTCAGAAGAAGGGAAACTAGGGATTCAGAGGATCCACTTGTAGAGATCAGGGAGAACTACACTTGATTCATGAAAATCCACTGAACTTCCTTTGATGTAATTTTGAAAAGATGAAAGGTATATGAATTAGAATGGATTCCATCACCAAACCATGCCCAAGAGACATAGCAAACAACAGAATTAAACTAATTACCAACCAATCAATGTATGAAGGTTAGGAAGGGTACTGACATCCAACCATGCCCAGGAGACGATGGTGAACAACAGGGCTTCCTGACGTCATAAACATAAGAGAAAAAGAACATGCTCAAAGCCATTGCAGACCCATTGTAATTTCAGTCACAACAGACCATTAAAGACTGAAAACATTCCCTTAATAAATTAAATCAAAATCCATTCAGTTAAACAAAAGGCACAAGCAAAGAGGCCTCCCATCACGCTACAAGCTTCACCTCTTAGCCCTAGCTAAGAGGTTTAGCCCGACATGAGTGGACTAGACTCCATGAGATCCATAGAAGGAGAGAAACAAAACAGAATGAAAAAGAAGAAGAGAATAACAAACAACTCTCTGTATCTCTCTCCCGCTCCCTGTCTCCTTCCCTCTTTCCAGCCGTAGATGCCCCTGACGAGCCCAAGCTTTTCTCCTTTTATAGGCCGAGGTTGGTGTGCGAAAAACATGCCTTCCACAGAGTTTTGCGCTTCTTGCGTACAGAATTTGGAGAAGAGTCGATTTAGAAGACTAACTCTATGTTACGCACAGAGCGTGAAGCCTTCCGTTTGAAACGGAATTTTCTCGCAACAAAATTTGATCCAAGACGTTCCGTCATCTTGGTTTTAATCGGACCCACTATGGATGAATTTGGACGGTCCGGATAGAGAATCCGATCCTCCCCCGATTGCAAAACCGCTCGGAAGTCTCGGGTCTGCGTATGCAGAACTTTTGAACGAACTGAAGCTTCCGTGGTGACGGTGGGATCCATCATCGAACTCATCAACGAAATCCACGCCGTCCATCGGATGTTGGAGAAAATTTCGGTCGGAGAGAGCCTATTTTGGATTGATTCTGACGCGGCCCGCTTGTATTTCTGCTCTGCTGTCCATCAGATGTTGCGGACACTTGTTTCCACCCGTTCTCGCATAAAACGGAAAACCGCCATGCGTACGGTCATTTTTCTCTTCTCGAATGTCTTTGGATGGCTTGGATCATCGGTCTGGTGATGATGGTGGCCCACCGATTGGTCCGCAAAATCTCTGCGTAAAGGGCGTGCGAAGGTGTCATTGAGACACTGATGGAGCTCATGATCAAAACTATACATGAAATCCAATCCGACCATTAGATTTCTGTGGAAAACCTGGTCGGAAAGAGTGTGATTTTATTGATTTTTGGTGTGGTCCACAAGATATTCTACTCCGCCGTCCATCCTGCGTTTAACGGCTGGGAACGTGCAGATGCTTGCATGAGGAAAAAGAGCAAGCTTGGTGATGGTCATTCCCCTTATCTGGATGCATTGGACGGTCTGGATCATCCATTTGGATGATGGGTGGGTCCCACTGCATGAGACCGGCGGCAACAGAAAACGTGGCAGTTGCCGTTTTCAAATAGGATACGGGTCCAAGACGGTCAAACCGTCTTGGAGATGCCGTACACACCTGGAGTACGTGTGCAATATGCACATGCAACTCATGTGGGGTCCACGGTAATGATATTGAGAAATCTGCTCCGTTCATTCGTTTCTCTACATAATTTAATGTGCTTTGGGACCTAAATTGAACTATTTCCAGATACCAGGCGGGCCCCAATTCATAGATCTAGGGTCTGATCTGTCCGTTGTGACACTTCCACAGGGATCGAATGGATGAAATTCGACGTATACGGTTAATTTATGGTCCTCAGGCCATGTATGAAATTATGAGCCAAACGGATGGTGGGAACCCCGTGATCTTTCATTCTGACTGCCTTTCAAGCCACTTGAGCTTCAGTTGCTCAATTTCCTTAGATTTCTGACGTTGATCTTGGTCCCCTGGAGTCCATCCCTTGCCTTTGGTGACTTCTGTGCATTAAATCCATGCCTTTAGCATTCTTTTCAGTCCACGCTCATACATACACCCTACATCACAAACATGATTAAATGGGTCCATTAAACAGTATAAGTTCGTAAATCCGGACAATAAATGAGGTCTAATATGTAATATTTGACCCTCAACACATTGTACTCACTCTCGTTGTAATTTGGTGGTAAAGGATTTGGCCGAAGCCTAGGCTCGTGGGGAGAGTTTCCTCACTAGCATTCTTATTTGCTAAGGGTATGAGCCGCCTAGGTTATTATGCCATCCTTATTTGCCCATTATAATTATGGTGTTGTATGTTCCACCTCTACTACTATTGTCCCTATTGGGGAGCGAATAAAGTACCCTAAGGAGTGCCAATCAAGTCAGTCGTTAGATATGGAATGGGGACATTAATCCTCCCACACTTGGATCTTTCCTTCAACCCTACTCTATCTCATGGGTAACCTATGAGAACAAGGGAAGATGTTTTCAATGATGGGGATTTTTCTCCTCAGGCTTGACTGGTCGAGTGCCTTGCTCAACCGGTCGAGGGTGGTGCTCGACCAGTCGAGTGGTGCTCGACTCGAAGTCCAGCTACTAATTGTTTTAATTCTTTCACGCTGCTCGACCAGTCGAGGAGTTTGCTCGACTGGTCGAGGGTCTGCTCGACCGGTCGAGGACTTTGCTCGATCAGTCGAGGTTACGCAGATTCATGTCCGAATTTTGTGCGGACTGCATAAATTTGAGGCGGTTTTCACAGAGGTGCGGAAAGGAATTTCCTAAACTATAAATAAGGGTCCCTAGGGCTCTTCTAGTGAATGCAAGAGAGTTTCTTAAAGCTTTATAAGGGTTTGCTAAAGGGTTTAGAGCTATCAAAGGTGTGAGAGAGAGAAAGAGAGAGAAGAAGCTTGTGGAAGGGAGGTTCTGCTCGTAGATGTGATCTACTGTACACTCGACATCTCAGCGCTTCTACATTCTCGTAATCGGTGAGATCTCTCAATTTTTTCTTTATTATCTTATTGTTCATCCGCTCCTACGTGAATGAAAAAAGTTTGATCCAAGCAAGGTGTGCATGTGATCAGTTGTAACGTTCTACTTTATAATGGATTGATGCTCTGGACTAGGTCCCATGGTTTTTACCTCTTTGAAGATTTTCCATGTAAAAATCTCTTATGTCATGTGGTTTATGCTTTGATCTATTTCATTGCTTTATTATCTCATAATTTTGGTGTTTTTGGGAGGCTAGATCCTAAGGTTTTGTAATACGGCCCCCAACAAAGTAGTATCAAAGCGTTCAGGTTGGTTGAACGGAGTGGGATCGGTTTTGAATTATGAAAGGTAGCTCATCAAGGATGATCAGTATCAATGGTTCTAACTGGACCATATGAAAGGCTAAAATGGAGGGCTTGCTATATTGCAAGGACTTGTATGCTCCAATCCTTAGCATATCAGCAAGGACAAAGGATATGACAGATGTTAATTGGAAGAAGTTGGACTAGAAGGCGGTGGGGTTTATTAGACAATGGCTGGACGATTCCGTATTCCACCATGTGTCTACAAAGACCTCAGCTGCTAGTGTATGGCTGAAACTGCAAGGGCTGTATGAGAGGAAGACAGCCGATAATAAAATTTTTCTGATAAGACAACTTGTAAATCTCAAGTTCAAAGATGGTGGTTCTTTGGCTGAGCACATGAATGAAGTCAGCAATCTATTGAACCAGCTCTTTGCTATGAAGATGTCCTAGACGATGAATTACAGGCTTTATTATTGCTTAGCTCATTGCCTGATAGTTGGGAGACATTGGTTGTGTCTCTGAGTAACTCTGCTCTAGATGGAAAGGTGTTCATGGAACAGGTAACTAGTTGTCTCTTCAATGAGGAGACAAGGAGGAAGTCTCAGGGGTCTACTCAGCAAGAGGCCCTTGTAACATAAGATCGGGGGAGAGGAAAGAACAGAAAAGGCGGGAAGACCCGAGATAAATCAAGAGGCAAGTCGAATACCAGGAAGGATGTTGAATGCTGGAATTGTGGTAAGAAGGGCCACTACAAGCATGAATGTCATAAGAAGAAGAATGACAAGAAAGGAAAAGGAAAGGAGAAGGAAGATGAATCAGATTCCACTGCGGTCGCTTTAGATGACGATGTTGTAGTTATTCTTTCAGCAGATCACGATGTTTATCTTACGGCTACAAGTCTGGACACCGATTGGGTGATAGACTCGAGAGCCTCGTTTCATGCGACTCCATATAGTGATTTCTTCACAAGCTACAAGTCAGATGACTATGAGATCGTGAAGATGGAAAATTCTGGCATATCAAAGATCGTAGGGGTCAGTGATATTTGTGTGAAAACTGATGTGGGCTACACGTTGGTTCTCAGGGATGTGAGGCACATTCTAGACCTTCACCTGAACTTGATGTTGATGGGAAGGTTGGATGATGATGACTATCAGCCAGAGGTTGCACCCTTTACAAGGCAAGTGTCAGTGTATGCAAGGGTGGGTTGAACACAACGAAAGATTCAACTATTGACATGTGGCACAGGCGTTTAGGCCACATGAGTGAAAAAGGGCTTCAGGTACTAGCGAGGAAGCGGCTCCTTCCTAACGTGGCAGGTATACCTCTCAAAACTTGTATTGATTGTTTATCAGGGAAATGACATAGAGTTTCATTTGTTAAATCTGCTTCTCATGTTAATAAAGTGCATGCATTAGATTTGGTTTTTTCTGATGTTTGTGGTCCTATGAGGACAAAAACCTTGGGTGGGGTATTGTATTTTGTCACTTTTATAGATGATGCATCTAGGAGGGTTTGGGTTTATGCTTTGAAATCCAAGGACGAGGTCTTTGGTGTGTTTAAATTGTTTCATGCTATGGTCGAGAGAGAGACAGGTAGGTAGATCAATGAAGTGCATCTGCATTAACAATGGTGGTGAATACATCAGTGACTTTCATGAGTATTGTAAGTCCCTGGGTATACGACATGAACAGATGGTTTCCAAGACCACCCAGCATAATGGTGTGGCTGAGTGAATGAATCGCACCATTGTTGAGAGAATTAGATGCATGTTATCTCATGCGAAGTTGCACAAGACGTTCTGGGGAGAAGCAATGTACACGGCAGTGTATTTGATAAACAGGTCTCCATCAGCCCCGTTGAATGGAGAGGTACCCGAGAAGGTGTGGACTGGACAAGATCCATCGTACAGTCATTTCAGGGTGTTTGGATGTAACGTCTCGAAAAAATTCATACAAAGATCAGAGTACCACCTCAGGCAGAAATCACTCAGCACTAAATCCTTTAGAAATTAGACGAAATTAACTAAGTGCTAAACTAGATTAGCTATGAAATTAGCTTGAACCACTTTAAAATATGAACTGTAAGACCCAAAACTTGTAGAATCATTAGCGTTACATTACCTGAAATCTAGGATCAATCTCTAAACCCAGTTGTTCTCGGGAGCACATTGAAACTTTGTATCGGACCTAGACCGCGCGTTGAAAATCCGATTACCCCGAAACTATACACTTATGACCGCTTTACTGGGCTTGACAACCATCTCCGAAATCAAATCCAGATAGTATCCAGAAACGCACAACTTGAGCCTGGAGTAAAGTGTGTGAGAAATGCGAATACCTTTAGAAATTGAACTCAGATTTAAGTGATTTGGGCCATTCGCTTGTGGGCCAAATCTAAGCTTTTAGACTGTCGGAATCTGACCCGATTGCACCATCGGATCAGGGGAAATTTTCAACACATGTTAGTGTACTTGTGGCCCTAATCAAACACCGGTGACCGTTGAACTGAAACTAGTCCTCCGCGGTCATCTGTAAATTCAATCAGACCGAAACCTTAACTCGACCTAGATCCAATGTTAGGAAGCTTAAGTCCGACCATATGTAGAAAAGGGGCCTCCAGAAGTACTTCGTTGAGCTGAAACAGACGGCTTTTGGCTATAACCTAAGTATACCATGACCCTAGGGTCATTCCCATCAGTTTTAGGCCTATATAAGCCCCTTAAACCCTCTCTCTCTCTCATTCTATACGAATTTGGAAAACGCTAAGAGAGAGAAGAGAGAAAAGAGAAGGAAAGAAAGAGTGAGAGAGAGAGAGAGAGTGAGGGTTTGTTGTAGGGATTAATCTCTGCCGCTCCACGGGCTGAATCAGCCTTTCTAAATCACTATCTCGGTGATTTCGACTCTATTCTTGGGTAAGAAATCCTAACCCTAATCTGTTTTAGAGTTTCAAATAGTATAAGTGATGAAATAACTAACCTATTTCATACTATAGGTAGCCGTCGTGCTGTAGACGAAGACTCGACGTACAAACTGTGTTCGATACTTGTTTATCGGCGAAAGGTGCGGATTATAAACATTTAGGTTATGGTTTTCAAGGCTTTCAATGTCAGTAATGATTTATGATTGACTTAATTGCTATCACATATGCTTAGATATGATGTTTCCTGTATATTATACATGTACATGAACTATGTCGAAATATATGCATTCCATGTGTTTGTTGAAATTTCTGTATGAATATGGAATTATGATTTTTGCTTGCCATGATTATTGATTTCGAATACATGCTTGTTGTATGCGTGGCAAGTCCTTTGTGAAAGGATTTGCTATAATATGTGTTTTAACTAAATTATTCATGTATGTATTATGTGTAGTTTAAATGTTTGATAAATTGCCTGAATGAGAAAATGTTTGATGTGGTGTATGCAATGAGGGCGTTGAGGTAGGATTCTCAATCCCCTCATAATTAGTTATAGTTTCCTTTATGTAAATTATCTTACTACTATGTCACTTACTGATGAATTGCCTGTGTATGATTGACATGTGTAGCATGTGTTTGTAGAAATGCTCAAATAAGATTATGTTTAGATTTGGTCGTTACATGCTGTCTTAGCTATTACATGTGAATGCTAATATTCTGGAATGTGTTTGGGGCTACGTCGTAGTCCAGGCAATCGGTAATGGTTTACAGTCGGTGGCCAAACTGTTTTAGCCACGACGGATGCGTTCAATGACAGGGTAGTATGGGACACTGTGGTTGAGCTGTCGGCCTACGTCGGGGTGACGAGCCCACCTGTAGTGACCAGTGAGTAACCTAAGCTCGTAAGCCAAATACGGTGGTATGGGACACTGTATTCGAGCTGTCGGCCTATGACTAGGTGACGAGCCATTCATAGTGACCTCGAGCATACTTCGAGACGGCGCTAAGGGGACGAGCATTTCCGTAGCAACTAGAGTATAAGCTAGGCCTACATCGAGGTGACGAGCCCTTTGTAGCGAGCTGGAACTGCAACATCGTATGAGACTAGCTAGGACTGACGACCCTAGAATGGATCATGTTTGGAAAATGATATAAGGGAGGTACCTTAACTTCCCAATCCTGCTATATGAAAAGGTCTAATAAGAACTCGGTAATCACGCTCATGCAATGCATTGCATGTGCCTTTGGCGTTGGTGTTGAGCACAGAGAAAGGGGTACATGCCGCGACCGTAAGAGGAAGATTGCAGAGGGACTGCAGGCGAGGGCATGCATCATTAATACATATCATGTTTGCATTAACCAGAGTACTTAGGGATGCTTGATTGTATTGCTTTATCATTACTGCTTGATTGAATTGATAACATGTTAACTTTTGCCTTATAGCTCCACTGAGTTGATCACTCACTCCCACGTTCTGGGACGGTATTTTAAACACCAACCAGACTCTGTCTTAGATGCAGATTCTGGTGCGACGTATGAGGCTGAGCCAGACTTCCTCAACGACGAGGAGGAGTTCTCCTACATGCAGCTATCAGGCGGGTCTATGTAGACCATGTTCTGATCGACGGGGCTTACAGGATTGCTGATTAGATGACATTACACATTTTGTATATTTTGAAATTTTACATGTATATATTTAACCTGGTAACATGATCACACTTCAGAGACTTTTTACAGTTCATATATCTTATACATCTATTACAGTCTTACGCTTGCGAAATCCACTTGTCTCTGGAGTATGATATGTTGTTTTAGTATAATCCCACTCATGTTAAATGCACTAATACGGATAACATTTAATTATCATTATCTATGTTGCATAAGTAATGTGTTGGAACTCGGGAGTTGGGCCTATGCTCGACCCTCGATTTTTAAGGCATTACGTTGGATGTAGGGCATTTGTTCACGTACCAAAGGACGAGAGGTCCAAGCTTGATAAAAAGATCAGACAATGTGTGTTCTTGGGGTACGGTGATAAAAAGTTCGGCTACAGATTGTGGGATTCGACTAAGAGGAAGCTCGTCAGGAGCAAAGATGTGGTTTTCTTTGAAGACCAATGTATAAAAGACATTTGTAAGCCAAAAAAGACGTAACCTAGTTCAGGAGAGCTAGAGGATATGGATTCGGTTATTCCTCCTGTGGTGCCTGATAACGTGGGAGTACAGTAAGGTGCAGAGGACAAGGGAGTTGCTACAGAAGATGGACCGGGGGAGCAGCTCCCACCTGATTCACCTGTTGAGCCATAGGTGAGAAGGTCATCTAGGGATAGACAACCGTCCAAGAGGTACTTGTCGCATTAGTACATTATGCTCACTGATGGGGGAGAACCAGTATATTATTCTGAGGCCCTAGTCGACGAGCATAAGGGGGAGTGGTTGAAAGTTATGCAAGAGGAGATGAAATCCTTGCATAAGAACCACACCTATGATATGATGAAATTGCTTAAGGGTAAGAAAGCTCTGAGCAATAAGTGGGTGTTCAGAAAGAAAGTTGAGTAGAAGAATTCATAAACGAGGTTCAAGGCCAGACTTGTGGTGAAAGGGTCTGGTCAGAGGAAAGGTATAAACTTCAAGGAGATATTCTCACTAGTGATGAAAATGACATCCATACGGGTGTTGCTTGGGTTAGTGGCTAGCATGGATTTAGAGATAGAGCAGTTAGATGTTAAAACTGTCTTTCTCCATGGTGACCTGGAAGAAGAGATCTACATGCACCAACCAGAGAGGTTCGAAGTCAAGGGCAAAGAGCATATAGTGTGTAGGCTGAGGAAGAGATTGTATGGGCTGAAACAATCTCCACGACAATGGTACAAGAAGTTCGACTTGTTCATGTTAAAGCATGGATATGATAGAATAGAGTCGGACCACTGTGTGTTCACTCGCAAATTCTCAGATGATGATTTCTTAGTTCTGCTGTTATACGTTGATGACATGCTCATCATGGGAAAAGACATCAAGAAGATTGACTGTTTGAAACAGGAGTTGGGCAAGTCGTTCGCGATGAATGACTTGGGCCCAGCTTAAGCAGATCCTAGGAATGGAGATAACCCGTGACAAAAGCAGTAGGAAGTTTTGGCTGTCACAAGAGCGGTATATTGAGAAAGTCCTAGAGCGGTTCAATATGAATGCAGTGAAGCCGGTCAGTACTTCACTGGATGGTCACTTCAGATTGAGCAACAGACAGTGTCCCAAGACGAAGACAGAGGTGAATGAGATGCAGAAGATATCCTACGCCTCAGCAGTAGGAAGTTTGATGTTGCTATGGTATGTACGCGCCCAGACATAGCATATGCAGTTGGTGTTGTCAGCCGGTATCTTACCAATCCTGATAAAGAACATTGGGCAGCGGGGAAATAAATACTGTAGTATCTAAGAGGTTCATCCACATTGAGCTTATGCTATGGTGACGAAAAACCTGTGTTAGAGGGCTACATAGATACAGATATAGCAGGTGACATAGACTTCAGGAAGTCTATATCGAGGTTCATGTTCACGTTTACAGGGGGAGCGGTCTCTTGGCAGAGCAAACTACAGAAGGTCGTAGCATTATCGACGACAGAGGCCGAGTACATTGTGATCACAGAGGCATGTAAAGAGATGCTTTGAATGAATAGGTTCCTACAGGAACTTAGCTTGAAGAAGGAGCAACACGTGTTATATTGCGATAGTCAAAGTGCTATACACTTGAGCAAGAATCTAAGTTAGCACTCCAAGTCAAAACACATAGAGATTCGGTATCATTGGATCAGGGATATTTTGGAATAGAAGGTGTTACAGCTTGAGAAGGTCTACACGGACGATAATGGGTCAGACATGATGAACAAGGCTTTACTCAAGGGCAAGTTTGAGGTTTGTAGAAACCGATCTAGCTTGAAGAAGGTGAATTCCTCCTGAGTTGAAAAGGGGGAGATTTAATGGGGATCTTTCTCCTCAGGCTCACTCGACCATCGAGAGTGGTGCTCGACCAGTCGAGTGGTGCTCGACTCAAAGTCTTGCGACCAATTGTGTTAATTCTTCCGTGCTACTCAACCAGTCGAGGAGTCTGCTCGACCGCTCGAGGGTCTGCTCGACCGGTCGAGGTTACGCAGATTCATGTACGAATTTTGTACGGACTTCGTAAATTTGAGGCGGTTTTCACATAAGTGTGGAAATGAGTTTCCTAAACTATAAATAGGGGTCCCTATGGCTCTTCCAGTGAATGCAAGAGAGTTTCCTAAAGCTTCGCAAGGGTTTGCTAAAGGGTTTAGGGCTATCAAAGGTGTGAGAGAGAGAAAGAGAGAGAGGAAGCTTGTGGAATGGAGGTTCTGCTCGTAGAGGTGATCTATTGTGCACTCGACATCTCAGCGCTTCTACGTCCTCGTAATTGGTGACATCTTTCCATTTTTTATTTATTCTCTTATTATTCATCCTCTCCTGCGTGAGTGAAGAAAGTTTGATCCAAGCAAGGTGTGCTTGTGATCGGGTGTAACGTTCTACTTCATAGTGGATTGATACTCTGGACTAAGTCCCATGATTTTTACCTCTTTAAGGATTTTTCACGTAAAAATCTCTTGTGTCATGTGGTTTATGCTTTGATCTATTTCATTACTTTATTATCCCATAATTTTGGTGTTTTTGGGAGGCTAGATCCTAAGTTTTTGTGTAACGGCCCCCAACAAAGTGGTATCAAAGTGTTCAGGTTGATTGAACGGAGTGGGATTAGTTTTGAATTATGGAAGGTGGCTCATCAAGGATGATTAGTATCAATGGTTCTAACTGGACTATATGGAAGGCTAAGATGGAGGACTTGCTCTATTGCAAGGACTTGTATGCTCCAATCCTTGGCATATCAGCAAAGATAAAGGATATGACAGATGATAATTAGAAGAAGTTGGACCGGAAGGCGGTGGGGTTTATTAGACAATGGCTGGACGATTCGTCTACGGAGACCTCGGCCCCTAATGTGTGGCTGAAACTGCAAGGGCTGTATGAGAGGAAGACAACCGACAATAAAATTTTTTTGATAAGACGACTTATGAATCTCAAGTTCAAAGATGGTGGTTTTTTGGCTGAACACATGAATAAAGTTAGCAATATATTGAACCAGCTCTTCGCTATGAAGATGGTTCTAGACGATGAGTTACAGGCTTTACTATTGCTTAGCTCATTGCCTGATAGTTGGGAGACATTGGTGGTGTCTCTGAGTAACTCCGCTCTAGATGGAAAGGTGTTCATGGAATAGGTAACTAGTTATCTCTTCAATGAGGAGACAATGAGGAAGTCTCAGGGGTCTACTTAGCAAGAGGCCATTGTAACATAAGATCGGGGGAGAGGAAAGAACAGAAAAGGTGGGAAGGCCTGAGATAAATCAAGAGGCAAGTCGAATATCGGGAATGATGTTGAATGTTGGAATTGTGGCAAGAAGGGCCACTACAAGCATGAATGTCATAGAAGAAGAATGATAAGAAAGGAAAAGGAAAGGAGAAGGAAGATGAATCAGATTCCACTGCAGTCGCTTCAGATGACGACGTTGTAGTTATTCTTTCAGCAGATCATGATGTTTGTCTCACGGCTACGAGTCCGGACACCGACTGGGTGATAGACTTGAGAGCCTCGTTTCATGCGACTCCACATAGTGATTTCTTCACAAGCTATAAGTCAAGTGACTATGAGACCGTGAATATGAAAAATTTTGGCATATCAAAGATCGTAGGGGTCGGTGATATTTGTGTGAAAACTGATGTGAGCTGCACATTAGTTCTCAGGGATGTGAGGCATATTTTAGACCTTCGCCTCAACTTGATGTCGATGGGAAGGTTGGATGATGATGGCTATGAAAGCCGATTTGTTGGTGGGCGCCAGAAGCTCATCAAAGGTTCGTTGATTGCAGCCAGAGGAAAGAAGTATTGTACCTTTTACAAGGCAAGTGTCAGTGTGTGCAAGGGTGGGTTGAACGCAGCGGAAGATTCAACTATTGACATGTGGCACAGGTGTCTAGGCCACATGAGTGAAAAAGGGTTTCAGGTACTAGCGAGGAAGCGGCTCATTCCAGACGTGACAGGTATACCTTTCAAAACCTGTATTGATTGTTTATCAGGGAAACATTATAGAGTTTCATTTATTAAATCTGTTTCTTATGTTAATAAAGTGCATATATTAGATTTGGTTTATTCTGATGTTTGTGGTCCTATGAGGACAAAAACCTTGGGTGGGGCATTGTATTTTGTCACTTTTATAGATGATGCATCTAGGAGGGTTTGGGTTTATACTTTGAAATCCAAGGATGAGGTCTTTGGTGTGTTTAAATTGTTTCATGCTATGGTCGAGAGAGAGAGATAGGTAGATCAATGAAGTGCATATGCACTAACAATGGTGGTGAATACATCAGTGACTTTCATGAGTATTGTAAGTCCCTGGGTATATGGCATGAACAGACGGTTCCTAAGACCCCCTCGCATAATGGTGTGGCTGAGCAAATGAATCGCACCATTGTTGAGAGAATCAGATGCATGTTATCCCATGCGAAGTTACCCAAGACGTTCTGGGGAGAAGCAATGCACACGGCGATGTATTTGATAAACAGGTCTCCATCAGCCTCGTTGAATGGAGAAGTACCCGAGAAGGTATGGACTGGACAAGATCCATCGTACAGTCATTTCAGGGTGTCCGTTCACGTACCAAAGAACGAGAGGTCCAAGCTCGATATGAAGATCAGGCAATGTGTGTTCTTGGGGTACGGTGATGAAATGTTCGGCTATAGATTGTGGGATTCAACTAAGAAGAAGCTCGTCAGGAGCAGAGATGTGGTTTTCTTTGAAGACTAATATATTGAAGACATTTGTATGCTAGAAAAGATGCAGCCTAGTTCAGGAGAGGTAGAGGATATGGATCCGGTTATTCCTCCCATGGTGCCTGATAACGGGGTAGTACAGTAAGGTGCAGAGGACGAGGGAGTTACTACAGAAGATGGACCGGGGGAGCAGCCCCCACCTGATCTACCTATTGAGCCACAGGTGAGGAGGTCATCTAGGGACAGACAACCATCCAAGAGGTACTCGCCGCATTAGTACATTATGCTCACTGATGGGGGAGAGCAACATATTATTCTGAGGCCCTAGTCGACGAGCATAAGGGGGAGTGGTTGAAAGCTATGCAAGAGGAGATGAAATCTTTGGATAAGAACCACTCCTATGATATGGTGAAATTGTCTAAGGGCAAGAAAGCTCTGAGCAACAAGTGGGTGTTCAAAAAGAAAGTTGAGCAGAAGAATTCACAAATGAGGTTCAAGGCCAGACTTGTGGTGAAAGGGTTTGGTCAGAGGAAAGGTATAGACTTCGAGAAGATATTCTCACCAGTGGTGAAGATGATATCTATACAGGTGTTGCTTGGGTTGGCGGCTAGCATGGATCCAGAGATAGAGCAGTTTGATGTTAAAACTGCCTTTCTCCATGGTGACCTGGAAGAAGAGATCTACATGCACCAACCAGAGGGGTTCGAAGTCAAGGGCAAAGAGCATATGGTGTGTAGGCTGAGGAAGAGCTTGTATGAGTTGAAACAATCTCCACGGCAATGGTGCAAGAAGTTCGACTCGTTCATGTTAAAGCATAGATATGACAGAACGGAGTCGGACCACTGTGTGTTCACGTGCAAGTTTTCAGATGATGATTTCTTAGTTCTGCTGTTATACGTTAATGACATGCTCATCATGGGAAAAGACATCAAGAAGATTGATTGTTTGAAACAGAAGTTGGGCAAGTCGTTCGCGATGAAAGACTTGGGCCCAGCTAAGCAGATCCTAGGAATGGAGATAACCTGTGACAGAAGCAGTAGAGAGTTTTGGTTGTCACAAGAGCGGTATATTGAGAAAGTCCTAAAGCGGTTCAATATGAATGCAGTAAAGAGTATTTCATTGAATGGTCACTTCAGATTGAGCGACAGGCTGTGTCCCAAGATGAAGGTAGAGGTGGATGAGATACAGAAGATACCCTATGCGTCAGCAGTAGGAAGTTTGATGTATGCTATGGTGTGTACACGCCCTGACATATCATATGTGGTTGGTGTTGTTAGCCGGTATCTTATCAATCCTGGCAAAGAACATTGGGCAGCAGTGAAATAGATACTGCGGTATCTAAGAGGTTCATCCACGTTGAGCCTATGCTATGGTGACGAAAAACCTGTGTTAGAGGGCTACACAGATACAAATATGACAGGTGACATAGACTCCAAAAAGTCTACATCGAGGTTCATGTTCACATTTGTAGGGGGAGCGGTCTCTTGGTAGAGAAAACTACAGAAGGTCGTAGCATTGTCGACGACAGAGGTCGAGTACATTGCAGTCACAGAGGCATGTAAAGAGATGCTTTGGATGAACAGGTTCCTACAAGAACTTAGCATGAAACAGGAGGAGCACATGGTCTATTGTGATACCCAAAGTGCTATACACTTGAGTAAGAATCCAAGTTAGCACTCCAAGTCGAAGCACATAGAGATTCGGTATCATTAGATCAGAGATACTTTGGAACAGAAGGTGTTACAGCTTGAGAAGGTCTACATGGACGATAACGGGTCAGACATGATGACCAAGACTTTACTTAAAGAAAAGTTTGAGGTTTGTAGAAACCGGGCTAGCTTGAAGAAGGTGAATTCCTCTTGAGTCGAAAAGGGAGAGATTTAATGAGGATTTTTTCCCTCAAGCTCACTCGACCAGTCAAGGGTGGTGTTTGACTAGTCGAGTGGTGCTCAACTCGAAGTCCAGTGACCAATTGTGTTAATTCTTTCGTGCTGCTCGACCGGTTGAGGGTCCGCTCGATTGGTCGAGGACTCTTCTCGACCAGTCGAGGTTACGCAGATTCATTTCAGATTTTATGCGGACTGCATAAATTTGAGGCGGTTTTCATAGAAGTGCGGAAAGGAGTTTCCTAAACTATAAATAGGGGTCCCTAGGGCTCTTCTAGTGAATGAAAGAGAGTTTCCTAAAGCTTTGCAAGGGTTTGCTAAAGGGTTTAGGGCTATCAAAGGTGTGTGTGTGTGAGAGAGAGAGAGAGAGAGAGAGAGAGAGCTTGTGGAAGGGAGGTTCTGCCCGTAGAGGTGATCTACTATGCACTTGACATCTCAATGCTTCTACGTCCTCGTAATCAGTGAAATCTCTCCGTTTTTTCTTTTTTCTCTTATTGTTCATCCGTTCTTACGTGAGTAAAGAATGTTTGATCCAAGCAAGGTGTGCTTGTGATCGGTTGTAACGTTCTACTTCATAGTGGATTGTTGCTTTGGACTAGGTCCCGTGGCTTTTACCTCTTTGAGGGTTTTCCACGTAACAATCTCTTGTGTCATGTGGTTTATGCTTTGATCCATTTCATTGCTTTATTATCTCATAATTCTGGTGTTTTTGGGAGGCTAGATCCTAAGGTTATGTGCAACGGCCCCCCAACATCCAACCCTTATTCTAGATTCAACTTATCCCCCTTGCACGAATGATTTGGTAAAATTAGAGTATGGATATGAATTATCTAGAGATACATAGATTTGTTAAGTAGATAGCCATGGAAATTTTCTTATCATCATTAATTGGAGTTTTCATTCTAGTGGGCATAGCTTGTCAATGTTCAACAATAGCCGATAGAGACTCATCGTTCCTCTATTCCAGGGAAGTAAAATATACTCTCCTTAATGTTATTTTGAAGTTGATTAACACAAGCATAGAAAAGTTGTTCCCAAATCCTGATCTACCAATAATCAATTGAAGTTTGTCATTCAAGGGTGTCATTCTTCAAAAACATTTTGAAAAGGCAAATTAATACTTCATCCTACCTATCACAACATCAAGATCACAATATAAAGCCTTATGTGTACAGTAGTGCGCCCGCTACCACCATACCTCTCAAAATTTTGGCACCCCAAAGTTTTTAGGTACCGGAGCATCCTAAAAGGAACAGGTCCCAAATTTTGATGGATGAGATATCCATGGTCTACTGCCATTGCAGCTTATTCTTCATAGTTAAAGAGTTCTTCTTAAAAATGCTCTTCGACCTCTAAAAAGATTGATTGGAGGGGTGTTGCCCCTAGCTTGGCGAGATCTCGAGCCAGGTCACATAGAAATTTGCTGGCCAGCGTGAGTCAGTTGAGTCAGCCAATAGGACTCGGCATGACTCAGCCGGCTCAATCAGCCTCCTTTTGTAATTAAAAAATGCCCCATTCTCAGAGAAAGTACATGCTACCACCACTAGATGGAAAAGGATTGGCTACTCCCCTGCCACCAGCCAATGGCTGGTGGTCGGTGCTGTGGACCCCACAATGATATGTGTTTCATCCATGCCGTCCATCTATTTTTGTAGATCAATTTAGGGTATGAGACCACAAATGAGGTATATCTCAATCTCAAGTGGACCACATTACAGGAAACAATGTTGAATGTGTTGGGGGCTTGAAGAAGGTGGATCCCTCTTGGGTCAAAAGGGAGAGATTTGATGGATTTTTTTTTACCCATCGTCAACCGGTCGTGAGCCCTGCTCGACCGATCGAAGGTTGTGCACGACTAGTCGTGGAAGACGAGCCTTGACATGACTCGAACTTTAGCGACTTTGGGTTATTTGTTTCCGGGGTGTTCGACCGGTCGAAAGATGTACTCGATTGGTCGTGGGTGGCGCTCAACCGGTCATAGGTTCGTCACGACCAGTCGTAGTTACGCAGATTCGTTCCGCGATTTTGCGCGGATTTTATGTCGCAAGTCCTTTCACAACTGGGATATGGAAAGGAGTTTCCTAAAACTATAAATAGGAGATACCTAGAGCTTTCTAGATATGACAAGAGGGTTTCCTAAAGCTTTATAAGGGATTTGCTAAAGGGTTTGGGCTATCAATGGTGAGAGAGAGAGGAAGCTTATAGAAGGGAGACTATGCTCGTGGAGGTTATCTACTGTGTAAGCTATATCTCAGCGCTTTTATGTCCTCGTAATCGGTGAGATCTCTTCGTTTTCTTTGTTTCTCTCATTGTTTATCCACTGCTGCGTGAGTGAAGAAATTTGTAACGTTCTACTTCATAGTGGATTGTTGATCTGGACGAGGTCCCGTGATTTTTACCTCTTTGAGGGTTTTCCACGTAAAAATCTCTTGTGTGGTATGTGATTGATGCATTGATTATTTTCATTGTTTTATTATCCATAATTTTGGTTTGTTCTGGAGGGCTAGATCCTAAGGTTTTGTGCAAGGCCCCCAACAGAATGAATGTCGACCATTAAAAACTCTAGGGCCCAAGTTTTGGATCAAGCTGATTTTTGTCTTTTCCCTTCATCTAAGTCTGTATGACCTAATCAACAGATTGGATGCCAAACAAACAGTACACTGGGCCTTAGGAGGATTTTAACGGTGGATATCCAATTACTATTGTTTTCCTGTGGTGTGGTCCACCTAAGATTTATATACCTCTCATTTTTGGAATCAAGCCCTAAAACGATTCATAAAAATGGATGAATGGCATGGATGAAACACATACATCATGGTGGGGCGGGGCCCACAGAGCACCGACCACCAGCCACCGGGCTAGTGGCAGGGGCAGTAGCCAATCCCTTTCCCCACTAGCTGCGCATGGTATTTCGGCGGAGTAATTGCTCCCAACAGGTTTATATACATTACCTATTTAATATTTTAATTATTAAACATTGAGTGGAGTTGGTTTAACAGTAGGTGGAGTCTTTTTTATTTTCTTACCTGACCCAGCTAGACATCGACTGTAGTCGAGTTTTCTAGTTTTTGAACTAAGGCCCTTCAGAAGAAAATATCATCAAACTACTGACTACTTGGAAATAGACGGCACAAAGGAAAATCATTAAGGTTAATGATTCAGCAGGAAGGACTACTAATTAGAACTTTCCACTTGATGTGATTTTTAACCATAGACCATACAGGATAGGACCCACTAAATGAGCGCTTTTGATTCACTGCCCGAATTACAATATCTCATGCATTGGGAGCCAAATGCACCTTCCCTGCTCCAGCAGACTGGACCAAGGTCCACCCCCATGGAGGTCTCTGATAAATCTGGGCATACATCTCAGGTTAGACCTCTCTATGCATGTTCCTGAATAGAGAGGCTCCAGAAATGCCAAGTGTAGTCCTTCATCTGCAATGGGTTTTCATGAAACACATGCCGAAAGGGCCCACTTGCATGAGATCCAGGGCCATTCATTAGGTAGCGCACTGTTACAAAAAGAAAAAAAGAACACAAGTGTGGCCAAATTGACAAGTGGACTAGCCTGATTTTTCACCTATGGCATGCTCGCAATGCGCCCTACCTGCTGAATGGACTTGATCTCCGACATGCACCACATGTTGGCAAGTGTGAAGGGAAACTTCTACTCTGAGCCAGTAGACTGAATTTTTCCATGATCCTAATTGTGCATTTTCGTGTTTCCTAACAAGTACTGCCAATCAATCAATGGGTTCCAAATGTCTGTTGAGAAAACCATGGATTAAAATATCTATGGTTCGATGTAAAACAAAGTCACAGGTTCTACATATATTGACTGGAATGGGGTAGTGCAATCCCCGAACAAAACCCAACCGTAGTACTACGAAAACTGAAACCAAAGCAAGTCTAAATAACTGAGATATACTAATCATGATGGCATTTCCAGAATGACCGAAACAACTTGATTGATGGACTGGAATCCACGCCTTTCCTTGAGAAGCTTCTTTGCAAACTCAAGAGCTCGGTGCTCACAATACGCTCGTTTGCTGGCATCTTGAATGGACTCAAAATCCTCGACATGAGCTACACCCACTATTCTCCTGCAAATCACGGATGATGTACAAATCTTAGAAAATCAGATGCTGAGTTATGTTGCATACTTGTAAGTTAAAACAAGATAAAAAGGATTGGCAGTGTAAGCTAAGGTCTGAACCAACATCTTTGGATTTATGCAAATAAATACCATTTCTTTGCTGAAAAAAATATCTACAAAGTTCTTTCTAATGGAAACAGGCTGACCAATAATCTGTTTGTCCACCAGAAAAAAATCTTCCAAAGGAACTGCGACTAATAACTCAATCTAGATCCTTTTTCTTAGGAGTATAAAAATTTCTATTTTCTTTTTCTTTTTCTTTTCCTTTATGTTTTTCATTGTATTATAGATCATATTGTATTCATCCATGGCTCCTCACTATCCCTTTGCAGTCATCAACTTGATCATGTCCTCTCCACCTCTGGTATGAAGGTGGTCGCACATATGTGCTTCGGAGTGAAAGTGAGTGATGTGCCTATTACCTGACCAGAGGGAATACCATGCATGTGTGTGTGCCTTGTACTCTTGATTTCTACCAAACTGCCCCTTCATGACTCTCAGCTTGCGAGTCCTTCAGACTCTGCATTTATTGTTTGACATAGGGTTTAGTAACAAGCGGTACCATGCTAGCATTTAAGTGTCACCAATGTGAGCCTGGGTAAAAGAGGGTAGACATGGGCAGCTGATGGTAAAACTTCTACTTATCTTCCATTTAAAAGCCAACCCTAATTGCTACAAGAAAGGCTAATATGATAGTAGAACATTTCTAGCATACTCTAGTTATGTCGTATTAATAGAAAATTAAATTCTGAAGTAGAAGGTCAGTCAAAATGAATTGTTCGCACCATTTGACAGATCATCCTCTTATATATGACTAAAAATCTATTTTGAAGTCAATGCACCCTAACTGGTTCTGAATAGGTTGACTTTTCTTCAAGTTTATAGCATCAATGCACTGAAAAGGCTCAAACAAATAATCTCGAATGCAATTATCATCCCAAGTATACCCAAGTGTTCAACTATTTGCCTGAATGTTATGCAATTTATTCCATTGTCCGCTGATTGTAATCAAGCCAATAACAATAACAATAATAATAATAATCAATGTTTTAAATATCAACGATATCAGCCGACAGTGTTCGAGTTGTCGTTATCGCTACAAGTTTCACTGGCTGGAGATAAAGAAATAATATCGTTATCGTTGATAACCGGAAATCAGGAGAAAACATGGAAAGGTGATGAAATTTTTCTGTGAAACTTTAAGACATACCTAAATACACATGTTTACATATTTAGGGATAAAAAATTGTAAAAAGAATACATGGCATCAAGGTAGGCCCCATGATTAGGGACACATCGTTCCATCAATGGTTAAATACTGGCAAAGTGTTTGTGACTGTGTTACACGGACAATACACATGCATTGAGAAATTGCACACGTGGTATACAATTAATCAAATTAAACCGTCCAATTTATAGTACTCAGTGTAGTTATTTGAGTAGACCCAAACTTTATCATACCTTATTATTTCAGTATGAGATTGGTGGACATTTATTGGACGGTTAAAATGAATAAATTTAATGGTTGTATTATTTTAAACAAGTGTTAATAGCTCATTCCTGCTGGGATGAAAATAATAATAATAATAGCCCCAGCCTACTGACTCGCAAGGGTGTAAGGGTAGCAGAGTAGATTATGTGCAGCCCTAGCCTGACGCAAGATAGTACGACACTTATGGTGGGGCCCACCTTGATATATTTATTGAATATCCATCCCATCCATCTATTTTTAAAAATCAATTTAGGGTATAATCTCAAAAATGAAGCAGATTCAAATCTTAGGTGGACCATTACATACGAAACAGTGGTATTGACCATTAAAACCTTCTCATTGGTTACAAAAGTTTTGGACCAACCTGATATTTGTTCTTTTCCCTTCATAAAGGTTTACGTGACCTTATCAACAGGTTGGATGACAAATAAACATTATAAAAACATTACTGTGGGCCTAAAGAAGTTTTTAATGGTGGAGGTTCAACCACCACTCTTTCTTAAAATATGGTCGAGCTAAGATTTTGATTTGCTTCATTTTTGGGCTAGTGTCCTATAATGATCCGTAAAAACCTATGGTCGGCATGGATAAAAAATAAAAACATCAAGGTGGGCCCCACCGAGAGGGCCGCACCACCGTTTTTAAAGCCAAAGTCGCACCGAGTTCACTCTCTCAAAAAGAACTTTCGTCTGGAAACGGATTGGCTGGTGCACCAGATAGTTAGTGTATTGACGTCAGCAAGTTCTGTGGGTCCCATCATGAGGTATGTGTTATATCCAAACCATCCATTCATTTTACGAACTCGTAGTAAGGCTTGAGCCGAAAAATAAGACAGATCTAAAGATGAAGTGGACCACACTACAAAAAGCAGTGGGGGATTGAACGTATACCATTGAAACCCTTTTGGGGGTCACAAAAGCTTTAGATCAATATGATATTTGTTTTTCCTCTTAATCCTGGTTTTTTTGACCTTATGAACATATTGGATTGAAAATAAACGTTATGGTGGGCCCTACAAATGTTTTAACAGTGAAAATCATTACCCCACTACTATTTCTGGTGTGGTCTATTTGAGCTTTGGATATGATTTATTTTTTGGCTCATGCTCTAAAATGATCTCGAAAAATGGATGAATGGTATGGATGTAATAAATACATCATCATTTTGGGGCCCATTTAACTTTAATCTCCTTTGAACCGTTCGTACAACTCGAAGCTCGAGGAGCATCAGCGCTTGTCTTCGCATGACACGTACCCACACCAACTACACTGGTATGTGGTACACTAGTCAATCCGCTACCCTTTCGCTCATCTTCCCTAGAAAACCTCAAACGATGATTTTAATCATTTTTTCCATATATATATATATATATATATATATATATATATATATAATATATTAAAAATCCTAATATCTCTCCCGAAATTTCTCTTTTTTTCAAATCCCAACCCAAATCCCCTTCAACCTCGCCGAAATTGGGTTTCTTTCAAATCTATTATTTTCAATGAAAAAAAAAGGAGATTTCTTACCTCTGAAAATCCGGCGCTATCAACCGTGATTGGCCCACCAAATCCATCCGAAAGCCACTCCCGCAGGCAGATTTTGAGAAAAAAAGGTAAAGAGATTTTTTTTTCTATATTTATTTATTTATTTTTTTGAAATAGTAGGGAGAGTTGTCGCTGGTAACAATTTTTTTTCCAATAAAATAAAAAATATTGTCGATAATTCGTCGACATTAGGAAGAGAAACGAGAATTTTTGGTGATTCGGTATCGCCGGTCTAGCGACACCGATAATATCGGCAATATTATCGATATTTCGTCGACAATGGAAACACTATCAGCCGATATATCCCACCATATATCTTGTATCCCACTAGTGCGATACGAAATACACGGGTAGTGCTGATATATCCCACATGTTTGATTCGGTGAGCATTTTCAATTTCCAATCCTTTTTTTTTTTTTGTTGAAATTATGTTAAATCGATATCAAATTGTTACAAATCCATTGGTTATTCATGTTTTGCATGAAAAATCATGGAGTTTAAGCTTTGATTTCCAAATCCATTGGTTCTTCATGTTCGCCATATTTTTTTCGAAAATTTCCTTCAACCAGTTATCAATTGAAACTAATTTCAGTATCTAATGAAATGATCATCACATACACTCTAATTTCAAAATTTGAGTCTAAGCGGTCCGATTTGGAGAAAAATAAAAAAATTTCCCAATTTCTCCCAAATTGTTTGCAATGTTGCACTCCAAACATGAAATCAAGCATGTATGAGGGCTGATCTACCAATTTGTTAAGTCCTTGTCAATTTTCAAAAAATAAAAAACATTTTTAATTAAAAATTAATAAAAATAATTTTCAATTTTCAAAAAATAAAAAGCATTTTTAATTAAAAATTAATAAAAATATTAAAAATATTAACTTTTTTGTTTAGTTTCCCTTCAACCAACTGTTAATTGAGATTAATTTTGATGTATTTAGCAGTGTTTGATGAAATGATCATCACATACACTCTAAATGTTATGCATTCAATTTGAGTATAGTTGCATTAGTTCAGTTAAACAACATATAGCTTAAGACCCTATACGAAGGAAACCTACTATGTGCACTTCTTTTTTGAGATGTTATGATTTAAAAATGTGTGTTTAATGTCTTTTTTAACAATCCTTGAAGTTTTATTAAAAAATTCAACCGTTTTCCCAATGTTTTCCCATGTTTCTAAAAAAGTGTGATAAATTACTCGATATAAACGATATATCCCGTGTGATAATCGATTCGTATCTGTATCCCAAGGATGCAATACGTAACGCAATACCAATATTTTGAAAACTGATAATAATGATGATGATGATAATGATGATGATGATGATCTTCCTTTCTAAGTATCCAAATCTCAAATACCTCTCAGAACATTGCAAGTCAAGACCCTCCATCAAATTGAGTGAAAACTACAATGGAGATGGACTTCCCAGTGCAGTACTCACCACATCCCTTTCTTTATTAGCAACTTCTGACTTTCTATTGCTTATTTTCTTTTGTTTATTTCCATACTAAAAATCCTATTCCAGGGATTTTACTCCCTGTTAAGTAGAGACCACTTGTAGAGGCAGCTGGAGAAGGTGCCTCACCCCTTCTCCGTCACCTAGACGCTTGGATTTTGGAGAAGAGAGCATTTTGGAGTCACAATTATTCAATCTACACAACCATTTCCACCTGGAAATTGACTTGACTGTTTGGTACCCATCCATGGGATTTTCATTCTCAAAAATGATTTGTGACAAGTCTTGATATTTATAACGCCTACAAGTTTTCTGTGTATTTGCCAGTTTGTTCACAGGTTTGACAACTCCACTGATGATACGTTGGCCCGAAATGAAAACGAAGCAGATTTAAGTCATTGGAAACCATGGTTTCAGTGCCTGATTGGGCAAAGTGTTGTTCTCTTCTTTCTTGTATTTTGTTGGTCCCTTCTATATTGCTACCAAACAAAGAAAGCATATTCAAAAATGTTTATTTAGAAAATTTGGGGAAAAAGATAGAGTGAAAAGAAAATCCATAAGATTCTGATGCCAAATTGACGCAAACTGAAAGCTTAAATTTTACTTGCAGGAAATCAGATCCACATACCCAGTTATGAGATCCAATAAAGGGATCACACTATGAAGATGCCCCACCAAAATCATCTCCACAAATTTCATTCAATTCAAATTCATCATAAGCAATCATGAAAGTTCATAGATATGGATTGTTTATAGGCCATGAATATTTTATATATATATATATATATATATATATATATATATATATATATAATTGCTAAATTAAATATGAAAAGGCCTATATAGAATTCATAATGGTGCACAAAAGAAAACCTCCAATTCCACTTGGCAATCATATAATCTATCATATACAGCTGTATGGAAAAGATTGTTGTCCAGCAGTATGTAAGGCTAAAAACAAATATTGCAGCCAATTGGTACAAGTACACTAAATACCACAAGAAGCTCAACTTCAATTTGATCTCTATATATACACACCCTGTGGATACCTCTTTCATACACAGCCATACGGTAGTGTAAATAATACTATAAAGATTGATGTAATATCCAGAATGGAATACGGTTGATATAATTGCTAACCAGACGCCAAACCTGCTGCGGCAGACTCAGCTCTTACTCCCTCTTCTTAATTTTTATACTAGCTAATATTTCACAATTGAAGCTTCCCTGCTGCACCTGAAGCTGCTGCCACTTCATTTTTACCCTTTGTGCAACTATAGGTTAAGATCATTCGATGCCAACCTAAAGTCCAGTTCCAAGAATCCAGCTGGACTTCCAATTCATAACAGGCCTATAGGCTTTTAATACAGAATCATTTTGATACTCTGTTATAAAGTTTCATATACAAACCTATCAAGGGCAGAAACACAATCCCGTTGGACTCTTCGAGACCAAAGTTGATCAGACTCCCTAAAATATGTCACATGTTAGGTCTGGACTCTGGAAGCATCAAACCAGTTGCACCGAGCCTTTGATATTCAATGCTGTGAATTGTAAGTTGATATCCTCGGATGACTAGAACAACTGGAAAAAGCTTTTCGTGAACCTAAGCCACTATTGGAAAAAGCTTGGTATCAAGTTCGCCAATATAATCTTGGATACCTTCATGCAATTTGTCGGATTTTCTGCATGTGAGGTTGGCCTACTACTGTGCATTTTGGATGATCATAAAAAGGGGTCATGAGTGCCTTTGGTCCTTGCCAAGGGTATTGGGACTGTTGATACCCCCGGGAAGTATCACTGCCATATCGAAACTTACCAACGTCAGTATCTCGCATGGTTCTTGTTAGAATTAGGGACTACATTGTTCTTATATACCCCAATTAGTTGAGATTTTCCTTAGAAGATGATGATGATGTAAACCTATACACAAAAGAGGAAACCCATGTGCGACAGTATACACAACTGTAGCATATCTAGAAGATATTCTAGCCCAGTTTAATAACAATAACAGTGGGCGGAACGGCCACCGTCATTACCATTACAATATGGGCTGTTACAGTCAAATTATAAAAACTATAACAGCTGCATGACAGGCCGTTACGGGCCACTTTTCCATAACAGCCCCACAACGCACAATGGTACCCACCTTTATTATTATTTAACAGCCATTACGTAACTGCTTTTGGATACCATGCTCAAGGTGCTCTAAGAAGTAACTTGAGTTTGAAGGCATGAACAATATTTACTAAAAATACTAGAAAAAGAAAACATGAGTTTCTAAGAAAAAATCTTGAGCAGGAACAGGTAGAATGAGTGGCTAGCAGCAACGGAAAACTTCAATAGTTGGCTTGAGACCAATACTGGGATGTGAACAGTTTGGCTCTTCAAGTGGCTGCAAAAGGATCTAGAGGCACTTCCAATGGCTACAACACTACTGATGGTTAAGATTCAAATTGCATGTGCTTCTGGTGGCTCTTAGAATATTCTAGCAATAAAGTAGGTCTTGATAAGAAGGGACTGGCACAGTAACATGTCCGGTTAGAAAAGTCCCAGCACATAAGAAAAGAGGTCTAGTTGAAAATGCATGGCACACTTTTTATAGAGTGGTGGTGGTAGGAAGATGCATCTTTGGTGGCAGAAACAGGTAGATGGGTTCAAGTACTGGACTGATGACAAATACCCTCAGAGAACACTTTAGATGGCAAGCTAAAAGGGGCTCAAAAATGTCCTGAAAGTGCAGAAAATTGGGGGGCACTCAAGGGGCACGGTATGCAAAGGAAACCTACTCCACCTCTTCTTTTGAATGGTTTTACAAAACAACTAAGAATCAGATCGACCAGATCTAGATGGTGGCTGACAATGGCGGTTGGGGCCGTTGAAGCCAATGTTGTCAGATCTAGCGACGTCAACAGAGGTGGTTGCTGAAGTTGGGTTCTAATGGTCATGAGCGATGATCGGCGTGGGGTTGCAACTGTGGGTCGAAGGTCGTCGTAACAGGGTCCCAGCATGTGACAGGTTCTTGTAGCAGGTGATGAAGATGGTGATGATGGGTGGTCTAGTGGGTCACAAATCAGAGATGGGGCCGGGCTAGTGATGGGTTCAGGGATCCATGATGGGTTTGAGGTTGGCAATAGCTTCCAGATAAAAACAACAGGTTTGCTGGTGCAGATCTGGCGAGAGCAGGGGCTGTGAATAGGTTGCAGATGGTTAGTAGCATGCAACTGGAGGTGGTGGAAAAATCTAACCTGAGATGATGGAGAAGAAGCAGTGACAGTTTGGTAACGAGATGGTTATTTGTAGGATGAAATCTGCGTGATTAGAACAAGTGCAATGCTTCATTCGAGAAGATCATTGATGTCAATACAATGGACGACAGGTAGATCAATGGCCAGGATGACCACCCATCTCTAGAGCATGATGGCAAAGGCATGGAGAACAAGAATCATAGAGATGCAACGGATGGGAGAAGGAAATATGTTGACTGCAGAGATGTGCATTGAGAGATCCAGTGGAGATGCACTCTAGTCGTCGGGGATCGGTGGATAGATCATGTAATGGTGATTAAAGGCTGAGGTGAAGAACAAATACCTGCGCTAATACCATGTTAGAATTAGGAACTATATTGTAGAAAAGGTTGCATGTTATGGGGAAAACCGAACTGACCTGCTACATTAGGCACATGTACATCATGGGAGGACCAGGGCGACGTTGGCAAAGAATAGCCCGAACGGGCTCCCCAAACCACCAACGTATCGACCATATAGATGAGCCATGCTGAGCTCTCAGGAGCAACCCAAGGAATGAGCTCCGAGGAAAGACTCACCTGCTAAGTTGAACTGCATGAAGGCAGAGCTCAGTTATAGGATTGAGCTCCCGAGTCGATCCCAACCTTGGACGAGGAATATTCAGATAGAATCCCACATCATACTGAGCAAAGACAAATCCAACGAGATCCTAGCCAAAGATCACACTGGTTGAGGCGGACTCGGCGATATTCTCGACAACAGATCCTCACTGAAATTCGGACCCTTCAGCATATCCGACAAATCTTATTAAGATACACAAGCCACCTAATGCACCCTATAAATATACCCACTGTCTTGGGAGGAAGGTATGATAAAAAATTCCTGACTCAAGTCCCATTCCTGTGATAAATCTATATCCACCTAACTTAGGCATCGGAGGGTCCCCGGCCAACACCGGCGCCACCCATTGTCCTTTGTTTTTCACTGGTGCAGGTATCTGAGCGCCTACAGGTGCAGTCGCAGATTCAAACGATAACATTGTGCATTTCCATTAAGATGTAAAATTGCATTTATACACAAAAGAGGATAACATGTACAACTCTATACACCACTGCATGCATATCTAGAAGATATTCTAGACTATCTTACAAATACTATCCAAATTTATGCTAATCTACAATAACAATTCTAAATATGAATATCGATGGGTATATAGGCCTAGCTGAAAACCAATATGATATGGATGGATAAGAGTGTACTAGACCATATCACCCAAAATTTTCCAAGAAATTATTGAAAAACAAAAGATGGGAAAAAAATGGGAAACTCACAAAATATACTTTTCTTTTTTGGACAATGTATTTAAAGGTGTACTGGACCATTCTTAGACGAGAATGTTGTATTTCGGGTAATTCTGAAGCAACTAAATTAAAAAGAACAAATTTGGAATCAAAAGCGTGCCTTCTTAGATGACCAAATCAAACCAATAAACAGGGGTGTACACGAACCGAGCTAGCTCGGTTAGCTCGCTTGACTCGACTCAAAAAAGCTCAATTCGACTCAGTTCGAAGCTGAGTTTGAGCCGAGTTTGAGCTAGCCCCAGCTCGACTCGACTCGGATCGAACCCAACTTGAATCGAACTCGGATTGAACCAGTTCAGTGACTCGGTTACTTTGATATTGATGTTGCTCAGCAAGTGTTTGATGAAATGACCCAACGAAGTGTGGCCGGTGGCAAGGAAGGAATGTGTATGAAATAAATACCCCTTTTTTTTTTCTTGATTTTTATGTTGCTTAGAAGGTGTTTGATAAAATACCTGTAAAACCATTGTTGTTGTTTTACATACAGTGAGATTTTGAAGGTGTAGTCCATGTATTTATGAAAATGCTGCAAAGGCGAACTCGGCTCGAACTGGCCCGACCTGCTGACCGAACTGAACCAAGTTGGCCAGTCAGGCTCGAGGACCAAGCCGAGTCAAGTTCGAGCTGGGGTCAGCTAGTGGCCGAGCCGAGTCGAGTTAAGGCCAGCTCGACTCGGTTCAACTCGATGTACTCCCCTACTAATAAATCAAATGATGAAGTTGATAGTTGAACCAACAAAATGAGATTAAGCAACACATGCTATGATAAATTAAGCAACTACTGCATGATTTGGAGCAACTCATGTTAACCCTCAAATAGAATTCTATTTCGAGTTAATCAATCATTTAAATTTGTTAATACGACTTGCCTAGAGGGCTATATATACACTTAGGTACATAGGAATCCTTTTAGGATTTGAACTATTTGTTAATTGGTGCAAACATCTCATTGATAGCAATCTTAATTACATAATCAAATGCTATTGAAATCAGTGATCAAAGTATTGGTATCGCGACAAGTTTTGCTTTGCTAGGGATATGGAAAAAATATGGATATTGCTGTTAATATCACCAATAACTAGAAATGAGGGGAAACATTAGAGAAACATAGGGAAAATGGAGGAATGTTTTAGTAAAGCTTCGGGAGAAGCCAAAATACACATTTGCATTGACAAATAAAAAACTAGCAAAATGAATCCATACTAACAAGTTTTCATTTAATGGGGCCTAAAAGCATGTGCCATCATAAGAAATCAGTCCATCCATCGAACCTTCCATCCAAATATCCATCGACATTTTAGAATATCGAAAACACGATATTTCGCCAAGAAATCATTGATAACTAGAAAGGAAACGAAAGATTGTGGTCTCGATATCACTCATGTTGCGATAACGATAATATCGCGATATTATTGTCGACAAATTGGACACTACATACAACCAGTGTTTGCAATATCGATATATTGGCCGATATTACCGTTATCGCTGGCTAGCGAGACAAAACCCATAAAAAGTCCAAGAAATTAATTTAATTTAATTTATTTATTTTTAAAGAATTTTTTGTATTGTGTGACATATTGCACGATTTTTTGTGAAATTCTCAATATTAGCGATACTATCGCACATTACAGAGCCAACAACCATTTGAGGACAGAATTCCGACGATAAAAGGCTGGGAATGTCGAGTTTGCAATATTCTCAAAAAATTGAAAAAAAAAATCAAACAAAAAGCAGGAAATTCATGTAAGAGGGGATTTCGGTACCTGCAAAAGATGTGAGCATGAATGGAAGCTGAATCTGGTGGGCCACTCGATCGAGAGGTGGTGGTGCACCGTAAGTGCGAAAAAAAAAAACTCGATTTTCCTTTCTTTTCATCGAATAGGGGAGAGATTTTCTGCGAAATAGAGATTTCGACCAAAAATTTGCCAAAATCGTAGGGATTTGGGATTTGAGATTTAGGGTTCCGGAAGGACTGGACCTTTCTTGCTGTGAAAATGGCTTCTGATGCCATTTATGGAAGCGGATCGGGTGGTGTACCGCACACCAGCGACCTGGCTGGTGAGTTGACGAGTTCTGTGGGCCCACCATGAAGTAAATGTTATATCCAAACTGTTCGTCCATTTCGCGAGATCGTTCCAAGGGCTAAGCCCAAAAATAAGACAGATCCAAAGATCAAGTGGACCACACCGCAGAAAGTTGTGGGAGATTAAACTTTTACCATTGAAACCTTCTTGGGGTCGCAGAAGTTTTCGATCAATCAGATATTTGTTTTTTCTCTGCATCCATGTTTGTGTGGCCTTATGAATAGATTGGATGGAGAAGAAACATTATGGTGGGACCTACGAATGTTTTAACGGTGGGAATCATTGTCCCGTTGCTATTTGTGATGTGGTCCACTTGACCTTTGGGTATGACTCGTTTTTTGTTACATGTCCTAAAATGATCTCGCCAAATGGATGGTCAGTATAGATATAATAAATACATCATGATGGGGCCCACAGAGCTTTAATTCTTTTTTCCATAGTTACTACGTACATACACATATACCAGCGAGGCCACTGATGTGTAGTACAATAACTACTTCGCTTACTGTACAAACGGGTTGTGGGGTCCGCCTTGATGTATATGTTTTATCCATGCCATCCATCCGATTTTCCATATCATTTAAGGACATTAGGCCAAAACTTCAGCATATCCTAATCTCAGGTGAACCACAACATAAAAAGTAGTGAATAATCATTAAAAGCATTTTATAGGCCACGAAAGTTTTGGGTTAAGCTCATCTTTGTATATTCCCTTCATTCACTTCTGGTTGACCTTATCAATGGGTTGGATGACAAATAAACATGACGGATTTACTTAAAGTGGGCCTTCATATGTGTTTAATGGTGAACGTTTAATCATCACTATTTCATGTGGTGTGATCCACCTAAAATTTGGATGTACTTAATGTTTGGGACAACATCCAAAAATGAGTTGAACAATTGAATGGACGGAGTGGATATACAACATATCATCATGGTGGGCCCTATAGTAGCACCTAATCTGCGCTCCTAAGGAGTTTGGATTCTGCACTCAAGACTGTGCAACCCTTACAATGGGGCTCACATTTATGTATGTATTGTCTATCTATTCCATCCATTCATTGGGAAAGATTATTTTATATTAGGAGAAATAATGTGTCAAATCCAAAGTTCAAGTGGACCCCACCACAAAACAATGGGGATTGAACGCCTACCATTAAAAACTTTGTTAGGGCCATAGAAGTTTTCAAAGTTGATATTTGTGTGTTCCCTTCGCCCATATCTACATGAACATATGAACAGGTTGGATCTCAAATAAACATCATGGTGGGCCCCACATAAGTGGTTTAAAGTTTCAATGGTGGGTGTCATTATCCCCACTGTTTTTTGTAGTAGGGTCCACTTGAGTATTGAATCAACCTCATTCTTTGGCTCAGGCCTAAAATGGTCTCTCCAAATGGATGGATGGTATGGATACAACACATACATAATGGGTGGGGCCACAATCAGCGTGCCACGCACATCGTTCTTTGGCTCATGCTCTAAAACGATCCCTTAAAATGGATGGATGGTATGGATACAATCCATACATCATGGTGGGCCCATAGTCAAGGTTCACCCTCAGTGCGGCCCTGAGAAGTTTTTAATGGTGGTTGTTCCAGAATCATTGTTTCCTGTGGTGTTTTCCACATGAGATTTGAATCTACCTGATGGTCCTAGCAGGCTCATGATGGGGCCCACCATGAGGTTTGTGAGAAATCCACAATGTCCATCCTTTTTTTCATGGCATATTAGTTGTCCATTATGCGTCATATTTGAATATAGTTAGTTGTCTTAATTCAATCAGACAACGTGTAGCTTAGGATCCTATAAAAAGGAAACCTATTATGTGCACTTCTTTTTTGAGATTTTATAATTTAAAAGTGTGTATTGAGGTATTTTCTAATAATTCCTGAAATTTCATTGAAAAATTCAACCATTTTCCCAATGTTTCCTCATGTTTCCCAAAAAGTGCGATAAATTACGCAATACAAACGATATATCTCGTGCGATAACCGATATGTATCTGTATCCCAAGGGTGCGATACATTGCGCGATACCGATATTTCGAACACTGCATACAACCATGCGCCCATAAAAATTTGAAATGGAAAAATTTTTAATAAGCAAAATTTTGGCAATATCGGTTCATTGACGACATTATCAAACTATCGTCTATATGCTAGCCATACAAGTAACACTTGGTATTTACATGGTCGAAAATATTGGCGATAATAATACATTGGCGATACTTAGTGGTATCTCACCAATACCTAGAATTTTTTTATCTTGCAGTGTTATTAGTATCTCCAAGCTAGAGATACAGATAATATCGGGGATACTTCGAACAATGATTGAAATCTTAATTTTCTAGAAATAGGAAAACAACTAATACAACAATTGGACTAGAAGTGCACCAAGTATATGACTTGCATTTGCAACTATATGGCCTTGGTGCTGTCAATTGGGGTATACGGTAAACACTCTTAACTCGATGATATTTTGGACATTCACAAATAGTAGCAATGATGTCAAAATTGTTATCATATCGCAAATCGTAATAGAGGTTGAATCGTATCGAATCACAAATCGTGTCATAAATCGTAAGATTTTTCATGATTTTTTAAAAATATAAATAAATTAGAAAAAATAAAAAAATGTAAAACTATCATGACATGATATTACTTAAAAATTAAATGATTCTAATCTTCCCTTTTTTCTTTTTTTTTTTTCTTTTCTTTCGAGAATTTTTCCTTAAAAAGCATAAAAGGGTCCTTTAATAATTTATGTTCTTGTTACCTTTCTTGAATGTAGAATCGCATTGGAGAAGCGGCGTTTGATTCTGTAGACCGACGAAAAAGGAAAATTTGATTTCTCACCATCATTCCACAATATATATAAGTCAACATGATCATAACCGTCCATAAAAACATTCTAGATAAGTCATACATCAATTTCGTGTTTCAACTAGTTAAAAAGTAACAAATCATAAATTAAAATGATTCTTCCTCTTATTTTTTTTAAATGTTTTTTTCTAAATGATTCTTAAAGCCCCACCAAATTAAAAACATAAATTGAAAGCCAAGGGAAGCATAAAGTGGAACAAAATAAGTATAATTTGAATCTATATTGGGATTTGAATCATAAATCATAGGATTCATATAAAAAGGGATTCAAAGGTGGGATTCAAATCATTTTGCTTAAGATTCGACTCAAATCGTGAATCGTGAATCATAAATCGTAGAATTTTGACAACACTGACCATAGCACCCAAAATTCATATTAGGGGCACCCTTCTGAATTAGTAAATTTTTTGGGTGGAAAATTCCACAAACTTTAGTATATATCTAGTTTCAGCACCAAAAAGGAAATGTCAGAAAAGTGAAGTAAACAAGGACTTCGACATAAAATAAATAAATAAATATTCAGTCTTCATTGAACCTCAGAATCATACAGTTGGTTGATGCTTTCAACTCCGTATATGTGGGAGTGGGACCCATGGTTTATTGATCTAAACTGTTGATCTGAAGTGTCTTACTGTGCGCAGAATCTCCAAAGTTGGAAAATCACAACCCTCCAATCTTTGGCCTTCTTTTCTGGAAGGATTTTTGGGTATGCCCCATTGATGGTGGGACCAATCAGCTCAAAGTTCTAGATGACTGAAACATGTGCCACCCACACATTCAGATTTGCAAGTATAAGCATATTGTACATTTACTGAGCCTCTAGTCTCTATAATTAATCTGGTTTGAATTGATAATCTTTCTATGCAGTAAAATATTAATAAACAACATTTGAATATTGTGAAAATGGCAATTTTATGATCTTTGAAGAAGTCAATGTTAATTTCTCTTGGAAAGGCTCAATTATTTCTTGTCCAAAGATTCAACAGAATGCTAGCTGAAATATTTTCTGGTATAACAATCCCACATAAACTCTAACAAACATGGCAGTTCCCATGCTAAATTTATTTAAGTTCGATTTTATGAACATGACCTCCAATGCAATGGAAAGATAGAAGCCTACAGAAAATAAATGCAAGGATGTATGCAGTATGTCACCTAATCATTTTGGCAGCACCAAATCCAAGAGTGTCATGGAACAAATCTTTCATGTACTTCTTCTGTACAAGCAGCTGCAGCTCGGCGTTGTTATATATGGCCGCAAGATATGCCTCCCCATTCCCATCCCTGTTATCGTTCCAAAGTGAAGTAAACTTCTTCTCAAAAAGGTTCCATGTGTCTTCTATTGTCCTCAAGATCCACTTTTTATATAGCTGCATGACAATAAGCTATTAGACATAACTCATGAGGGAAAATACATTATTTAAATTACTTGTGGTTCCTGTTTTCAGAGAAAAGAAATAATTGTGAATATTAGTTAGAAAAAAAATATCAAGGCTATACTGCACTATATGCAGGTTTATTTTATTCAGTTTTACTTTGATCCATGGGGTTAACTGTATACCCAGCCCTAATTGGTGTGGCCTGGGGAACAGGGTCCATAAAATATGGTAACCTAGTTTGGATAGGATAAGGTTAAGCAGATTAACATTGATTATAAGGTGGCTTTCATTGTACTACAAATACAAATACAAATACAAATGCATGTTCCAGAAAGGTCTGCGTAGTCTCGGCCCGGCAGAGGGGCTGCCCTTCAGTGTTTGTGCTGAATGCCCCTCCTCTTCATTGTACATGTCTCAGCTAGTTAGTCTCACGATAGGCCCCTTCAGTATATTTTGCCTGTTGGGGCCCAAATGTCGACTCTGTAATTTTTGCAAAGTGAATGAAAGATTTCCTTGAAAAAAAAAAATAATAAAAATACAAATGCACGTCTTCTCTTGTTCCCTTGCATGTGGTGGTGGTGGTGGTGGTGGTGATGGTGATGGTGTTGATGATGGTGGTGATGATGACAATGACGATGACGATGATGATGATGATGATGATGATGATGATGTGGGCCATCTAGTTTAAAGTGAATGAATAGAGATATCAATTAAAAAGCATTAGTTGGAGGGGTAAAAGTTTGGGACGTGATAATTGGAATTGGAAACATTTTACTATTGCAAACTGGGTTAAGAGTTCGGGAATTTGGTGAGCCCGCTTGCCGAACTTGGGGCGTGACAGCATTGCACAAATATATACATATATATATATATATATATACATATATATATATATATATATATATATATATATAGGCATGGAGGAAAAGAATCGCATAAGGTAGCAGCTAGATGCTAAATTTGTTGAAAGTGCCCTTGTTTGTCAATATACGTGAGTGTTGAGTCTGTCAGTCAAGCAAGCCCTAAGTTGAAGACATCAAGCCCAAGACTCATAAAAGACGAAGGCATACAATCGTACTTAACAGGTAAACTAAAAGCCTCATTAACCCAAAACAAACCCTGACAAGTATGTCCCCATAAAAACCCAACTTACCCTAAAAGCTACTTAAAAATCTTCTGGTAAGTTTGAGTTGTTTGCACCTTGAGTATTGGAAGAAGTATGAAACAAAACAGGAAGAATATATGCCCTGCCGATTGCATCGAACTGCAATCAAGGACATCTTTGATGCCATCAAACATCGTTCGATTGCATCGAATACATGTCCAGATTGTCAAGCAAAAAAATGAAAACATGCTGGGAATTGTCAATTGCATCGACCTTGGGCTTACTTCTTCCAAAATCCAATTATACTCTAAGTGCTCCTCGATGTAATCGAACCCTTTTCGATGGCATTGAGAGTAAGTTATCGATGGCATCGAATACAGCTCGATTGCATTGAAACTAACTCCGTTTTGTCCAGCAAGCTTTCAAGGAAAATCTAATTTCTTCGAGCACATCGAAGACCCTTCGATGTCATCGAAATTCAAATCTCGATGACTCGAAGGTCTGATCAATGGAATCGAACAAGAGACAAAACTGTCAAGCAACCTTTGTGTATTTTTCAAAAAGGAATCTTGATGGCATCGAGACATCCCTCGATGGCATCGAAGTGTACGTCGATGACCTCGAAGGATGCTCAATGAGATCGGACAAAATCTGTCCTACACCCAATTGAATATCTTGTGTAAGAAGTTGATGCAATCGAAGAAGGTTCAACGGCATCAACAATATCAGATTTTTGCCACTTTTTTTACCGTTGGGATTTCAACTTTATAAATATACATGGCTTGCTACTTGTAAAATGAGCTAGAATCTAAGAGAGTTTGAGAGAATTGCTTCAAGAGTTAATACCCTCTTCCTCATTCCCTCTTTCCCATTAGAGTTCATCATTCAATGTTTGGCACAAGCACTTACTCAACATCTTCATTGCTTGGATTGAATTATGAACTCTAGGATTCAATGAGTTTCCAACAGCCCTATCATAGGCAAATCCATGTGTTGGAACTCTTGAATGCATAGCTCATGGGAATCTTCTCTATGTGTTTAAATCATATCATCTAAATAGAGAAGAACAATGAAACCCTAAACCTCACAACCTCAGAGCATTGATCGAAGCATCAGAAGCGGTTGCGGTTCAAGGGAGTTGAAGGCTCTTCGTCAACATTAAAGATCTTCATATTGTGCGAGAAAGGGGCTCTCTCACTTATTTGTAAGTATAAGGAATTCGTTGAGTCTAAAGCCCTTTCATTGTGTAGGATTGGGATTCAGAATTTGAGTGACAAACTCGCCAAGACCTCTTTGTAGGCCTCCGACGGGAGAATACATTGTCCTTGTGTAGGACGTGTAGTCTATGTGAAGGACGTGTTGCCTTGTGTAGGCTCCTAGTTGTGTCCTTGTGTAGGACTTGTCACCTTGTATAAGCACCTAAGGCAACCTTGTGTAGGTCCCTTAGTTAACCTTATATAGGTTGTGAAGGTTCATGGTTAACCTGATGTAAAACCATTGGATAGTGAAATCCGGTACACTTTAGGAGAGAGAGTGTCTGCCGGGAGTGGAGTAGGCAAGTAGTCGAACCACTATATATGATTGTGTTTGGTATTGCTTTTTGTGCATTGATCTAATTATGCTTATGTCTATCAAATTATTATTATGATGCATGATTTAAGAAATAAATAAGTATTGATAGGAATCACATCCCACACACTATCACATACACTATCCTTATAGGCTTGTTCTTTACATGTAAATCTTGGGTAAGCCTATGTGTTTTTTACCCTCTATTGGCCCGGATGTCGTAGAGTTACTTTGCCTTACTCATCTTAATTAAACTTAGCCATTAATTGTTCTTATAGGAAAATAATTTTTGAAAAGTCCTATTCACCCCCCTCTAGGACATTTGTACATACTTCCATAATTCAGTAATAGCGGTTCTACCGCAATTTCATTTGTCAGGTCCTTTGAATCCGCCAAATATAGAGTACAAATGGCTGAGAAAGAGAAAGCTTTGCAAGATAGGAAAACACATTTTCTAAAGCAAAAAAGCTGAGAATGAAGCCAAAGAGATCCAACTCATAGAGAAGACAACTAAATTTGAAAGGAGTAGCCTTTAAGACCCAATAAGCTTGTCTCAAGGATGAACAGGCCAACCTGGTCTTGGACAAAGATCCGGGAAAAAGAGGAAGGGTTGCGACGGAAGGAAGAGATCTGCAATAAGCGGCACCAGGAGCTCAAATTGAAGGAGAGCACTTTATTTTGTTGTGAGGGAAATAGACACTTACGGCCGACCGCACTAGAGGAAAAACTAGGAGGAGTTGTTCAAACAACCGAGGATTCCCCCTCTAAGATAAGGGGAAGTGCGAAGTGCATGGAAATTAAAAGTTGAAAGTCGCTGCTGCCAAGGCAAAGCTTCTCACTACAGAAGCTTCAACAACAGCACCCGATTGCTCCCATCGTTCCAGTAGCCCCAGTGGTTGAGGTGATCCCGCCCCTATTGGCATAAGCTCGTGGTGCTTAATGACTGAACGACTTAATGCTCTATTCGGTTGGAACCCGGTTCGAGAACATTTTCTCATAGATTCCCTTCACCAAGTCATTGCCAGCAATCTACTCCTATACCTTGGTGTCAAAGGGCGAGTTCCTTTCTTGTCTTGCCCAAAAAAAAAAAAAAAACAGTCTTTATTCTCATTGGAGAAAGACTCTCCCGCGGCAAGGCAGTCCAGCTGCTTTCTTTATCTCGCTTGCCGTTAGTCCGTCTAGCGTCTTTCGGTTGGGGTCCGCCCCGGGGGTTAGACCGCTGGGGTTATATTTGATAGTCTCGAAGGCAGTCAACGTTTCATCTTCTCCCATTAGACTTGCCTTTGCCCTTTTTCCTTCTCTCTTCCAGTTCTCTCCCTCTACTTTATTTGACAGGGGCGGAGAATACCACTCTATCAATAACAAGAAAAAAAGTAGCAATTCAGTTTCAAATGGTTTGAGCTTGGAAGCAACCTAGTATTGGCGGCGACAACGCTCAAACATGCTATGAGAGTATCCACGTGTTAAAGAGGATTGCCTCTGTCAGCGTCGGATTTGTGAGTCAGAAAGTAACATTTATGGTTTCTAGATTCAGGGTGCGACAATTCCTCCCTTGTTTATGTTACAATTTCTCTCCTTTATACGGCTATCATGGCCAAGTATCAATACATGATAGGTTAGAAGGATCAAATGGGCCCTCCATAGTATTTAAATAACTTCTAAACTATGATTTTCTTTGACACGATTACAGGCACCTACATAATGTACAAAGAGTGCATGTTTATGTAGATTTTACCTCACCTTTATGATGTATTCACTCGTGTATTCATACGGTTGTGTTGTCCATATGGTCATGTGTTCAATGGTGATTGCTAATGCCAGGAGATATTTCATGGACCCCACATGGAGCCAAAGCACACTAAAATAGGGAAAGCATAAATAGTGGTTATTGCCCTAGCTGTCATTTGAGCTTGTTTTCTTTTTTATATATTCTTCGGTTGGTCTTTAGTCTAATCTTTTTTTCTCGAGTGAGTTGAATGAATTTGAGTGTATGTTATGTAGGTTAATAGGTTTGAGCAATTTGAGTTTGAGTTGAATTGGGTAAAGACTCTTAAAAGTTACAAAAGAGGCACCTCACGTTAGAGGCCATAATTTTAGTTGCTTTTCCAAGTTTTCTTCCTCTTTGTAAGAGAGAGAATGAGAGAGGACACTACTCCCTTGTTTATGATCAAGTCTTACCATCTCAAGCCCGTAAATTGAACCACCTGATGTGTTCCAAAGATCAAATGTCTTGCCTGTTGGTGATTATTGAGGCTCTTTCCTTAACAAACTCGTCATCAATTCGTTGCTGACATGATCACAACATTGAGAGGAACCCTTTCGCTGCAAATAGAGGCTCCTCTTGCCTTGGTGATCACAATGGCAGTGATTTGACAAAGAGTTTTGTTAATAAAAGGCCATGAAAACCACAAATGACAGGATGGTCTCAGTTTACAGGCTTGATATAGGTGGGACCCAACGATAAACAATGGATTAGAACCCTCCCTCCTTTTCTCTTAAAAAAAGAAAATTTTAGAAAAACAACCAAAACTATGGCCCTCTAACATGAGGACCTCTTTCATAACTTTTGGAGTCTTTACAAAATTCAACTCAAACTCACAAAACCTATTGATCAATAGAATTCAATCAATCAACAATAACATAAGAAAAAAAAAATAAAAAAATCAATCAACAATATGAGATTTGAACAATGACCAATCAAATAAATAAATAAAAACACACACACACACACACACACACACACACACACACACACACACACACACAAAGAACCCAAAAATACAGCTAGCGCAGTTACGACTACTTATGTTTTTTGCTATTCTTTTAGACTTTTGGCTTTGCATGGGGCGCACAAAACAACCAATCAACATTCAACGCATGACCACATAGGCTACGCTAACCATACGAAGACACAAGTGAATACACTGCACTGCGGATGGGAGAAAATCAGCACAAACAAGCGCACTTTGCGCATTACACAGGTAGTTGTAATCAGCAAAGAAAATCCCAAGTTTCAGAGTTCTTTAAACATGATATGAGGCGCAATTGATCCTTCTAACCTATCACATACTAACACTTGGCCATGCCAATTACACAAAGGAGCAAAATCGTAACAATAACGAGGCAAGAATTGGTGAGAAAATCAGTGCAAAAACATGACTCACATGTATGTGAAGTATCAGGGTCAACTAAATCGATCGCATTTGATCCTACGAATGGATTTATGCATCCTTGTGCTTATTGGAAGACTAACATGATTAGCTTTCAAATAGGACCAACTCCACGTAGTTTTAATATTGTTTGGTATCCAGAAGTGGACCAAAAATTGTTGCACGTGATCTGGATAGATAGTTGGGCCATAGGGCCCACCGGGTCTAATTCAGGTCCATTGGGGCTAAAATTTAATACCATGGTGTATGGGATCAAGGAGCACTTTTTGGTGAACTCCATTTTCAAATTTAATGAATCCAAATGGTATAGACCCTCGAATGACCTAGACTGCTGGATCTATCCATAGGAAGGTTGGTACAATCCTCGGGGGTTAAAAATGTGTATCATCTGGGGAGGTGCCAAACATCCCAGCCTTTGGCTCGACCTAAATGGTCCACATAGTAGTCCTCTGGGTCAATGATGATGATCCTCATATGATTCACTGAAAACACATGCCCCTACAACTCAACTTGTAATCATCTCCACGGTGATTTGAATGGCACAAAGCTCCACTCTATTCAAGGAACTCAACGCCGACATCCTAAAGAAGGTGAAATTGATTCCACAATGATCTTAATTGAGTACATCCTCAGTCCCTTATGGCCCTAGTTGCCTATAGATCTTCCATCAATGTTGAGGTTCCACCACCCCGAGCGTAAAAGGGCCCAAGAACTCAATTTTAAGGAAGGCCATGAAAATCTTCAATTAACCCTTTCTAAACATGAAGATAGCCGTTGACCAAGGGCAATTTAATCCTACAGAAAATACAGCCCAAGTACAAGGTACAAGGTAGAATGTTCAAAGATCATTTTGTTACTTTCTTTTCAAATTCCCCACACAATTGCACAAGAGCATTCTCTATAGAATCTTTTTTTTTTTTGAACACGCGCACACACACCCCCACACACTCACGCCGTAGTGGGCTTTCACCACCTATGGATTACCTCCAACCTTAAAGGGCCCACCCTTCTATCCATCAATAAGTTCCACGTTTGGTGATTGTGTTTTTTTTCTTTTCTTTTCTTTTCTTTTAAAGGATCAACATCTGTGTATGTTGTCCTTAATTCTATTGAAGTCAGCCCATGGCGTTGCTATCAGTTTGCAACCTACAAAAGACTACCGTGATGGTCTAGTGATCTGCTCCTTCAAGGATCTCAATCATTGATGCAAGAGTGGCAAAGGCATATGCAAATTGGTTCTTCATCCGAGACATTTAGGTGAACGAGATCTCTTCGAATTCCCCAATCAAGTTCTTGAGATTAACATGGCATGGGATTAGCTTTTCTTCTTTAGTCTTCAAATCCCCATTCGTATGGCTGATAATAAGTAACGTATCCTTGTGTACCTTTAACTTCTTGATCCTAAGCATGATGGCTTCCCTTAACCCGGCAAGACAAGCATCATATTTTGCAACATTGTTGATGGGGACATCGGAGGACCTATTCCGGAGTACTAGAGACAGCGACGACCACCAACATTAGCGCAACTTTCTTTGTGGATGGGAAACGAGTTCTAGATGGAGCCCGTCAGGCAATTTTGAAGACTCCACGTGCATTGGACGTGCATCAGGAAGACCCCACCTTGGGATGATGCATGCGGGCTGCTTAGGAGATCATTTTAATCATAGGATTTCTATTTCGTGTCGATCCGACCGTTGGGTCTAGTCGATCAGGCCATCGGGCCACCAGATCTTTTAGACTATGGCCCATTGGACTCTGATCTTGCTTTCTTTATGTTATTTATTATTTTTAGGAGTTATTTGATGGTTGAGATTGATAATATATGTTTTAGTTTTCTTATTTTGGATGATGGGCCATTTTACTTAAGTGATTGACATAGTTGTAATTATGCTGGATTTTAATTTCGAATTTTTAATTATAAAAGCATAGGGTGGGCGGACCCTAGTGGAGATTTGAGAAGGAAAAAAGAAGAGAGAAGCTCTCGTGTGAAGAAATTTTCTACTGTTTTCTAGGGTTTTTTTGAAAAAAAAAAAAAAAAACCTCCCTTCCAATTGAATCGTGGAAGGGTACAAACTTGTTTGGTGGTGGATTCCCTAAGGTATTCTTCTTCTTACATCCTTCCTCTCTCTTCTTCGAAAGGTATTCTTCTTCTCTTGTCTTCCTCTTTTCCTTCCTATTACAACCTTCTAAACCCTAATTTTAAAAACCCTAATTCCAAAATCCTCAATTCTCATGAACCCTAATTTTCCTAATTTCAGATTTTCTCCTTTCCTAACCATAATCATAAAACTACAAATCTGTCCATTGAGTGTGGAACGTGCCTATGCTAAATTGGAAGTTCTATCCTTCCATCGGTCCTAGTTTTAATTGATTTATGTGATTTCTTAGCATGCGGGCAAGTGATTTAGGTAAAATCAGATTTTATTTCATATTGTTTACTCATAATTAATTGGTAGGTTAGAATCTTTTGTTAATTGAATTACTTTATGGACTCTTTCATAACCTCCACGTTGCATGCTAGCATTAAATCATGTATCCTGCATCAATTGTCTCTACATCCAATTGCAAGCTTCTAGAAGATCAGTACCGAGATATCATTAAGCAATATCAATATTGCCCCAACCCCACTACACTCTTGTTATTCATCGCATCGTCAAAGAACATAATCCAAAAATTTGATGTCGTGTTCTTCCTCCTCGATACATACAATATCCTCAACTAGACAGTACATCTTCACGGGCCAGTAATTTAGAAGTGGATGTTGTGCAAGTTGATCAGCCATTGCCTACCCTTTAATTGCCTTTTGAGTAAAATAAGTCAAATTCGGATAACAATAATTGTCACCTTACTAACCTCCCTGTTAATGCTAGCTTCTCGTAGAGGTATTTGAGGGGATCCATTTGAGCGATCAAGATAGTAGAATATGCTATCATGTATTGCCGCAATCTCTGAGTAGTCCAAACTAGAGCTGGTAAGTCATTTCCAACATCATATATCTTGATTCATAATCAATGAACTTCCTACTAAGAAAATATATTGCCCACTATACCTGAATCACACACCCTATAATAGAAGTATCATTGACTGATAGGGTATAAAAGAAGAGGCCTCCTTGGAACTGGCAGTATAAGCACGGGAGGGTTCAAGAGATATTTCTTAATCTTATGGAAGGCTGCTTTGCAATCGTTTTTCTATTCACATGGGTCCTGAGCAACTTGAAGATGTAATCATAAATGGGAATCATCTAGGCAATGAAACGTCTGATATACTTGATTGTTCCTAGGAGGCTGCGAATTTCTTTCTTTGTTTAAGGGGGAGGCGTCTCCAAAATGGCCCTTCGCTTGCTTTCATCTACATTCTACCCTAATCCCTTGTTCACTGACCATGAAGACTAGAAGCTTGCCTGATGATGCACTGAAAACATATTTTTAAGGATTGAGCTGGAGTTCATACTTTACAAGCGGATCCAACTTCTCAAATTCTTGAAATGTCCCTCCACATCCTTCAATTTCACAATCATGTCATCAACATATACCTGCATTTCCTAATGCATCATATCGTGAAATAAAGTGTTCATTGCTCCCTAATTTTCCTAGAGCCATAGATCTACCAATTTTGATGCTTCTAGAGTCTTCTTCGGTACCCAAATTGACAATTTCAAAGTCTTTAGGCACTATGCTGGTCTTATCCACAAATTTTCTTCAAATGTCCTAAAACTTAGGGATCAAATCTCTGTCCTCCCAATCCTTGGATTCTTCTATACCATGAGATCCAAATCCGCAAACTCATAACATCGATCTCAAAATTAGTGAAGCAATTTCAAATTTTTGTTTCTTTGAGATTTTTTGAAAAAATTCTTACTTTTGTAGATGTTCAAGATTTTCTTTTTATATATATATATATATATATATATATATATATATATATATATATATATATATATATTGAGGATTTTCTTAGTTTCTCAATTTTTTGGCAAATTTTCAAACTTTTGGGCTTATAAGTAGAGCAACATGGTAAACCAAGAACTCTCAAAAGCCTACTTGAGCTTTTCTCTACTATTTACAATGACTTTTTTTTTCTAAAGGCCAGCGCCCTTTCTAGGCACACTAGTTGCTTAGGGTTTAGGGTTAAAAGGAGAACATTCTTCTCACCTTACTTTATGTCTGACTATGGGCACGGGTTAAAAGGAGAACATTCTTCTAGATGGATGTTCATGATATCAACAAGGTTGAGCTCCAACTATATCTCATAATTAGATCCACCTTGTCTTGCCATATGTACAAGGTGCTCTGACACTGGCACATCAAACCCACCATCATTTACATTTTCCTTACCTTTCAGGCTACCACTTGCCAAAAGCCTTTTGCAATTGTGCGATGGATAATCCACCAGCCATGCTATTAGGATCAACAACCCCTGCATTCACAAAAGTGTTGTATCTCCCTCGTCTTCCCTTTCCTTGATACGCATGGTATCTCGATCCCTTCATGGGTGATTCCTCACTAAAATGACATAAGCGCAATCTTAGTGCTTGGCTCTAAAATGAGCCACAATTCTTTCCAGTAAGAAGAAAACACGATCACTGACCTTGAGAGGCTTAAAGGGGATGAGATGAACACTTGGGAAGCTATGACAAGGAATATCTTCGTTCGACTACTAAGTGTTAATAACAGGAACTTCAGGCTCCTTTTTAGATGAAGATTCTATTAGGAGAATGGTTTCAACCAAGATTGTAATAATCCGATTTCCTGAGACATGCTTGACCCTCTACTGAAGAGATGAAGGTATTACACGACCTCATGAATTCAAGGCCACCCGAGCAACAATTTTAACGTGACTTGAATATCAAGTACTTGAAATGAGATATTGAATTTGTCAGTGCCTATCCCAATTTCAAGATATATTTCCCAATCACTTTGTGTTTCGTATTGTCAAAGACCCAAACACATCTTGATAGGTTTGATGGATGACAATTTTACTCCTAATTTCGTTGCGGTTTGTAGGGGGCATACAGATAGTCCTAGGGTGTTCCATTGCAATAATGACGGGAGTAACGGTCCCCACCATTACCGATACGGATACGCCCCGTATCAGCCGATACGGGGTGTGTAACGGTCAAAAAATTTTTGACAGAAAAATCTAGAAAAATATTCATTAAATCCGGAATACTCTAAATATTTCAAATATGCATTCATTTATAATTTTGAATATGTTTATGGTGGTGTAACAGTCCAATCTTTGGTGAGAATGTTATATTAGGCTGTCTGATGGATTTATGAACTTGACAACATGAAATTAACTACAAACATTTTATATTTAGTTTTCTAACTATATAATATCTATATAAATTTACTATAATGAATGTAATACCAAAACATCTTATATTCTCAAGCTTTCCTTTTATTTATAGTACTAGTGTATTGCATACTTCATGACTCACATATATTTCATTTCAATATATAGAGTTTAGGGACTTTTGTATCCTATTATGTAATTCATGTACCTAATAATTTGATATCATTTTAGCCCATAGATCCTTTAAAAAAAAAAAAAAATTAAATTGGGGTAAGTAGTGTTGTTGATTCAGGGCTGATTTGGGGACCATTTGATGCCCCAAACTAGCCTCAAATTAATGCAATCTATTGGCACTTATCACACTAATGGATTGGTGGACATTTATTGGATAGTGAAAAATGAAAAATATCAAATGGTCATATTTCAAAAAACAAGCATGATGGGGACATCAGAGGACCTACTCGGGTGTACCAGAGACGGAGACAACCACCCACATTAGCGTAGCTTTCTTTGTGGATGGGAGACGAGTTCCAGATGGGGCCCGCCAGGCCATTTTGAAGACCTCACCTTGGGATGATGCATGTGGGTTGCTTAGGAGATCATTTTAGTCATAAGATTTCTATTTCATATCGATCCAACCGTTGGATCTTGTCAATCAAGCCATTAGGCCAACAAATCTTTTAGATTGGGCCCCTTGGACTCTGATCTTACTATCTTTATTTTTTTTGTTATTTTTAGGAGTTATTTGATGGTTGAGATTGATAATATATGTTTTAGTTTTCTTATTTTGGATGATGGGCCACTTTACTTAAATGAGTGGCATAGTTGTAATTATGCTGGATTTTAATTCCAAATTTTTAATTACAAAAGAACAGGGAGGGTGGAGTTCTAACCGTAGTAAAGATTTGAGAAGAAAAAAAGATGAAGAGAGAAGCTCTCTTATGTAAAGGAATTTTCTTTTTTATTTTCTAGTTTTTTAAAAAACCCTCCCTTTCAATTAAATTGTGGAAGGGTAGAAACTTGTTTGGTGGTGGATTCCCCAAGATTCATCCTTCCTCTTTCTCTTCTTCGAAGGGCATTCTTCTTCTTACATCATTCCTCTCTCTTCTTCGAAAGGTATTCTTCTTCTTCTTCTCGTCTTCCTCTTTTCCTTCCATTACAACCTTCTAAACCATGTATCTTCAATTTCCTATTTTCTCCAAGTTCTTAAAAACCCTAATTCCAAAATCCCCAATTCCTATGAACCCTAATTTTCCAAATATCAGATTTTCCCCTTCCTACCCTAATCATAAAACCTACAAATCTGTCCATTGAGTGTGAAATGTGCTTATGCTAAATTGGAAGTTCTATCTTTCTATCGGTCCTAGTTTTAATAGATTTACGTGATTTCTTACCATGCGGGCATGTAATTTAGGTTAAATTAGATTTTATTTCATATTATTTACTCTTAATTACTTGGTGGATTAGCATCTTTCGTTAATTGAATTACTTTATGGACCCTCTCATAATCTCCAAGTTGCATGTTAGCATTAAATCATGTGTCCTGCATCAAAGTGTCTGCAAACTAATGGTGAAAATTGTTCAAACAATTTAACTTTGGGATTGTGACTTAGCAATAATGGTCCTAAAAATTAATTGGTTAATTTTGAGTTGATATATACCTCATGTATAAATTTTTAGGGCCATGTACTGGGGTCCACTCGATTATATATTATATATCATTGTCATCCATCCATTTTGGCAACTCATTTAAGGGCATTGGAAAAAAATAAAGTAAATCCAGATCTCAAGTGGACCATTAGTGGGCCAAGCGGGCCACCTTGATGTATTCGTATATCCATGCCATCAATCTGTTTTGCCAACTCATTTTAAGGCAAGGCAAGTCTAAATCTTCGGTGGACCACTAGTGAGTATCCCTTTAAAAGTGGGGCCCACCTCAATGCATTTGTTGTATATCCATGTGATCCATCCTTTTTGCCAACTTATTTTAGGTCATAGTCCAAAAAATGAGGCTAATCCAAATCTTAGGTGGACCACAAAATAAGGATTTAATTCCCACCATTAAAAATTTATTGAGACATTTTTTTTTGGGATCAAGCTGTTATTTGTGTTCTCCCTTCATCAAGGTCAAGGTCTATGTGACCTTATTAACAGGTTTGATGGAAAATAAACATTATAGTGGGCCCTACGAAGATTTTAACAGTGGGCATTCAATCCCAGCTGTGTGGTCCAATTGAGATTTAGATCCCTTCATTTCAAGGATTGTGCCTTAAAATGAACATGAAAAATTGATGGACGGCATGGATATACTACACATAAATCAAGGTGAGCCCCACGTAACAAAACAGTGCAAGTGCACTATGCTACGTGCACCGCAAAGCATTAAAAAAATTGAAGTGTGTGGCTGCAGTCCATTCATTTTTTCCAAGACCGAAAAAAGAAGAGAGAGAGAGAGAGAGAGAGAGAGAGAGAAGAGAGAGAGAGAGAGGAGAAGAAGAACAAGAAGAAGAACAAGAAGAAGAAGAAAGACAACAACAACTGATGTCGCCGCAGCAGCTGCAGCAGCCCAAAAAGAAGAAGAAGAAGAAGAGGAAGAAAAGAAAGAAAACAAGGTTTTTTCTTTTTCTTTTTTTTTCCCCCCATTTTCTTTAGGGTAATGGCTCGTAACAGTTGTTACGGTACCGTAACAGCTGTTACAGCCCTATAACGACCGTTACAAACCCAAAAAATAGATGTGCCCCATTTTGAGGCCATATCGTGTAACGGTAACCAATTTTGAATACCTTGGTTAGTCCAAAGCCATTATCCAACAACACCATCAAGATCTTCAAGTCTCAGTGTCGCACCAATAATGCAAGGGATTGCCCATCAAGGGGTAATCATCATCAGAAAAGGTGATTGCCCAAAGGGAAAGAATCTGGCCAATCACTTAGCGATGATCTTAGGGGATGCTTCTTGTGTTATGTGTGCATGGTTCCAGACTTCAATGAATGCATTCTGATGAGCTAAAGTGATTAACAACTCCCAAATGGATACTTGGGCCCAAATAATCTTTAGATGCATGGTCATGTTATACTCATTGGCAGGTTTTCTTCCACATGCCAAGGGTGGTATTTTTTGCTTTATGGGTTTCCTCTGGCATGACGATGTTTCGATTAGCGTATCTCTAGTAATACCTTCCATTGACATTCATATTCCCTACCTTGGTGGCACTACATATGGTCCCACAGAACAACATAAGGATCAATAGGAGGTGCTACTTGGAGGATTAATCAAGCGAGATGGGAGTTGTAGAGAAGTAATAAGTACGGTCATTATCATTAGATGCAAAGAAAGAAGCACTTTCCCTTTGAAGTGACAAAGGTACTGCAGGCTTATCATTCACATTTCCCATTGGTATACATGTTGCTTAAATAGGAGTGGGTAGTCCCCTCGCGAGCACCAGTGCTCAGTTTCAGCTGGAGCAGGTGGCCTTAAGACCTGCAACCCTATGGCTAGAGTCAATCAAACTCCTATACTTTGAGACAAGGCCTATACTTCAAGATGAGGCAACAGAAAGTGACGGGTCCTAGAGCTTTGTTGTTGCCAATGGATGGTTTACTTTCGCAATTCAATCCCTCCCGATAAGGCTAAGATGGATCAAAGAGAGGATCCTCAACTTCCACAAAGTTGACGGTGGGTGTAGCTGTTGAAGTTGATGGAGCATCATGTATAAGGGATTTTGAAGGACCCTAGTCATGAGAATCCAAGTCTCTAACTCAATCTTCTTTTGCTCAATGAGATCTTCCACAATATGCTTCAAACCAAGAAAGTGATCCATTGTATGTCCTCACACTTATGGATGATAAGCATTTGAATCATACCATTTTAGACTTCCTTGGCGTTACCTACTTCCATCAAATAACATGGGAAGAATTTCGTAATATGGTTGGCTGAGGCACGTGAAAGTTCAATAGGGCTCCTTGCCTTGTCTGATCATGTTTGTTTGATTTCCTAGTAAGTGGTGAAGTTTGTTGTGTAGGAGACCGAATTGTGCACCTAAGGTTTGCAATGGAACTTGAGAAATAGTATTTACCTCAGTCAAACAATGGGATGAGCCATTAATGTAGAGGCATTTTAACACTGGTCTCGAGTGGGGTGGCTTGTGGGATGCAGGGGCACACTCGGGGTGGGTGGCCCATGCGAGGCAGGTGGCTCGTGTGAGGCGGGCCCCACTTGTATGAAGCAGAACCCATGTGAAGTGGGGCCCACGAGGGGGGTTCGGCCAAGGTCCTAACCCATGTGATGTGTGGCCTGGGCTATGAGATAAGGGGATTGAACCCATGTGAAGTGGGGCCCACGAGGGGGGTTCGGCCGAGGTCCTAACCCATGTGATGTGGGGCCTGAGCTATGAGATAAGGGGATTGATTCGCCATGCTCTACCAATTCGAGCTTTTAGAGCAAGCGATTAATTGCCCTGCATCAAAGTGGTATCAGAGCAGGAGGTCTCATGTTCGAGACTTCTCACCGGGTTAATTAATGCAAGGGCATTTTCGCACCAATCTCGAGTGGGTGGCTTGTGGGATGCAGGGGCACACTCGGGTTGGGCATCCCATGTGAGGCGGGCCCCACCCATGTGAAGCAGGTGGCTCATATGAAGCGGAACCCATGTGAAGTGGGGCCCACGAGGGGGGTTCGGCCGAGATCCTAACCCATGCAATGTAGGGCATGGGCTATGAGATAAAGGGATTGATTCGTCATGCTCTATCAATTCGAGCTTTTAGAGCAAGTGGTTAATTATCCTGCATCAGCCATTCTCACGAGTCTCTCCTTTTCCTTTCCTTTCTTTTAGTTATTTTAAGAGGTTTGCCCATAAGAGGAGAGCAAGGTACTTTCTTATTTTGACAAGGCTCTCTATACCAAATCCAACCTCTTTTTCAGGCCCTTATTGATTCGATTAAAAAACCTTCTACTCCCCCATCAAAACTTTATAAGGCAAAGGAGGAAGGTAGATTATTAGTATTGGAAGAAGAACAATTACAACTCGCCTTGAAATATAGTATGGAAGAGGCTTCTAGACATGAACGATATCTTCCGAGACAACATGATGCCAAAGCAGGAACAAGCTGCACGAATAAAAAATAAGAAGAGTAACAAACCATCCAAGTTTCTCTCCAGTCTTGTTGCATTTACAAGGTGTTAGGAACTGCATATAAATCTGCTCAGAAAGGAAGTTTGAACAATATAATTCAAACTATACAAGAGCACGATAAAAAGTTCTCTCCACCTTCTGATTTAGGAGAGGTGAACAAGTACGTATATGAAGAATTGGATAGCAACTCGGCAAACGAATCTCCTCTCCATTAATAATTAGTAAATAATGACAATAAAAAAATGCATCTAATGTTGTTGTAAATTTCCAAGTTTATAATTAGAATATTTTTACTTTTCAGTTTGTAAGTTGTTTTTTATTTTCAGTTTTACCGTGTTATTGATTAAATGTTATGAAGTACAACCTTAACTCGAAAGCTCGACCTCGAACTCGAACTCATCTCAACATCTCAACTTGAACTCGAACTCAGCTCGAAAGTTCAAGCTCAAACTCGGCTAGAACTCGGCTCGATCTGGCCCGAGCTGTTGACTGAGCTAAGTCAAGCTGGCCAAATGGGATTGGTCACCGAGCCGAGCCGAACTCAAGCTGGGGAGTTGATCGATCCAAGCCGAGCCAAGCCCGACTCAACTTGGTTCGACTTGGTGTCCAGCTCTAGTGCTTATCACCTACTTCCAGGTCCTTTGTTGCCTCGGTCTCATCTTCCTTTACTCCACGCACTTTGAAGGACGTCATTGGTAGTTTTGACTGGAAGCAAGCTATAATGGAAGAAATGTAAGATCTTGAGCAAAATGATACATGGGAGCTAATTCCCTTACCTAAGGGAAAGTAGACGGTTGGGTACTGGTAAGTCTATACCATTAAGTACCTTCCAAATGGATCAATTAACAAGTATTAAGCTCAATGAGGATTCCTTTTTTTAAGGATGTTCCCTACTTCTCATCTGAAGGGCATCCATTACACAATCATCTTACCAATCAGGGGGAGACCTTGTTACCTCAACCTATACCTCTTCCAGTCCCCTCACTGGATGAGGATTCCCATCCTCCTGACCCTCTCAAAGCATTACTTGTGTACTAGCGAAGGAAGAAATCCTCCACCAATCAGCCTACCATCATTTCATCCATTTATGATGGAAATCCAAGTGTTATCCCTTCCTCTTCTGATGATCTCCCTATTGCTATACGCAAGCCTAGTCAGTCATGTACTCGTCATTGTATCGATCACTATGTTTTCAGTGCTTATCACCTACTTCCAGATCCTTTGTTGCCTCGTTCTCATCTTCCTCTATTCCACGCACTTTCAAGGAGGTCATCAATAGTTTTGATTGTAGACAAGCTATGATGGAAGAAATGCAAACTCTTAAGCAAAATGATACATGAGAGCTAGTTCTCTTACCTAAGGGCAAGCGGGCAGTTAAGTGTCGGTAAGTCTATACTATTAAGTACCTTCCATATGGATCACTTGACAAGTATAAAGCCCGATTAGTCGCCAAGGGTTACACTCAAACTCATAGCATGACTACTTCGAGACATTCTCTCCAATGGTTAAACTTAATTCAATTTGTGTGATGATCTCTTTGGCTGCAAATCTATCTTGGCCACTATTCCAATTGGACGTGAAGAATGCCTTTCTCCATGGAGATCTTGCTAAAGAAGTCTATATGGATCCGCCACCAGGTTTCTACTTAACTAGTGGCACACATCGGGTTTGTCATTTCAAAAAGGTCATCTACAGTCTTAAGCAGTCACCACAAGCTAGTTTAACAAGTTTAGCAGTGCGTGTTAGACTTTGGCTTTGTTCACAGCCATTCGGATCATTCTCTCTCCATCTGTCATCACACTATTAGGATTATGGTATTAATTATTTATGTAGATGATATTGTCTTGGGCCTTGGCTAATGATGATGGTGCAGGCATTACTACTCTCAAATCTTTTCTTCAAATGCAATTTGCATTCAAAGATTTGGGTATTGTTCACTACTTTCTCGGTATTGAGGTTGTTAGGTGAAAGGTTGGGATAGTTTTGTCGCAACGAAAGTATTACTCTCGACCTCCTGTCAGAGATGGGCATGCTTGGCTATTGACCCATTGTTACTCGTATGGATGTTGCTCAGAAAGTTAGGCTTGATGATGGAGACCTTTTATCTAATCCCGGCATGTATCATTGTTTAGTTAGTCGTCTCATTTATTTGACCATTACATGGCCTAACCTGTCACTTGCAGTGAGCATCGCCAACCAGTTTCTGCATGCACCTCATATAACTCATCTTTCAATCATGTATTGGATCCTCTGTTATCTGAAATTGACTCCTGGTCGAGCCTTTTCAATGACATGGTCATCTTCGTCTCGCTGGTTATTCTGATGTTGACTGTGCCACGAATCTTCATGATTGCCCGTCAACATCTAGCTATTGCACCTTTGTGGGTGGCAATCTAGTCACTTGGAAGAGTTAAAAGAAATCAGTGGTTGCTTGGTCGACTTCAAAAACTAAATATAGGATGACGGCACATGCCACATGTGAACTTATGTAGCTCTACACTCTGTTACAAAAACTTGGTTACCCTCATTCTGGTGTTATTCCTCTCTACTGTGACAATCAAGCTACCATTCATATTGTTAGCAATCGTGTGTTTCACAAGCACACTAAACACATGGAGATAGATTGTCACTTCATTTGTGAAAAGGTAGTCACTAAGGAAATTGAAACCCCATTCATTGGTTTGGGAGAGCAACTAGCTAATATGTTCACTAAATCTCTTGGTCGAGACACCTTTCGGTATGTGATGCAGGATCGATGCATGAACTAAGTAACATGTGAGATCAAATAACCGAACTAAGATATTTAACAAAAAACACAAACATCGCTTTATTCATCACAAATATCATGAAAATCAAAAGAAAATCATGCATAATCTTGACCTGAGCTACCAACATCGTAACACAAGATCATTAAATAAAAAGAAACTAGGATCTAATAGATGTAGGGACATCCAATTAGCATAGGGTATAGTCTATTTCAAAATAGGAAACCCAATACAACCTAGGGTGAAAATTAGGGTTTGGGTAATTTGGGAAAGTAGGAAAATTAAGAATTTTAGATTTAGGGTTAGGGTTTCGAGGATGGAAGAAAGGGGTTTTGATATAAATGACGATCGGAAACCAGAAGGGGCAAGAGAGATTCACACGCGTGGCTGTACGGGCAGACGTGTGGCATGGGAGGATGGGTTTAGGTCAGTTAGGGTTTGGATTGTGAATGGGTATGGGAAAGTAGGGTTTAAGAGAAGACGAAGATCTGGGATAGAGAGAAGGAAGAACCTAAAGAAAATACTTGGATGGAGAAGAAAAGAGAAGATGGTGCGGGGATAAATGGAAACCTCGCACTTCCGTTGATGAAGATTAGCCTCGCACTAATCTTCCTTCCAAATCAAATGGAAGTATCTTCAAATCGCATGAAGATGGGAGAAGAAAGCAAGAGTTTTTCTCTTCTTTTTTTCTTAATCACAAAATCTAATGGGAGAGAGGTCACACGCCCCCCCTCTTTTTATAGATCCAGAAGTTACAAAAATTACAATAATCCACGTCTTGTGAATTTTAACGAAATTGCCCTAGTCTAAATAAAATCAACTAAAACACTCATAATGTGTCCAAATATAAAATAATCAAAAAATAAATCCTAAAATATAATAAAGTCTAAAATTGATGTGGACGATCAACAATCAATGGCCTGATCATGTGATCCATGCGATCCAATAGCTCGATCGTTGCATCCCTCCGATCCAACGGTCTGGATCGTTTCATAAAGCAGCCCATGTGCATCTTCCCAGTGTGGGGTCTTCCAGATGCTCACACATGCACATAGGGCCTTCAGCACAATCACGGGTACTCGCCTAGCCACAGGGAAATCGATGCAACCCGCCTCCTCTAATACGTACGTAAGGGTGTACGTGACGTGATGTCCTCATCAGCATGATTGACATTTATGCTCCGACTTGATGGGGAGTATTGAGAATGTATGTATATTTTGTACCCTTTTTTTGTATGTGTGTACATATCTTATATACTTTGCTAGAGTAATATTAATGTTTACATCTCAATATTATAAGGGTTATGTAAGAAATACACAAGTTGCCCCTAGACTCTTTGCTAGAGTACTATTAATGTTTACATCTCAATATTATGAGGGTTATGTAGGAAATACACAAGTTGCCCCTAGACTCTCTCTCTCTCTCTCTCTCTCTCTCTCTCTCTCTCTCTACCCTTTCACTTCTACTTTTTCTACAGATTTCTCCCTGATTCTACTTCCACTTGTATTAGGGCACATTTGGGAGTTTGGATTTGGAATGCTTTGAAATCCAAATCGCAATAACATTAGAATCAAGATGATTCCAAATCCTCATTTGTGTTTGGTTGAAATGCGCTGGAATTCAAATCTTCCATTTGGAAGCTTCTATTTGGAGGGCATTGGAATTCTTTGGTATATTCACAAGACAGATTTGATTAACTAAATCAGCTTTCTTATCTCAAATTAGTCTATATACATGATATTTGATATAATGATTGTAATAAGCCCATTAACATATATACTTTGGCCAAAAAGGAGGAAATTTCGAGCCTTGGGTGGGCCCACATATGCAAGGATCACAAACAAGCGACTCACTGATGTTTTCTAACCGTCCATTTCGATGTCCAACGTTTGGATGGTTCAGATCATTCTATTGATGTGATTTTAGTGTTGCAATCGATAATTGGATTGTTTTGGAGTATAATTAGCGTGCCATGCGTCCAGTGGAATAGTAGCCTAGAGACACCTTTGTTACATGTATCTCTCCTGCCCTTAAAAAGGAGGCAAAAAAGGCATTTCCTTTGGATTACACCCGAATCTTAGCATTTTGCTAAGATTTCAAAACACACTAAAAAGGTAGATTTGAAATACCTCCAAATGCAACGCTACCAAACGCAAAAAGCAGCCATTTGGATTTGGAATACACCCATTTACCACTAAATCCAAGGTGCCAAACGGGATGTTAGGATTGGCAGATGTGTGGCACAATGCCTTAGAATTTCTCTTCTTACATACATGGACGTAAAGTTTCTCCGCCATTGTAAATCAATTGCACACTTATCCTAAATGCTCAACCACTCCAACTCCATGTGAATGGCACATGCCCATTTACTAGTGCATGATCATGCTTGCATGTGCGTGTGCGCACAATACATATGCAGGTATGACATGTGTGATGCATTGTCATAGCACTCTTTTTACGCATATGGAAGAACATAAATTCTCTCCTAGTTCCAGCACAAACCAACTATGCAATTCTTATGTTAAATTCTCACCAACTCCCACTCCATGTGCATAGCACATGCCTATTTACTAGTGTGTCTGCATGTGTGTGGGGTCAAGTTCAATATCAGAAAGAACAAAACATGATTTCCTGAAAGTTGTTCCCATTTTGTTTCTGAAATTTTGGGGCATGAAATCAAGAGTAACGGAAAAGCAGATTTCAGTAATCAACACTAACATGGTAAATAACTGCCAATCCATAGTGGTTACTAATCAAGCTAGGCCTTACTGTTCAGAAATTGAGTACCAGAAAACTAGATCTCAAACATATCATCCAAAAACTACCAAGTAGATCATAAATTCAATACTTACTTCTCTGTCGTTATTTTCATTAGCATGTCCATCTTGTGCAAAGAAAGCCAAAATCAAGTTCCCCAAAAAAGCTCCAACATCGAACCCCATTGGTCCATAAAAACCAAATTCTGGATCTATAACCTGAGTAGAATCGCTTGTCACCATGACAGAGCCAGTATGGAGATCTCCATGTATAAGGGCTTGGGCTCTCTCACAGAACCTACACAATTGAAAATAATTAATATTTGGGATAACATAACACCCTAGGAAATTTTAAGTAAACCGATAATTAAAGTGGCTAATCACCACATTATGAAAAAGAAAACATGCGATACCAAGAAAGCACAGTACATGGATTTCAACTCAGCAACTTCAAGCTTTAAAACATTATCCTCACGAACTGCCTCAGCGTCACGGTCAAGATAAGGAGAAGTGCAACGGTTATATTGAGAAACCTTATAAGGGTCTGAGAAAATAACCTGCTCAGTGAGCCTACATAACTCCACATTCCCACAGAATTCAGCAACTGCATAATGCACCAAGAATACAACAGATTAAACAATTGTTAAAAGGCATATTACTGTAGTTTCATTGGCAAACAATGATTATTTGCTCTACCAAAAGAATAGTTAGAAAATTTCGATGTTTGCTAGGATGTTAAGAGGAATTCAGTTATTCTGCATAAGATCCTTAAAGTTATTTCAGGTAAATGCACTCATAAATTAATAAATCATAAGAGGGACTGTAGAGGGCTGATTGATAAATCAGGAGAACCCAGAAGTGTTATCCCAAGCAAAGCAAAATTTAAAGAATTCAGTAGTTGCAGAAACGGAAGTGAATTGCTCCCTTGAGCAGCTTCACCTTTGGCTTCATGATTGTTGCAGTCTAGATTCAGGAGATTACCTATTGGTTACTACAAGAATTGGATTTCTCTCTGATCAGAAGTAAACATTGGGAAAGTTCTAGTAAACGCTTCGATCCACAAAGGGGGCCCCATACGAAGATTGCGTCTCTACGAGGATTTCTCGATTTTTGGAACGGAAAAGGCGTGGTTTCTGGTGTGGGGAATTCCTTTGGAATTCTAGTTCAATGATTTCTTCTTGGTAGCTGGTTCTTGTTTAGGAAAGGAGGTCACTATCGACCCCAGCTAAGGAGGGCAAAGAGGAGCTGGGAGTGGCCAGAATCCAGGTGAGAAGGGACAAAGCGGCTGCAATCCCGACTTCCATCCCGGTTATTCTAGGTGGCACCCAAATCTATCTCTCAGTCCAGAAAGAGAGGGATTCAAGACCCTTGCTCAGATGGAGGGATGTTTTGAGGCTACGGGAGCCAAGAGCAGAAGGTACTAGTCCATCTGCAGGGCGGGCAGGGGAAGAATGTGCACACTCAGATTACACCAATGGAGCACACAGTATTGCTGAGGACACACATACAATCTACAGGGAAACTGATTGGCTACTCCCCCTACCACTAGCTCGATGGCTGGTGGTCAGTTGTCTGTGGGCCCCACCATGATGTATGTGTTTCATCCATCCACCCATCTATTTTTCTAGATCATTTTATGGTATGAGACCAAAAATGAGGTATATCCCAATCTCAAGTGAACCACATTACAGGAAACAATGTTGAATGAACGTCAACCATTAAAAACTTTTTCGGGGCCATAAAAGTTTTGGATCAAGCTTATCTTTGTTTTTTTCCCTTCATCTGGGTCTGTATGACCTAATCAACAGATTGGATGTCAAATAAACAGAACAGTGGGGCATGGGAGGATTTTAATGTTGGATATCCAATCACTATTGTTTTCCTGTGGTGTGGTCCACCTAAGATTTATATCCCTCTCATTTTTGGGATCAAACTCTAAAACGATCTGTAAAAATGGATGAACGGAATGGGTGAAACGCATACATCATGGTGGGGCCCACAGAGACCGACCACCAGACACCGGGCTGGTGGCAGGGGGAGTAGCCAATCCGTTTCCAATCTACAGAGGAGTAGAAGGGGTAGGTGCGAAGAGGACGACTCAAAGCCTAACACGTATTGTTGAGTACCCTGCAGGAGTTAGGGTTGTTTATCTGCTTTCCCGAACCTAGCAAAAGCAGGAGGGTTGGAAGCCCCTCCTATAGTGAGGTAGCTGTTGGAGGCTCGTTCTGCTAGGGTATTGACAGCCGAAGGCTCCACAACAAACACTTGTCTAGCTCTGGAGGAGGGGAAATCACTTTCATCCTCATCGTCGGGATTCCAACAGTGATGATGATATTAGTGTTGCTGCAGATGATAAAGAGGATTCAGATACTGACATGGTCGACAGAGATGAATCTGATGATTCAGGCAACAGAGTTGACGATATGGATGATTCCGAGGATGAATTGGATGGTGAGGAATGAGGATGTCCTAGAAGAAGTCAGAACCTCTTTACAAGTGTTTCGGAGACCACACGTGCGAGCAGTGGGAATAGGGTTGAGTCCAATAAGGGGGTTGGATTGGGCTTGGTTAGTGTTGTTGGACAGAGCAGGCCTGCATCTAGGCCGTGTGGGCCATCTCAGGCCCTAGTGTTACTTACCCCGCACGTGAGAGCTTTTTAAGTGGAGTTGCTCACATGGATAGTTGCCACGTGCGAGGGAGTCAGGACCCTTTAGAGTCAACCGAAGAGAAACTTTGGCCATTTGCAGTCGAAGAAGACTAAAGTTTCATCTCGCGGGGATATCTGATTCGACCCTGAAGGTAACGACAAAGATGGCAGACTAATCCCTCCTACGAGGGGTGGTGTAGAGAATGATTTGAGAAGGCTGGAATCTTCAAAAGCAAAGAATTTCCTCCCAAATCTTCATCGGGCTATCGTCATTGCTAGGGCAAGAAAAGCTTGCTTTGCTAGAGGTTCGATGGAGGTTAAAGAAGCAGGCAAAGGGATTCTAGAGCATGGCTACTCAAAATCGATTGGGGAGTTGCTGGAAGAGGCGATGGTCGTAACTCCTCTTTGCGCAGAAAAAGTGAAAGAGGGTTCGGATTCCAAACTGGTGATCGATGGAGGGAAGGAAGATCTTTAGGTCACGGTAGTTGGGGTAGAGTCTATCACAAAGTAGTTTTGGTGGACCAAAGACACTCGGCAAAGGGTGGGAGGATTGATAGGGCTTTCGGTCAGAGCCTGGGATGAGGACATCTATGCATTCTTTCAGTTTGTAAAGGCCAGGGCAGCTCCGACACAGCAAGATCCTCAAACATTGAAGTCCAGAAAATCTCCCAACAAATCACATGTTTAGCTATGTATTGAATTGGCACTATCCTAGTGATTTATAGGAGTTAGCCACTCAGTGACAAAGACAAGAAAATTTGGCAAGCCTTATTGGGAGAAATTCCAACTCATTGTATAGAGGCTGCTAGTAAGGCAAGCCAGAATCAACCCACAATCACCTGAAGTCATGAGTCCAGAATTTTGGGATTTACCGATAACAAGCATTTCATTGTCCACTCAGTCACTAGAATAGTTTCAGAGCTGCTTGTAGGCAAGGATGAACTCAAACAGTAAGGATGAATCTGGACAAATCTTCACATGGCAAGGATGCCACCTAAATGATTCATCAGGAACATATACAATGCATTGAAAAAAGTTAAAGAAGAAAAAAAGTGTGTTATGAAGTGTCAATGCAGCAGGAAGATTCCCAGGCCAAACCTAGAACTTACTCCAATGCATACTATGCTGCAAATCTCAACCTAGAGTGATACGTCCGTGTCTAAATATGATGTTGAAACAAAACCACCAAGAACTGTAAGATAAATAGGTCAAATCTCTCTACCAGCACCAAGGCATCACACCAATGAAACTCAAGCCATAGCACTGAAAGGAGATCTCCCCACATAGGATTCAAAAGGTGGAAAACATAAACTATTAATCAAATTCATCAACTAGTAAATATGCATGTTTCTAAAGGACTTCTATAGACTACTTTTTTAGACACTACAATATAGCTCAAACCAATAGAAAACTGACACATGGACACCATGACCAAAGGTAGTAACTATTAAAGACTCCAAATCTCACAAACTTTTCTCATACACCCCGGTGCATGATTTGTACACAACCATATTCAGTGTGCCCTAGTGTTGTGCACAATTCATATGAATACACAAGGATACCAAGATCTTTTAACCTCAATAGATTGGAACTATGGACCCCATAGCCCAATCAGAACATTGGAGGATGCCCAGATACAATTTAAGGCCCTTTATCTGGTCCATATTCCTGATGAAACCAATTTGGGCACTTGATGTGGTTTACATCAACAATATGGACAGCTGAACAGTGGAGATCGTCAAACTGTACAGATGGAACTTTGATTAATGTCCAGATCTTCAATATGGACAATTGGATCTGTCAGATCTTTGATTTGGCTGACAGGCTAATCAGATCATTGAACCAGGTACAAATATGATTTGAAGACCTTGATCTGGTCCAGATTCTTGATCAAACTAATGTGGACCCTTCATCTAGTCCAGATCAAGAGGATAGTTGACTAATCTAGATCACCAAAATAGACAGTTGGATCTTCAATAAATATCCAGATCATCAATTTGGACGGTTGGATCTCTCAACATCAAGACAATTGAATGGGCCTGATCTACCACTAGCCAGCCTATCCGGCCTAGATGCATCCTTGAAGGCATGTGTATGGTCCTGCATGCATCAAGTGTCAATAGATTCATAAAGTTTTGGCCAGAGGAGTATTCAAGTACTTTTATTGATTGGTGACTTGTTTTTCCTTTGTGCTAACTTTTGCAGATAATGTCAGCTATTTTCTTCATATGTAAATTAATTCCTTTCATTCACTAAAAAGAAACACCATTCTTATTAATAAAGAAACGGAAACTACTTAAAAGTATGTGAAGAAAACTATCACATATGGGAACGGGAGATTATTGACAACGAGCCCCATGGATCTCTAATGAAATGCCCTAGTTAGGAATACAAACCAACAACATAAAAACAATATTAAAATTTAGCAAGACCAGCAAGATCCCTTTACCTGCTTTCTTGTGGTCTGTAGTGGTATGGTAAAGAAGGGATGTGCAGAAAAGAGTTTTTGCCATATAGTCTGACATATGTTCTGCAAGCAATGGATATATAATTCCAGCAATCAAGCCTTTCCTCAGAATAATATGTGGAGGCGCTAAGTAGCGCATTGCAATCAAAGACATAGTCCGGTCAAAGTGATAAACTTCTGGAACATGATCTGAACACAAACGGCCGTGCTCTTTCAAAACCAGTGCCTCAAAATATGCACGCTCCTTTGTCATAGGCCATGACTCTCCAATGCAACGGACGTACGGAAGAGCCTGACATCATGATTCACAATGTGGTTATCAGATTGCAGCATAAGAAAAATGAGAAGGGTCAATATCAAGAGAGAAGACAAGCATAAAACTTTTGTCAAGAAATCATGAGCAAGCCCCAAATGCTGGAACAAGGCTATAGTGATGATACATACTATTACTCCGCACATATTTATGCTGAAAAGGATAGAAACTTTGAGAAGATCAAAAGTTCATAACCACAATTATATACATTCATCACAAGGTATTGTTTTATGTAGTCAGAATTCTAAATGATTTTCAATTCTAACTGCCTAAGCAGACCTAAAGTTACAATCACCAAGAAAAAGACCCAAATATGAATGAATATGACCTAAAACCACACACAGTAAATATTTTCATTTCTGGGAAAGGTACTCCTAAAATTTTGATTGTTCTGGAATTGAAGTTCAAGGAGAACAGTGCACAAATCATTAATCATTAATCATTAAAGTACAACTGTCAGGTAGTGTTTTCAAAGGTGCGAGACCATGCAACTCAAGGTGCACAGAAAAGGTGTCATGCCTTTGAGGGATCCACCTTATTGTGTGAAGAATACATGACGTGTATCTCACACTTTGAGGTGCAATGAATTGCCCCATATTTCCAGTGAGCTCATATGGCTAAAGAAACTTATGCAAGAACTTGGTTCTCAGGTCCCAATTCCGATTGAAATAAGTTGTTACAATCAACCTGCGAACCACATATTGACCAATCATAACCTGAAGGCAAAAGGAACAATAAGATCAATTTTTACTTCGACCAATAACTTGAATGTAAAAGGAACAGTAAGGTCAATTTTTACTTCATTGGAGATAAGGTCATCTCCAAGAAAACATACTCCATCTATCAGATTTTGTGTCCACTGAGTCTATTGGAAGGGAGCACCAAAAAAAAAAAAAAAAAAAAAAAAAAAACCGACCAGCTAAGCATGATATCTATGCATCAGAGTTTTAAATAGAGAATAGTGTGTGACATAGCATTCACTCCTCTTAAGCATGAGGCATAAACTGCATAGCGTGTAGCATAAGCTACATGGCTACTTCTACTTTTTAAATTAAAGGCCGCTTGGTTGCACAAAATATCATGAAATTTCATGATATTTTGCACCAAATTAGACCAACTAATAATGCAATTTCATGATACCTAGTGCAACTAAACACAACCTAATATAATAAGAAAAATAGGTCAAAGATTAACTATAAAGATAAAGAAAGAGCAACAAAATCAGTTTCATACTGTTACTTCTGTTATTTTACTAAAATTCCAAAAATTATTAACTAATTTTTATTTACAAATTAGAAAAATGCAACAAAACATTGGAAACATTGATTGCTGTTGTTTTAGTGAAAAATAACTTGTAGTGTGCGCTATATAGTGTGTAGAGTCTTCTACGTAGTGTGTAAAGTATGTAAATTAGCCTGTAGTGTAGGCTACATGCAACTCAAGCTATTTTCATCAGCTACTTAATGTTACGGCTAAGTTATGTAGTGTAAGCTACATGCTACATAACATAAGATATTTAAAACACTGATATGTGTATGTGTTTGTGTGTGTGTGGAACAACTAGGAGGAGGAAGGTTGTAATGGTAGGTTATTAGTGTTCATTTCAGTAATACACTTTTTTGTTGGTAACAAGAATATGTAGAACATTTCACTCATTCAGTAAACAGTACTCTGTTAATTATGGGAAAGATTGTGTGTACTTAATGTGCATTAGGAGTTGATGTGAACGTATCTCCCACCAGCCAAGAAGTAAGACGAAGAGTAAGCCTTTAGAAAGGGGAAAATCAGCCATAATGGCTCTCACACAACTTTTATTACTAAAGGGAGACACTATGCCCATACCCTTATTGATAAGAATACCCTTTCTTTTGTCATGTTTGTTTCTAAGCATAGGTGGTTGTCCAGGCTCTTGAGCCCCTTAACGAAACTATGCATGTGTGTGCATATGGAAGTGTGTGCCGACATGCCTTTTTCACACGTGCGCAGAACGAGTCAAGCTAGGCTCAGGTTTGACCTCCAGGTACCCCTTTTGATATTTAAATTTGATAATTAATATTGTTTGTTTTTAACTGTTACTATACTCTCTTAACAGTCATTTCAATTTCTTTTTGCTCTCTAATATCCTGCATGTTTCAAAGACTAGGCTTGTCTATATAACCAAGCCTATGTGTAGTGAATACGAAACTTCAATGGGACAAGGGATGCTAAGGAGTTGGAGAACTTGTGGCAGATGGAGCAGTGCTTCAAGACTTCCAAGTTGGAGGACGAGGAGGCCGACAGTACACACTTCTTCTAAAGTCTTCAACTTGGGATAAAAGCCATATAAATGTCATTTGGATCAACATAGTGGTGCATCCAAGGTCAATATTGCACGTATTGTTCAACTGTGTGAGCCACTTCCCAGGGCATCTTCATCAAGGTTTTTTTTTTTTTTTTTGAAGGATAGCATCTTCATCATAACCACTGGAGCATAAAATTGTCCTAAGCTTAGGAATTCGAATCGTGTTGCTGGCTCACTGCACTCAAGCAGCAAACAGTACAACAACACCTTTCCTCAATTCCGTCTCCTTCATTGCACAGGTGTTCGATTATGGTAAAGGTGGCCATAACCGGTGTTACCATTACGATACGGGCCATAACAACCAGTACGACCCTCATAATGGCCATTACGGCTTTTTCTTTTTTGGAAATAATCCATTTTGAGACCGTTACAAGGCATTACGGAGCATTACAGGTCATATTTTCCCAAAATGTCCGTTTCAACCCCGTAACACATAACAGTTACCACCGTTACCATTATATAACGGCTGATACCGCCATTAAACCGTTTTGGCATACCAGAGAAATATTTCAGCCTTTACATTTTTGTAGCGCAACATCTTTCTACTATTAGTAATATGATAATACAAAGTTGTACTTCAAAATATCAGAAGCAGTAGAGAAATTATAGGATCCTTAATGCAAGGATGTGCAAACTATACTCAGGTTTTCAGTTTGTAACTTGTACATTTGAGAGTCCCAATGTCTACTGGTCCATAAGATTTGTTTGTTAAGGCCCTCCATGGATTGACCATGCCCAAAAAACACCTCCATAGATGGTATTCCAATTTGATTCATGCAAATTGATGACTAAGATGAGAAACACAGCAGCAACGGTCCCCCATTCAATTGAAAAAGTACCTGATAGTAGTGGGTAGGATCTTCTTAATGTAAGAACTCTATCAAGTGGGCCGTGTTGATCAAGGGTCTGGATTATCCCAAGGGTTGGATAATATGATCGGGTGTACCAGTGGGCCCCACTATGTTTGATACATTCAGAAATTCGTATAGGGGTGGTATCCTAGAACTATAACACATATAGTACCACGGTGCAACTGGGATTGCAATTCGTGTGGAGACTTTAGGGAGAGGAGTTTTGATGGGTTTCAAACTCCTCTGCCCTCACATGTATATAACAGTGCTGGGTCCCCAATCCAACACCATCGACAAAAGCTACAGCCCCATCTCATCTTCTCTAAAAGGCTCCTAATCTACAGCAATGGCTTCACAGCAAGGCAAGCCATCTCCTTCTTCAGGTCTCCATATCCAATGCACAGCAAGGTCCTATTGGCAATTCCGCAGACCAGATCTTACACCTAAGTGAGGGATTTTCTGGACATAGTCCATTGATGGTTGGTTTACACCAGACAAGTCCATCGATGGTTAGTTCACACCGAATTGCATTTATCAGTTGAAATAATACACCTTCCGAGCCTCATGAGCCCCTCGGCAGAAACAAAAGAAAAGCTTCACAGCACCGTCTTTCAGACCTCGCTTGGTAAGCATTATGATTCATATAGGATTCATATAAATTCTAAACTTACAGGCCCTGTCTGGTAGACAACTGAAAATGAGTTGATCAGATCTCATTTTAGTTAACAGTAATAACTAAAATGAGATCTGATCAACTCATTTTCAGATGTCTACCAAACAGGGCCTGTAAGTTTGGAAAATGAGTTGATCAGATGTAATTTTAGTTAACAGTAATTATGTATTAGAGATTACATAATTACTGTCAACTAAAACGAGATCTGATCACCTCATTTTTCAGGTGTCTACCAAACAGGGCCTTACAACAATACGAATTGAACGAGACAAAAGAAAAAACCGAGATTGTATACCTGCTTGGCGACGAAAGAACCTCCTCCAGGGGAGACGACGATGAAGACCAAGTTGAGATTTCCGTCGCCAACTTCTTTGATGGTGAGGGCATCGAGACGGTCTCCGAGGAGGGAAGAGAGAGAGGGAGTGGATTTTATGTATTCGACAAGGGATTTCTCGTCCAAAGGCCGGAAAACAGACGACTCCATTGAGAGAGAGAGAGAGAGAGAGGAAGGTGTGAAATGGTTATGGTGGCAGACAATGGGAAGCTATAAAGGAGGGAGGAATCAATAGATTGGAATACGGATCCTCTGTTTGTGTCGAGCAGCAAGATTGTGGTTGCTGCCATCTAACTGGAGAAATCGGATTGCGTACTGAGTTACTCAGTACGCTCTTATCGTACTGAGTAAACTCAGTTGGGCCCACCTTGAAAATATGTGGTCAATCCATTCCGTCCATACGTTTTTCCATCTAATTTAAGGGGTTGAACCCAAAATTTAAGCATATACAAAGATCAATTGGATCATACCAAAGGAAAGAGTAAGGATAATGATTTCCACCGTTGAAACCTTTCTAGGCCCTACAGTGATGTTTATTCATCATACAGTGATGTTCATTCGTCATCCAACCTATTGATAAGATTATACAGACATGGATTAAGAGAAAACACAAATATAAGCTTAATCCAAAACTTGTGGCCCCCAAGAATTTTTCAACGGTAGACATTCAATTCACACAGTTTCCCATGGTGTGTTACATTTGAACATTGGATATGCTTCAATTTTGGGATTAAGATATAAAATTATCTGATAAAATGGATGGACGGAACAGATAAAATACATAAATTACGATGGACCTCACAGAGTTTACTCATTAGCATAAGCGTAGTGAGTTACTCAGTACGCAATCTGCTTCCCTAACTGGACCGGACCGTGTGATTGTGTAATAACATTGGTGATTGAGATGGACCAAAAACTATTCAGTAAACGAGGCAGAAAAAAGCAGGATGCATTGAACCTGCCGTTTCGATCAACGAGACTCTATTTCTAACAGTATTCAAAGTTGAGACGCGGATTTCCCGTCGAGAGCCTTTCGCAGTAAGTTCCTACGCTGAAAACTTAGGTAGGCCCACCGTGATGTTTGTGAGAAATCCATCACATCATAGGGCCCGCCGTGATGTTTGTGAGAAATCCATCACATTCATCCGTTCTGTGAGCTCATTTTAAGACATGGGCCAAAATTGATCCAGATCAAATACTCAAGTAAGACTACAACATGAAGATTGAACGTCTACAGCAGGAATGACATCATGAACCATATGGATGGTATGTAAACATCGCTGCCCATATTTTCCTTTTAGTGGGCGTGCCCACTTAAATCTTATATAATGCCCACTTTTGGTCTCACGTCTTAAAATGAGCTCACAAGATGGATGGACGGGATAAATTTCTCACAAACATCACGTGGCCTCACCTAAGTTTCCAGAGTCTTCTTAAGCAATGAACTCGGGAGCTGTACCCTATTTATCATCTGTCACTGCATGCTCTTTAAAAATATTTACACCATTTTTTACTAATTATGGTCGTTATATGATATATACGTTGTTAGGAGTACACTTCTCAAGAAGAGTACGAAGGATATAAAAGACCACTCCAAGGGTGAAATAACTTTCATAACCATTAATTAAAAAAGGAAATATATGAAAAATAGCTACCAAAAAACTTGATAAATAATAAGGAATTTAACAAAGTTGTCTCATACTAAACTAATTAAACCAATCAAATTATATTTTCTTATCATAGCTTAGCTTTATTATAAGAGTAGCGATATTTTAGTAACAGGAATCTTTAATCCTAATCAAGTAGTTGTAATCTAAGTTTAACCTCTTGTGTTGTACTATTCCCGCATCAATATAATCAATTCATCTTTCATAAAGGCATTTTACAATTGCTTCCAATAATTAATTGTAAGTATTTTCTTTTTGTTTAACTGTTTCTGCTTATAAAAATTCTTTCATACGAAAGGCAATGTGTAACCCATCTTTGGAGAAACAACCTCATGTGTGATATGTGCGGATGCTTAGTTATCTTATAACTATCTTGCGAGTAACAGAATAGGTAGTCAATCTTCTCAGGTCTCGGTCATATACGATCACATTCGACGTATCTTCCTATCTTGACGCTTGGGGTCAAGTTGTTCGATTTGAATCGAGACATTCAATCGGTTCTGGTACTCGCACATACCACACATAACTAAAACAAACTGAGTACCAATAATTTTTTGCACGTCCTGTGGGACACCAACTTTTTGGTAAACATACTAGTACAATAGTAAAAAAAAAATGAGCCGAAGAAATACTCATAATGTTTCCATGGCTAATGAACTTCCCACACCAGGTGAGGAAATTTAGGTGCAGGCAGCTGCTGAGATGTTAAATCCACAACCAAACCCAGTGCCTAATCCTTTAAATCAAGATAGGGCATCTTCATTTCGTATTGATTCTCTTGAGATAATGTCTGTTGGATTATGTGATATGCAAATGGGGATTCAACATATTACAAAGCAGTCATGAGCTCAAGCTGAGCACTCGTGATTTCAAGTTAAAACTTTCAACATATGGATGGCCAGTCAGACCGAGAGTTTGAATAGGACGATGACTATTTTTGCTGAAAGAAAACATGTCATGCCTCAACAAACTATTGAAACTAGTTATGTTGGAAATTTGGCAATGGTACCGTCAACGCCTCTTTTACAATAGAACACACATCCTACTCCAGTATAGGAAGTGCAAAATGTTCCTCCACCTGTTGAGTTCAGACAACTTGAACAGAAGAATAGGAATTTCACTCTTGAGGCAAGAAATCAAGGAATACCCGGGGGCAACCTTTCCCTAGGAATATTCCTCACAATGGGAACAATGCTCGATATGTCCTGAACCACCTCTAATGGTTGAACCTCACTATTTAGACCATAACCAAGTTTTACAATTGCTTCAAGAAGTGGCTGGCCAAGTTTTTAGTAGAACTACTACTCTAGTTTACCACAAACCTTATCCTGAATTGATCGATCGGCAATATAATTGTTGTGAAATTACTGACTTGATTTTTCACTATTTATAGGTGACACTAGTCAATCGACCATAAACACATATGTTAATTTACCATGCAATGTGGAGAAATGACCAATAATTATTATTATAAATTACAATTGTTTGCCCATTCTTTAACCGCAGTGACTTTCACTTGGTACTTTAATTTGTTATTGAACTCCCTCCAAACGTGGCAAGAAATGTGTAACATCCCGAAAATCGAGGGTCGAGTAGTAACTCAACTCTCGAGTTCCAGAACATCACTTATGCAACAAAATGAATGATGATTGAATATTGACTGTATTAGAGTAATGAACATGAGTGAGATTAAGCCAAAACAACATATCATACTCAGAGGTGATTAAATTTGCAAGCGGAACTGTGATAGATAGATAAAATATATAAACTATGATGAGTCTCCGAGTGTGATAACATTACCGGGTTAAATAATTACAAGTACAATCCTAAAATATACCAAATGTGTAAGGTCCTCTAGTCAATATCCCGAGAAAGCCCGTCGATTAGGACACGGCTCACGGGAAGTCGTCGAGAAGACAACCAATACAAACGGGCATCGTAGTCATTGCAAAGGTCCGGCTCCGCCTCGAAGTAAGCGTCGCCATCGAAATCGAGACAATGTCCGGTGGGTGTTCAAAACACCGTCCGTAACGTGGGAGTGAGTAGCTTAACTCAGTGGAACAATAAAGCATAGGTTAACATGTTATCGACTCAGTCAAGCAGTAATGATAAAGCAGTACAATCAAACACTCCTAACTACTCTTATTAATGCAAGTATGAATGACATGATGTATGCCCTCACCACACCCTCCCTCGTGCGACATCATCTCACGTTCGCGGTATGCTTTCTTCCCTCAGTGCTCCACATCTTCCAGGCACATGCAATGTATGGTGAGCATGATTATTGAGTTGTTATTAGTCCATTTCAAACAACAGGATTGAGAAACTAAGGTACCTCCCTTGTATCATTCCCAAACATGATCCATTCTAGGGTTGTCAGTCCTAGTTAATATCAGACGATGGTGTATTTTCTAGGTCACTGCAAAGGCTGTTAGGGCTGTTACGCACAAAGGTTACACCACTCCCTCATCACCTCTTAAACGATTCATCACTATACAGAAACAGGCCTTGTTCATACTCTATATACCGCGACAAACTCTAAGGCTCACCGCGATTTCAGAGTATGCTCGAGGTCACTACAAAAGGGTCATCGAGTACATTGCTCGCATTCGTTACACCACTCCCCCATCACCTTATCAATGTAAGCCGACAACACGAATATAGTGTCCCATACCACCATAATCGGCTCACGAGTCTGGTTGCTCACTGGTCACTACGGGGAGGCACATGGCCCCAGCATAGGCCGACAGCTCGACCACGGTGTCCCATACCACCATGCCTGGCTCATGAGTCTTAGCGGATCAGGTACCATGGTTAAAGGGGTTTTCACTGGTAAGTTTGGTACCCTAGGTTCAAGCAGTATCGACCAAACATGGTGAACATACATTAGACAATTCGGGTTACTTGACGGCCTGACTAGCTCGAGCGCACAATCAATTGAACGACATGAAGTGCATAAGCACTTCGCGTGGCCTAACAACTGTCGCCGACTGACGTACGACTCGGGTTCGTCAAACACATCCTACGTGGCGACATGAACCTCAGCCACGATCTCAAATCTGGTAATTATCTGGACTATAGACATAGTCCCAAACTCAATCAATTCTCATCCATAGCATGTGGAGTAAAGCATGATAAACAAAGTAACTTAAGCAGGCATGTTATAAGGCATGTTATAAAGCATGATATAAAGCATGTTGCAAAGCACTACATCAGTAAGAATACAAACACCTATATTGCAAGTAAGCGGTTTAAGTAGACAACCTCATGGAGGTAATCATACATGTCTCTAGGGTAGTTGAGAATCCCATCTCAACACCTTCCTAAGGCATCAACATCCAAACACTTGTTCACACAAGCATTTCCACAAACACATAACATGCACTATTTTAATATACTTAGTGTATGTTAGCAAACATGTATTAGGGCGAATCATTTCGTCAAGCAAATATTTTATGCACACATAATATATTTATACAACAATTAATCATGACAAACACATCTCTAAATTATACATGTATACGGTATTTCTTACAATATAGTATTTTTACATACATAGTGTATATTAGTAAAACATGTATTTAGGCGAATTCTTTCGCCAAACAAGTATTTTATCCATATATCGTATATCCATACAACAAATAATCATGTCAAACACATTTCAAAAAAATATACGTATACGGTACTTTCTACGAATACCTAGAATATGTAAAAATTCCATATTCTACAACTTTAATCGAAACAGAAATCGGAAAGCACTTTGTACATGTGCAATTGCATACAGATCATGAATCTATCATTATCTGACATTGAAAGCGTTGAAAACCACAACCTATACACCTAAAGTCCGCACCTTTTATCGTAGAATCATAATGGAGTTGATAGGTTCGCTAAGCTTCCGTATACGGGAGTTTGACAACCTAGAGAACGAAATAAGTTAGCTATTTCATAACCTACAACCTATACAACCCTAAAACAGATTAGGGTTAGGGTTTCTTACCTAGAAACGGAACTGGAATCGCCGGGAAAGCGATTAGAACGGAGCGGTGGAGCATGGATAGCAGCAGGGAAGAGTGGCAGGGAGATCCTCTCACAACTCCCACACTTTCTCTCTCTTTTCTCTCTCTCAAATCCAAATTCGTATGGCTGCAATGGGAGAGGGTTTAAGGTCCTTATATAGCATAAAACTTCACCGAAATAGACCTAAGGTCAAGGTATACTTGGGTTATAGCTAAAGTGGAGCTGTTTCAGCTCAACAGAGGACTTCTGGCGGGCCTCTTTGAGCCAGAAGTCGGACTTAAGCTCACTAACACCGGATCTATGTTCCATTAAGTTTTCGTTCTAGTAGGGTTCTCAGATCATGCGTGGCAGACCAGTTTCAGTTCAACGGTCAGCGGATCTCGATCGGAGATTCCGAGTACATGTAAATGTGTATGAAATTTTTCCTGATCCGAGGGTGTAATTTGGTCAGATTCTGACGGTCTGGTTGCTTAAAACTAATCTGTAAACGAGAGATGCCAGATTACTATTCAAGATGTTTATTTTGGAAAGAAATAAGTGTTTTTATACTCTCTCGCTCCGGACTCAAGCGAACAGCCGTGGGACACTATCTGGATTTGATTTCCGAGATGGTTGTCAAGCCCAGCGAGGCGGTCCTAAGTCCTTAACTTGGTATTATTCGGACTTCCGACGTGCGGTCTAGATCTGATACGGAGTTTCAAGATGCTCCCGAGAGCAGCCGGGTAATGAGTTTGATCCTATATTTTAGGGTAACCTAGCGTCAATGATTCTACAAGTTTTGGGTCTTGCAGATCGTATTTAAAGCGATTCAAATGGATTTCATGGCTAATCTAGTTTAGCACCTAGTTAACTTTGTCAAATTTCTAAATGATTTAATCCTAAGTGATTTTCGTCTGAGGTGGAACTTAGTCCTTTGTAGTTTGTATATAAAGTGATCCAAGTTATACTACTTAGCTAGTTTAAGATAGTGTCTAGGGTGAAAGTACTTAGAAAAATTGAAAGATCAAGGTTGTGAAGGGTGTGATTTGTGAAGGAAATGAGTTCAGAAGTGGTTTTAGACTTTGGGATTTGAGTTCTGACAGGTAATAAGGTGTCAGGACCGACCCATTGCCTAAGGACGTCTAATTCCAGGTTGGCAAAAATCCGGGATGTTACAAAATGGAAGAGAAATTCCATGCCTAGTTCTTCTATAGGGATAAGAAAATTTCTATGGCTAATCTTGCACATTTCCAGCAATTGTCAAGTGAATCACGAGAAATTTATATTGCTTAGTATAAAAGAGCTAAAAGCCAATGCTAAGTAGTCATGATCGAGGCTGTATTTACATAACTCGCCCAGGACGGTTTGAAATATAAACTCCGTAAAAAGTTCATCAGAACAAAGTTTACAGATCTATATGATTTAACTAGAAATGTATCCCGATATGAAACTCCCCTTCAAAAGCGAACAAGGCAAAAGAATTCTAGGACATAGTATTATGATCTTAACTAAGATGTGACAATGAACGAAGTAGTAGTCAAGCAACCATTTTTTTGTTCGGCATTGCTTAAACCAGAAACACCTGCGTCAGCCACATAGAAAACTCAAAGGGTATATACATTTGATATTACCTAGGCCGATGAGATATTTGATATAATGTTGGCTGGAAAATTTATTAAAATTTCGATCAACTATAAAATATCTACAGTCGAATAATTGAAAAAGATAGAATATTACAAATGGCATGGAACTCATTCTCATCCACTATCAAATGTGTCACTTTTCAGAAACGTTATCCAAGGCAACATTGACTGAGGATTGTTGAAATTCCCTTAGAAGGAAAAAAAAAAAGCAATGCAAATAGACACCGATCCGTTTTCACTCAACATGACCACAATCAATCCTCAAAAGTTGGTTCGACCATGACAAAAAGTTGACATTAGGCCTCGTGATGACCAGTTTGAGGTGCAACAACCCAATAAAGGATCTAGAATGCCTACATAAGCAGATATGAGCATGATAGTACGACGGAAAGAAACGTTATCCACTGATCGCAAGTAGCATTTATGTGAGCAATGCGCAAGGCCAATTCGGCCGCTTAGATAGCTTCCTCGATCGAATAGACTGTTAGACAGATACCTTGTATAGCTAGCATACCTTGTATAGTTGGTTTTCATAGGTAGAGGATTATGATTTTATTACTTTCCTTGTATAGATGTTGTAATCTCTATATATTCAACCCCTTTGGGTTGTCTCAAATACACAAAAGCTTTCAGCTCCTCTCGGTTTACATGATATCAAAGCCATACCGATCCGGCATCACCTCCTGACAGATTCGGCCTTTCCTGCTGCGTTCTCCAGCCCTGTCCAACCAAACCCATCCCTGTCCGACCACACCCAGCCCTGTCCGACGAAACCTTACCCTATCCGTCCAACCTGCGTACGACCGATCTGCCTCTGCGCACCTTCGATCACCACTGCGTACGCCCCTGCAGCCTCCACTGCATACTACTGCCTTCGTTCACTACAACGCACGCCCGCACGCCCTGCCTCCCTGTTGCCCACACATGCACGCCCTGCCTCCTTGTTGCCTATGCATGTATGCCCTACCCCCCTTCTACGTACGGACGCACGCCCTACCTCCCTGTTGCGCACGCCCTGCCTCCCTGCTGCGTCTCTGCTGCGCCCTTGCTACTGCACTGCATCTTTGTTGCGTCATCCCTGTTGATCTGTTGCTCCATTCCTGCTGATCTACGCATATCTCTGTTCTATTGCCTGTCACTATTACCGGATATCTTGCTGAGAGGTATTTATATTGCTTCCTAACTACGGACAAAGAATCACGTACAGAGGCCCCACGATGTAGTTTCGATGGTACCAACTATAATCTATGAGCCATCCATTTTTAGAGTTTTCTCAAGGATTGTGGTTTGTGGGGACTGATTGATGGGTCTGTTCCTGTCCCCACTTCCACCGATACTAACAAAGTGGCTGAGTGGGAAATGAAAAATGGACGGATTATTACCTGGATTCTCGTTTCAGTTGATCGGTCAATCGCTGTTGGCCTCACGCCACATCACACTGCTAAGGCAATGTGGGAGCATCTCCAGACAATCTATCAACAGAGTAATGCAGCCCGGTTATATCACTTGGAACAGGATCTCATTAACCTTACTCAGGGTGAAGACAGTATTCAATCATTTTATTCTAAAATTGTCACAATTTGGACTGAGATGACTATGATGGATCCAACATTTTCTCATGACTTTAAGATATTCCAAACTATGCGCGAGAGTGCGCAAGTTCGACAGTTTCTTATGAAGTTGCGTTCGAAATTTGAGCATTGTCGAGCTGCTCTATTGAACCGTAGCCCTTCTCCTTCATTGAATTCGATTATTAATGATTTATTAGCTGAGGAACAATGACTGAAAGTTCTCTCTCTGCCTTCCTCAACTCTGAGATCATCTGATATAGTGCTTGTTATGTTCACCACTACACCAACACGTGGTTCCACCCCTTTGACTTGTCGTGGTTGCAACAAGGTGGGTCATGTTGTTGCTCAATGCAAAGAATGGTGCGCATATTGTCGACGGACTGGTCATGGTATTCAGGATTGCCGTACACGTGCCTATGCCTCTTCCTTCGGCCGTGGATGTGGTGGTCGTAGTCGTGGTCGTGGCCGTGGTCGTGCTCTTTCTTCTACTACTGCCACTATTTCTTCTGAGCCATTTGTTATTAATTCTGCATCTTCTGCTAAAGGTCTTTCATCACCTTTGACTCCTGTAATGCTCCAGCCTATTGTTCAGGCCCTCTCCGCGGCTAGTATGTCAGGTATATCCCCATCTTCTCCATGGTTCTTCGATTCGGGTGCTTCCAATCATATGACTGGTGTTCTATCCCATCTTCGTGATATTCGACCCTACACCGGCAATCAGGCTATTTCTACTGCAGATGGCACTAGACTACCTATTCAGTCCGTTGGATCATTACTGTCTCTCCTTTTGCTCATCGCTAGTTCACCCTTCGTGATGTGTTTCACGTCCCTAAACTTTCCTCCAATTTAATTTCAGTTGGTCAACTCATATCCAATAACTGCTTAGTCATATTTCTTCCTCCCAACTGTTGTTTTGTGCAGGATCTGGCGACAGGGAAGGTACTTGGGATGGGTAGGCGGCATGGTCGTTTGTACGTGCTAGACTTTGCTCCATCTGTCACTCCGGCTTGTTGTTTCTTTTCTCCATCTTCATTAGATATTTGTTCGGCAAATAAATTGTGGAAACTGTGGCACTTTCGCCTGGGCCATCCACATTCCGATCGGTTCATTCAGTTATTTTCTTCTGGCATGTTAAGGAATGTTTCTCTTAATAAGAAAGATTTGGATTATTCTTGTTCATCTTGTTGTCTTTCAAAAAGTAAATGTATTCATTTTCCTCTAAGTATTACAAAATCATCTTCTATGTTTGAACTAGTACATACAGATGTCTAGGGTCCTTCACCACTTATGTCACTCTCTGGGTTATGTTACTATGTTATATTCATTGATGATTTCACACGTTACACCTGGATTTACTTTCTGCACTCGAAGTTACAAGTTTTTGAAAAATTCAACATATTTCACTCTAGGGTGGCGACTCAATTTCGGGTTCCAGTTCAAACTCTCCGCTTTGACTCAGGGGGGGAATATCTTTCAACCAATTTTTGTACATTTTTTCAGAGTCATGAAATTATTCATCAGACCACCTATTCTGATACTCCACAACAGAACAGGGTAGCTGAACGAAAAAATCGTCATCTTGTTGAAACTGCCAATACCCTGATGACAGCTATGAGTGTTCCTCGTTCTTTCTGAGTGGAACCAATGTTACATTCAGTATACTTGATTAACCGGATGCCAACCAACGTTCTGAACAGTAAATCTCCATACTTTGTTCTCCACGGCTTCCCTCCTTCATATTCCACATTTCATGTTTTTGGTTGTCTGTTATGTTCACCTGGCTTCACGTGAGCGTAACAAACTATCTGTTAAATCGATCAAATGTATGTACTTAGGATTTGGAGAAACTCAGAAGGGCTTTCGATGTTATGATCCGGTTTCTCGTCGTGTTCGGGTTTCACTACATATTTTTTTCTTGAACATATTGCCTTTCATTCATCTCTTCCTCCTCCGCACGCTCCCATATCTCCTGGTCTAACCACCTTTCCTGATATTCATTTTGCCTTGAGTACTCTCCCTCGTCCATTGCAGGTTTACTCGCGTCGATCACGTACAGCTCCACCACCTATTACTCAACCCAAACCTATTGTACCTGTTGCTGATCCTGAACCTACCTCGATACGTCGTTCCGACGTGTACATCGAGCACCTGATCACTTGATATATTTTATGGCTGCCATGAATGCTCTCTGGGTACTGTTTCTATTCCTACATCATACTCTTAGGCAGCCACTCATGATTGTTGGAAGAAGGCTATGGTAGAAGAACTTGCGGCATTGGATGATAATCATATGTGGGACATTGTCACTCGACCCGCTAACCAACAACTAATTGGTAGCAAATGGATTTATTCTGTCAAGCTCAAGTCTGATGGATCATTGGATCGATATAAAGCTCGACTTATCGCTCAGGGATACAAACAGGAATACGGAATTGATTATGACGAGACATTCGCTCCCGTGGCCAAGATGAAAACTGTTCTTACTCTTCTGGCAATATCTTCCGTTCGCTCTTGTTTACTTGCTCAGATAAATGTGAAAAATGTTTTTCTTCATGGAGACCTCCAAGAAACAGTATATTTGAAACCTTCTTCTAGGTCTTTAATCCCGGACAATAAGGTATGCCGCCTAAAGAAAGCCTTGTATGGCCTTAAACAAGCACCTCGGGCATGGTTCCAATGCTTTCATGATGTTGTTACCGGTACTGGCTTTACTCAAAGTAGTCATGAACCATCCTTATTTTTGTGCACCACTGCTCGCAGAATTGTCATTGTTCTCGTCTATGTTGATGACCTACTTCTGACTGGTAGCGATACTACTGGCATCTTGGCTTTAAAAGAAGTTCTGCAATCCTCCTTCAAGATGAAAGACCTCGGTCATATCACATACTTTCTTGGGCTTGAAATTTCACGTTCTAAATGTGGGATTCTGGTCAGCCAGGGTAAATATGCCAAGGATCTTCTCGTTTTGGCATCATTGACGGATCAGAAGACAGTTCAAACTCCCTTAGAACTTAACATTCATTATGGTCGTGATGGTGGTGATCTACTTGCACAGCCTGACTTATACCACCGTTTAGTTGGGAGTTTGGTTTACTTAACTATGACTCGCCCTGATATTGCCTACGTTGTCTAAGTCGTCAGTCAGTTTGTTTCTGCTCCTCAGACTCGTCATATAACTGCGGTGTTACGCATCCTACGGTACCTATGTGGATCTCTAGATCAATCACTGTTCTTCTCATCCACGGCGACTCTAGACCTTCGTGCCTATTCGGATACTGATTGGGCCGGTTGCGCTCTCACACGAAGATCTACCACTAGCTATTGTGTTTTTTTCAACACTTCTCTCATCTCTTGGAAGTGTAAGAAGTAGGTCACTATTTCAAAATCAAGCACAGAAGCTGAGTATTGGGCGATGTCATCTACGTGTAGTAAGCTTGTTTGGTTACGTGGACTTCTTTCTGACTTGTGCATTCCTCTGCAGAATCCTACTCCACTCCATATTAATAATCTTAGTTCCATTTAGATTGCCTCTAACACAGTTTTTCATGAACGGACAAAGCATATTGAAGTAGACTGTCACTTTATCCGTGAGAAATTTCAGTCTGGGCTCATTTCTCTTCCACATGTTGCATCCCATGATCAGATTGCAGACATTCTCACCAAGTCTCTAACTTTTGCACGTCACTCATTTCTCGTTGGCAAACTATTATTTGTCGATGAACCGCATTAGTTTGAGGGGGGATGTTAGACAGATACCTTGTATAGCTAGCATACCTTGTATAGTTGGTTTCCATAGGTAGAGGATTATGATTTTATTACTTTCCTTGTATAGATGTTGTAATCTCTATATATTCAACCCCTTTGGGTTGTCTCAAATACACAAAAGCTTTCAGCTCCTTTCGGTTTACATAGACAAATGAAATATGGTTTACGCAAAGGATAGAAAATGAATCTTATTACTAACAGAATGACCCTTTTTAACTAAATCCAATTCTACAATGTAGGATAGTCAAACATCCTACACAAGAAGAAATATGGAGGGTTAGTCACCCTACGTTCCTACTCATGCCTAAAGGAATGATCCACACAGAGAAGCGGTGTTGGTAAAGGTAATAGGCTGCTAAGCGGAGACAACTGGCTACTATAGAGAATCAATCTTAAAAAATGGTTATACGACCACGGCCAATGTTGAGACTTAAATATTGCATGTTTAAATTTTATGCTCTTTTATGAATTTTCCCCTTGCATTCAAGTGCTAAATTGATTTAATTATATATGTTTTCAACATATAGGATAATTTTGAAGTCCGAAGTAAATCTGTGCTTAAAATGAGGAATTAAAGTTTGAAAGAATACACTTGAAGAATTGAAGAATATGGAGATAAAAGATGAAGATTTGAAGACATAAAGATTTAAGGAAAAAAAGTAATGGAGTTAGAAATTGAAGATTGAATGCATTGAAGAAAATCAGCACTTATCAATTCTATCGATAAGTCTTCGATCTCATCGATAGGTCATCGATAGGTTTCAAAGCGATCAAGCTTCATATCGAGGAAATTCAGAATTTCTAGATTGTTTACTTGATTGTTTCTTCTATTCCATGATGACCCTTTTATCCCATCGATAAACTCATAAATTTTGAAAGCATGTAGCTGGACAATTTTTGAATATTCTTTGATTCCACCTAACACATATTTAATCATATTGATAGGTTCTCGATAGGTTTTTATCCTATCAAAGGTATGTGAAAGCGTGTAAGTTTGTGAATTTTCTAAGGCGTGCAAGATTGGGTATTTTCAATTCTATAAATACATGCCTCTAGGACGTTTACAATCAATCAATCTACGATTTTTTTATGATAAGGCTAAGCTCTTCCTGCATTATTCTTCTTTAATCAGTCCATTCTAGTTTGATTTTCTTATGTTTTTATTTGAGATGTTAACCATGCTAGGTTAATCTCTTAGCTAAGGCTAGGGGTTGAACATCTTGATGAATTTTGTTATTTAATTCACTTTTAATTCAAGTTATTAGTTTTTAAATGTTGAATTATGATTGTTTTGATTGAATTTATATAATAGAGAATGAATTGATTTGTAAAAAAATTGATCTATTTTTAACTCTAGGTACAATATATGCTTTTAATTATCTACAATTAATTGCTTAAATCTTCATGAGAGATTGATTTATCTCGATTCATATATCTTGTTGGATGTTTGTGATTGGATTTATAACTTTATCTTCTGATTAAAACGAATTAGAATCCAGCTCTAATTGAGTTATTAACTTAAAGAAGACGAATTGAGTTTCAAATTTTATTAAGTGAGGATTCATGGATCCTAAATATTTTTAAATATTGTTTAAAAGCTCTTTTTCTTCCACTGAATTAAAAACCCAGACCACTCTTTCCTATCGTGTTCTCAACCCAATTCCCTGTGGAACAATATCGGTCTCATCAAGTTATGACTACAGTGCAGTCTCGTACTGAGATTATCACAACAACCATGTCAATGTATCTACAGCTAGGAGGAGCAAATAACTGTGAATGTGGTGAATTTGACTGTAGAACCTATTACGCATGAGTCAACTTCCAAAGACTAACAACTTGACAAATAAGGTGCCGACCTTGAAGGATCGACCAAATACCTCAGTGATGACCGCTTTTCGGGTGATGATCTATTGATTAAGAAACTCTCGTAAAAGTAAAATCGTTAGAGGAAACTTTACCCAATCCTAATGAAAAGAGAGTAATTCTAATAATGAAAAACATTGAAGAACGACCAAATTTGAAAATGCCTAGGGGGAAATGTTTACATTATGTGATATAGTTTCGGTTGCTTCCACCAGTTGTAATGGACTGTAATATGGTGCTCACCCTACCATTGAGTTTTTAGGCTAAACCATTGTTAGACAACACATGTATAGGACTATTTTGTAGTAATAAACTCGGTGAGAGCAAGGTCGAACCACAAATAAATGGGAAACATAATTAAAACTAATCTAAAGCCAATGGTTTGTCTAAATTTTTAATCCAGCGTATAGGTTAAGTGTAAAAATAATAAAAATATAGCACTACAAATCCGAGTATCCACTTCTAGTAATCATAAAAAATAATGCATTGATTCATCTTTTATAACTCAACTATAACCGAATTCTAATTCGTTCTAATTGGAATATCAAATAGTTAAACTAATCTCAACATCCAATAAAGTATGATTTTAATTGAATGATTCTCTCAATAAGCACTCAAACATCAATCACAGAGAATTCAAAGCATATATTATGCCCGAAGTCTACAATATATTAATGAATTTTATATATTGATTCCTTCTTTAAACAAGTTAAGTAATTGCACTTTTAAGCATCTAATGTAACTGGAGTCGACAATGAATCAAAGATGAAATAACACAAAAGCTTCAAAGTAAAATCAAAATCTATTTCAGTTAACTATCATAATAAAATTCCAAAAGTATAAATGAATAAACTAAAATATATTAATAAACAAGAAAGCTTCACCTCTTAGTTTTAGCTAAGAGATTAGTTAGTTATATCTAACTCTAGAACAAAAGAAAAAAATGATCTACTAGAACCCGTAAAGAAATCAAAGCAGAAGAGCTTTGCCAGCGCTCCACTTAAACCCTTCTCTCTTCCTAAACTCTAGAAGATGATTTGGGACATCCTAGGGACCCCAATTTATAGTTTTGAAAATTTAGTTTTCGTACTTCTTTAAAAAATTCACAAATCGACTTTGATTTATGCACTTGCCACTTTTATCGATGGGAGCTTCAATCCAATCGATAGATCGTCGATGGGTGCGATCGAATTAAAGCCATCATCGATTGGATCAATTTGGAAACAAAGTTTTTCCAACAACTAAACTTGAAAATTTATGAATTTCTTGATTGAATCGAAGCAATCTTCAATTGGATCAAAACTGTCTTCAATTGGATCGAATGGTTGTTTCTTTAAATTTTTGAACTTTGTCTTTCTGACCCTGCAATTTTAAAACTTTATTTCTTGGCTCTGCATTTTCAGAATTTCTTTTTCTTTATTCCTTCACTTGATCTTTTATTCTCCATTTTTTTTACACTTGGTTTTCTTGATCGTTTAACACTTCAAATCTTTTTTCATACCCTTAGAATATTTAATTCTCCATCGTGTCCTCTTTTGAGCTTTAATTCATTATTTTAAGCACATTTTCATTCTCAAGTTCCAAATTACCTTGCATGCACAAAACATCCATTAGTATATAAAATTATCGCATAAATGGATAGGAAACTAGTGCAATTGAGAGGATAAATATGTAATATTTGAGTCTCAACACATCCCTCAACTAGCGTTTGGCTAGCCCTGACAAAACATACGAAAGATATTTCGAAACCCAAATTAAATTTTTGTTAGAAAAGTTTATTCTGTAAATCCCATAATCTTTAAGATAATCTAAATAATAGATTTTAAAGCACACTAGTTTTAAAATGAAATCAACTTAGATTCTAGTGTACTTAGCAAACAACCTAATTGAGTTTAAACACCAGCACATCCCTGTGGCTTGTTCAAGCACCAACATCAAGCGGGAGCCGTCAGCAGCCCATCTTTACCAAAGCAGCGTGGGGAGCGTGCATGACAAGGTTGCGAAGCAACAGAAGTTGTTTGTTCTTATTCAATCGAGAAGCTCCTTTGGGACTCAAACCGGGCATAGTCTAGCCGTCTGTTAGAGATCCAAGACCGTCAAATGCAACATGAGTTGCAAGGCATCCCTACTCTCTCATGTTAATCCCACAAGCCTCTTATCCATTCTCATTAATCACTTAGTAGAAAAAATTTCTAACATTGAGTTCCATGGTGCACAATGATATCCAAACTTAACACAACTAGAGATTCAGCTTTCCACATTCATGCTAACATCAACAATCAAAGGAATGATCATATCAATCAAAGCATAAACCAAAACTTGCCTTACTGTTCAATAATTTTTAATTTTTAATTTTTTCTATTGACGACTTTCACACAATTTTATTTTTTTTCTTTTTTTTTTTTTTTTTTTTTTTATTCGATAGGTAGCCCTTTTGATGTTCACTTTTTTTTTTTTTTTTTGAACTGGTTCTTTTAAAACTTTTTTTTTTTTTTACTTGAACATGATGGACAAGTTCCCTAAGCTTGGCACTCTTAATAATCATCAAGTTAACACTATAATTTTAAGTTTCATTTCTAGAAATGTAAGTTAGATGTGAATTGTGAAAATACATTACTCAATCAATATTTAAAACTTTCCCATTGAAAATTAAGAAAAGAACTTAACTTTGAAATCTACTAAATAACCAGATCTCAGCTTAAAAAATTCTCAAAACCATATACTTTTTCATTATAATATTTGATTTAAATTCACAAAATTTAACTTCCGATATAAAAAAAAAAATTTCTAGCCCAAAAACAACAACTTTTAAGCACAATTGAAGAATTTTATAAAGAAAACCCCACCCCAACCTAAATAATATATTATCCTTAATGTTAGAAAGATATGCAATAAAACAACATAAGAGAAATTAAATTGTATTTAAGTAGAGGATAGAAAGTACCTAAAATGATGAATATGCATAAGTTCTTGAATTCCTAAGTTGGTGTGAACAACATAAAAAGTCCTAACTAATTTATTAAAGCAAACTAATCTTAAGAAAGTAAACTACTCTAGGAAAGCAAAGGGAAAACTACTCATTCGTGATAGATGTTTTCCTCCTTTGACCACTATCTTAATAAATTTCTTAGCAAGCTTCTCAATAAGATCGTCTAAAGGCCCATTTTGTAATAAGCTTAGATATCCTGGAACATGAACGTCCAGAAAATTTTATTAACCTCAGCAAAAAAATCTTTGTTCATTATTTTGAGGTGTCCATAGTATATAAAATTCACTTGTGGCAAAAAAAATTTCAATGTCAACGTACCATGGTGAATGAGAGACTACAATTAATTATAATTCATAAAACTTGCCTTTTATCTGAGTAGTCTTAATAATTTCTGAAGTTTCGGACTTCGGTTCAAATTTCAGCTCCTCCACCCATAATGGCAAACATTCAATATTAGTGGAAGGAAGCACTTCAAAACAGATTTTTCCCTAATCAATATCAACTATCGGGGTTAAGTAGAATTACCAAAAGTGTGTCAAGCAAACTTCTAGAGAGTCGAAACATTCAGTTAAAATGGACTCATTCTCCATAATAGAATCAAGTATGTCATGTTAGTAGATTGTCAACATCACCTTATTTGAAAATTTCTTGTATATCCTTATCATTAACTACAGCCTTAGATGAAATCAACCTTTGGAAAAACTGGACCATAAGATTATAAACACACTCCAACTCATCATCATATTGAACATTACTAATCCCATTATCAATCTCACCACTTATAAGGGAGGTGGTAAATTCAATATGCACAACAGGTGTGTTAGGAGATTTGAGATCACTCACTTTGCATTGTGTTTTTAGGTTAGGTTGAGGTTGGGTTAGAAAAGTCCCTTCCTCTCTAACGAGGCATGATTCAATTTTCTTAACTGACGTTGTTAACTCTGAAAGGCGAGCTTAAGGAGTCTTTGGGGGGGTGAATAGGACTATGCCAAATAAAAAAATACTGAAATAGTAAACAAATTAGAAAACTCAAGCACACTAGTATTGAAAAATTGATTCAAACTAGTTCATATGACAACCTACACCCAAACCAAGTTTAAATAGGACAACATTGCTTCACGAACATTTGTAAGAATCAATATCTCAAACCAAGCAAGAGAAAATAAAACTATCTATTACAAACACTCACCACCTCTGCATAAATGAAATTACAAACATTCTTCACAAATGCAAAAAGTAAACATTCACCACAACACCAAGAGTTATAGTGGTTCAGTGTGTACACCAATTGTTCTCAAATAGCCACACCTACTCCACTCCCAATAATCACTATCCACGTGATATCGGCTTTTACTATAAATAAGGTTTTCACAGGGTCACCTTAAAACTTAATACAGTTGTGATTTTACAGGGCTATCACAAACTAAAACCCCTCACTGAGATTTTTTGGCTATCTTAAGAAAACCAACAAATGAGATTTTCTGGCTATCTTAATAAAACCAAAATATAAAGGCAAAATATACTTATCTTCTCCTTTGAAGATGTATCAGTCAATGTAGCCGTAGAACCTCTTCTCTTGTTGTAGATTGTTTAATGTTCAGTCACACAAACGAGGGTACAAGGTTCTAGATTGATTTTAAATAAATTCAAACCTAAGGCTACTTGTTCGAATTTCTTAAGATCTCAAAGAAGAGTATTTACTCTCTTTATAAAATAAAATTCAAAGCATAAGAGATCAATGAATTAAAATAAATAAGCTATTAAAAAATTTATAAATACCGTGCAATAGCTTGAGTATAATATGGGCTTCTATCTCTCTTGATGATGGATTTGATGTACTTGAATTGTATTTTTGAATTGAGAGAAAGCCTCTATTTATAGGCAGAAAAGTTATTACTTTGACTTATATAAGATATTCTTTGACTCGTCTAAGAACTAGATTCCATTCCAACAAATTTTTAAATTTGAGTATGATAAGATAAAACAGAACTTCAAATGGTCGAAAGCGTTGCTCGACTGGTCGAGGGCCCTGTTCGACTGGTCGAGAGTTGCTCGACTCGAAGTTCAGCGACTAAATCAGTTCAGATTTTTGGCACCCTCGACTAGTCGAAGACCATGCGACTGGTCGAAGGCCCCTCTTCGACTGGTCGAGCAGTCTGCTCGACTGGTTAAAGAAGTAACGAAAATTTTTATTTTTCTGCAATTTAAACTTGGACTGGTCGAGGATTCATTAGACTAGTCGAGCTATAGCTTGGACTAGTCAAACCTAAGCTTAAACTAGTCGAACTTTAGCCTAACATAAGTATAGAAACCCATTTAAGTTATTTTTTGAAAGAACCTAAACCTAAGGTCTTTTTAAGGTCTGATATACTTGAAAAGACTGAACTTTGAAGTAAATTGAATGCTTGAACTTTATGGAACTTGTTCTTCTAATTGATTCTTCAATAGAACTTGTAGTTGAAGATGAAGCTTGACCTTCTACTAGAACTTTAGTAGAACTTGAACTCAATCATCTTGAACTCAGTAGAACTTGAACTTTCCATCTGGTCCACTTCTTGACTTGAACTTAAGTAGAGTCTTGAACTTAGTAGTGTCTTGAGCTTTCTTGACTTAAAGTAAAGTCTTGAACTTTCCATTGTAGTGTCTTGAACTTTCTTGACTTGAAGTCTTGAACTTTTCATCATAGTGTCTTGAACTTTCTTGACTTGAAATAAAGTCTTGAACTTTCCATTGTAGTGTCTCGAACTTTCCATCTTGATCCACATTAGACGGGTCACTTCATAAGCTGTTTTGTCTAAACGAATTTTGACAAACAAATGTATGCTTTATACAACATAGCACTTACAATCTCTCCCTTTTTCAAATTCGTGACAAAACACTTATTATTACAATAACTAGAATGACATTTTATATTCTTGATTCCATGTTGTAGCTTTAATGAATGTGCAAAAAAAAGATTCTACTACTCCCCCTCAATGTTAGCTTTTCCCTGTATTATGACATACACATTTTCCATTCCAATACCAATGCATACTCCAAGCATATATAATCATCAACATTCATATTATGCATCAATATATGTATTAATATTCATATTATGCATCATCAACATTCAACATTCATTCTACCAGTAATAATTAATCCTTTCCCTCCTTTTGTCACATTATGACAAAGGAAAAAATAACCATATCAAAATCGGTAGAATAAAAAGAAGAAAATGTATATAAACATGTCATTTAAAGGGAGTTATCAAATAGTCATCAACAAATAGTAAAAGAGAGCAGAGTATGAGAGTGATCTTCAAGCACACACAAAGTTAAAGTTATACGAATCATTTTTTTAATGTAATGCAGCCTAATCGGATCCAGAGGAAGATGGAGGAGGTATGGAAGGATTAATCTGGTGAAGTCCCTTGGTAATGCGATGAAAGTATTTTTGCATGTATTTCATTAAAGATTTATGACTTTCTGTTAGATTGTCTTGGAATACCTTTAACTCAACAACTTTTCTTCCAATGACTTGAGTTGATCATCAACCTAGGAAGGTTGATAGTCTGGATCAGTGTCATCATCCGACTCATCAAGCATGGCAAATATGTCGTCCATGGATGTGTCCTCTGGTATGTGAGCTGCTTCTTCTTCTTCTCCTTCATCGCGTTGGCCGGGAAGGAATGCTAGGTTCATTTTATGTATATTTGTATTATCAAAGGGTAGTTCCGACTACGGTGCCTCGGTTGTAGGAATGACAACATTGCAATAAAGAGTAATACATGTCATGAGATAGGCAAAAGATATCGACCCATGACTAGGATAGATACGAAAATGGATAATAAAATAAAATATCAAAGAAGGAAGACAAATAGGAATTCCAGACACAACAGAGTGAAGGACACGAGTAATGAAGAGAGTAAGTTCAGACTTATTCCCAAATCGTGGATACACATTGGACGTAAATACGTGATGTAAGACTATATTTAGGAAGCATCTGGTTAGCACGGAGGGCATTGCCAGAACTCCATTCAGCATTAAAGCGACATAATTTGCGAGTGATCGCCCGTCGCTTAGTATGTGTCATTTTCTTAGCGAGAGTGGCAATGGGAATGCCATCATCATTAACGTTTACGTTAACCAAACCTGAAATCAGGTGGCGATCAATAGGGACTGTCCCTTCTCAAAAACTAATTGAAAATGTCAGATTTTCAAGGGACAAGTCGCCTATGGAAGCATACATGCCTTGCGTTATGGAGCGGTAAGCTGTTCCGCCCCAACCGAGAATATTTTTCCAACCTATAACAGTAAGGATAGGCAAAAGATGGAATGGTTTAATGTGGTCTACATTCACAGTCCTTTCAATAGTAATTTTCCTAGTGCGGAAATCCCTAGTATGCTTCAAATCTTCTTCGGGAGATCTTAGGGTTCTCACCCTAATTGGAGTCGACCTGGTGGAGGAGCCGCTAGGGCTATTGTAAGTAGCCTTCCTCTTACTACGATACTCCATTTAGAGATTGCAAAAGAGAAAATTAAAGAAAATAGATGGGTTGACCTTATATTAGATTTTTGCTAAAAAACCCACTAAAGAAAGGTTGTAAATCATAAATAAACCACAAATGGAAGATAAACTAGCAAAGAGGAACCCAAATGTAAAAGTAAAATGGAAATAGACCACTATAATAAAGATTTGGAGATGAACTTGTCGAGAGAAGCCACGACTAGTTGAGGAAGAAAGGAAAAAATGAAATAGAAAAGTGTTTATCCCCCTTTTAATGAGTAAACCCTCGCACTTCGACTAGTCGATGATGTACTCAACTTGTCGAGTAGCACAAAAATTTTTTTATATTTAAAATTTTAAATTTAACTATATGTTTTGCATTTAAACATTATAAACAAATAAATAAACAAAATGCATAAACAACATGATTAATTAATTAAAAGGACACAAACCAATATCATGCTTTAATTTGGAATATATATTCTTGTCGAGCAGTTTGGTCATTATATCTGCAAGCGTTTTTTCAGTATGAATATATTCTAATGAAATGCTCTTGTCCTCAACTGATTCTCGAATATAATGATATCGAATGTCGATATGTTTCATACGGAACTGTTTAATAGGATTCTTTAAAATATTAATTGTGCTTGAGTTATCACAATATAATATTATTGTATTTTACACAATCCCATAATCAGCTAACATCTTTTTTTATCCAGATCAATTGGGTGCTAGCATTACTAGCTGCTATATATTCAGCTTTAGCTGTTGAGAGCGATACAGAATTTTGTTTCTTGCTGAGCCACGAAACTAAAAAATTCCCTACGTAGAAACATCCACCACCAGTAGATTTTCTATTGTCGATGTTTTCTGCCTAATCTATATCGGTATATCCGGTAAGTTGTATAGTTGTATCATGCGGATATCATAGACCTAAGTTAGCAGTACTTGCAACATATCTGATTATCCATTTAACAACGATTAGATGTGATTCCTTAGGATCAAATCGATTCTAGCACATATTCCAACGCTAAAAGTAATATCAGGTCTACTAGTAGTTAAGTATACAAGATTACCAATCATACTCTGATATAAACGAGAATCTATACTTTTACATGATTCATCTTTAGAGAGTTTGAGAGTTGTACTCATAGGAGTATCAAACTTTTCTCATTCTCAATCCCAAATTTCTTTAAAAGATTCAAGGCATACTTGGTTTGTGAGATGAATATACCATCTTCCTATTGTTTTACTTGTAATCTAAGAAAATAATTTAGTTCTCTAACCAAACTCATTTCAAACTTAGATTTCATTAGATTTGCAAATTTAATAGACAAGTTAGTGCATGTAGATCTATAAATAATGTCGTCAACATAGATCTGAACAATCATTATATTTCTTGACGAACAAGGTTTTATCAACACTTCCCATGATAAAGTTGTGACTAAGTAAGAATTTAGTCAACTTTTCGTACCATGCCCTGAGAGTTTGTTTTAATCATAAAGTACCTTTTTAAGATGGTACACATGATCTGAAAGTTTAGGGTCCTCAAAACTCTTAGGTTGTTCAACATATACTTCTTCATGTAGATCACCGTTTAGAAACGCACTTTTGACATCCATTTGATATATTTTAAATTTCTTATAACAAACAATTAAAATGAATAATCTAATGGATTCAAGGCGCGCAACTAGTACAAAGGTTTCATCATAGTTAATTCCTTTAATCTGAGTATAACCTTGTACAACTAGTCGTGCCTTGTTTCTAATGATATTCTTTATTTCATTAGATTTGTTCTTAAAACTTCATTTGGTTCCGATTATATGTTTATTAGAAGGTCTAGGAACCAAGTACCAAATATCATTTCTGACGAATTGATTTAACTCTTCTTGCATAGCCAACATCCAACTTTCATCGGCAAAAGCTTCTTTTACATTTGACGGTTTAATTTGAGAAGTGAAACAGACGTAATTATAGATATTTTCTAACTGTTTTCTTGTCTGAACACCAGTATGAGGGTTACCTAATATTTAATTAGTCGGATGGTCTTTGACTAATCTTAATTCAGTATTCTCCAATTTAGATGAGGAGTTAGGTTTATCAATAATGTTGACTTCATCATCATTTTGGCTTGACATGGGTGTGATTAGGTGATCGTCAATTACTACATTAATAGATTTCTGAATCACCTTTGTTCTTTTGTTAAGAACACGAAATGCTTGACTATTTAGAACATAACCCAAGAATATTCTCTTATCACTCTTGGCTTTGAACTTTCTTAAATTTCTCGGTCATGTCAAATGAAACATTTACTTCCGAAAGTCCGTAAGTATTTGTTTGTCGGCTTCTTATTAAACCATAATTCATATGTTGTTTTATCTTTGACTTTTCTAACATACACATGATTTATAATGAAGTAGCTGTATTAACATCTTCAACCCATAAGTTTTTCAGTAAGTTCATTTTATTTAACATAATATTGACCATTTCTTATAATACTCTGTTCTTTCTTTCAACAAACTCATTCTGTTGAGGTGTTTTAAGAGCAGAGAACTCATGTGATATACCATGGTCTGTACAATACTTCTCAAAATTGCTATTTTCAAACTTAGTACTATGATCACTTCTAATTTTGATCACAGGTATTTCTTTTTCAGTTTGAATTCGTTTTAGAATTTTTCTGACTTTATCGAGAGTCTTAGATTTTTCTTTTAAGAAGGCTACTTAAGTATATCTGGTAAAATCATCAACAATAACCAGAAAATACTTCTTTTCACCTCTACTCTCCATTCTCGTTGGTCCCACTAAGTTCATATGGAGTAGTTCAAGAGGTTTGGCTATGGCTAAGGAGTTCACTTTCTTATGACTACTCTTAATTTGTTTGCCAATCTGACATGCGCCACAAATTTTTTTTACCTTTTTTAATTTGGGTAAGCCACAAATATGATCTTTCTTGCTCAATTTATAAAGATCTCTAAAGTTAACATGTCCAAGACGTTTATGCCATAATTTTATTTCATCTATTTGGACCATGTAACATGAAAAGTTAGAAGAGTATGAGTCATTAATAATGTAGTAATTTTCAGAGGTCCTACGACAATTTAATATCACACTTCCCTTATCATTTGTAATCTCACATCCATGATTTGTAAATTTTATACTATGTTTGTTATCACAGATTTGAGATATGCTTAGGAGGTTATGCTTTAGACCTTCAACATATAGTACATTCTCAAAGGGATGAAGATTAGAGAGTTGAACAGTACCTTAGCTTATAATTTTGCAATTGCTTCCATCTTCGAAAGTAACTGAGTCATCGTTTACTTCTTTGAAGTTGGTGAATATCGCTTTGTCACCTGTCATATGTCTTAAACATCCATTATCTAGGTACCATTTTGAATGACTAATGGCTTTGAAGGCCGTGTAGACAACAAGACACGTAACCTTTAGAACCCATTTCATTATGATTCTGGGTTTAGGAGTTCCATTGGATTTTCTCTATTTTTGGGAGTTGGAATTTCTCCACATTGTATTAACTCCGATTCCATCTGAGTTAGATTTTAGAAGCTCTTTGAGTAAGTGCACAATTTTTTCGGCTAAAGGTAATTTATTATTTCTTTGATTTCTATAGTTGATGGCATTTGAGTTATTTTTAGGAACTTGAAGAGGTTTTGAAAATTTGAAATTATTTTAACTAAAATTTTTCAAATTCTTACCTTTAGAGTTTGAGGATTCTCCTTTTACAAATATAAGGGATGAATTCTTGTTTTTCTGAGAATCATTTTTGATATAGCCAGACCTGATTTGTCACCACATTTTCTGGATGAGGTTAACAAAATTTCTAGTTTTGGGTCTCCGTGGGCATATCTCAAAGTATCCTTAGAACTCAAAAGGGAAGAAACTTTGAGTTTTAGTTTCTCATTTTCAGTTTTGAGTTTTTGTAATTCTGAAGTTTTAAAATTTAAGTCTAGTTTTGTTTTTTCAAAACAATCTGAAAGATGAGATTTTTCTAAAACATTATTTTCAAGTTCTTCTTTTAATTTAACATATTTCTCTCTTTGAATTTTCAGTTTGACAACAATTTTACAACTTTCCCTGTATAAGGCATCGTAGGCATCTTGAAGATTATCTTTATTTTCATTTTTAGGGTCACTCCTGAGATTTTCATAATCAGGTATGTTACAGCAATCTGAAGAAGTGAATCTAGCTATAGTCATAAAGACTTTTACATCATTTGTATGTTCTTGTTCTGATTCATCAGACTCAGAAGAACTTTTAGAGCTAGATGATTCATCCCGAGTAGCCATCATGCCCTTTCTTTTTGACTTATCATTTTTAGGACATTTATTTGCCAAGTGCCCGTATTCATGACAGTTGAAACATTGACTGTCCTTTTTAGATTTTCAAGACATAGATTTTCATTTTCTTTTGTCAGATGGTATTTGAAATTCTATAAAATTTCTCGGCTAGTAATGCCATATTATCTTTTGTATCTTTATAATCAGAATTAACACAATTTTCTTTTGAAATAAATTTAGAAGATTTAAGAGCAATGAACTTACCTTTAGGAACTTTAAAATTTAATTCATATGTTTGGAGAGAGCCAACTAATTCTTCAACCTTCATATTATCAGTATCTCTTAATTCCTGAATGATAGTAACCTTAGTCTTGAATCTATCTGGAAGAGATTGCAGTATTTTTGCACAGACCTTGCTTTCTGGGATTCCATCTCCTAAACCTCACATGGAATTTACTATATCATTTAGTTTCGTATAGAAGTTTATGAAAGTTTCATTTTCTTCCTTACGAATCTCCTCAAATCTAGTAGTGAGGAGTTGAATTTTTGATTTCTTGACTATAATAGGTCCTTCATATGTCATTTCAAGAATATCCCAAACTTGTTTGGCTGTATCACATGAAATAATTATCTTAAATTCATCAGGCGATAGAGTGCAAGTTATGGCATTTAAGGCCTTATCATTAGCACTGCTTTCACTTTTCTGAGTTCCAGTCTATAAGTAAAATGCAATTTCTCTCATGGACTCAGTTCCATCTTCGGCTACTACCTCAATCATAGGAAGTTTTCATTTGGTTACAGTGGCTTGCCACACGCTTTCATCTAAGGATTTAAAAAAAAAAATCCTCATTCTGGCTTTCCAGTATGCATAGTCAGAGCCATCAAAAGGTGGTGGCCTGGTAATAGACAAGCTATCGAAAATTGACATTATAAAAGATCTAGATCTTTTAACTCAAGGAATTTAATCCAAAAAAACGAGCAACTTAGATCTGATATCACTTGAAAAGGCTCTATCTCTCTTGATGATGGATATGATGTACTTAAATTATATTTTTGGATTGAGAGAAAACCTCTATTTATAGGCAGAAAAGTTGTTGCTTCAACTCGTATAAGACATTCTTCGACTCGTCTAAGAACCAGATTTCGTTCCAACAAATTTTCAAATTTAAGTGCGATAAGATAAAATAGAACTTCGACTGGTCGAAGGCCCTGCTTGACTGGTCGAGGTCCCTGTTCGACTGGTTGGGCATGGTCTTCGACTAGTCGAGGGTGCCAAAAATCCAAACTGATTCAGTTGCTGGACTTTAAGTCGAGCAACCCTCGACTGGTCGAAGGCCCCTCTTTAACTGGTCGAGTAGTCTGCTCGATTGGTCGAAGAAGTAATGGAAAAATCTGCTTTTCTACAATTTAAACTTAGACTGGTCGAAGATTCCTTAGACTGGTCTAGCCACAGCTTAGACTAGTCGAACTTATGCTTAGACTAGTCAAACTTTAGCCTAACATAAATATAAAAAACCATTTAAGTTATGTTTTGAAAGAACCTAAGCCTAAAGTCTTTCTAAGGTCTAATATACCTGAAAAGACTGAACTTTGAAGTAGGTTGGATGCTTGAACTTTATAGAACTTGTTTTTCTACTTGATCTTCAATAGAGCTTGTAGTTGAAGATGAAGCTTGATCTTCTATTAGAACTTTAGTAGAACTTGAGCTCAGTAGAACTTAAACTTTCCATCTTGATCTACTTCTTGACTTGAGTGGAGTCTTGATCTTAGTAGTGTTTTGAACTTTCTTGACTTGAAGTAAAGTCTTGAACTTTCCATCGTAGTGTCTTGAACTTTCTTGACTTGAAGTAAAGTCTTGAACTTTCCATCATAGTATCTTGAAATTTCCATCTTGATCCACATTAGACGGGCCACTTCATTAGCCGTTTTGTCTAAACGAAATTTGACAAACAAATGTGTGCTTTATACAACATGGCACTTACAAACTCTTATGTGGCCTATGAGATGTTTTTATTAATTTGAAATTGTCCTTGCATAAAAGCTTACAATATATCCGCAATGGTCTTTGTCGGTGGGGGCTCATAAGTAAAGGGCCATTGGGGATAGTTGTTAGCATCCATGTTTGGTCCATCTCTCTAACTGAAGTTCTAATGATTTCTCCAATTAAGATCGTACATAGTGTATGTGAGTACACTTAATGGTTGTTGAAAAACGCAATCTCCTACATAATAATCATGCATCGTCCCAACCGATGGAACATTATATACTTCGTTCTCATTATAAATAGGTTAGTTCTCAATCGTATTTCCAACTAATTTACGAGACATAGGGTGTTTCTTAATATAGTGATCTGACAGCCCTTCAAGTAGTATCTCGTCTCTTAAAAGTTGATTAGAGTAATCTTGTGTCCACTCATACATAAACATGACAAAACCCTAACTTAAACCTAAAAGCAAAATAAAAAATCTACAACAAATTAAAGAACTAGAAAGAAATTGAAAGAGGTGAGGATAATATGTTACTGGATGGGTAAAACTAGAATTAAGGAGATCCTACAAAACAGAAAATAATGTTAGTGATCTAAAACCCAAAAAATAATTCAGGAAAAGTCCTAAAATAGAAAATTGAAAATCAAACCCTAGGACTAAATTATGAAATTAGAAATCCTAAGAATAGAAAAATCTTAAATTAAAACCCCTAAATTGAAACTCTAGGTTAGTTCAACAATTCAGAAAAATAGAAAATATGTAACTAAACCCTAATATAAAAAAATGAATTAAGCCTAAAAATTGAAAACCTAATGTGAACGCGCCACTCCCCAGCAACGGCACCAAACACTTGTTAGGCAATCCCAAGTGTAAGACTATGCTATAATAATAAAGTCAGTAAGAAAGAGGTTGAACCACAGGGAATAAGAAACATAATTGGAGCTAATATAAAGCTAACGGTTTGTGTGAGTTTTTAATCCAACGTATAACACTACAAATCTAGGGATTCACTTCTAGTAATCATAATTCATCGATTCATCTTTTATAACTCAACTATAATCGAATTCTAATTCGTTCAAATTGGAAGATCAAATAGTTAAACTAATCTCAATGTCCAATAATGTATGATTTCAATTGAATGATTCTCTCAAGAAGCACGAGGACATCAATCATAGGGAATTCAAAGCATCTATTGTGCTCGGAGTCTACAATAGGATAAGGAATTTTACAGATTGATTCATTCTCTAAATAAGCCAAGTAATTGCACTTCTAAGCATCCAATGTAACCAGAGTAAATAATGAATCAAAGATGAAACAAAAAAAAAATCTTTAAAGTAAAATCCAAATATATTTCAGTTAATTGTCATAATAAAATTCCAAAAGTATGAATCAATAAACTAAAATATTTTAATAAATAAGAAAGCTTCACCCCTTAGCTTTAGCTAAGAGATTAACTCCCACAGCTAACTCTAGAACAAATGAACAATAAACGATCTAGTAGAACTCGTGAAGAAATTGAAGCAGAAGAATGTTGTCGATGCTTCACCTAAGCCTTTTCTCTCCCCAATCCCTAGAAAATGATTTTGGGACGTCCTAGGGAATGTAAACACCCCACCCATGGCTAATAAGCCGATTGAGTTTGAACGGATGGATGGACAACCGAACCCCAATCCCAAACACTAACCCTAGAAGCCTAAACCCTAAGAACCCCATTCATAAACCATAAACTCAGTCATGCCACCCAGTCAACCCGGTTAGCCTAATCCTGAACCCTAGTAACCTAAAACCCTTGAGCCTTGAGTTAACTCGGTGAGTCAACTCACCCGGTCATCCTACCTAAACCCATAACCTAATCAAGTCACCTAGTTAAGCCCAAAACCAAGTTCGAACCCAAGCCCAAAATTAAGCCCAATTGGAGAAATATGCAAAACCTCAAAGCAACAACTCTCATAGCAGAGCTTCCACATGCTTGCAGGATGCTCTGCTAAAGCAGGGGGTCCGGTCATGTGGCACCCCCCTCTTTGGGGCAACGTCCCTCAAGTATGTGGAACTCACCTTTTCCAAACCTCAAGTATGCGGTTGAGGTGCATTTACTCCGATGACCATCTCCTTACCCAAAATTAGCCCTTTACCACCTCATCCAACCCACTAGATGATACCATGTGACGATCTCTAATTTTAGCTATTCAACTACCTTTTGCCCCTAGAATCACTAGGAATTACAAGAAAATAGGGTTGGAGACCATAAATAGCCTCATTCCCTTCTCATTTCAACATCTACTCTCATTTCAACCCACTCCCATTTTCAGAAATCCTTTAGCCTTAGCCTTAGCCATCCCTCCACTCAGGAGAGAGAGAGAGAGAGAGAGAGAGAGAGAGAGAGAGAGAGAGAGAGAGAGAGAGTATGTGTGTCACGCCCCAAATCCGATTTCCAGCGCTCATTCATCGTAAACCAAATTCAGTGCTGATAACATCGATGGTACCCCAACTTTGATTCATAGCTTGTGCCAAGTTCTGAAATCAGAATCCCATAAGGAGAATTTTTAGGAATTTTTTTTTTAATTAAGGAAGGCATAACCATGAATGTACCATAAGCTAAAACATAATCACATATATCCACTATAAAATGATTTGAGTACAGTACTGAAAAAGGAAATACAATACATATATAAAAACCCCAAAAGGTCAAGTATGTGCTCCTGCCTCACTACTACTGTTGTCTAGCATAATCTGTACGTAAACAATGTGCATAAGCTTACTACGAAGCATAAAGAATGCGTGTGTGCGTGCACAATAGATATGACAAGTATAACGATATCAGATTATGCAAAAATGATGAAGAGCTATGCTACCAAGTCCATGAATGCTAATGGTCATATCAAGGTTATATAAAATAAAGGATCATCGAGCCAAATGTCATATACAACAATGTAATATAAAAATGCATGAGGAATGAACGAGTCATAGTGCGTAGTACCGTATGCTGATAGGGGCCTCGCACTTAGGATTACAACACATGTTAATCCCATACCTAACATGCAATATAATTCTATGATAATAGACTCCTGATCTCAAATAGTCTAATATCTATTGAGGACCGACCCACAATTGTATAACACTGAATTACATTCACACATCTACAATCTCGAGTGTTACATGAATATATGATTACCATGTGTCACATGTCGATCCTGATGTCTAATCCACATCTTATAACAGTTCACAACTGGATCATCACCGGGGTTTAATACACTTCCGAGATTGGTTGTTGTCCATTGCACGCGAGACCAAACAAGTGCAAGAGACCTCACTATCCGCCTGTCAGTGGTATACGAAAATACACTCGACTCACCGATAGTGAGCTCATTTCATGAGCTGGTTAAACTCAGCCTAGTATATATTCATCTTCACCGGGGGGGGGGGGGTAAGGTCAAACCCCCTTTCAATCGACCCCAACATAGTGGGAGACACGGCCTACCAGTATCCAACCATCACGTGCTCATAAATTCTCTTGGTCTAGATATTAGAGCATCTTACTAGTGCTATAGGGTTTATGAACTTTCACCAAGGGACGCTTGTAACACCCTATAACCTCAATAGTTTCCGGTGTCCATACTCATATATGCTAGCATATCCCAACTGCAGCACTACCTCCCTGGTGTCACTAGGGAATAGATGCAATATGTCATACATAATGCATCATGCATGAATCACACTATTCAAGTGATGTATTAAGTCATATGATGATCATGCGGGTGAACCTGTCTCATACGAGTCCCCTAAGTATATCAAGTCGAAAGGCCTATGCTATGATCAATATAACATGCATACAGATGATGCATGTGGGCATATGAATGAGCATGGTATACATTATACTAAACATATTATTAATGTTGACTTTATTAGGGCAAGTAATAGTATATATGTTACCATTCTTAACACTTACACACATATCTCATTCTTGTATACCATGTAGGTTGCACAATATATGTGATAATCAATATTAAATAGCTTAAGGTAAAGAGCATAGACCCGGATGACAACCCTCGTATAACTTTAAATATCCATGTGGCATGGTCCACTTAAGACTTGTATCGGCCCTGAACATGGCTCATGTGCATAAAATAAGCTTGTGACACGGATGTATGGTTTAGATACAACATATACGTCATGGTGGACTCAGTGACCACTGGCCATGTTTTGAAGCAAGAAAACATTTGTGATTTCCTTTCATACATAGCTTCCAATGGTTGGACAGTCATTCACTTCTGTTTCCTAAAGTGGGTCCGCTAGAGCCTTAGATCTGCCCTAGATTTTTCGGTCCCATCCAGACCTGGGTGACCTTATCGTCAGGTTGGATGACAATCAATCATCACGATTGAGCCCTTGGCAAATTTCAACGGTGTACATCATTGACCCTTCTTTTTCCTGTGATGTGGTCCAGCAGAGATTTGGTTCTATGACATTTTTTTTCTCCAGTTTTATAATAATAAAGCCAAAGGGATGGACGGTGTGTATATTACACATGTTAGGTGGTTTCCACGGTTAACCACTGTAGATAAAAACACGTATAATGGCTGTATGACTGAGCGCTTGCAAGAGCGGTCTTCAGAACCAAAGTATTGATAGAAATGCTGAGGGTTCGAATCCCTCTCATCCGCGAGGTCATAAGTCCACCATTGCATTATCTATAGATAAGAACGAATCGGATCCACTCAACTGATATGACGGATGAAATGATCCACACAAGACGGTGTCACCTGTTGAGAAAGTTAGATGCCAAACCAACTACAGGCTCTCTAAAAATAATAAACGTAGCCATTTAATTGCCACAAATCTAAAGGTGGGCTCACAGGAATCCGGGAAGCTGATACTTATACATTCCTCTCATCCATACAGGTCACGTGTGACTTCACACGTGTGAGTTAGGCTAGGTAATCAACGTTGCCCTCCGCAGGCTTCAACTGTGGACATCTCTGCCCCCAACTGTTTTGGATGGTGTGATCCTCTTAAGATCTGAATGTACTTCATTTTTGGGCTTACGATCTAAAATGATCTTGCAAAATAGGTGGACAAGGTGGATATACCATATGCAGCAAGGTGGGTCTCACGAGTGGGCCCTGCTGGCTGGGGTGCGCCTGCACTTTACTGAGCGTGTGGTCCAGCGATGTTTGGGTTTAGCTGATACTTGAGTTTTCCCCGATCGTGGCCACTCATGACCAGGGAAGGGAGAGGTCAAGAGTGACCTCTGCCCTGGTTGGACGGCAAACAAACATCATGTGGTGTAGCGCACTTGCGATCTGGATATGGATTGGATTTGTGCCTGTGGCCTGAAATGATTTGGAAGAAAAAGGATGGACGGTAATCATGGTGGGTCCCACGAGGAATCTAGTTCACGCCCAAGTGAGACTTTCGCCGCTCTCACGTTGCTGGGCAGTAACGACCACATAAAAGTAAAACTTCCCTTTTTTTCTTCTTCTTCGCCGTTTTTTCCAGCTGAGTGGCGTCAGATTTTGACAATTTGGTCCGTCCGTTGTGTCAGCAGCTTAGGGCGAGCCCTTAAAGACTAGCGAGTAATAAAATTTTGACGAAAATTTAAGGTTAAAATATCTCTAGAGGGTTCAAACGGTGGAAAACATAATTTTCAGTGATACAGTACACCTGAGTTCTACATCTTCCTCGGATTTCGACCCATGATTTAAAATAAACTTACAACGTGTATATCATCGGGGGCCACACCAGGTCTCACAGCCCGACGCGGATTAGCCATTGACAGGTTGAGTAGCGATACTTGCCATGAAGTGACGTCACCAAGTCTTATGAGCCCCACTGTGATATATGTGCGGTATCCCACACACATTCGGAGATATCGTATCATTTCAGGGCATGACCGAAAGAACGAGGCAGATCCTAAGCCATCGTGGATCCCACCCCAGATTACAGTGGGGAGAGTGATGCCTACCGTTGAAATTTTAAAAAATACGTTAAAAGAAAGGAAAACATAAAAATAAACTTGATCGAAGACTCGTGGCTTTCAGAAGTTTGTAACGGTGGGCGTCACTCTCTCCGTTGTTTTCTGTGATGGGTCGACCGGAGTTTTGGATTTTTGACTCGTTCGTTTCCTTTTGCCCTGAAATGATCTCTTCAAATGTACAGACGGCGTGGATACAAAACATACGTCATGGTGGGCACATATAAATTAGTGAGGTCACTTCCAGTAGCGAGTCTCGCTGCTCCACCTGTAAGTATCCAATCCGCGTCCCTCACAGCTCATTTTAAAATAATTGCAACGACGGGACGTCTCTCCGTGGACGCTGACATAAAGAGAGGACAGCGTCCTCTCACCCATTTCCTTACCTATTAATATCATATATAATATTAATATATATGATGCATATAAAATGATAACCTGTACACGGGGCGTGTTCGGCACATCTTATCACGTGGGATTAAGTGGCAGGGATTAAAATATTATAATTATTACATGGGACTGCCATTGTCCCTGTGGTTAAGAATCATTGGGCCTTGAAAAGATGAAAATTAGAATTTTTCAAAAATTTGAAAATTTTTCGTCAAAACAGTTTTTGAAAATTTTGAATTAAAAAGTATGATGCGTACGCTTTGTCTCACATCGAAAATGTAAAGAAAAGTTGTGTGGTTTATATGAGATCTTAATTTTGAAATTTTTTTGTCAAAATGCTTTTTGAAAATTTTGAGTTAAAAAGTATGGTGTGTGCGTTTTTTCGAAATGTAAAGAGTTTTGTAAGAGGTGATACTTATAGTTTTTTAGGCGATATTCGGATTCGCGTCGAAGGCGAAGCACTAGAACACATGCACGTGCACGCGTGCTCAGGCTCGGGCTCGGACACGAGCAAGGGCATGGGCAGTGATGCAGTGTGACTGTAGCGGTACTAAATGACGCACTTTGCACTTCGCTCGTGTCGCAGAGTGGTCGCTCTCTCGTGACCTTGCGTGAGACGGTGCGATAAATCTGGTCAGTGCCTGTGTGCGATGGGGTCTGAAATGGTCTGAGTTTTATAGGAGACTGAGAACGGTTGGATCATAAATCCGAAATGTTCAGCAGTTTCTAAAAACGGCTCTCTGCCTTGAAAGCCAAATGGTCCGAAAACGGAGGGACCATGATAATCCAACGGTTAGATCCTTTGATACAACGACCAGAAACGGCTGGAGTTAATGATCAACGGTCAAAAACGTTATCTAAATGTTCTGAACCATTGATAGCTGTCTAGCAACGGTCTACTACCTGATGCCTATATAAACTGGACCATTCCAGTCCGATTTCATCATCTCAACACACCATCTCTCCCATCAAATCAGATACGATCCAAATCTCTAGTATAGAATACTGTGAACATCTCTGCCGTCTGAGTCTGCCAGAAGAGATTTGTTGCGTTAAAATTGTTCCATAGTGGACCTATCATGATTGCTGCACGTCGGATGTGACGCCCTGTCACTGTGGTCACATGTGGGCGGGCCCCAAGATGGCGACAAGCTCTTGTGTGGTGGCGTGGCAGCTCGTGTCTTGGCGGTTCTCGCGTGCACACAGTGAAGGTGAAACTTTGTCCCACATCGGAAGTGTCGTCTGAAGTTGTAGTAGTTATATGTGGAGTTGTCACCCTATAGTATATGAGGCCTTTTGGGGGAAACTCCGAGAACAAAACCGTGCGGGTTGTGCTCAGAGCGGACAATATCATACAGTGTGGGCGTGGGCTGTTACAAATGGTATCAGAGTCGAGGACAACTCTGCCCTCGGTGGGGGATATTGTGACGCCCCGTCATTGTGGTCACATGTGGGCGGGCCCCAAGATGGCTGGCAGGCTACTGTGCACACAGTGAAGGTGAAACTTTGTCCCACATCGGAAGTATCGTCTGAAGTTGTGGTGGTTATATGTAGAGTTACCACCCTATACTATATGAAGCCTTTTGGGGAAACCCCGAGAACAAAATCGTGCGGGCTGTGCCCAGAGCGGACAATATCATACAGTGTGGGCGTGCGCTGTTATACTGGATCCAGATAAGGCTTGTCTTATCCTGGAAGCAATTTGCCTGTAACCCATCAGCAGTTGATAAGGGGGCGAATCACGCTCTAAGGACGGCGTATTTTATACGTGATTCAGCCTAGTGAAATAATTTTTCGTAAATTTATTTTTTATATTTTTCGATATATCCAACATCAATTTCTAACAATCTTAAAACGTGATTCCATGGACACCGAAAGTGTTGTATCAGTCAAACTGATGAACCAGGATCTGATCTGATTGGACCGATTCGATGGTTCAAATTTTACTAGATGACAGGACAAGCTGAAATTTCTGCTGACAGCTCTGAAGATCTTCTACATCATGGATTCAACTCTCTAGCCTGTGCCTGAAGCAAAGGACACTGACTCCAAAACAGGTTGCTGCTAGGATCAAGCGACAAGAAGATGAACTGCTGTGTCGTGGACATATCCTCAATGCTCTCTCTGATCGGTTGTACAATTTGTACACGGGGACCACATCAGCGAAAGAAATTTGGAGCGCACTGGAATACAAATATAAGACTGAAGAGGAAGGTACACAGAAATTTCTAATTGCCAGGTATTTCGACTTCACGATGGTAAACAATTTACCGCTGCTTGCCCAAATCCAAGAATGCAGCTTATTGTAAACAAACTAAAAGCCATAAAAATTGATCTTCCTGAATCCTTTCAAGTCAGAGTGATATCGCAAAATTGCCTTCGAGCTGGAAAGACTATAGGAAGAAATTACTGCATAAATCTGAAGAGTTCACCCTGGAACAAATCCAAAAGCATCTTTGAATTGAAGAAGAATCCTGTAACCGAGACAAAAAAGATGACACTAATGGTGCATCCTCATCCAAAGTGAATGCAGTAGAACGACTATTCCAAAATAATTCCTATGAGAAAGCTGATTCCCTTAAACCCAACAAAGATCAAAGGAAATTTAAGAAAACCCACAGAAGAAAAATGGCAAACTTAAGGGAGTTTGCTATGCCTGCGGCAAGACCGGGCATTTCGCCCGAGTCTGTAGGGACCAAAAAAAGCCTAAGAAAGAGGCTAATGCAGTAGACGATGAAATCGTAGCCATAGTCACAGAAGTGAACCTAGTTCAAGAGAAAATTCCTGGTTGGTGTACGATAAAGGTGTCATAGTCCATTTATGCAATGATCGTTCTACCTTCAAAACCTATAAAGACGAGACCAATGGTCAAGAGGTTCAAATGAGAAATGAAGGATGATCAAAAGTTGCAAGCAAAGGAACTGTGAAATTACTCTTTACCTCTGGAAAGAAGGTAATCCTGACCAATGTACTACTGCATGTCCTAGACATAAGGAAGAATCTTGTCTCAGGGGATCTCTTAAGCAAACCTGGGATTAGGATTGTGTTTAAATCGGGCAAACTGATCTTGTCCAAGAATGGGAACTTTGTGGGTAAGGGATACACTTGTAATGAGATGATCAAATTATCTCTGAATGAAAAGAATTCTTCTGCTTGCATGATTGACTCTGTAATGCTATGACATGGTAGATTGGCCCATATTGGATACAGTACCATAAAACTCATGGCTAAGAACGGCCTAATATCATATAATGATAGTAACAAAGATAAATGTGAAGTATGCATATGGTCTAAAATAATCAAGAAACCATTCCCTAACGTTGAGAGATCATCTCAAATATTAGACCTAGTGCATACTGACATATGTGAACTAAATGGCGTTCTTACCCATGGAGGTAAAAGGTACTTTATAACATTTATAAATGATTGTTCAAGATATGTATATATATATGTATATCTGTTAAAATTAAAAGATGGAGCATTTAATGCATTCAAGATCTATAAATCTGAAGTAGAAAATCAATTAATTAAAAATATTAAAATCTTTTGTAGTGATCGAGGAGGATAATATCTCTAATGAATTTTCTAATTATTGTGAAGAACACGACATAATACATCAGTGCACAACACCTTATACACCACAACAAAATGGTATAGCAGAAAGAAAAAATAGGACATTAGTAGAAATGGTCAACTCAATGTTAATACAAGCACAATTGCCATTAAACCTATGGGGAGAAGCACCGTTAGCTGCATGTCATGTTTTAAACCGAATTTCATCTAAGAAAACCAAGACCTCTCCATACGAAATATGGAAAGGAAGAAAACTAAACATAGAGTATCTTAGAGCGTGGGGGTGTCTTGCATACCGCAGAACTCCAGAACTTAAAAGAACTAAGTTAGGACCAAGAGCTATCAAGTGCATCCTTGTAGGATATGCACAACATAATAAGGCCTATAGACTTCTAGACTTAGACTCCAATGTAATCATAGAGTCTAGAGATGTAGAGTTCTTTAAAAATTCTGTATTCATGGAGAAAAAGAATGCTGAGACTCAATCTCCTAATGAAATTATAAAAGAAACACGAATAGAAGAAATAACTCCAAGTAAACTTCGTAAGAGTCAAAGAGCAAGAGCAGAAAAGAGTCTTGATCCTGATCAAATAGACTCTCAGCGACTCTCTTTTCATCTAGTTGAGGGTGATAGAGAGAATGTAATTAGGAAAATGCCTATGGTTTTAACTATAGAAGATGAACAACCTTTACTGAAGCTATGATTTCAAGAGACTCCGCCTTTTGGAAAGATGCCATTAATGATGAAATGGATTCCATAATATATAACTAAACATGAAAATTGGTAGATCTACCTCCAAATTCTAAACCAATAGGTTGTAAGTGGGTATTTAAGAAAAAATATCACACAAATGATATAATTCAAACCTTTAAGGCAAGGTTGGTTACTAAGGGTTTCCGACAGAAAGAATGAATCGATTTTTTTGACACTTATTCACCAGTAGCTCGAATAACATCGATTACGATCTTATTCGCTCTAGCATCCGTACATCATCTTCATATCCATCAAATGGACGTGAAGACAACATTTCTGAATGGTGATCTCGCTGAGAAGGTATACATGGAGCAACCAGAAGGGTTTGTTCTATCAGGAAATAAAAGAAAAATATGTAGACTTGTCAAGTTTTTGTATAGATTAAAGCAAGCACCAAAACAGTGGCATGATAAATTTGATTCTAAAGTTCTGTCTTATGATTTTGAACATAATATTGCTGATAAATGCATATATTTAAAAGTGTGTAATGATTATGTTGTAATCATATGCTTGTATGTCGATGATATGTTAATAATCAGTGATAAAATGGAAGGTGTAACTGAAACCAAGAAGTTTCTCTCTTCGGTTTTCAAAATGAAGGATCTTGGACAAGTGGATACTATATTAGGTATCAAAGTTAAAAAATATAGTAGGGGTTTTACATTATGCCAGTCTCATTATATTGAGAAAATAATAAATAAGTTTAATCACTTGAAAATTAAAGAGACAAAGACCCCGTTTAATCTAAATATCAAGTTAAAAGAAAACAGTGGAAGAGCAGTTACATAACTAGAGCATGCTAGTGTTATAGGCAGTCTTATATATGCAATGCAATGCACAAGACCGGATATAGCATACGCTGTGAGTAAACTAAGCAAGTTTACGAGTAATCCAAGTGTTGAACACTGGAAAGCAATAAGTAGAGTTCTATGTTACCTTAAAGAAACCAAAGAAATATGGCTATTTTACTCAGAATTCCCAACAGCGTTGGAAGGATATACCGATGTAAGTTGGATATCAAGTGCATGAGACAACAAGTCCACTAAAGGGTGGATATTCACTCTAGGAGGTGTAGCTGTGTCCTGGGGATCCAAGAAACAAAATTGCATAACGCACTCAGCTATGAAATCTGAGTTCATAACTTTGACTGCTATAGGCAAAAAGGTTGAGTGGTTAAGGGATCTCTTCTATTAGAAATTTCATTCTATGCGAAGCATATATCGGCTGTTTTACTTCATTGTGATAGTGAAGCCACTTTGGCGAGAGCCTATAGCGGTACTTATAATGGGAAGTTCAGACACATAAGTTTGAAACATGACTATATAAGATAGTTGATTCAAGATGGAATCCTTGCAATCTCATATGTGAAGTCGAGTAATAGCTTGACTGATCATTTTACTAAACCTTTGACGAGAGAGGTAGTAAGGACAACATCTAGAGGGATGGGGTTGAAACTCTTTACTCAGTTTCACCAGTGAAGGAAACCTAACCCAAAATTAAAACATCTCTAAAGATTGAGTTTAATGGGTAACAACAATTCACTGATAAATGAAAAGTTTCAGCACTAAAAATTTAAATAACCTCATCCAAGATGAAAGTGCTGGCCGTTATAAAAGAGGGATGGGTATTAAGCTTTTAATGAAGTCTAGTCAAATAGGATGAGTGTTTTAACGGAAACACTGGAAGGATTTCACCTATATGAATGTAGAAGTGGTGCCGCTTTTCATGAGAGTTAGAGTTATCTCAGGATCGTTCATGAAACAGGATAAGCACATGGCCATTAAAAGTGCTAAGCAAGATTATAAAGGAACATATAACGCAGGAGCTATTATGTGTGTAGTATTTTTGGTTATATCATATAAGAATAACTAGTTCAATGCTGCGGCAACCAGAAATTTCAAAACAACAGTGTGGTTGTAGTGGTGCTAGATGGCGCATTTTGAGACTGAGAATGGTCGGATCATAAATCCGAAACGTTCAGTAGTTTTTAAAAACGGCTCTCTGCCTTGAAAGCTAAATGATCAAAAAATAGACGGACCATGATGATCCAACGGTCGGATCCTTTGATTCGATGACCAGAATGGCTGGAGTTAATGATCAACAGTCAGAAACGTTATCCAAACGTTCTGAACTATTGATAGCCGTCTAGCAATGGTCCACTACCTGATGCATATATAAACTGGACCATTCCAGTCCGATTTCATCATCTCAACACACCATCTCTCTCATCAAATCAGATACGATCCAAATCTCTAGTATAGAATACTATGAACATCTCTACTATATGAGTCTGCCAGAAGAGATCTACTGCGTTAAAACTGTTCCATAGTGGACCTATCATGATTGCTGCACGCTGGATCCAGATAAGGCTTGTCTTATCTTGGAAGTAATTCGCCTATAACCCATCAACTGTTGATAAGGGGGCGAATCATGCTTTAAGGACAACGTATTTTATACGTGATTCAGCCTAGTGAAATAATCTTTCGTAAATTTATTTTTTATATTTTTCGGTGTATCTAAACATCAATTTCTAACACTTATCTAGATGTATACCACAACACAAACATAACTCCGCGTAATGTTTTTGTCACATATGATAGTGGTATTCATTTATTTGTTATTGTATAGATATATCAACTAACATTAGGAATAATAGAGAATAATATATATATGTGTTACATTAGTACAATTCATGAGAGAGATCCAATGCTTACGTGGACTATAATATAGAAAGCAGTAGGGATAATGATGCCCACTGTTGAAATCTTCCTAGGGTCTACCATAATGTTTATTTGTCATCCAACTTGTTCATAAGGTCAAACAGACGTGAATGAAGGGAAAACACAAATATCAGCTTGAACCAAAACTTCAGTAGCCCCCAAGAAGTTTTCAATGGTAGGCGTTTAATCCCTAATGCGTTCTATGGTGAGGTCCACTTAAGCTCTGGATATGCTTGATTTTTGGGCCCATGCTTAAAATGATCTAAAAAAATAGGTGGAGGATGCGTATATTCCATACATCATGACGCGACCTACGTAACTTGCTGACATCAACCAATCTTTTTAAAAAATTTCAAATGACAATGCGTGAATCAATGCTACGATCCTAATATAAGAGAGACCAAATACAAATCCATCTAATTTAATCTTAGCCTTTCCCATTCTCCCCAAACTGAATGGAATTTGCACGGGACCAAATGCAACTCCATCCCACCTAATCCCATCTAACACAACGAGTGAAACGCCCATGGAAGGTTTAAGGGTGGATGTATTGTCCAGTTGATTTTCATGGTGTGGGCCCACCTGAGATCTGGATCTGCTTCAACTTGGGGCATACACTCTAAAATAATATAGAGAAACAAATGGATGGTGTGGATACACCAAAGCAGGCACTAAATGTGGAGCCCACAGAAAATTTGGATCAAACATGCGAGTGAGGGCGTCACTGCATGGCTGGACATCTAGGGAGGTTTTAATGGTGGCCATTAGTATCACCACTATTTACTATAGTGTGACCCACCTAAGTTACGGACTTCTTTCATTTTCGGGTTGAAGGCTTAAAATAGTCAAGAGAATTGGTTGGACGATTTAGATCATATAAGATGGGCCACATATTATTTATATTTTTGCAATGTCTTTACGGTTGTAATAATTGCCTGTTTAATGGTGGTATTCAACCCCACAATTTTCTGTAATGTGGCCCACCAACAATATGGATTTACCTCGTATTTGTACCACCACCTTAAAACAATATGATAAAAAAGGTGGACGACATAGATTAATCACACGCTTCAAGGTGGGTTTACGAGTGCAAAACATCACTCACCCTATTGACATAGATAGCCTCTCGACATGTTTTTTTACAGGAAGTACTTATTTTTTTTTTTAAATACATAAGTAGGGTCCACGTCAGTGATCTACTCCGTCTATGAGGTTGGCTAGCTCATGGTGGGCCTATTGAGCTTTGCATATCCATCAAAACCCAAGAAAAGAGAAATACATAGGGCAAAGAAAATATGAAAATTTCACCATTGAATGAGCTTTCGCTAATATAAGACCCATATATACAAATCATACACACATAAAAGTGGACCACACATTGGCCACACTGGGTAGCATAGACAAGTGGGTCCCATCTTCTATTAAAATAAAAAAAAATTGACATGGGTTTCTACATATATGTCAAGATGGAGTCCATTTGATGGGCCCAACATCAAGACAATGGGTAAACGACCTGTGCACTCACCTCAACGGTTGATTTGGAGACGGGGTATATATGAACAGTTGAGATCGCCCATCCTTCTCCCTAATCTCATCTAATTTCTTGTTCAACTATATATTTTCTTTCTCCATGTCCTTTCTTCTTCTTGATTTCTTTCATGCAGTTGGTGAGATAGACGAGAGATGGTTATATAGGTGAGGATGACATGACCATCGTTGAATAGAGAGGCGAGGAGGTAATGCGTTAGATTTTAATTTTAATTTGAAAGCGATGTTTTACTATTATTTTATACTAAGTGGGCCCCACGTCACGTGTGCACATATGTATAATGTATTCCACGCGTTGATTCTAATGGGGCGCACATATTTCGATTTAGTCATTGAAATAGGGTGTACTGCATGGCGTTGGAATCATCACATTCGTGTGGTCATTAAGGTATACATTTCGGGTCATTATGGCACTAAAAACAGGGCAACTGTCAGAACTCACCAATCAGATCAATTCCAAGGCAGGCTGGCATAAAAAATCAAGCGTACAGAAGGTTAATCAGGGTACGGGTCTTATAGAGAGCCCGACCCTGGTCTATCCTAGCCTAGCCAGAGTCCAAGCATCTTGAGGTACCTAAGTTCAAATCTAAATCACTCAATTTAGCCTTTTGACATTACCGTTCATCCAACTGTTCAAGCCTTTATCGGTTTCATTAAATCAGCGCATTGGCATCGTGCAACATTCATTCCTTTCTTAACCACCCCCATGTTTCTCATATACATCAACAACATAGTGTATCTCACTATTTTCATGCATCTGACTAGCGGGCGTATGCTCTGTGGATTGCCAATATAATTGTATCTTGCCCATCAGAAACCTTAGCTAGTTAGCTGTTGTTTTATTATATACATTGCATCCCATCGTTTTCTATCATATATAACTGGCAGGTGTATACTCTGAGACTTTCCGATATAATTGTAACAGGTCCACCAGAAACCTTAGCCGATTGGTCGTTATTTTATCATAAGCATCCATATAACATTAAGCATCCCATACATATATACTTTATACCTGACACTTAATCGTTTTGAATGTATGCTCTACAATTTGTCGATATAGTTGGATCCTGCCCATCAGAAATTTGGATCGATCAATCACTAGTATCATTGCATCGTATTACATTTTATACACACGAGAACTACCCTTATTCTTCAAAAATTATTCAGATCTTGTGAAGTAAAGATCATACATTTGTATGGGCAGGGTGGGTGCCTAGCATCTTCTCTCTCTGTAATTGCAGTCCCTAACTTGGAATCTCTGGAATGTAAACTCACAAGTCATCTTAGGGTTAAGAATCTTCGAGTTATTAATCTTAAGCTTTTCTACAGGCTCGAACCGAATGTAGAATTGTAATAATTGGCTAGTGGCAACTCCGGTCAAATATTACACCCTTTTACCCCATCACAAAAGCCCTTGAGTGAGACAACAAGTGGAAAGAAGATAGTAGATCTCCCATACCCTTGGGGAATCTTCCCTTCATCATCCACAGAATAACGACTCTATTGGGGACTAACTAGCTACACTAGTCACAACCTGAATTGAAAAACAAGATCTTACAAATTCTTGAAGAATACCAGTTTTCGCACATCTGCATCTACATCATTATTTATATTAAAAGGAATAAAAAATTACACATTCATAAGTCAGGTGCCTTCGAAAAAGTCTCCCTTATCTCAGCATAATCCACATTAGATCTCAAATGGCAATGGATCACCATGAGAAAGATGTTCAACCCTTTCACGCTCTCGATCTCACAGAAGCACGGCCTGCATAACCAAAACAAGCATAAGCCGTGTCAATGACCTGCATCTACGAATTGGCACAAGACATTAAAGCAATGCAAGACATATTCAGGCAATTCATGCAAGTACAAGTTGTCATAGCCAACTTGGTCTAGTTCAACAACAACAATCAACTCGCAGGCTCTTTCCAGCTTCCAGTTCAAATTAAGCACAACCATTGGACTTCGTACAGGGCCACTAACACCAGCCAACATATCCCTCGACCATGGGGCACTTCTTTCAATACTCACCTACAGCTGGGAGTCAATCTTAGAACAATCCTGCAACCGGGATTCCCAGTCAATTCCAAAACAGCCTTGCAGTCGAGGCCTCCAATAAGTTTTCAGCACATCACACAATTGAGACTTCTAATCAGTTTCAAATCAATCCTGTAAACAAGGTCTCCAGTCAATTTCAGGATAGCTTCACAGCTGGGGAGTCCCATCAATTTCTAGTTCAGTTTCAAACCAATCCCACAACCAGGACTTCCAATCAATTTCTAGCACAGTTTCAAACCGATCCTGCAAATAGGGTCTCCAGTCTATTTCAGAACAACCTCGTAACCGAGGCCTCTAATTACTTTCCAACTTAGTTTCAAACCAATCCTGCAAATAAGATCTCTAGTCATTTTCCAGCACATCCCGCAACATGCATTTCAAATCAATTTCAAGCAGCAGCTTCCCCAATTGGAAGCCCTGGAGTAGCACTGGAGAATGCCTATAATGGGGGTCAGTGTCAAGCCCAGTTTGATCAACGGAATGTGGCGAATACCCAACAAGGGGGTCACTTCTCAACATCTCAGCTTCCCTTGATCGGGAGTGCTTTTCAATTTCAGTTCTCCATAAAAGGGAATACGGTTACATTTCAACAACCTCCCCCTAACGGGAGCTATAGGATTGAAGAAGTCGATCACTATGCCGAAGAAGCGGAATGGGCCTTGTTGCGAGAGACATTGGTCCCTCAAACGAGCCACGGAGAAATGGAGGAGTTGCGGGAGCAGTTCCAAACTATTTAAAATCAGTTTTAGAGACAACAATGGGTCGATCTCCCCTCAACGAAATTCAGGGACTATTTCTCTTTCTAGATTTGCAGGTGACTCAAAACTTTAAGGTACCCAAATTTAAAAGAATGGACGGCAGCAGATGTCCTACAACATATATCAAAGCATTATGTGGAGAATTGAATACTGTAACATCCCGAAATTTTATAGCCCAAGTACATACTGGTGTCTGATAATTCTAGGTGTTAATAATATATAAATTGGATGCTTTAAAAATTGTGCCTTATTATTATTATTATTTTTTTATCATAATCACATCCAGTTACATTCATGAAGATAACCATTCATGAGAATAAAATTAATTGTATTTATTATTTCATTAAAGTAAAAGAATTCAACAAATTATCAAATGCCCTCTCAATGCAAGCTTATTACATTATCGAGTTTGCAGCGGAAATATAAGACTAAGGCTGTGTTTGTTAAAGCTGAATTTTTGCACTTAACGCAGAATGGGGAAAATTTTCCGTGTTTAGTGGTGTTTGTTAATGCGTTGTTAACGCGGAAGATGGAAAGTGCTAAGTGTTTTTTCATTGAATTCTTTCTGTGATAGGAGTCTGGCTTAATGGTGAACGCGGAATGCGCTCCGTGATTTTTCATAAAACAAAAATTTATTGCTTCCAAAAGTACCCCTTTTCAAGTTACTACAGAAATTTTTTCTTCCATTTGTTTGCGTAATACAAAATCAACCTTTAACCTGTGAAACTTCTTTATGCCCTACTATGATTTATGTGTTTGATCCACACCGTCTATTAACTTTTTCAGATAATTTAAGATGTGATCTAATAAAAGAAGCAGGTCCAATGATTAATTGGACCATAAGGTGGGGATTGAACGTCCACCGTTAAAAACTTCTTGAGAGCTGGAGAAGTTTCGGATCAAGCAGATATTTGTGTTTTCACTTCATCCACATCTACGTGACCTAATGAATAGGTTGGATGGTAAAAAAACATCACAGTGGGCCATGTAACTTTGATCTCTTTGAACCGCTCGTACAAAGGACGCGGATTGCGTAATACCCTTGCTGTCCCTAGCTCCGAACTGGCAGTTCTGTCGGCGGGCCCATCGTGATGTATCTGTACATCCAAACCATCTATCCCTTTTCTCATATTATTTTAAGCCATCAAAACAAAAATGAGGTAGATCCAACGATCAAGTGGACCACATCACAGATGACTCTTGCATTTAGTGCAACTAGTGCATTTTAATGCAACTAAGATTATTATTTAGTGTGGTCCACTTGAGCGTTGGATCTGCCTCATTTTTTTGTTCACGCCTTAAAATAATTTGAGAAAAGAGATTTATGGTTTGGATGTACATATACATCATGGTGGGCTCGCCCACAGAACTGCCCGTTCGGAGCCAAGGACGGGCGGGGGTAGTACGCAGTCCACATCCTCGTTAAACACGGCACCGGCCAGTGGCTACTCCCACCGCCACCAGATTGGCTACTCCCCTTGCCACCGGAGTGGCTGTGGTCGGTGCTCTGTGGGCCCTACCATGATGTATGTGTTCCATCCATGCCATCCATCTATTTTTTCAGATCATTTCATGGTATGGGACAAAAAATTAGGTATATCAAAATCTCAAGTGGGCCACATTACAGGAAACAGTGTTGAATGAGCGTTGACCATTAAAAACCTTTTGGGGGCCATAAAAATTTTGGATCAAGTTGATCTTTATTTTTCCCCTTCATCTGGGCCTGTATGACCTAATAAAAAGATTGGATTTCAAATAAACAGTACAGTGGGCCTTAGGAGGATTTTAATGATGCATTTCCAATCATTATTGTTTTCCTATGGTGTGGTCCACCTGAGATTTATATCCCTCTAATTTTTGGGGTGAATCACTAGCATGATCTGTAAAAATGGATGAACGAAATGGATGAAACACATACACCATGGAGGTGCTCACAGAGCACCGACCACAGTGGTTGGGGGAGTAGCCAATCCGTTTCCGTCCAGTCCAGGACGCGGATCCCCTGCGAAAGCCTTCCGCGGGAAGGTCCTGCGCTAGGAATGCAGGTGGGGCCACTGGGATGTTTGTGAGAAATCCTCACCGTCCATCCATTTTATGAGTTCATTTTAGAACATAAGGCCAAAGATGAATCGTATCCAATGCTCAGGTCGGCCGAAAACGTGATAACTAAACGTCCACAGTTGAAATATTCATGGGGCCATTGAAGTTTTGAATCATGCTAATATTTGTGTTTTTAGTTCATTCTAGTAGGAATGATGTTATGAACGGTATGGATGGCATGTAACTGATTAATTTCCCTGTTGGGTATCATGTTCATTGGATCTCCATCAATTTCCCTGTTGGGTATGGACTGTTGATTAATTTGTTTTGTAATTAACTGGTTGATGCCCTCTAATTGAAGTGTTAGGATTTTCAAACGTGGACTTTTATTGGCTTTGATGCCAACAACAGGCCCAATTTGAATGAAATGATAGAAATAGGAGTAGACCAACGCATGTTAGGCTTCTAATTCATAGCTATTAAACCTTGAAATTGGTGCAATTCTTCATCTATGGCTCACTAGAGAGGTTCTGTCTTGATTTGGTGATTTAGGTCTGTAGCAGAGTGCACCGGTTGAGTACTTGTTGCTCTGGGTCAGGGCATAGTTCAAGTCCAGCCCATGAGCTTAGGACTCAAGTCCACACGAAGGAATTAATCGATTTTCCGTGTGGTACACCGGGCGCGGATTGGATGGACGTGGATTTCCTACGAAAGCTGTTCGCAGGAAGTTCCAACGCAAGGATGCTGGGTGGGGCCCACCACCATGTTTTTAGGAAATATACTCCGTTCATTTGTCTTGCAAGCTAATTTTAGTATAAGCTACAAAAAAGAGGTGGATCCAAGACTCGAGTGGGCCACACGAGAGGAAACAATAGCTATATAACGCTGACGATCATTAAGCTCTGAGTTGTACGAATGGTTTAAAGGAGATCAAAGTTGGCGGGAAATCTATATCAGGTGTAAAACATTTCCAAACAGGAGATAGGGGCAAATGTGTCAAATTAACATATTTTAGACATTTCAGATGTTTGTTAACAAACAGATTGTTTCAAATTCAGTACTTAATTTTCAGACTTCGGCCATAATTATCAAACAAGTTTTTTGATTTTAGATTTCAGATTCAGCTTCAGATTTGATTGACTTAAGATTTGATTCAGGCTTTAGACTTTAGATTTAACAAACGGGGCCTAAATAAAAAACTATCTTCTTATTCATTCAGTATAGTCTTCTATAGGGAGATGGTCCTCTAGGTCTTCAATCCGGACATCACTTGCATCATCTGTACGGTTAGAGAGGGTCAATGCCCTACTTATAGTGATGGTTATCCTTTAATATTACCAATAATTTAAGAGATTTATAAAAGTAATATAAGGGTTCTGATATGTCTCGTACTCCACTACTACGAGGGGTATTAGTGTCACGCCCCAAACTCGGAAACTAGGCTCACAAAATTCCTGATCACCGAATCTGGCGCCGACAACCTCCATAGTACCCCATTTTTGGCTCCCAGCGCTCATACGATAGATTTCAATCCTAGGATCCTACAAGGAGGATTTATCAACATGCATTTATCTCGTAAGAAGCATAACCATAAGTTTACCCAATTCACAAAGGCAACATCATCATCACATATTCACTAACATAAATATCGAATACAGTGTTGAAAGGAAAATACGTATGTCAAAAATCAAAGCTCCAAAAGTCCGCTGCACACTCTAAGCTCAACGTTGCTATGAACTAACGCCACTTGCACACATCTATCATGCATAAACTTATAGAAAGCTTAGAGGGTGGTGAAAGTGTGCGCACAAGGTAAGTGTCAAACATGTAATACAATGCCATAAATCATATAATATCAGAATAAGCGGAAATACTGACAAGATCATGAATCATACGATATTAGAGTAAGCAGAAATACTGACAAGATCATGAATCATACAATATCAAAGTAAGCAGAAATACTGACAAGATCATGAATCATACGATATCAGAGTAACCAGAAATATACTGGTAAGTCCATGAGTGCCATCAGTCGTACCAAGGCTATGCGATGCAAGGCATGAATACTAACGACCATATCAATGCCGAAACATGGCAACCCAAAATGTTAAATGCTGTGGATGCAATGCAATATGCGGTGCGAATGAAATGACGAAGCTGAAGTAAAGTCGGGATGATAGTACGTAGTATCGCAGGCTATGAGGTCCATCATAATGGACTTCTATCCAAACCATTCCCATACCTAAATTTGGATAGCCAAACTCAATGTGGTAAACCCCTGACCTCAGGTTAGTTGCGCGCCCCAACTGAAATCCTTGCCATTGCGAAGGTACACAACAATTAGTTGCACACCACCAGCCCGAGTGGATAACAAATGAATGAATGAATAAGTATGCAACTCTTGCTCAATAAGTTCATAAATCAGTACTGTACATCTCTGGGAGTATCACCGAGGTCTAGTACACTCCAAACCAGATTGTCACCCCATCGTGCGCAACCAGGTGAGTGGAAGAGGCCTCACTATCCACCTGACTAGTAGTCAGCCAATACCTACTAGGCACGTCGATAGTGGACCTATTTATGAGCTGGTCAAACTCAGCTTAGTTTTGCCTACTACGAATTGGGCTAATAAGGCCACACCTCCTTTCAACCGACCACAACATAGTGGGAGACACGGCCTACTGGTATTCGACACTCAGGCGCTCATGTAATCCACTTAGTCTAGACGTTGGAGCGTCTCCTCGACATGAATGTTTTGGGATTTTCACCCAGGGCCATCTATGGCGGTCCAATGCCAGTAATAGATTTTTGGTGTCCCATCTAGCCATCCACGATATGCCTGTGGAGGCTACGGCCCTGATGTCACTAGGGCATATACTAGTCACAACACACAATGCAAGATGTATGAGTCATACAATCCAATCATGCATCAATCCTACGCATACCGTGCGCTCATGTGGGATAACCTCCGCCTATCAGGGAGTCTCATAATAACCTGCCCAATGACATATGCAATGGTCGACCACATCTCATAACAAACATGTAGATGATGTGTATGGGTATGTATCATAATGTTATACTCATAATCGGTATCGAAAATTGGCACTGATAATCGACATCGATAATCAGCTTATACAATCGGCCTTGACAATTGGAATCGGCCACAATAATCGGCCTATACAATCGGAATCGGCCTCGACAGTCAGAATCGACCTCGATTGTTAGAATTGGCCTCGATTGTCAGAATCGGCCTCGACAATCAGAATCGGCTTATACAATCGAAATCGGCCTCGATAGTTGGAATCGACCTTGATAATCGAAAATCGCCTCGATCGAAATTGGCCTCGACCTCGATAATTAGCCGATAATCACTAACAAGGGCCTAAGGGAAGGTCACAATGAGGACATTTAACCATCATTGCCTATCAATATGGACATTTAACCAACATTGCTCCCAAGGAGTGGCCCACATGGAGCCAAACATATATGGGCCCATGGCCTCACACAATGGCCCAATATACATCACCATGGGCCTCTTTCAAGGGCCTAATACACATCATGATGGGCCTCACTTATGGGCTACATACCCATCACATTGGGCCTCGCTCATGGATCTCATGTACATCACAATGGGCCATAATACATGGGCCCCAGATACATCACAATGGGCTATGACCCATGAGCCTCAATATACATCATAATGGGCCGTAACCCATGGGCCTCAATATACATCAAGTGGGCCGCATAAATGGCCGCACCAATGGGCCTCATATACAACGAGTGGGCCACATTAATGGGCTGCACCAATGAGCCTCATCACACGGGCCTAATATACATCATAATGGGCCTTGAATACGTCACAATGGGCCTCGACACATGGGTCATAAATACATCACATTGGGCCTCATATATGGGTCTCAAATATGCATCAAATAGGCCACATCAATGGCCACACCATTGGGCCTTATATACAACGAGTGGGCCGCATTAATGGGCTGCACCAATGGGCCTCATCACATGGGCCTAATAAACATCATAATGGGCCTTGAATACGTCACAATGGGCCTCGGCACATGGGTTATAAATACATCACATTGGGCCTCATAAATGGGCCTCAAATATACATCAAGTGGGCTGCATCAATTGAGCCATAAATACATTACATTAGGTCATACCACCTGGGCCTCAAATATAGGCCACAAGTATATCAAAGTGGGCCTCACAGATGGGCCACAAATACATCAAAGTGGGCCATAAAAAATCATATTGGGCCTTGTCAAAGGCCACAAATACATAACAGGTGGGCCCTACATATGGGCCCTCAAGCACACCACATGGGCGTCATCTATGGACGGCTCAGATCAAACACGTACATCACGTGAGGGCCACATGGACAGTGCGAATAACATATTTATCGCGGTGGGTCCCACTATAATGTGGGTGAGGACTTGAATTACATCTAAAATCATTTCAATAGTGACAGGTGCAACATGTGTATCACTGTGCACTATCATTTTATGGGGCACATGGCTAACTAATGATGGACAACACTGTCCAAACATTGTCCATGTAAATCAGCACTGTCCAAACATTGGACATGTAAATTAGCATTGTCCAAACATTGGACATGTATATCAGCACTATCCAAACATTGTCCAGCACTGTCTAGCACTATCTAGACGGTGTGGATACAAAATACATACATCTAGGTGGGCCGCACAAGTGGACGGTATAGATGAAACACAACACAGTACGGTGGGCCTAGGACTTAAAATCAAGTCAATCTGTGGCTTGTGTGGGCCACACCATGCACAACAGTTGAGAGGTTTACCCTCCATTAAAGCATTTGTAATCATTTGTTGGGCCCACCAAGCCGTGGTTCACAAATCCAGCCCATCCATTATATGTGGCCCACTTAGTTAAGGGATCAGACCAAGTTTCAGATGCATTCAAATTTTAGGTGGGACCTAGCAAGTACTTTTATATGTTTTGCATGTCTTCACATGATTTTAGATGGTGTGGGCCACTTGAGTTCTGTGTATGGCTAATTTTTGGGATATCCCATTCTTTAGAGGGGACCCATCAAATGCACGGTGCCGATGTTCAACATACATCACGATGGGGCTTGTGATAGGGCCCACATTCTTGCCAGCGTTCAAGCATTAGGACACTGCTTGCTGCAGCGTCCTTTAGATGCTGTCAGCAAGTGGCGTCGAGCACATGTTATCTATATATTGTTTTTCTTAGGTTCTTCATGGGTGGGTCCCACATCAGAATGATCCAGTCCCTCAGTTGGATTTTATGGCTCATAATAGACCCAACGAGTCCAATATTCAGTATGTTTTGATGTGAAGAAACATTACAGTGGGCTTTAACAGATTTTAATTGTTAAAATTACTGTTTGCTATGATGTGGCCCGCTAGAGATTCAGATTGGCTTCATTTTTCGGCTCAATACTTAAAATGAGCTGGGAGGTTGAATGGATGGTGTAGATAAAACACTTATATCACGGTGAGTCCCACCGTCCCAGTTGGACGATGTGGACACCAAACATGCAGAGTCCCACCGTCCCAGGACGGTGTGAATATACAACATATACATCATGTGGCACCCACCGTCCACGTACTGGATAGTGTGTATCAACGCATATATCCCGGGGGGGGGGGGGGCACCATCCCATGTGATGGACGGATGACCTGGATATAACGTGTACGCCAGGTCCACATGGTGGCCCACCAGCTGGAAGGATCCAGTAGATATTTATGTTTTGCCTTTAATAGCAGGGCTTGCTGCTGGACAGCAGGCTGTCCAACAGAAGGTGGCCCACCTGCCCCAAAAGAATCTGGAAAGATTGGATGGACGACGTTAATACAATACATCATGGTGGGGTCCACAGATGGGGGTCCACACCGCTGGTTGACTAAGTTGATACTTGTGTTTTCCCTTCAAACGAGGCCACACCTAGCTCTCCTCTTGGAAAGCTTTGACATCCACCCTTGGGAGTTGCTTGAAAATGGAGTGTGAAATGAGAGAGAGAGAGAGAGAGAGAAGTGATGTGTATGACATGTGAGGTATGGTGCTTGTTGACTTGTTGGTAAGAAAGGAATGGGATGAGTAAGGGTGTTGTTGACTTTAGGTGAGAGAGGAATGGGTAGGGTATGGGTTGTACTTAATTTGATTGTTTGATGGATTAATGTGATGGGTTATAGAGATTCTCTCAGAATCCGCAACGAGCAGTGTTTCATCGAAAAATACGCGCGCCCACAACTCCTGGCTCGTGTATCGAATCGGTGAATGAGATGCGGCGTTGGAACTGCGGCGACGGTGCGGTCGTAAGGATATGAGTCTCAGGTTGAGCTGACTCTGGAATACAGGATACGACTTAGGGTTGTACGTAAATGCTAATTTCAGGTTACAGGTTGTAAGAATTTGATCAGGAGGACCGCGGAAGCCTACAGAACGGTATGGTCTAGGATCGAGGATACGGTATGTGCAACTAATATATATATATATATACCAATATATATATGAATGCATGCCTAGTAAAGTGTGTGTGGTTCATCATATGTAGTGATCATCACAATGTGTTATATAATTTATAGAAAACCTGACTCGCCCTGCATCCCATAACTACGGAGATTTGTTGGCGTATGCGATGCTACTGGATTTACGTGAACACCTCGAGGCGGCACAACACATGAGTCGGATGAATTACATGACACGATTTGTTCATGGAGCAATTATTCATGGAGCAACTATTTGTGATATCCAATCCCAAAAGTGATGTAACACGCATTGTGAATTACTTGCATCGATTTGTGCGCCACTACCCAAATCCATAAAATTATGTGTCGACCAAGAGGGTCACTACTTAGAGCGCATTACGTCCACGATAAATATTTGAATCACTAGTTGTGATACCTCTAACACATCACTTGCACCAAAGAGGAAATAAATTGAATCATGGGAGTTTTGAAATTCTAAGACACATGCCCAAGCTATAAAGGGAGGTAATGTAAGGCTAACAAAATAAAAGAGAAGAGTAGCAATGGCTAACTCAACAAAAGAGGAGAATAGCAATGAATAACTCAACAAAAGAGAAGAGTAGCAATGACTAACTCAACAAAAAGGAAGAGTAGCAATGACTAACTCAATAATAGAGGAGAGTAGCAATGGCTAACTCAATAAAATTAGTAAAGGGAAAGGGCAAGGCTTGTATCCATGGCCTCACATAAATTCATAAAGATCATACACAATTAAAATTAAACCTTAACCATAGTTCCCAAAGGATAAATAATTGATGATGGTAAATCAAATAATTGCGAGGAGAATTCACAGTAATATGGAAGCATGTAAAAGGGCAAGAAAAATCATATCAACTCAAATTAAGGTAAGCTTAAAGGAATCCCTCACCTCCTAAACTCGGTAACTTTCTAGATTTACGTAGTTATTCCCAATTCTTAATTAGTAAGGCTTCTTAGCCTAACCAAATTCCTTGTTAAATGGATTTCTTTGTTGAGTTCAACTCAGTTCAGTTCGATGTTAGATCTTGGATTTTCTAAGGATATTCGGATCCGGATGTTCCTTATGACTCGGTGAGTTGCTGGTGGAACGCACGACTCTCTCTCTCTCCCTCTCCTTTGCTGTGTACGTTCCCTAACAGCAGGGGTGGGGTTTTATATTGGTGGAGGCTTCCAGGTTATTCTTGCACATCTTGTATGTGGAACAAGTTACACAGGTGTTGCTTGCAGTTCCATGGACGAGCTGCGTAAACGCAGTTCATAGTTGCCCTTTCTTGTTCTTTCTTGCGGTTAGATCGTGTCCGGATGGGCCTTCAGATGAATTACTTAGATTTGGACTGGTACAAGATAACGTGGCCCGTGATTCATTTTGGTCGAGGAAGATGACTCCCGCTTCAATGGTGGATTGTCTTCTTGTTCATCTTTCTCCCAGCCGTCTTCTTTGGACGCTCCAGATGGGTCGTGGGATGCTTAGGATACTATAAAAACAAAGGTCCAGATTGTTTTGTTGGTGGGACCGGTGCAATTATTGTTTTCCTGGCATTGCTCGTGGTTCGATTTCGTATTCTTGGAGATCCCAGGATTGTGGGGATTCTTCCAGTTTCCCAATGCTTTGGGTCGTCGTCGAATTTCCCTAAGGTGGATATTGAACGGGTCAGATCGTCGTCGAATTTCCCTAAGGTGGATATTGAACGGGTCAGATCTTCATTGGACTGCTGAATCCGGAAGTTGCGGTGGTAAAATTTTCTCCAGCGTTGTTTGGTTGGCCGCTGTTATTGCGAGCGTGGAAGGGGTGTCAACTTTGTTAGACTGCCGGATCAGTTTGGGTCCACTTACGGTGTGCCTTTGGGAAATCCATCCCCTTTATCAGTTTCCTTGCCTTGTGTTGGCCCAAGAGCTAAACTATGAGGCCGATCGGGGTTCTAGATGGGCCACACGGTTAGTCACCGTAGGGACTACACTCACCGTTGAAGTAGGTTCTCCTTCATGTATGCGTTGCGTGTTCTAGGTAAGTGGGGTCCACTATGATGTCTGTAAGTGATCCACTCCGTTCATCAGTTTCTCTGTATCATGTTCGGACATGGGGTTAAAAACGAGGCAGATCCATTAATCAGGTGGGCCACATGGTCTGGATTAGTTGAAGATGTTCACCCTTTAAGGTTTGAAGAGCTTCTAAGATTAGAAATTTTAGGGAAGGAAGTTTCCTTCAAACACGTCTCTATACGTGAGGGAACCTTGTCCGTTGTGTGCAAGTATAACATGTGGTCCATCATGATATTTGTAGGGAATCCACTCCATTCATTGGTATAAGAAGGTCATGTTGGCTCATGAGCCCAAATATGAAGCATATCCGAACCTTAGATAAGCTTACCTTTGGAATTCTCCTAGCGGATGCCCAAAATGAACTTGATCTTAATTAATGGTCAATACTTAATGATCAGGGCTAAATTTTGGAGTAAATGTGTAATCAAGATAGGCAAACGATTGAGCAAAATTTGGTGGCTGATTGATGGTGGAAAAAGTCTAAATATAAAATATCACCTTTTGTGTCAAAATGAAGGAATTGACTTCAATGTTCAATGGTATAGGATCATAGATCAGGGTCTAAATTTTTTATGAATTTTTTATGATGTCGTAGTCATGTGAGGCTAAGGTGTGGTCTAAATCTGAACTTTTTGATTTATACAGAAAGTGGTTAAATCTGAACTTTTTGATTTATATAGAATTGATAAGCCTCAAAAGGATAACTTCGCGCCTAAGTAAAAGCCTAACAAAGTGGGGTCTTCACATTTCACACTTGGTTTATATAATGGGCAAAACAAGTTGTTCATATGAAAGGAAATGTCTTACTACGACTACCCACGAGCTTCTTCATTTGATGGACACCAAAATCAATGATTAAGGGCTGATTTGTTAATTGGGTCACTTTTATGATGATCTAATGGCCAAAATTTGACATGTATGGTTAATTTATGATACATAGGCATGATATAAAATTTCACATCAAACGGATCATGAGAACCATGTGATCTAGAATTCAAGAGTCTAGGTTAATGGCATTTTTGTAATTATTGCTGATCTAAGAGTTTTGTGAAATCTAATGGTTCTACATGGTTATATGTACATTTCTAAACAATTCTTACAAAAGGACTTATATCTAAATTATTATTGATAAAGAGTTATTTACCAATTTAATTAGGAGAAGGCACATATATAAAACCACATGATGAATGGTCTCGTCTTAAAATAAACGGTCGGATGACTTGATCTATGGATGAAGATCATTTTTAATGGTTAGATTCATGTTGGAGAATAGATGTAGGGTTAGGATAGCTAAATTGGTGTCGTACACATGTACGTACTAGGCTAAACTTCATGGTAACACTCGAGAACTTTTAATACTCGGGTATTGAAAAGTTCGGGGTGTTACAAATATAGTGGTGGGGAATGAAGGAGCGGTCATTTGCCTATTCCAAAAATCTCTAAAGGGCGATGCTTTGGACTAGTACACTTCCTTGTTTTATAGCACCTAGGGCCAACTGATTTAAAACTTGAGATATAAAATCCCTTAGCCCTCCTCTCTCCCTCATTTCCCACAGCCATTTCCAGCAAAGGGAGAGAGAGAGAGAGAGAGAGAGAGAGAGAGAGAGAGAGAGAGAGGGTGCATGTGCAAGGGAGCTAGGGAATTGAAATTCCCTCACCCCTACCACCACCGCATGCCGGAAACCTCGACCCTACCGCCGTAGAAACGAGGTGTAGTGGATCCAAGGTAACAATCTCGACTTCTCCTCCATTTTTATTAAGCTAGGGTCACATGCATTTGTCTCCACATGCAATTCCATGGCGCAGGGCATAGACACATCGAATTTGTGAACCCGACGCTCCTAGAGTGATTCCAAGGACCTCCAATCTATAATAGGTGTGGACCATTACCTTTAGGTTGCCAATTATCGTGCCTAGCATGGATTTTAGTGAATTTGTATGGTGTATTGTCCTTTCATATTACTGGATTTTTGGGACTGCTTGATTGGGACTGTAGACTTAGGATTTCCTAAAAATGTGGGGAGGGATTTAAGTCCCAAACACCCCCGAATGTGTGGAATGTCGTTTGCATGTTTAATTAGGGAGTTAAACATCCAATTTCCCCAAATGTTGTTGAATTATTGTTGAACCTTGTTGCATGCAAAATATGCTAGGCATAGGAGTGAAACGTTGCTTAATTGTTGAATTGCTGAGTTAACTGCACTTGATTCCCACTACATCGCTAAATTGTATGATTCATGCCAGTACATGTGAATTAAATTGTTGTGAATGGGTGTATGGTTGTCCGTCTTGTTAAATTTTTGGAATATGTTGAACATGATCCTCACAGTTTAGTGGAGTTTAGTATATTGCTGCCATATGCCTAGAATGCTGAATTATGCTTGCCATTTATTAAATTATCCCTGAATTTGTTGAATATATGTTGTCTATCTGTGCACATGTCCCCTCATGGATTGGCCGATCAATTGGAATTACTTGGACAATCTTTTGTTAGATCAGCCCACGGGTAAGTCTGGCCTGACCAGTTAAACCGTAAATTGTTGGCCGTAGTTGGACTACACGAGACACCGTACTCAGGCCGTTCAGTTTATGGTTCAACTTGTGGGGGCATATTAGCTCACAAATCGGTCGTCCTTATATGTTAACCATGGTTGTAGACGCTTGTATGAACCTGAGGTATCCTGAGACCCTTGCGCCCACTGTTAATTATAATTTACGGCCCACAAGACTCATGAGCCAGGGATGGTGGTATGGGACACTATGCTTATGCTGTCGACCTACGCTGGGGTGACGAGCCTCCCAGTAGTGACTAGTGAGTACTAAAACTTGTGAGCCGGGGACAGGGGTATAGGACACTATGCCCCTGCTGTTGGCCTATGCCGGGGTAACAACCTCCCCGTAGTGACCGCGAGTTAGACTTAAAGTCCTAAATTATTTTTGTATGAGCTTAAGAGCTATGGGAGTGACGAACCCATGAGGACTAAGGATCACGAGAGTCATACGACCACGGCCATTAAGCCGCGCAATTGGATTAGGGCAATGTTTCTAAAAAGGAGGCTCTCTCTTGGAAGGCTTGGACGTTGCTCTATCTTGGGAGTTGCTTGGAATGAGAGAGAGAGAAAGAGAGAGAGAGAGAGAGGAGTGATGTAAGGAGAGAGGGATGGGTGTTTAAGAAGAGGGATGGGCTTGGTTGAATTTTGGGTGAGAGAGGGATGGGTGGAGAGAAAGAGAGTTGACTTTGGGTATGGTTGTGTAAGAGGGATGGGTTGGGTAACTTGTACTTGATTGATTTAATGGATGGTAGAGATTCTCTCGGAATTCACATGCATGACATTTTTCCTCGAAATAAACATGGGTCCGCAACTCTTGGCTTGGGTATCGGATCGGTACGTGAGTCGCGGTATTGGAACTGCAGTGATGGTGCGGTCGCTAGGATACAAGTTTTGAGTCAAGCCGACTTAGATCTATAGGCTATAACTTAGGATTGCGTGCAAATGCCGATTTCAAGTCGAGGGTCGCTGGAATTCGACAAGGAGGATCTCGGGAGTCTATGGAACGGTACGGATTAGGGTACGGGCCTTACAATGAAGGAGGCGTTGTTGATATATCGGTTGGCAGAGGCACATGGGCTATAGTATCATCAATCATATGAGCCTTGGTGGTTGTTACTTAGTCAGGAGAAGTTGTAGATGGCTGAGATGGTTCTTCTTCTTCGTCCAAGATTAGTACCCAAGGCTTGCTGGTTATGCTTAAAACCACCTGCTTGGTTGCTTCCAATGATGGTGCAGTTTGGTTGGCTGACGTTGGTATAGAGTGGGAAGATATGAATCTACGAGAACTTTGTGGCGTCACTATGAGAGGTTCGTTATCATCCTGATTGATAGCGACTAACAAAGCCTCAAAATGGATGAAAATATGACAAGGTTCTACTGATTGAATGGTTTTCGTGTCTTTATGAGCTCGATCATCGGGGTGAGGGATATCGCTTTGCATAGCTTCAGAATCAATCTCATCAAGTTTTATTGTGGGAGTTTTAGATTTATTCGGTGCAATAAGAACAATGGTTAGTAATTTTGATTGAGATTATGGAACTGCTGTAGGAACTACCCGCTTTTCAGCGGTTAGTAGTTCTCTTATCACTACATATGTGGCCGAGGACATGTCGAAAAGGGTAAAGAAAGTAGAAAGAAAGTAAAGACAAGAGAAAAGGGAAAACTTCCACCTAAATTAGAACAAATAATAATGACAGAATATCAGTCAATCAATGGTTGAATTTTAGAAGGATCACTGATAGATATCGCTAGAGGCCGAGCAGAGGTAGGAAAATATGGTGGATTGGGTTGATAAGGTTTGAGATAACAATCAAGAGGAAGATTGGGATCGTTTAGCATTTCATATCTTTCATCCATTTATTGAAAGCTTGGTTGAAATGGGCTTCCTCATGTTTTTTATGAGCTTCTCTTATTTTCCAAGCATAATTTGAGGGTGAGAGTCCCGACCAATACTTTGTTTTGAAATATGTTTCAAAGGCAGAGACAACCTCAATTATAGAAGAGATACCTGAAGTTTGCGCTACTGCTTGACCGCTTCTGCTGGTTGTTGCCGAAAGATTTATTGGTGAGGCTTGAACAATTGGAGGAACATGAGGTTTAGGGACAGGGCTTGAAAGAGGTCTAAGGTCAGAAATCTTCTTAAGAATGGCGAGGATGTAGGTTTCTATGTCGATTGAATTGATAAATTTACTTTTATTGGACCTATGACCGTGACCTTTTGGTGCTTTGGCTTAGGAGGAGCTAGATCAACTACATTTGTTGTTGTTGGGTGATCGAACTGACCGATGTCGTTCTTTGTGACCGTGTCTTTCTCTGACTTAGATACAAGGCTGATTTGGCATCATTGCTTTTTTTTTTTTTGTCCTTTGGTCGTTGATTTCTTCTTCTCTACTGTATGTTTCTCCATCTTTGACACTGTAACACCCCAAACTTTTCAATACCCGAGTATTAAAAGTTCTTGAGTGTTACCATAAATTTAACTTATTATGTACATGTGTACGATACCAATCTATCTATCATAACCTTACATCCATTCTCCAACATGAATCTGACGGTTGGGAATTATCTTCATTCATAGATCAAGCCATCTAACCATTGATTTTGAGATAGGATCATCATATATCCAAGTATTCTGACTTGTCCATCATAACCAACCATCAATCAATTATTCATAGCTAGGTAAAGATATCTGACCATTCACTCTGATTTTAGACCACCTGATCATAGTAAAGTAGCTACTTGATCTCAACATCTACTTGTACACATATCAAATTGAGATTCTGATCCATTCATCTTATTCACCACCTATGAATATACTTAACACACCATCAAAACTATAATATGAGAAACTTACATACACACTTGAATCTAATGGTATACATGTTCTACCTCTTCATTACTCCAACAGCTCAGTTGTGATCATCCGTTTATAAAACTGACTGCACACCCACTTAAATATATGATCAGAGTACTAGCAATCAAGTTTTTCTATTTTTAACATGTCATATGACATTCATTATGTTGGTTGATATATGTACATTCCCTTAATTAGTTTGGTAAATAATTCCTTATTCATAATGATTTAGATATAAGTTCTTTTGTAAAAATTACTTAGAAATATGCCTATAAATATATAAAACCATTAGATTTCCTAAAACTCTCATATCAATAATAATTATAAAAATGTCATTAACTTATACCCCTGAATTTTAGATCACATGGTTTTCACGATACGTTTGATGTAAAATTTTATATCATGCTTATGTTTCATAAATTAACCACACATGTCCAATTTTGGCTCTTAAATCATTGTAAAAGTGACTTAATTGACAAATCAACCCCTTAATCGTTGATTTTGGTGTCCATCGAGTGAAGAAACTTCGTGGGTAGTCGTAGTGAAATATTTTCCTTCATATGAACGAATTGTATTTCCCGTCATATGAACCAAGTGTGAAATATGAAAATCTCACTTTAGTAGGCTTTTCCTCAGGCACAAAGTTATCCTTTCAAGGCTTACTAACTCCTTATAAATCTGGATCTTTCGATTTAACCACTTTCTACCATCCATCGCAACTCAAATTTGGACCAAACTTTGCTCTTATATGACTACGAGGTTATACAAAATTTAGACCCCGATCTATAATCTTACACTATTGAATGTTGAAACTAGTTTATTCCTTTTGGTACAAAATGTGAAATTTTAAATTAAGGCTTTTTCCACCATCAATCAACCACCAAATTTTGTCCAACCATTTGCATATCCTGACTACACATTTCTTCCAAAATTGGGCCCGAATCATTAAGTGTGGATCGTTGATTGAGATCAAGTTTGTTTTGGCACACGTTAGGAGAATTTTCAAGATATGCCAATCTAAATTTTGGATCACCAAGAAAATTATATACCTTGGCTCTATTTGACGACCCTGACATAATGGATGAATTAAATTTAAAGAAAGATCGTCAGAAAGGAGAAATTTAGAGAAACCTAATCCAATTAGAATGTGAAACACCCCTCTCACATGCCCACTCCTTTTAAAAAGGGGTGTGCATTCCTTCTCCACTCACACGTCCAATCTTCCCAATGCCAAGGAAGAGAGAGAGAGGGAGAGAGAGAGAGAGAGAAAGCATAGACACTATTATTCCATTCCTTCTCCACATGTGTGGCGTTTCCCTCTTGCTCAAGCGATGTCGTGATTCATGTAGAATCTTTCCTACATGGATATCTACATAGGGTTTAGATCTAAGGCTAATGTGAGGGATTCTTTGAAGCTTACGCTAATTTGAGTTGATATGATTTCTCTTGTTTTTGCATACTCTCATATTACTGTGATTTTTCAAGCAATTGATTAATTTACCATCATCAATTATTTATCCTTTTAGGAATTTTGGTTAAGGTATAATTTTAATTATGCGTGATTTTTATTAATTTATGTGGGTGATGGATACAAGCCTTGCCCTTTGCCAATTTTGAGGGCGACGCGTGCTTCCACTCTATATTGAGATGACCTTTTGTTCCTCTCTCCAGATTTTTGTTGAGTTAGCCTATTTACTACTCTTATCTTTTATTGAGTTAGCTTATTGCTACTCTTCTCCCTTATTAGGTCAGCCTCATGCTACCTCCCTTTATGGCTTGAGCATGTGTCTTGAAAATTTAAAATCCTCATGGTTTTACTTATTTCTCTATTGATGTAAGTGATGTGTTATAGGCCTTATAGATAATGGTTCATATATATTATCTTGGACGTAAGGCATTTTGAGTAGCGACTCTCTTGGTTGACACGTAATCCCATGGGTTGGTGAGTGATGCACAATCGATGTAAGTAAATTGTTATACGTGTTACGTCACTTCTCGAGATTGGATGTCACAAATAGTCGCTCCATGAACACATCGTGTCATGTTATTCCCTCAATTGCATTGTTGTGTCACTTTGAGCTGTTCGCATAAATCCATGTTAACATTAGACACGCCGACGAATCTTTATAGTATGAGAATGTGAGGTGAGCCAGATTTTCTATGAACTATATTTTACATTGTGATGATCACTACGTATGATGGACCGCGTACACTTTGTTAAGCATGCATTCATATATATATATATATATATATTGGTTGTGCATACTGATACCACTCGTAGTGGTAGAGTATGAGACGTATTAGAACCCTAACATTATTCTTATGAATCTCTTGAATTATTATTAATCTTAAAGGATAATCATGACTATGAGTAGGGCATTGACTGTAACGTCTCGAAAAAAAAATTCGTACACAGACCCGAGTACTACCTCAGGCAGAAATCGATAAGGGTCAAATTATGTAGAAATTAGACGAAAATTAATTAAGTAATAAACTGAATTAATTGGTAGATTAGCTTGAACCGCTTTCTATATAAATTGCAAGACCCAAAACTAGTAGAATCATTAACTCTACATTACCTAAAAATCTATGATCAATCTCAAAACCTAGTTGCTCTTGGGAGCACATTGAAACTCCGTGTCGGACTAGACCACGCGTCGAAAGTCCGATAACCTCGAAACTATACGGTTATGACCGCCCTACTGGGCTTGACAATCATCACGGGAATTGAGCCCGAATAGTATCCAGAAATGCACAACTAGAGCCCTGAGTGAAGTGTGTGAGAAACGTAAATATCTTTAGAAAATGAACTCAGATTTAAGTGAATTGGGTCATTCGCTTGCAAGCCAAATTTAAGGTTTTATACTGTTAAAGTTTGACCCAACTACACCATTGGATCGGGAAAATTTCTCTACACATGTCAGTGTACTTGTGGCATTGATCGAGTGATAATAGCCGTTAACTGAAACTGGTCCTCCACAGTCGATCAACAAATCCGATCGGACCGAAATCTTAACCTGACCTAGATTCATTGTCAAGGAACTTTCCCCAGACCATATGTAGGTAATGGACCTCCAGATGAACTCCGTTGGCCCGAAACAGATGACTTTTGGCTATAACCTAAGTATACCGTGGCCCTGGGGCCATTGACATCACTTCTGGGCCTATATAATGCCCTAAACCTACCCCTCTCTTATTCCATACGAATTTCCTAAAACCTTAGGAGAGAGAAGAGAGAAAAGATGAGAAAAGTGTGAGGTGAAGATTGAAAGTCAGGGAGATTGAGGCGGTGTTTCTCTCGTGCGACTATACGCACTAAATCGCCTCTTTGCTACGCTACACAATTCGTTTCGACTCCGTTCTTGGGTAGGAAATCTGTAACGCCCTAAAAATCGGGGGTCGAGCAGAAGTTCAACTCTCGAGTTCCAACACATCACCTATGCAACATGGATAATGATGATAAAATGTTGTCCGTGTTAGTGCACTAAACATGAGTGAGATTATACCAAATCAGTATATCATACCCCAATGACAGTTAAATTAAGTAAGTGGAAGACCATGATAGGTATGTATAAAACATATAAGTGGTGGTGTGTCTCCAGAGTATAATCATGTTCCAGGTTAAACAATTACATGTATTGTTTCAAAATACAAAATATCAAAATGTGTAGGTCCGTCTATATCATGAAATCCATATAGCCCCGACGATCAGAACGCGGCCTACATGAACCTGCCAAAGTACTGCATATATGAGAACTCCTCCTCGTCATCATAAAAATCAGGCTCCGCTTCATAAGCTGTGCTATCATTTGCAACTAAGACAGAGTCTGGTTGGTGTTTTAAAACACCGTCCCAGAGTGGGAGTGAGTGATCAACTTAGTAGAACTATAAGGTAAAGGTTAACATGTTATCAATTCAATTAAGCAGTAATGATAATGCAGTATAACAATTATGTCCATGATTACTCTTGTTAATGCAAGAATGGTATACGATAATGATACATGCCCTCGCCTACACTCTCTCAGTGACTTCATCTCACGTTGGCACATGTCATCCTCCCGAAATATGCGCTTCCTCGCCAAAGGACATGCAGTGCGGTGCATGATCATGATTAGTCAAGTTCTTAATTAGACATATTCATATAGTAAGATTGGGAAGCTAAGGTACCTCCCTTCATATCATTTACCCAAATATTGATCCATCTAGAGTCGTCAATCCTAGTTAATCACATACGAAGAACAGTTCTAGGTAGCTACGAAGCAGCTCATCACCTCAGCGTAGGCCTAATTTATACTCAAGGTCACTACGAAAAAGCTCATCGCCTTAACGTAGTCTTAGAGTATACTCGAGGTCACTACAGGCTCGTCACCTGATCATAGGCCGACAGCTCGACCACGGTACCCCATACCACCATGCCCGGCTCATGAGTCTTAACAGATCGAGGTACCAAGGTTAAATAGGCCTTTCGCTAGTAAGTTTGGTACCTTAGATTCAAACAGTAGCGTCCATACATGGTGAACATACATTGGGCTAATCAGGTTACTTGACAAGCTCGACTGGTATGAGCGTACATTGACTTGATCGACATGGAGTGCGTAAGCACTCCGCAATGCCTAACCACTATCGACAAACAGCGTATGACTCAGATTCATCAGGCGTATCCGTTGTGGCTAAGCAGTACGACCACCGATTGTAAACTATTACAGATTGCCTGGACTACATCGTAGCCCCAATCACACTCCAACCAATAGCATTCTCATGTGATATTCTAAGATAACGTGTGACAACCAAATATAAACATAAATCCTATTCGAGTATTTCAACAAACACATACCACACATGTCATCATACATAGGCATTCATCTATAAATCACATAGTAGTAAGATAGGTTGCATAAAGGGAACTGTAACTATATATAAGGGAATTGAGAATCCTATCCCAACACCCTCAGTAAGTACATTACATCAAGCATTTTCTCATTCAGGCATTTTATCAAACACTTAGACCACACATATTGCATACATGTAATAATTTCGTTAAAAACACATACTATAACTAGTCCTTTCACAAGGAGTAGCCACGTATATAACGATCATGTATTAGTGATCAATAATCATATCAAGCACAAATCATAATTCCATACTCATTCAAACATTTTTATAAACACTTAGACTACACACTTCAACATACATGGCATATGTTGGTCATAACATGTATTAGAGTAAATCCTTTCACCGAGTTGTTACATATACAACAATCATATATCCATGATGGATAATCATGGCAAGCACGAATCCAAATTCCATACACATTCAAACATTTTTACAAACACTTAGACTACACCCTTCAACATATATGGTGTATGTTGGTCATAACATGTATTAGAGCAAATTCTTTCAGCAAGGAGTTATCACATATACAACAATCATATATCCACGACGGATAATTATGGCAAGCACAAATCCAAATTCCATACTCATTCAAACATTTTTACAAACACTTAGACTACACACTTCAACATACATGGTGTATGTTGATCATAACATGTATTAGGGAAAATCCTTTCACCAAGGAGTTGTCACATATACAACAATTGTATATCTACGACGGATAATCATGGCAAGCATGAATCCAAATTCCATACCCATTCAAACATTTTAACACACACATGAATTACACTATATTCAACATAGTTCATATATATCTGTAATGCGAGGGAAACATCGTATCTAACATGAGAAATGACAACCGAGTCAGTTATAAATCATTAGCTGACATTGACAGCCTTGAAAACCATAACCTAAACGTTTATAGTCTTCACCTTTCGCCGGCAAACTCGTAACGGATTCAGTTTAAACACTCTCGTCTTGTAAACTAGACTTTGAATACCTAATCAATAAAATGAGTTAGCTATTTCACTGATCTACGTATTTAAATTCCTAAAACAGGTTAGGGTTAGGGTTTCTTACTTAAGAACAGAATTAGAATCTCCGGTATAGTGACACGGAAGCGGTAGTTATGTATGTGGAGTAGTGGGATCGAATCCCAGGAACTATCTCACACTTGCTCTCTCACTTCTCCACTTTCTCCTTCACTTTCTCTCTCTTTTCTCTCTTAGGGTTTAAAATTCGTTTGGAATGAGAGAGGGGTGGGTAAAGGCCCTTATATAGGCCCAGAACTGAAGGGAATGACCCTAGGGCCATGGTATACTTAGGTTATAGCCAAAGAGTGGCTGTTTTAGTCCAACAGAGCACATCTGGAGGCCCCTTTTTTGTATACGACCTGAAAAAAGTTTCATGACATTGGATCTAGGTCAGGTTAAGTTTTCGGTCCAATCGGAATTATGGAACGACTGCAGAGGACCAGTTTTAGTTCAACGGTCATCGCTACTCAATCAGGGCCACAAGTACACTGACCTGCGTATGAAATTTTTCTAGATTCGAGGGTGTATTTGGGTTAGATTCTGATGGTCTGAAACCTTAGAATTGGCCCGTAAGTGAACGGCCCAGTTTACTTAAATCTGAGTACATTTTCTAAAGATATTCGTGTTTCTTACACACTTCGCTCCGGGCTAAAGTTGTGCGTTTCTGGATACTATTTGTACTTAATTTTTGAGATTGTTGTCAAGCCCAGTAAGGTGGTCATATTCGTATAGTCTCACGGTAATCGGACTTTCGATGTGCGGTATAGGTCCGATACCTTGTTTCGGTGTGCTCCCGAGAGCAACAGAGTTTTGATATTGATTCTAAGTTTTAGGGTAATGTAGCGTCAATGATTCTGCACGTTTTGGGTCTTGCAGTTCGTATTTAAAGTGGTTCAAACTAATTTCATAGATAATTTAGATTAGCACTTGATTAATTTTTGTCTAATTTCTAAAGGATTTGGTCCTGAGCGATTTCTGCCTAAGGTGGAACTCGGGTCTTTGTACGCATTCCATGTGTTTGTTGAAATGACTAAATGAATATGGAATTATGATTTGTGCTTGCCATGACGATTAACCTAGACTACGTGATTGTTATATGTATGATAACTCCTTTGTGAAAGGATTTGCCTTAATGTACGTTATAACTAATTTACTTCATGTATGTTGAAATATGTAGTCTAAGTGTTTGACAAAATGTCTGAATGAGTGAGTGTTTGATGAATTGTACTTACTAAGGGTGTTGAGATAGGATTCTCAACTACCTTAGCTATATGTATAAATTCCTTCATGTAACTTAAATCCAATTACGTGATTTGTGTATGAAATGCATATATATGATGTCATGTTCACTATGTGTTTTATAAATTGCAATGCTTGAATTGTTTGTTCAATACTGTTATAATTACTATAAGTGAATGCTATTGCTTTGGAGTGTGATTGGGACTACAACGTAGTCTAGGCAATCAGTAATGACTTCCGATCGAGTGGCTGAATTAGTTTCACCACCACCGACACGTTCGATGAATCTGAGTCGTATGGTGATTATCAACAGTGGTTAGGTCACAAGGAGTGCATGTGTGCTCTATGTTGATCTATTTGGCATACGCTCGTACCATTCAAGCTTGTCAAGTAACCTAATTGGCCTAATGTATGTTTATCATGGATAGAGGCTATTGCTTGAATCTAAGGTACCACTTACCAGTGAAAAGCCCATTTAACCTTGGTACCATGATTCGCTAAGACTCATGAGCTAGGCATGGTGGTAGTGGACACCGTGGTCGAGCTGTCAGCCTACGCTGGGGTGACGAGCCTCCCTGTAGTGACCAGTGAGCAACCCAAACTCGTGAGCCGAATACGGTAGTATGGGACACTGTATTCAAGCTGTCGGCCTACGCTAAGGTGACGAGCCTTTCCGTAGTGACCTTGAGTATAAATTAGGCCTAAGATGAGGTGACGAGTCTCCCATAGCGACCTGAACTTGCCTGTCCATTGTTTTTAAATCAGGGGTGAAGTTGCCCTATAACTTGTCTATCTTATGTGATTAACTAGGATTGACAACCCTAGAAGAATCATTGTTTAGGTCAATGATATAAAGGGAGGTACCTTAGCTTCCCAAACCTGCTGTATGAATAAGTCTAAGTAAGAACTTGGCTAACACGACCATGCACTGCATTGCATGTGCCTTTAGCGTGGGTGTTGAGGACAGTGGGAGTTTAGCATGCGCGACCATGAGATGATGTTGCAGAGGGAGTGCAGGCAAGGGCATACATCATTAATACATACCATTCTTACATTAACAAGAGTACTTAGGACATGATTATTGTACTGCTTTATCATTACTGCTAGACTAAATTGATAACATGTTAACCTTTACCTTATAGCTCCACTGAGTTGATCACTCACTCCCGCTCTAGGACGGTGTTTTAAAACACCAACCAGACCCTGTTTTAGTTTCAGGTGATGACGAGGTTTACAAGATGGAGCCTGTCTTCTATGATGACGAGGAAGAGTTCTCCTACAAGCAACTCTCTTGGGGGTCTATGTAGACCTGGAGTTGCATTGCTGGGGTTACAGGGATAAAGACTAGTTGAACATCGCACTTATTCATTTTGTAAATTTTGGAACAATACATGTAATTATTCAGCTTGGTAACATGATCATACTCTGGGGCTCATATCCACTTATACACCTTATATATTCATCACAGTCTTTCGCTTGCTAAATTTAATCATCTCTGGAGTATGATATGTTGATTTAATATGATCTCATTCATATTTAATGCACTAATACAGACAACATTTAATCATCATTTTCTATGTTGTATAAGTGATGTGATGGATCTCGAGAGTTGAGCCTTTGCTCGACCCTCGAAATTCGGGGTGTTACAAGTTGGTAGCAGAGCATGATTTAGATTAAACTAGACTTGGGTTATGGTAACACAATGCACACTGACGTACTATGACTTAGGAGGGGGCGATAACATTTAGAAACGAACGCAGGATTCTCAGTTTCACCGACGGATAAAACTGACCATTGAATTTCACCCTGTATGCGTATAAGATCATGTAAAAATGATCCCAACCCCTTCGTAGACTGTCAATCGATGGGTTTGGGCGATAACTCAGTGAATCCCATGCTCAAAACACGCCAAAAGTGAGAATATGTGAGAGTTGAAGTCTGAAAGTGCCTCAAACGGATGTGGGAGCCACACCGCAATTTACAGAGGGACCCGAAGGGGGCCCCACGTGTTTTCAGCACCTCGAGGAGAGGTGGACACCACCCCTAGGCGGAGCCACCGCGGAGGGTCCAGAGTCCGGGCGGCGGCACCGCTTGATCGGCGGCGCGCCTCCCACCGCCCGGCCAGATGGGCTTGTGCACACTGTGAGGCCTCTATTTCTCTCCCCTAACCCTCTATTTACCCCCATTTCATGTTTCACAAACCCCCTAAACCCTCCAAACCTTTATTTCTCTCTCAAATCCCTTTCTACACACATTACCATCTTCCAAATCTTCTACCCATTACATTGCTTTGAACTACGATTTTCATCCTTCTAGTTGCCCTATTTCCATCTATTGAGCACAAAGGCCCTCCTTTTGTGTCTCAAACCCCCTTCCACACATTCAAAACACCACCTTCTTCTACTTTTCACACCAATCTTCCACCTTCTTCCATACTTTGCACCATCTCTACCATTTCCCTCAAAAACCCACCTCAATTTTCAAGTTTCCTTCACTTTTAATGGCTTTATTTGAATTTTTCACCGCCATCTTCTCAATCTCTATGCTCCTTTCTCTTATGGGAAAGAAGAGAGTGGCCCCGGATGAGGCCATGTCGAGCCGACTATGCCGCACTATGAGGAGGGCGGACACCGAAGCCAGTATAAGAGCTGAGCGTGAACGGAGGTCTAAGTGGGACCTCGATCCTCAAATTTCGTTGGAGAGATTGCTACTGCCAAACATCAACCTTAGTAAGTTCCGCAACCACAAGGTCGTATGTGAGGCACATGTCGATGAGAAGATGTTTGGGACGTATCCAGCCATTGACTTTCTCCTGGATAATGGGTGGGGTCCTGTATTTGAAGGGAACACTCATGCGAGTGAAGGCACTGTGCGCATCTTCTACGTCCTCATTTGAAATCCACTATTAAAGCCTCTCTAGTTTACTATCCCTCTGGGAAGGCAGGAGATCATAGTTGGTGTGGACGAGATTGCCTGCATTATAGGAGTTGAAAGAGGTGTGGTGCATGTTAATGAGAAGAACCTCACTTGTGAGCGAAAGAAGAGACTCCACACACGTTTCCTATGTGGCCGACTCGAGCGTTGGAGGCGGGAAAATAGCCTCGCTTCATCCAAGATGACAGACGACTTCCGCCTGCTCCACCACATATACACGTATAATGTGTATCCTAGGTGGAGTAATCGCACCGAATGCACAAGGTTCATGGTAGATTTCTTATATAGAGTCGATTAGGGAGAGAAAGTATACCTGCCTACTCTTGTCCTATCCTAGATAATCCGCACTGCACGGTCTACTAGGGAGAGCTCCTTGCTACCTTTTGGTTGACTTGTTTGTAAGATAACCTACCACTACTGTTTTCAACTTCATATGGATGATGTCGCCCCGATCTACATTATCAGCGGAAACACGCTCGACAACATGGGCATTGGCCATAGGCGACGCCAAGCTCGCCTTGAGGAGCAGAGCGATGATACAGAAGAAGAAAGTGAAGATGTTGAGGAAAGTGAAGGTAAGGAAGAAAGTGGCGACGAAGAAGAAGGAAGTGGTGAGGAAGGCAGTGAAGATGAGGGCAGTGGTGAAGGGGGAGATCAGGAAGATGAAGAGGAGGCCCAAGACTCTGATGGGGGCCCTCCTCCTGCTACACCTGAACACTGTCGTGATCAGGCCGCCATAGAGACCCGCTTGGCTCAGATTGAGGAGAGGCAAGTCGCCCTGAGACAGGAGGTCAGAGAGACCCGAGCTAAGCTTGAAAAGAGTTAGGCCTATATGAAGCAAAGATTTAAGAAGGTGTCTCGCACCTTGAAGGCTCTCCTGTGCTGCATGTAGGACAAGGGTACCCCTCCTCCATCACCAGATTCAGACGACTAGTCATATGTGTAGTCATCTTTTTGTTTGCTTTGTTGTTAGTTTTCTTTTGTGCTAGCCCTTGTAGGCTTGGTTGGTTGGTTGTTAGTATGTTTTAGTGTTTAAAGCTTATTTAGATTAGCTCACATGCATCTTCTGTCATGATCCATGTAAGACTATATCTCATGTATTGTGACAATTTTGGTAAATGAAATGCATGAAGTTCCTTTTGGTCTAGAATGTGAATGATATTTGGATGAGTGTATGTTCTTATGCTAAATCTTGCACGTGGTGCATCCTATGTTGTATGTAGGGAATGCCACCTAAGAACACTCGGAGCACGGCACGTCTTGCACTTGGCGAATTGTTTGACGGGGCACCTCCCCTAAGCGATAACCACACGGACCCCAGCCTGGGCCCTGTAGTGACACGATGCCGGATTCACAGCCGGCCACTGGCCCCACTAATGGGCCAAGTCCTTCTGCACCCCCGGTTCCCGACAGAATTGTGCGTCTACCTCGACGCCTCACATGCCTCAGGCAGCTCCTCCTGATAGGTTGGAGCAGATAATGCTCTTGATGTAGCAACAGTAACAGTTTTTGGCAACCATTGTGAGGGCCATTGCCCAGAACATGCACACGGTCCCACCTGTGCACCTGCTGGAAACATGAATGCAAATGGCTTATTTGAGCGATTCCAGCGCTACCGACCTCCCACTTTTACTGGTACTTACAAACCCAAGGAGGCCGAGTATTGGCTTGACCGCATCTCTAAGATGCTAAAGCCGCTACACTGCACTGAGGCAGAGTAGGTTGAGCTGGTCGTGTACATGTTCGAGAAGGAAGTCAGTCTCTAGTGGGACAGTATCCTTCGGATCGTTGCTCCTGGTTATGTATGGACATGAGAGGCTTTTGAGACACGCTTACATGAAAAGTATTTCCCTCTCACCTACCCCAATGAGAAGGAGGGAGAGTTCATTCGCCTCCGATAGGGAGGGATGATCATAGCAGAGTATGAGAACCGCTTTACGGAGCTAGCCAGATACGTTCCTTTGATACTAGCGAACGAGCTGATAAAGATGCGGCGATTTTCTGAGGGTTTGCGGCCCGATATCCCCATGAAGATGTGTTATGCTAGCATTCCCAACTATGCTGAGCTAGTGAGTATGTCTCTGCGAACTGAGTAGGACGGGGACAGACTGTCCCGTCCACGTGTACCCATGGCTCTGAGGTCTCGACCGGATTTACCAAGCAGATCGTTTCTCGGTAAAAGGCCACGTGCAGATTCTCCTCCTCGGCTTACGGCTTCATCGACACAGCTGAGGCAACTTGATGTATGGTGTACCTACTGCAAGAGGTCGGGCCATACTGACACTTATTGCTTCACCAGGATAAGGGACAACGACTTCATGCCTCCTAAGAAGATTAACCGTCAGATGCCACCAGCTATCTCGGCTCCAACTCCACATTCTGTACTGCCAGCGCAGCCTTCTTACAAGTCACTTGCACCTCGTTTTAGGCTGTCTCAACAACCTATGGCACCGCAACCGAATTGACCTTAACAAGCTCTTGAGCACTCACTTACAGCTGAGGCATCCGAGACAACAGTTACAGCACCCCTGACCTTTGAAGTTATAGCACATATCCAAGGTACACTAATCTTCTTATTGGTGGACACCGGGTCCACTATCTCTATAATATCATGCGTAACAGTCAAGCGACTAGTGTTGGAAATAGCTCCTACGAAGGGGGTGAGGATCCTTACCGCCACAGGGACCTTTTTAGACATTACTAAGATTTATAAGGATTGCTCGATAGACTTAGGAAGCAGGACAGTACTTATCGACCTGATCGTTGCCCCACTATATCATTACGACGCTATCCTCGGTATGGATTGGCTCACCGAGATGAAGGCTGAGATCGATTGCGATAATAGAGTGGCAACAGCTCGTACACCTGAGGGCACGACTTTTACTTTCCCAGTTTAAGTCAGTTGGCCTTGCCGCAAAGTTGTTACGCTTCCTTGTTAGAGAATATTGATGGTCTGACACTTGGGAACATGCCAGTTGTTCAGGATTTTGCGGACGTGTTCAGGAGATGCTTGGATTACCTCCTCAGCGCAAGATCGATTTCACCATTGATTTAGTGCCTGGTGCGACACCTATATCTCTTCCGACGTATCGCATGCCTCCATGTGAGATGGAGGAACTGAGGAGATAGATCGATGATCTGTTGGATGCAGGCTTCATACAACTGAGTGTATCTCCTTGGGGAGCACCTGTGTTGTTTGTGAAGAAGAAGGATGGATCACTGAGATTGTGTATTGATTATCGCAGGTTAAATCAAGTGATGGTGAAGAACAAGTATCCTTTGCTCAGAATAGATGATCTGTTTGATTAGTTGAAAGGGACACGGTACTTCACTAAGATCGACTTACAGTTTGGGTATCATCAATTGCGAGTCAGGGATGAGGACGTGCAGAAAACAGCGTTCAAAACTAGTTTTTTGCACTACGAGTTCCTTGCGATGTCGTTTGGACTTATAAACGCACCGACTGTGTTCATGGACCTAATGAATCGGGTGTTTCGGCCTTATTTATTTTAATTCGTCATCGTATTTATAGATGACATCCTGATATATTCTAAGAGTCGAAAGGAGCACGAGGAACACCTGCGAGCAGTCTTTGATACTCTCAGGAAGAACCAGTTATTTGTATAGTACAAGAAGTGTGACTTCTGGAAGGAAGAAGTCAAGTTCCTGGGACATGTGGTGTCCAAGGAAGGAATAGCTGTGGACCTTGCTAAGGTGACGGCAGTGCAGGACTGGGAGCAGCCTGGTTCGGTTGCTAAAGTGAGAAGCTTCCTTGGCCTAGCAGGCTACTACCGTCGATTCATTAGGGACTTCTCCAAGATAGCTAGACCATTGTCTCAGTTGACTCGGAAGGATCTTAAATTTGCCTGGAATGATAAGGCAGAAACAGCTTTTCAGGAACTAAAGGACAAGTTGACGTTCGTCCCTGTGCTAGTATTGCCAGAGTAAGGGGTCAAGTATACCATATACACTGACGCTTCTCGTGTTGGTTTAGGTTGTGTCCTTATGTAGAAAGACAGGGTGATTGCCTATGCATCGCGACAGTTGAGGAAACACGAGGAAAACTACCTTACACATGACCTAGAGTTAGTGGCCGTCATCTTTGCATTAAAGCTTTAGAGACATTACCTCTATGGAGAGGAGTTCGAGCTCTTTTGCCACCACAAGAGCCTTAGATATATATTCACGTAGAGAGACTTGAATATGAGGCAGCGACGATGGATGGAAACCTTGAAAGACTTCAAGTTCGAGGTCTCCTACCATCCTCGCAAGGTTAACCTTATGGCAAACGCATTAAGTTGCAAGAAGACAATAACAATTGCAAATCTACTGATGATAGACAAGTGGAATACGATAGAGTTTGTGCGAGACTTCGAGCAGAAACTAACGATAGAGGAGCCGTTCGAGAGCATCGTACATGTTCGTGTGCAACCACTTATTGATGACAGGGTCATTGCAGCTCAGAAGGATGATGAGCTATTGGCAAAGATGAGAGAGCAGGTGAGCAATAGTGAAGACTCGGAATGAAGACTTGGTACGGATGGGGGTTTATGTTATCGTGGCGGCCTATGCGTCCCAAATCTTCATGACTTGAGAAGGGAAGTTCTTGAAGCTACTCATAATTTGAAGATGGCGATACATCCTGGGAGTACGAAGATGTATCGAGATATGAAGCGATTGTACTGGTGGGACAATATGAAGGCCCACATAGCAGATTATGTGTCCCGTTGTCTCACGTGCCAGCAGGTCAAGGCCGAGCATCGCCGACCTCCTGTACTGCTTTAGCCCATGCCCATAGCTGAATGGAAGTGGGATTTCATCTCTATGAACTTCATTTCAGGGTTGCTGAAGACGAGGAAGGGGCATGACTCCATTTGGGTGATTGTGGACCGATTGATGAAGTCGGCTCATTTCCTCCCGATTAGTGTCTCAAACTCAGCAGACGAGTTGGCCAGGTTATACATCAAGGAGATAGTACGTCTGTATGGAGTGCCTATGAAAATCATGTCGGACCGAGACATGTGATTCACATCCATCTTCTGGACTCGCATCCAGGAAGCAATGGGTGTGAAGCTGAAGTTCAGTACCGCATTCCACCCACAGGCAGATAGGCAGACCGAACGGGTGAATCAGGTGTTATAGAATATGTTGCGAGCTTGTGTGCTTGATTTTAAGGACAGTTGGGATGACTGTCTTCCTTATGCTGAGTTTGCTTATAACAACAACTTTCAGGCGAGTGTTGGCATGACCCCCTATGAGGCACTGTATGGGCGCCCATGTAGAGCACCGCATTGCTGGGCAGAGGTTGGTGAGAATAGTTTGATTGGCCCAGAGTTAGTACAGGCAACCTCAGAGAAGATCGACATTATCCGGCATCGACTTCTGACAGCACAGAGTAGATAGAAGAGTTGCGCCGATATAAGACGGCGACTGTTGGAGTTTGAGGTCGGGGACCACGTGTTTCTCAAAGTTTTCCTAATGAAGGGAGTCCTTAGATTCGGCAAGAAGGGGAAGCTCACACCACAGTTTATTGGTCTGTTCTAGATTTTAGATCGAGTGGGTGTGGTAGCATACCACCTCGCTTTGCCCACACCACTAGCAGAAGTGCACAACGTATTTCATGTATCGATACTGAAGAAAAACGTTCCTGACCCTTCCCACATTATCAGATGGGAGCAAGTACAGTTGAGTTAGGATGCTACTTATGTACTGTGACCGACACGTATCCTAGACAAGAAGGAACAGGTGCTGCGCAGTAAGATTATCCCGCTTATGAAAGTACTGTGGACGCATCACACTGAGGAAGGTGCTACTTGGGAAACAGAAGCTGAGGTCCGTAAGAACTACCCTCAGATTCTCAAGCAGTACGAAAGGTACTAATTTTGAGGATAAAATTTTTCTTTAAGGGGGGTAGATTGTAACATCTCAGAAAAAAATCCATACACAGACCCGAGTACCACCTCAGGCAGAAATCGCTAAGGGTCGAATTATGTAGAAATTAGATGGAAATTAATTAAGTACTAAACTGAATTAATTGGTAGATTAGCTTGAACCGCTTTCTATACGAACTGCAAGACCCAAAACCAGTAGAATCATTAACTCTACATTACTTAAAAACCTAGGATCAATCTCAAAACCCAGTTGCTATCGGGAGCACATTGAAACTCTATGTCGGACCTGGACCACGGGTCGAAAGTCCGATAACCATGAAACTATACGGTTATGACTGCCTTACTGGGCTTGACAATCATCGCGAGAATCGGCTTGAATAGTGTCTATAAATGCACAACTAGAGCCCTGAGTGAAGTGTGTGAGAAATGCGAATATCTTTAGAAAATGAACTCAAATTTAAGTGAATTGGGCCTTTCGCTTGCAGGCCAAATTTAAGGTTTCAGACCGTCAGAGTCTGACCCAACTACACCCTTGGATTAGGGAAATTTCCCTACACATGTCAGTGTACTTGTGGCCCTGATTAAGTGACGATAACCATTGAACTGAAACTGGTCCTCCACGGTCGATCCACAATTTCGATCAAACCGAAATCTTAACCTGACCTAAATCCATTGTCAGGAAACTTTTCCCAGACCGTGTGCAGGTAATTGACCTCCAGATGATCTCCGTTGGCCTGAGACAAATGACTTTTGGCTAGAACCTAAATATACCATGGCCCTGGGGCCATTGACATCACTTTTGGGCCTACATAATGCCCTAAACCCACCCCTCTCTCATTCCATACGAATTTTCTAAAACCCTAGGAGAGAGAAGATAGAAAAGAAGAGAAAAGTGTGAGGTGAAGAGTGAAAGTCAGGGAGATCGAGGCGGTGTTTCTCTCGTGCGACTACATGCACTAGATCACCTCTTTGTTATGGTACGTAATTCATTTCGACTCCGTTCTTGGGTAGGAAATCCTAACCCTAATATATTTTAGGAATCCAAATAGAGAAAGCGGCGAAATAGATAACCTATTTCGTGATTCAAGTAGCCATTGTATCGTAGTCAAAGACGTAGGATTCAAACTGAGTTCGATATGAGTATACGGACGAAAGGCGCGGACTATAAACGTTTAGGTTATGGTTTTTAAGGCTTTCAATGTCAGTTAATGATTTATGACTGACTTGATTGCTGTCAAATGTACTTAGAAACGATGTTTTCGTGTATCATACATATACATGAACTATGTTGAATATAATGCATTCCATGTGTTTGTTGAAATGACTGAATGAATATGGAATTATGATTTGTACTTGCCATGACTATTAACCTAGAATACGTGATTGTTATATGTATGACAACTCCTTTATGAAAGAATTTGCCCTAATATACGTTATAACTAATTTACTTCATGTATGTTGAAATATGTAGTCTAAGTGTTTGATAGAATGTCTGAATGAGTGTTTGATGAATTGTACTCACTAAGGGTATTGAGATAGGACTCTCAACTACCTTAGCTATATGTATAAATTCCTTCATATAACTTAAATCCAATTACGTGATTTGTGTATGAAATGCGTATGTATGATGTCATGTTCACTATGTGTTTTATAAATTGCAATGCTTGAATTGTTTGTTCAATATTGTTATGATTACCATATGTAAATGCTATTACTTTGGAGTGTGATTGAGACTATGACATATTCCAGGCAATCGATAACGACTTTTGATCAAGTGGCTAAATCAGTTTTGCCACCACGGACATGTTCGATGAATCCGAGTCATACGATGATTATCGACAGTGGTTAGGTCGCAAGGAGTGTGTGCGCGCTCCATGTCGATCTATTTAGCATGCTCTCGTACCAGTCAAGCTTGTCAAGTAACCCGATTGGCCTAATGTATGTTCACCATGTATAGACGTTACTGCTTGAATCTAAGGTACCACTTACCAGTGAAAAGCCCGTTTAACCTTAGTACCACGATCCGCTAAGACTCATGAGTTGGGCATGGTGGTATGGAACACCGTGGTCGAGCTGTAGGCCTACGCTGGGGTGACGAGCCTCCCCGTAGTGACCAGTGAGCAATACAAATTTGGGAGCCAATACGGTGGTATGGGACACTGTATTTAAGCTGTCGACCTACGCTAAGGTGAGGAGCCTTTCCTGTAGTGACATCGAGTATAAACTAGGCCTGCGACGAGGTGACGAGCCTCCTGTAGCAACCTGAACTTGCCTGTCCACTATTTTTAAACCAGGGTGACGTTGCCCTATAACTTGCCTATCTTATGTGATTAACTAGGATTGACGACCCTAGAAGGATCAATGTTTGGGTCAATGATATAGAGGGAGGTACTTATCTTCTCAAACCTGCTGTATGAATAAGTCTAAGTAAGAACTTGGCTAACACGACCATGCACTGCATTGCATGTGCCTTTGGTGTGGGTCTTGAGTACAGTGGGAGTTTAGCGCGACCGTGAGATGATGTCGTAGAGGGAGTACAGGTGAGGGCATGCATTATTAATACATACCATTCTTGTATTAACAAGAGTATTTAGGACATGATTGTTGTACCGCTTTATCATTACTACTTGACTGAATTGATAACATGTTAACCTTTGCCTTATAGCTCAACTGAGTTAATCACTCACTCCCACTCTGGGACGATGTTTTAAAACACCAACCAGACAATGTTTTAGTTTCAGGTGATGACGAGGCTTATGAGATGGAGCCTGTCTTCTATGATGACGAGGAGTTCTCCTACATGCAACTCTCTGGTGGGTCTATGTAGACTTGGAGTTACATCGCTGGGGTTACAGGGATACAGATTAGTTGAACATCGCACTTATTCATTTTATATATTTTGGAACTATACATGTAATTATTCAGCCTAGTGACATGATCATACTCTAGAGTTCATATCCACTTATGCACTTTATATATTCATCACAGTCTTCCGCTTGCTAAATTTAATCATCTCTGGAGTATGATATGCTGATTTAATATGATCTCATCATGTTTAATGCAGTAATACGGACAACATTTAATCATCATTTTCTATGTTGTATAAGTGATGTGACGGATCTCGGGAGTTGAGCCTTTGTTCGAACTTAGAAATTTGGGGCGTTACATTGACCCTCTCCAACCATACAGATATTGGAGGTGAATTACATGTTATAATATGGCTAATAATCATTTTATGGAAGATTCTTTCGAAAAGAAAAGAAGAAGGATAAGACCACGAATTATTTTATTTATTTTCTACTGCAAACTTTGATAATGTAATAAGCTCCCATTGAGAGGGCATTAAAGAATTATTTGTACGCTTTTTATTCTAATGGAATAATAAATACGATCGATTTTATTCTCATGAATGGTTATCTTCGTGAATGTAATTGGATGTGATTTATCTAAAAAAAAATAATGTATGATTTTGAAGCATCCAATTTTTACATTATTAATACCCGAAATTCTCGAGCACGAGTATGTAATCGGGCCGCGAAAATTCGGAATATTACAGACACAGAAGGAAAGAGTTGAGCAATAATAAGTTTGGTGGATTTTATGTCACGCCCCGAACTCGGAGACCAGGCTTACCAAATTTTCGATCGCCGAATCTGGTGCTGACAGCCTCTGTAGTACCCCATTCTCGGCTCTCGGTACCCATATATCAGGTTCCGATCCTGTGATGCTACGAGGAGGATTTCTAATAATCAATTTGATTCGATTTGTAATGAGCATAACCACAAGCATAACTCACGAACAATAACCACAAGAACACCATCACAAAATCCACTATAATAAAAAACTTTTGAGTACAAGGCGTATGAAAGGGAAATACAATATACTGAAAATGACAAAAGCTCCAGAAGCTCGGCTGTACGCTCCAATTGCAGTAAGACTACGGCTGCGTCTTGGCGTCACCTACACGCATCAATCGTGCATAAGCTTATAGAAAGCTTAGAGGGTGGTGTAAGTGTGTGCGCAATATGAGCGTGCTAAGAATGCAGGGTTAGAGTAATGCGGAATCATGCTGATGAGTACATGAATGCAGTCAGCCGTACCAAGGCTATATGGTGCAAGATATGAATACTATCGGCCATGTCAAGGCCATGCGATGCATAATGCAAGTCAAGCATGCCAAACCATATCCACATATCAATGCAGCTCCTCATTAGAGCATCAAGTCAGTACAGTTCTTAGTCTGGATAATCACCGAGGTCTAGTACACTCTACGCCAGCTTGTCGTCCCTATCCGGACGCACAACTGGAAGAGCGGAAGAGACCTCACTATCCGCTTGCCAATATCGGGCCCGGCTCGTCAATAGCGGACCGATTCCTAAAGCTAGTCAAACTCAACCTAGAAATTACCCCCTCACTCAAGTGGGTAAGGTCACACCCCTTTCCAACTGACCATGACATAGTAGGAGACGCGGCCTACTGGTATACGGCCCTCGCGCGCTCGTGTATCCACTCGGTCTCGATGTTGGAGTCATCCTCTAGTACCATCGGGTTTAGAGATTTTCACCCAGGGACATTTATGGCGCCCGTATACTAGAACCAAACATTTCCGGTATCCAATCCAGCCACCCACAATGTGTCTGTGGAGGCTATGGCCCTGGTATCGCTAGGGCATACAGTAACTACAATCACACAATGCAAGTGCATGAGTCACACTACCAGTCATGCAATTATCCTGCGTGAAGTACGCGCTCATGTAGGGCAACTCCACCTATCAGGGATCCCGTAACAGTCTGCCCGAAGGCATATGCTATGATCAGTCACTCCTTATCTCAAATATGCATATGATACGTATGATCATGAATCATGGGGCAGCATTATACTTATGGTATGATAATGGGCATTGTTCAAAGTGAAGATGTGCCTAAACGGACTGCAAAGTACAAGTATGGACCTATCAGTGGGCCTTAGGAAGAGTGACAATGCGGACATTTAACCGTTGTCACCTACAATGTGAACGTCAAACCAACATTGTCCCCAAGGCCCAACTTGCCTTAAATACCATTAAATAAATCATGGTGGAATCACACATTGCAATGTGCCTTAGGTACATCCCACTGGGCCTCAAATGCATCAAATGGGCCGCATCTCATGTGCCTTATATTCATCAAGTGGGCCACCTCAATGAGCCTCACAAATGGGCCTTAGGTACATTGCAATTGGCCATCACCCATGGGCCTTAGAATGCATTAAAATGAGCCCAATCACATAAGCTTTATGTGTATCAAATGGGCCTAATCACATAGGCCTTATACATATATTAAAGTGAGCCTTAACAATGGGCCACAAATACCTCTGATGTGCCTCATAACGTGGGCCTATATATATATATCAAGATAGGCCTCAACAACGGGTCTATATATACATCTAGACGGCCTACATACATGGGCCCATATATATACCAAAGTGGGCCTCAACATTGGGCCTATATACATGCCAAGATGGGCCTAAATACATGGGCCCATATATATATCCAAGTGGGCCTCATGCGAAGCCCACCATAATGTTTATTTTACTATGCAATCTGTTGATAAGGCCACATGAATAGGGGGCCCACCAAAATGTTTATTTTCAATCCAACCTTCTCATAAGGTCTCATGGGCCTAGGGTAAGAACCACAGTAATATTTATTTTCATCCAATCTATTCAAAAGGTCACGGGACCAGGGGCCCACTAGAATGTTTATTTGGCACCCATCCTGTTTATGAGATCAAGTGGGCCAGGGGCCCACTACAATGTTTATTTGACATCTAATCTGTACAGGGGCCCACGGTCAGGGGAGGGGGCCCACAGTAATGTTCATTTGCAATCTAACTTATTCACGAGGTCACGTGGAACTTGGGACAGGGCCCACTGTAATGTTTATATGCCGTCCAAACCGTTTATAAGGTCACTTGGACCTGGGTGGGTGGGGCCCACCGAAATGTGGTTCACAAATCCAGCCCACCCAAACTGTGTCCCACTTGGCTGAGGGTTCAGACCAAGTTTCAGCAGCATGCAAATTTCAGGTAGGCCCCACCATATGATTTTATGTGTTTTAGGTATGTTTTCACATGATTTTTGATGGTATGGCCCACCTGAGTTCCGTATACGGCTGATTTTTAGAGTAGGCCCCTTTTTATAAGGGGGCCCCACAATGAACGGTGTTGATGTTCGAAACGCATCATGATGGGGGGTCCACAGTTGGAGCCGTGAGGCCCAGCGTCCGTCCGCCCACCCAGTAGCTGCAGGCGTTACCTGTGCTGCTGTCAGTAGCAGCAGCAGCATTGCTGCTCTCTTTTATTTATTTATTTATTTAAGTGGGACCCATATTGAGCAGATCTACCTCGTCCATTGATTGTGTCCCACATAATTAGGAGTCCAAACCAAGTTTTAGGTGGGTCCAAGTTTCATGTGGACCCTAGCAATCATTTTCCCAAGTTTTAACGTAAAATACTAGTATTCTCGACGCCACGGCCCGCCAGAAAATGGGTCAGCCTCATTTTTCGGTTCAACGCCTAAAAAGAGCTGGAGAACAGAATGAACGGCGTGGATCAGCCCTATACATCAAGGTGGGTCCTGCATGAGCAGCCAACCCCAAAAGCACTACCCTTTTTTTTTTTTTTTTTTTGGTTAGCTTGTTAGTACACCACCATGTTAGTACACGCACTCCATGTTAGCCTCTGCTCACATCCTACGTCTCTGGACGCTGGACGGCACAAATATCATGGTGGGTCCCACATGTACATGGCCATGCTCATCAAGGTGGGTCCCGCATGTTTGTGGCCTACTATGCATATAAATATTAATAAAATATTATAATATATCATATAATCTAAATAGGTGGTGGATCTCTCCTAAAATGAGGTGGGCCACCCCATTTGATGGATGGAGTATATTTAACATATTGGTGGGGCCCACTTCATTCTAAGGAAGAGAGAAAGAGAGGGAAAGAGAGAGAAAGAGAGAGAGAAATAGAGAGAGATCGATGGAGTAGAGGGACCCCGCCACTATGGGCTCCTCTCTAATCATAAATACATACATCAAGGTAGATCCCATTATTTGTGGGCCCCTTTAATAAAAATCAACGGTGGATCACCCACCTCTTGTACTCCTCCTTGCTCCCTTAGCCTCCTTAGCTCCTAGCATCCACTTTCAATGGTGGTTGATATGATCCAACGGTTGAGATGGAAGATGTGAGAGTAGGGGAAAGTGAGCCACCTTGGTGTTTGGGAGGGAGAGGAGGTTGGACGTGTGGGTGTTTTGGGAGATGAGAAATGGAATGAGAGAGAGAGAGAGAGAGAGAGAGAGAGAGAGAGAGAGAAGTAATGGTAAAAGGAATGGGGTGATATGGTGGTTTAATGAAGAGGTAATAGGGAAGTGAGGTTAGGTTTGAAATTTGTGAAAAGAGTATGGTGAAGGGAGAGAAGAGTTGACTTATGGTAAAGGAAGGAGTGGTCATGTGTACTTATTGTTGGGTGAGGTGTCATGGAGGTAAGGTGGTGTACTTGACTTGATTGATGGGACATCTCATAGAGATTCCCTCATAATTCACAATGTGCGGTGTTTCTTCGGAATGAACACAGACTGACATCTTCCCACCTAGGTATCGGTTCGGTGCGCGAGTCACGGCGTTGGAACCGCGGCGGCGGCGCAGTCGCTAGGATACAAGTTTCGGTTCGAGCCGACTTTGGTATATAGGACTCGGCTTAGGATCGCGCACAATGTTGGAAATGGGTCGAGGATTGCCAGAATTCGACCGGTAGGATCGCGGAAGCCTACGGAACGGTACGGACTAGGGTACGGGTCTTACATTTTATAACCAATTGGTTATAATAATTCGCCCACCATTCAGAGAAAGTGAGCATTCAACGAGGACAACTTGGAAAAGTGAGAGGTTTGAAAGCCACACACATCGTATCAAAATTGTTGTTGAGTAGTGTCTGGAAAATCCTGACCGAATCTACAAGCATCCGATCATAAGGAGGTTGGTTGCCAGTCTTGTGAGTGAATGGATAGGAAAGGGATTGAGCGAGGCCAAATTGGCGAGCCAGGAGATTGGGGCAGTACTGCTCGATCTATGCCTTAGCATTGATACCTGTCTTTACGGTGGCACCGTATGGGAGATCTCTATAGAGGAGGTAGCTCTCGCAAGAGTTATCTTAGAGCCCGACCATCTCCACATTGGTTGTTTCATACTCTTCGGTGAACTAAGCTAGACTGAATTTTTTATTGAGGAATGGGCAGAAAGAATTTTAGGTTTATTAATGTTAATGGCAAGGAAGAATTTCATATAGTATGCAAAAGAATGGATGACTCTAAGGTAAAATATGTTCCAGTGGCCGAGGGAAGTTAAAGAATCTAAAGGGGGAATAATATTTATAAGAGCACACTAGAAGTATTCATACAACTGAATCTAGAGAAGCTAGAGAGGTCATCTACTATGGTAAAAATCCTTGGTGGTTGCACCAAACATGCTATAATATAAGTGGCCAATCACGAATGGAGGGAGAGTTAACTATCGTCCTCTAGCTAGAGCCTTGGCAAGATGAACATATTCTTTAGTTATCTAGATAACATTTACATAGAGCAAGTAATGAAAAATCCACATCAATATGAATGTTGTATGCTCCTAGTCATCAACAATGTCATGAGATTTGCGTTATATGGATATGATGGTAGAATAAGCTCGCCCATTCTTGTCTAAAAGGACAAAGTAATGCTTCTCATCCTAGGCGAAGTTGGGATAGATTGAATCTCCAAAAGAAAGAAGATGGGTGAAAGTGCAAATATCCATGATTGTTTGGCTCATGGGACCACATCTGAAATAGAAAGTGTTAGTCGATTGACTTAAGAAGGCATAAACTACAACGAGAAGGGAAGTGTTTGTTGTATACTCATGTAAAGATAGACTGATTCATTCGTAGATACCAACTTGCTGCCATGTATCACGTATTAATTTGATACACAATCAAACCATTCTGGCTATCCTTTCACGAGTCTCAACCAGGATCTCGAGGTTTTGAAAGCATTAGTAGGATCCAGAAGGGAATTAGTCTGAAGAAGAAGCTTTTCCCCAAGACAACCATGAAAAAATGGGTTTATGGACTGGATCTGTTTAGGAACAATTTCAGGATGGAAATTGGGCCAAAAGTAAGGAATGGTCTGTTCGGTTTGACAACAATGTCGAAAATGATGTCATCGATCATTGCGTCAGAAGGAAAAATGTTCAGCGCTCTCATAAAATTATCTTAATGATAAGCCAGAGCAACAAAAGAAGAAGAATAAGAAGTGGCCATGGAGGATTGCAGAAATTTTAAAAGAGAAAGGAGAATTATGAAAAGCAAGAGTCATAGAAGGGTAAAAATAATTCGAAATTGGAAATATATATCGATTAGGGATGTGCATATTAATGAGAGGCTAATCATGACTATTCGTACAACATGATTTTGTGCCACGTGTCACAGTGATGGTCGTAGAAAAGGAGTAAAACCACTTTCAGTTTTCGTTTCGATCGAGCAGAAGCAATGGGGAGTTGATATGTGGAAAGATAGCCGATTGTATTTATTATATTGAACAAAGAGCCACTATGGCTTTCGCCTTTTTTTCCCAAAAGTAAAGCGACGTGGGAGCCAATGTTGTACCCTATTTTTTACCGTTCCTTAGATAACTAATCAGAAAATGACACGTGTCATTGCATGGAATATGTATAGCATGCGAAAGATCTTTAGAGATATTTAGAGCACTTTTCGTAGAATTACAACTAATGCTGATCTAATGATACACATTATCTGATGATGGGGCATGACCGAGAAGCTCAGAGGCGGAAAGTGGTTGAGCGAAAAGAATGGTTAGAAGGACAAGTGTCAAGAAGATAATGAATGATTTAGAAGACCAACATGGTGACGTATAAGCTACCTTAATAGTTAATTAAAGAAAGAAACACCCGAGAGATATTCGCGGAAGAGGTCTATAAATAACAAGGGATTAAATAAAGCAAGTAGTCTCACATCAAACCAATCAAAACATATTTCCTTATCATAGCTTAGCTCTATTATAGGGGTAGCGATATTTCAGTAGCAGTAATCTTTAGTCATAATATAGTATCGGTAATCTTTAATTGTAATCTAAGTTTATTTTTTTATATTGGACTATTCCTGGTATCAATATAATTAATTCATATTTTAGAAAGGCATTTTGCAGTCGCTCTCCGTGATGGACGATAAGTATTTCTTTTTTGTTTAACTATTTCTGCTTATAAAAGTCCCTTTGCACGGAAGGCAAGGTGCAAGCCATCTTCAAAGGAAGAACTCCACCTTTCAATAATTGCCTTATTATTTTTAATTATCCTACGAGTGGCTGAACAGGCGATTAATCTTCCAAGGTTTCAATTATACACAATTGCACTCAACATATAATAGGTCTCAATTATATACAATTGCATTCAACATATCTGCCTATCATGTCTCTTAGGTCAAGTTGCTCCGTTTGAATTGAGCCATACAATAAGTCACGGCACACGTACATAAAATAAACCAAGTGCCAACAATCATCCAAAGCTCAAGTCACACCACAGGAAATAGTTAGGATAGAAGCCCCCTATTAGTTTTGGTGTTTATAAGCCATCCATTCTTTTTACCTAGAAAATCATGGCATTCTAAAACTCATGTTAACCATGGGACCGGAATGTACAGGTTTTGGGTATAGGAGGCTGGGGTGGGTTACTTGGGTGTCAAATCATACTGATTGTTGGTGTACATGATGGACGGCCAGGATTTCAGCCATGTTAAGTCATTTCTTCTAAGTTGGGTAAAAGTATCCTCGGTTTGTACCTAACTTGAGGTGGCCCAAGTGTTTCCTTTTTTACACAGTCAAGAGTCATCTCACTTGAATAATCTTAGGACAGAGGCGCCGTGATTGACAGAAATGGATTGGCTACTCCACTGTCACTAGCCCGGTGGCTGGTGGTCGGTGCTCTGTGGGCCCCACCATAATGTATGTGTTTCATCCATACTGTTCATCCATTTTTACATATCATTTTAGGCCTTCTGGTAAAAAATGAGAGGGATATAAATCTCAGTGGACCACACCACAGGAAAATAATAGTGATTGAATATCCACCATTAAAATCCTCCTAAGGCCCACTTTACTGTTTATTTGACATCTAATCTGTTGATTAAGTCATAGAGACCTAGATGAAGGGCAAAAACAAAGATTAGCTTGATCCAAAACTTTTATGGCCCTCAAAAAGTTTTCAATGATCAACACACGTTTAGACACTCTTTCCTGTAACGTGGTTCACTTGAGACTGGGATATAGCTCAGTTTTGATCTCACATTGAAAAAGATCCAAAAACATAGATAAGCGGCATGGATGAAACACATATATCATTGTGGGGACATGGAGCACCGAATATCAGTCATTCGCCTGTGGCCGGAAGGGTAGCCAATCCGTTTCCGTGATTGACGGCTAAGGGAGGACTGTCCCGTCGGAAGCGGATTGGCTGGTGTAAATAGCTGCTGCATCGACAGGTATGTGTTATATCCGAACGGTATATCCATTTGGCAAGGTCGTATTAATTCTTGAGACAAAAACCAAGATAAATCTACCAATCAAGTGGACCACACGGCAAAAACCAGTGGGGGATTGAACGTCTACTACTGAAACCATTTTTGGGCTCACCAAAGTTTTAGATTAATATGAAATTTTTTTCCCTCCTCATTCAGGTATTTTTGACCTTATGCACATATTGGATGTAAAATAAACGTTTAGGGTGGCCCTACAAATTGTTTAATAATAAAAATCATTATCTCTAATACTATTTATGGTGTGGTCCAGATGATTTTTGGATATGATTCATCTTTTCGATAATGCTTTAAGACAATATCTAAAATAGATGAACGGTGTAGAAATAATAAATAATTCGGTGTGGGGCATGTAACTTTGATCTCCTTTGAACCGTTCGTGCAAGTCGGAGCTCGAGGAGCGTCAGTGCTCGTCTTCGCACGACACGTACCTACAGCAGGTATATAGCAGGTGTGAGGTACGCCAGCCAATCCTTTTCCTGTCCCGTCGTGCTCGCCCTTTCTAATCGGAAACCGATTTCCAACGCTGATGGACCATATCGTCTACACCTAGCTGAATTTTAATTTTCTATTCGTAACAAAGAGTTACACCTGAATAACGGGTTTGGTGAAAGGGAAGCGGATTGCCTGGGGTACCACTAGCTAACACATAAAAGATACGCGTCACAATGGAGTTTTGTACGAACGGTTCAAAAGAGGTCAAAGTCACATGGCCCACAGTTATGTATTTATTATATTCAGAACGTTCATCCATATTCCGAGAACATTTCAGAGCATTTTCTAAAAAAAAAACAATCATATCCAAAGATCAACTGGACCACACCACAAATAGCAATGGGAAATTTGATTTTCACCGTTAAAAATTTCGTAGGGCCCACCATAACATTTACTTTCCATCCAATCTATTCACAAGGTCACACAGACCTGGACGAAGAGTTAAAACAATTTTCATATTGATCCAAAACTTCTGTAACCCCTAAAAGGGTTTCAATGGTAGACGTTAATTCCCCACTCCTTTGACAGTGTGGTCCACTTGATAGTTAGATCTGTCTTATTTTTCATTTCAAGTCTTAATATGAGCTCGCCAAATAGATGGACGGTTTGGATATAACACAGACCTCATGATGGGACCCACAAAAGCAACAGAAAATCTATTGGTTAAAAAAAAAAAAAAAAACACTGCCTGATTGGAGTTTTTATTTATTTATTATTTTTTGAATGAGAACTTTTTCCCCTACATTTTTTTTCATATAATATATATATATATATATATATATATATATATATATATATATATATAAAAGGTACAATGCACTTTAGCTGATTTTAACGCCCCATGAGTTCGAGCTGTGTGGGCCCCACCATGATGCTTTTCGAACATCTACACATCAGTCAGATGCACCAATCCATCGTGGGCCTAGATCTCAAAAATCAAGTCAATCAGTGACTTGTGTGGGCCACACCACATACATAAGTGGGGAGGGGCCGTGCACCATTAAAACATTCATAACCATTTTGAGGGCCCACTGAGATGTAGTTTGCAAATCCAGCCCATCCATTATATGTGTCCCACTTGAATGAGGGTTCAACAAGTTTCAGGCACATGCAAAACTCAGGTGGGCCACACCAAGTGCTTTTATATGTTTTAACGATGTCTTCACATAATTTTAGATGGTATGGCCCACCTGAGTTCCGTATACGGCTGATTTTTGGGATATCCCATAATTTAAAAGGTACCCATCAAATACATGGTGTTGATGGTCGAAACACATCACGGTAGGGTCCACACAGCTCGACCTCACGGGAGCTTATCGTCACCCCCCCCCCCCAAATGCATAGTGTTGATGGTCGAAACACATCACGGTAGGGCCCACACAGCTCGACCTCACGGGAGCTTATCGTCAGCTCTAGCGCATTATACCTTCCCCCCCCCCCCCCCCCCCCCACACACACACACACACACACACATATATATATATATATATATATATATATATATATATATATATATATATATATATATATATATAGGGAAAATGTATTATACGCTCTACCGTATTATACCTTCTATAAGGTTGAGTTTTGGTGGCACGTTATTCGTTGGATGGGAGATTGTATAGGAAAACTGAAGAAGCGATCTATTATTAAAATACTTCACCTCTATCTCTCTCACGCTTATTTTGTTACTCATCGGATGGGAGATTGTATAGGGAAACTGAAGAAGTTTCTGCCAAAAGCCTTGTGCTAGAAACTTAGGTGGGGTCTATTGTAATTTTTTTTTTTTTTTTTTTTTTTTTTTTTTGTAAAATCCACCCTGTCCATCTATTTTTTTTCATATCATTTTAGGACAGGAGACCAAAAATGAGACAGATCCAAGATTAAAATGGGCTGAAAATATGAGGATTGAACATCCATAGTTGAAATATTCATGGGGCAATAGAAGTTTTAAATTAGGATAATATTTGTGTTTTAAGTTCATCTCAGTAGGAATATTGCTATGAACGGTATGGATGCAATTGAAACATCACTTTCGACCAAGAGAGGTTTCAACGGTAGAAATTTCCCTACCCACCTTTTCCTTTAATGCGGCCCACTTGAGTCTTGGATCCGGCTCATTTTTGGCCTTATGTCTTTAAATGATCTCTAAAAACTAATGGACGGAGTAGATTTCTTACAAACACTAAGGTTGGCCCTTACCAAACATTGTGCCACCCCTAGAATTTCTTAATGATAGAAGTTCAATTCATGTTGTTTCCATCCACTTCGTGCACGAATTAGATACCGAGAGGTTGAGTAGATAGACTGGCTACTAAAGTTACATCACCAAGTTCAGTTGGGCCCACCATGATGTATGTTTTATATCCACACCTTCCATGCATTTGGAGATATCATTTTAGGGCAATATGCAAAGAATGAGTTAAATCCAAAGATCCAATGGGCCTAACACAAAAAATAGTGAGGATAGTGACACCCACCATTAAAAGCTTCTAAAGGCCAGAAAAGTTTTAGATCAAGCTGATATTTGTATTTTCTCTTATTTCATGTCTTTTTTAAACTTTTGAACAGGTTGGATTTCAAATAAACATTATAGTGGGCGTTGGGATAGTTTCAACGGTGGGAATCACTCTCCCCACTGTTTTCTGTAGTGGGGGCCACTACAGATTTTTATCTGCCTCATTCTTTGACTCATGCCCTAAAATAATATCTTAAAATGGATGGACGGTGTGGATATAACACATACATCATAGTGGGGCCCACAGAACCTGGTGACGTAACTTCAGTAGTCGACTCGCTACTCAACTTGAACGCGGATTGCGTCCTACCCTGCCCCGGATGGATTAATGGCTCTATGGGGCCAAGGTGATGTAAGTGTTTTATCCACACCAGTCAACGATTTTCTCAGATCATTTTAATATATGAACCAAAAAATGAGGCAGGTCTAAGGCTTAAGTGGACCGTAAGGTGGGAATTGAATGTCTACCATTAAAAACTTCTTGCGAGCTGGAGAAGTTTCGGATCAAGTTGATATTTGTGTTTTCACTTCACTCAAATTTACATGACCTTCTGAATATGTTGGATGGTAAAGAAACATAACGCTGCCACTTAGAAAGGTTTCAATGGTGAGCGTCATTATCAGCACAGACTTCTTTGCCGTCGTCCACTAGGGCTGTAGACTTGCCTCATTTTTAGGATAATAACTTAAAACGATCAGAGAAAATCTTTTAACAGCGTGGATAAAACACTTACATCATGGTGAGTCCCACAAAGCCCTACCTAGATGGATTACTATCTGTGTGGGGTAGGATACAATACGCTTACTATTAAAAGTCGTAATGGACTCGCCATAGGCGGATTCTATGGACGGGTTACGTCACCAAGTTATCTGGGACCCACCATAAATGTATGTGTTATATCCATACTGTCCATTCAGTTGGAGATATCAATTTAAGGCATGAGACAAAGAATGAGCTAAATCCAAAGCTGGAATGTACCCACCATAGAAAACAGTGGATAGAGTGACGCCCACCATTAAAAATTTCTAAGGGCCCCAAAAGTTTTCGATCAAGCTGAAATTTGTGTTTTCCCTCCTTTCATGTATGTCTTAACTTATGAACAGGTTGGATCTCAGATAAACATCATAGTGGGCTTTAGTAAGGTTTCAACGACGAGTGCAAGACTTTTACAGAAAATATACGAAAGATAAAAATTTTACTATCCGAAGAATAACGTGCCACCAGCACTCGACCTTATGGAAGTTACAATACGGTCGAGTGAATGTTACATTTTCCCACACACACACACACACACACACACACACACACACACACACACATATATATATATATATAAGCATATAAAAATATTTTTCTCTCTTTTTATTCTTTTTTTTTTCTTTATTAATTTAACAAGCATATCTCCTAAACTAGAATGAGTTACTTGTACCATATATGATTTTGGGGTAGGAGAACTTTAGCCAACCAAACTAGTTATTTTCAAAGATTCCATCAGGTCGATGGTCGAAAATCCATTTCATTCACTTCGCGGTCAATTTCATTCATTTCATTCACTTTGCAGTCAATTTCATTCACTTCACGGTCAATTTCAATCAGTTCGCAGTGAATTTCATTAACTTCGCGGTCAATTTCATTAACTTTGCAATCAATTCCATGCTTTTCGCGATCAACTCCGGCGAATTCCCTTCACTTCACGGTCAATTCCATGCATTTCGCAGTCAATTTCCTTCACTTCACGGCCAATTCCATGCATTTTGCGGTGAATTCCGGCGAATTCCCTTCACTTCATGGTCAATTTCATGCATTTCATGGTGAATTTCCTTCAGGGCCTGTTTGGCCGGGGGAATCCCATGGGATTAAGAGGGATGGGATGGATTTTAAGGTAATGGTGGTGGTGTTAGTGGATTGGTTTAAGATCCATCGGATTGCTATATCCCTGGATAAGTTCATTAGGTCTGTTTGGCATGCCTAGCATATCCCGGGATTTTACCTTCCAATCCGCCCAATTAAGGGATGGGATCAATTTTAAGGTAATGTCAGTTGTAAGACCTGTACCCTAGTCTGTACCGTTTTGTATGCTTCCGCGGTCTTTCCGGTCGAATCCCGGCAATCCTCGACCCGTTTTTGATGTTTGCGAGCAATCCTAAGCCGAGTCTCGTATATCGAAGTCGGCTCGAACCGAAACCTGTACCTTGGCAATTGCGCTGTCGTCGCGGTTCCAATGCCGCGACTCGCGCACCGACCCGATACCCAGGCTAGAAGATGTAGGCCTGTGTTAGTTCTGAAGAAACGCCGCGGATTGCGAATTTCGAGGGAATCTGTAAGATATGTCCCATCAATCAATGTTAAGTGCACACTATGTCCCAAGTACAACAACCCATCCCTCCTTTTTTAAAAGTCAACTCTCTCTCCCCTCACCATCCCTCTTTTACTCCATTTTCAACTTTAGCCATACCTCTCATCACCTCTCCTTACACCTAATTCTCCATTTCTCTCAAAAACTCTCTCCCAAGCAATAAAGCATCAAACGTCCAAGCCTTCCTAAGCAATCTCCCCAAGCTTTCTCAAACCACAAGTGTGGCCCACTCTCTCATCTCTCATCTCCACCATAGAAACTCCATCATCCACCATTAAAAGTCGAGCATAGGAGCTTACAAGCCCACAGGGGCAAGGAGAAGGCCTAGAGGTGGGTGATCCTCCGTTAATTTCAATTTTTAAGAGCCCACTTGTTGTGCGACCCATTTGATGTATGTGTTGTATCCATGAGGGGCCCATAGTGGCGGGGTCCCTCTATCACCGTCTCTCTCTCTCTCTCTCTCTCTCTCTCTCTCTCTCTCTCTCTTTCTCTTTGAATGGTGCTGATGATGAAGGGGTAAGTGTGGCCCACCATGAATCATATAGTTCATGTGGGACCCATTGGATGAATTTGTTGGATCTACACCATCCAGCCTATTAGCGGGCCAAGATGAAGGAAAACATCAATATCATGGTGGTCCAAACAGGTGGGCCACGTGGATGTGGGACCCACCTTAATGTGTGGGCCACGTCCATATGAGACCCACCACATGTTGTGAATCCATGCCGTCCAGCGTCCTGGACGCTGGACAATGGCTAACATGGAGTGCGTGTACTGTCATGGGCGTGTTCTAACAGCTAACAAAAAAAATGGGTTCCTTTTTTTAAAGTTGGGGTAGACCGCCCATATAGGCCCCACCTGGATGTATGTATAAAATCCAAGTCGTCCATCCTTTTCTTTAGATCATTTTAGGCGTTGAGCCAAAATTTGAGGCCAATCTGATCATTGGGCGGACCATAGTATAACAAATAGTAGATTTTGTGATGGTGTTCTTGTGGTTATTGTTCGTGGGTTATGCTTATGGTTATGCTCATTACGAATCAGATTGATTATTAAAAATCCTCCTTGTAGCATCCCAGGATCGGAATCTGGTGTATGGGTACCGGGAGCCGAGAATGGGGTACTACGGAGGCTGTCGGCGACGGATTCGGCGATCGGAAATTTTGCGAGCCCAGTTTTTAAGTTCGGGGCGTGACATCAGTGGATTGTTTTAAGATCCATGGGATTGCTTATATCATGGGACAAGTTCACCGGGTCTGTTTGGCTCATCATGCATATCCCGGGATATCGCGATCCCATCCCTCCTAATACCGTGGGATCGGTCCGGCCAAACAGGCCCTCACTTTGCAGTCAATTCCATGCATTTCGCGGTGAATTCCGGCGAATTCCCTTCACTTCATGGTCAATTCCATGCATTTAGCGGTAATTTCCTTCACTTCGCAGTCAAGTCCATGCATTTCGTGATGAATTCCGGTGAATTTCCTTCACTTCACAGTCAATTCCATGCATTTTGTGGTGAATTCCGGCGAATTCCCTTCACTTCACGGTCAATTCCATGCATTTCGTGGTGAATTCCAACAAATTCCCTTCACTTCACGGTCAATTCCATGCATTTCGCGATCAATTCCTGTAACGCCCTGAAAATTGGGGGTCGTCCATACATTCGACTCCCAAGTTCTCGGATATCACTTATAACCGATTTTACTAATATGCATTTAATAAGGTTTAGATACGTAGTATGGAATTACTTGAAACATGAAGCACAACCACAACTAGTCTACTAAAATGAAAGAGGCTAAATATATATAAGTCCAAAATAATATGAATGGGTCGCATAAGGCGTTGCCCAATAAAATCACGAAAATATGTCCAAAAAGAATGATGAGCTGAATCCAATACCTAACGATCCAATATTCGACTACTAGGCCGATGGAGAACCGCCCATCAGCTGGAAGTAAAACAACTCGTCCTCCTCATCAAGACTAGAGCCGCCAGGCTCCTCGTGTCACCCCCCAAATCTGGGGACGGACAGCTTCCGTGATGCCCCGAATCTGGCACTCGACTTCCATACACTAAGTCCCGAGTTCGGCACATCACAAGGAAGATTTTTAACTAATTTATTATTATTATTATTATTATAATACCTGAGCATGAAGATCCATGATTAAAATACCAAGCAATACTCTCCATTATAAATTTTTATGGTTACAAGTACAATGCTTTACAAAAGGTACATAATGTCAACATTGCCAAATCGAAAAATAGATGCAATGCATCGAGAAAGCTAAGTCTTCCAAGCTACTCCAGCCTTGAAAAAAAAGGGAAATGGGAAACTTAGGCAAAAGCCTAGTGAGTACACACGTGTATGCAGTGTGTCCTACATGCAAGCAAGATAAATATGCCACGAAGAAATCATGTATGGTGAAAGGTGTGTAGTACGTAAGGTATGATGCTAATGCCAATGCATCATAATAATACTTCGAGTCAATGTTATCAGCATCACCAAGTCATATTTTCATTTCGCATATACTACAGCCATAACCGCATTACACGCATCTGTAATCACAACATCATCATCATATTGTCATGCCATAATTATACAATATCCAAAATACTGGTAAGATCATGAATCATATGATATTAGAGTAAGCGGAAATACTGACAAGTCCATGAGTCATACAATATCAGAGTACGCAATACAGATCAGCTATGCAAATGAGGAGTCATAAAGAGCCAAATATCAGATGCCGAGGATGCAATGCAATATACAATTTCTGATGAGTTCACGAATACCGTCAGCCGTATCTAAATGCAGAAACATAGTAACCCAAAATGTCATATGCCGTAGATGTAATGCAATATGCGGTGCGAATGAAATGACCATGCTGGAGTGTGAAGTCGGGATGATAGTACGTAGTATCGCAAGCTATGGGGTCCATCACAAGGTACTTTTATCTAAACCAGTCACATACCTAAAATTGGATAGTCAAACTCAATGTGGTAAACTCCTGATCTCAGGTTAGTCTTGCACCCCAACCGAAATCCTGACCATTGCGAAGGTACACGTAATAAATAGTTGCGCACCGCCAGCCCGAGTGGATAGTGAATGAATGAATGGATGAATGAGTATGTAACTCCTGCTTAATAAGTCCATATATCAGAACTGTACATCTCTGGGATCATCACCGGGGTATAGTACACTCTACATGCAAATTGCCGCCCACTGACGCTCGACCATGCAAGCGGAAGAGACCTCACTATCCGCCTGACTAGTAGTCAGCCAATATCTACCCCGGCACGTCGATAGTGGACCCATTCACAAGCTGGTCAAACTCAGCCTAGCTATGCCCCCTACCCTCAGGCGGGTAAGGCCACACCCCCTCCCAACCGACCATGACACAGTGGGAGGCGCTCACGTATCCACTTGGTCTCGACATTGGGGCGTCTCTTGGCCACGGAGGTTTAAGGACTTTCACCCATGGACATCCAAAGTGTCTAGATGCTCGAACTAAACATTTTTAGTGTCCCATATAGTTATCCATGACATGCCTGTGGAGGCTACGACCCTGATGTTGCTAGGGCGTACGGTAATCACAATCACACAATGCAAGATGCATAAGTCATGTAGTCTAACATGCATCGATCCTGCGTATATCGTGCGCTGATGTGGGATAACTTCACCTATCAGGGAGTCCCATAAACCATCTGTACTATGGCATATGCAATGGTCAATCACATCTCAATAAACATGCGGATAATGCGTATGGGCATGTATTATGATGATATGCTATCACATACTCATAATCGGTATTGATAACCGGCCTCGATAATCAGCTTTGACAATCGGCCTCAACAATCGAAATCGGCCTAAAAGAAGGTCACATTGTGGATATTTAACCATCATTGCCCATCAATGTGGACACCATCATTGCTCCCAAGGAGTGGTCCATGATCGGTTAAAAACAATAGATGGATAGATTTCTCACAAACATTACTGCAGCTCTAGAAAACATTTAACGGTGGACAAGTGATCAATATTGCTCTCGTGGCATGAGATTTGGATTTGACTAGTCTATGGGATCATACCTTAAAATGATAAGGATGAACCGATGAATGGCGTGGATCTACATCATACTACAAGGTGGAGTTCATGGTCAAGGAAGCATCCCAGCATATAGGGGCACACTAGAGCCTAAGAATTTTCAATGGTTATTACTACTATTTCTACTTGTAGCGTGGCCTGCCTAAAATTGAGTTCTACTTCATCTTGTGTCCACGGGCAGGAGGTGGGCCCACTTCCCAAGTGACTGGAAAATTTAGGCAGTGTGGGTGTACAATACATGCACCTAGGTGGACTCCACATGTATCACGTTATGTCCAGGGAAGTTTTCATTGGTAAGCTTGTAATTCCCTTTCCTTATTATTATTATTATTATTATTATTATTATATTTTGTATAATTGTGGGTCCCATTAACATGGGGAGTCCACCCCATGAACAGTTTGTACAACAAACAACATCATAGTTGATACCACCCACTAAATGAACGACATGACTATAAGGTACGTATGTCGGGTGGGGCCCTTCACACATGCATGGTCTAAATGATGGATGACCTGGATATAAAATACATGTCATGAGTTGGTTCCACTGTCCAATGACCGACCCAACGTTGGTGGCAGTTACACATCACGGTAGAACTCAAAAGATTTAATAGTAGGGATTTTTATTCGCACTGTTTCTTATAGTGTGTCCACCTAAGGCGCAAATTTGCCTCATTCTTTTACTCATGACTTAAAATGGTCTGAAGGAGTGGATGAATGGCCCAGATATACTTTTCATCACCAAGGTGGGCCCCAGAAAAATCTGAGCATTTTGAGTACAATTTCCACTGTGCAAGTGGCATGGCCTGCATGAACTTCTAATCGACCTGATTTTTGGGACCGTACAATAAATGGGGCTAGTAAGATGGATGAATGGTGTGGATTTAACACATACATTATAGTGTGGCCATGATCAGCCCCACAAAACTTTACCCCGAAGGTGGGCCCACACTCTCTGGACGTCTAGGGAGAATGTGACCTCCTCCATGCCCTTTCTTTTTATTTTATTTTATTATTTTATTATTTTATTTTTATATTTTCCATCAAGGTGGGTTACTTGAGAGATCTAATCCATCCATTGTGTGTGTCCCACTTAGTGGAGGGGTCAGTCCAAGTTTCAAATGCATCCAAATTTTAGGTGGGCCCCAGCAAGTGCCCTTAAATTTTTTAGGCATGTCTTCACATGATTTTTGATGGTGTGGACCACCTGAGTTCTGTGTACAGCTGATTTTTGGGGAATCCCATCATTTAAAGGGGACCCATCAAATGCACGATGCTGATGTCCGACATACATCATGGTGGGGCCTATGGATGGAACCCACGGTACCTGCCACACAAGTAGCAAAAGACATCTTTGCTTGCCGCGTCCATCTCGCACACCGATAAGAACAACATTAAATGCTATATTTTTATTTGTTTTGTGGTTTTTCATAGGTGGGGCCCATATTAAGATGATCTAGTCCATCTGTTGCATTCTATGGCCCGATACAGACCTATCAAGCCCAATGTTCAATATATTTTGACGCACAGAAACATCACAGTGGGCCCTAACAGTTTACCACTATTAAAATAATGTTTTTGGTGGTGTGGCCTACCATAGATTTGGATTGACTTCATTTTTCGGCTCAATGCCTAAAATGAGCTGGAAAATAGGATGGACAGTGTGGATCAGATACATACATCGAGGGTGGGGCCCATTGTGGGCCCACAGCCTTGCCCTCTCTTGGTCTCAGCAAAGAGGGACGCTTGCTTGTCGACCGCAGATCTCAGGACTAGCGGTAGCAATCGCATCCAACACTCTTCTCCTTTTTTTTTTTTTTTTCTTTTTTTTTCTTTTTGAATATTTGTGCACGTGTGTGCATGGGTGTGTGTGTGATTGGCTAGCCCAATGGGCCAATGCTTGGACGGTCGGATAACTAGTGGGGCCATGTTTTGCTGACCAAGCTGATAATTATGTTTTCTCTTCATCCACACCTTGTGACCATATACCCATGTATGATAGTTAATTTACATCACGGTGGGCCCATGACTAGTGGGTCCCTCACAAGCTTTAGATCAAACTAATATTTGTTTCATCCCATCATCTATATGTGTGTAACCATATCTCACAACGGGGCCTACCATCAATGAGTCCTACATCATCATTATCATTATCATCACATCGTCACCACAATCAATCATCCAAATAATCAAGAAAGAAAACAAACCATAAGAGTGGATGGGGGTGTACTCACCTTGATGAATTAGATGGATGGAAGGGATGGAATTAATGGTTGAGATGGATTGAAAGAATGGGATTGATGGAGTTGATGGCCCACCAAGATCACTCCTTTCTCTCTCTCTTTTTATATAGAAAAATGGTGAAATGTTAAGGAATGAAGCGATATATGTAGAAAAATTATTAAAATGTGGTTAAATTCAATTAATGTGATCTTAGTTAGCTAGGACAAAGATTATGACAATTAATTCATGATTTGTAATTAATGGTGGATTAAAGGAGCATGGGATGGCATGGTGTGATGTTGTCATACATAGGGTATGGAATGGAGAGGTGTTAACTTTGGGGAGCACATGAGAGATAGGAGTTATGGGTGTGTGACATCACACACATGGGTTCTCTCACCCATGCATGGCATGTACATGTGTGTATGACATGTGTTGTTTACATGTGTGGAATGGAGTACATGGTGCCTTGCGCACATGATACACTAATGATTCTTCACAGCGTATCTCACTAACGGAGTATCGTATAGACGCACGGGTTGTACCTCCATGATCGCGATGACGAGGCGGTTAATATGAAATAGGTTTAGGGTCTTGAGGTTCCGGTCAGTTGACATGTGTTGTTTACATCACACACATGGGTTCTCTCACCCATGCATGGCATGTGCATGTGTGTATGACATCACACACATGGGTTCTCTCACCCATGGGTGTGTGACATCACACACATGGGTTCTCTCACCCATGCATGGCATGTGCATGTGTGTATGACATGTGTTGTTTACATGTGTGGAATGGAGTACATGATGCCTTGCGTACATGATACACTAATGATTCTTCACAGCGTATCTCACTAACGGAGTATCGTACAGACGCACAAGTTGTACCTACACGATCGCAATGACGGGGCGGTCAATATGAAATAGGTTTCAGGGTCTTGAGGTTCCGATCAGTTGGGTGTGTACTATGAACGACCAATCCAGGTCTAGCTAAGGGCGACGATCATTGTGTACATAAGCATAGAAAGTCGTATGGAATAGATGGGGTCATACACCTTATACTCTGCGTCACCTGCAACTACGGGAGAGTTTGGTTGGTATTTTAAAACACCGTCCCAGAGTGGGAGTGAGTGATCAACTCAATGGGTGCTATTAGTCTTAAGTTGTAATAAACATCAATTATATCATGAATTTAATGAAAGGCAATCATTCATAAACACCTAACTAATCTTGTTAATGTAGGTGCGTGATAAATGATATGATGCATGACCTCGCAATAACACTCCCTCGAGCAACTCCATCTAACGATCGCGTATGACCAACACTCCCTTATTGTGACCTCAACTGCCGAGTCGCCAACCTAACTAGTGCGATGCGATTATGATAATGTTACCCGAGTTCTTATTAATTCTATTTATACAGCAGGTTGGGAAAACTGATACACCCCACATATCAATGCCCTCAACTAGTTGCGAGGCCAGGCTCCGCGATCCTTGATCCCATCGGGTTCCCCATCCCCGACTTCAAGCACATGGGGAGTGCTGAGAAGAGAGATCGCTCAAGGTTACTACGGGGAGGCTCGTCACCTCAGTGTAGGCCGACAATTCAGACATAATGTCTTATTCCACCATGCCTGGGTCACGAGTCGGTGGATCGGTTCCGATTGGTTATCAATGGGATGCAACGATTGAAGGGTGTTCCAGGTTCCATACATATGAGCAGACAGTGTTAACAAATAAGGTTGATTAATAAGTAGACTAGACAGCGCGAGTTCAGGCGAGTACGTGACAGACGACATCAAATACAAGTGACCCATGTAATCCAACTACTGTCGCCCATACGCACCCGCCCAAATCCACGGGTTCAGCCTTAGGATAGTCCTACCAACGGGACCACCGTCTCTCTCCTCAGATTCCTGACCAACCCAATGGTTTTTTTTGAAGGTATTCAATAACGTTTCAACGATCGGGGTTATCAACTAACATAATCAATATCATGCATTCATATTTTCCAAACCAAAAATCCAGATTTTCCTACAAAGCAAATGCTAACAATAATATGAAACAAATGTGCATGTGTTGTGTGGGTTAGTGAGGAAGGCAATCATTCCATACATCTCCTAATACCATAATATACTCAAGGGTTAATGCATCAAACATGTTATGGGGAAACATCATACAAGAATCGAGCAAGGATTATACAAGCAATCATCAATTCCATACCCAATCATGTTAAGAAACATCAAACATTCCATCGTCATTCCATATTGATTTGGGGAGGATTTAAAGTGTAATGGCTTGTCTAGGTTTTTCTAGATTACCCCAATACATCACCCAACAAAAAAAATTATTAGATTCATATTAAAATTGGTGCTACATCACCTAAGAACAATAGTTCGCACCTATGGATCGTTTAGATCTCGGGATATGACCTAGAAATGTCAAACTCGGAGCCAATTAGCCGGAATCCTGAGGAAATGCATTTGCATGTTAGAATCTTATGCAAATCCTCCCTCAACATGAGGGGTTTCCAAAATGATGAGAGATTTACCTACCCAATCGGCAGAGAGGGGTTCTTCCGGTTGTGGATGAAGAATTTTCTTGAGGGAGAGGTAGGGGTTTGCAAGATGGAACTCCCTTGGGCCCCACTTCGATCTATGATCCACCTTCACTCTCACATTCACTCTCTTTCTTCTCTCTTTACTCTCTTAGTTGTGGGAGTAATGATGGGAGTTATGAGATAAGGAGCCTTAGGACTTTATTCCCTATACTTGGGCCCATTGGCCTCAAGTTTCAACAATTGTCCTCAATGGCCCTGTGGGGGCCCCTTTTAGTTTTAGGGCAGCCCTATCACCCCTCTGGCCACCAAATATGGTGTGTGGGTGACTCATGACCCGATGAGGGGTTGTGTAAAGTTTGGGAGCGATCGGATGTAGGGTTTCATCGTACGATCTTTAAATAGCCCTACGAGGTCCATTCTTGTTGTTGGGGCGGTTCTGATGGCCCCTTGGCTATGAAATTTATAGGATAGGTGCTCCATGGCCCGATGAAGGGTCGTGTAAAGTTTTAAGGTAAACGGATGCGGTGTTTTATCGTACGGGTCCGATTTGTGATCAACGGTCATCGTTCCACGATCGGGTCCCAGATTTTGTGGATGGGCGTAGAAAAATACTCTAGGCTCTCATCGTAAATATAGAAGAGATCCGACAGCTGTAAAACCTGATATCTAAGTTTTATTTACAAGGTGTTAGATTTCAATTCCGACCTTTGGTGAGTTACATTTGGCAAGTGCTGCTGGGATGGCGTGGTTCATTAATTTCTGGGTGTCAGCTGAGTTCGTGGTCCGTGATGAACCACAAACCTAGTGAGGTTTGCTGTGCCCCAAAATTTTAGATTTTTCTGACCATTCTTGGCCGCTGCATGGCCCGCACGGGCTGTTGCTAAGTGTTAACGGGCTATCTGGCTTGACGGCCGCACATGGTCTGATGATAATCAGACTGGTCTGCCTTAATGGGCTGATCCTGGGTTAATTTATTTGTGGTTCCCCACCTACGAGTGGTTTAAGCGAATGGTCCTGTGGTAAATCTTACGTGGACGCCTCAGGACATTGTTCTGGTTGGACGGGACATTACAACCTACCCCCTTTATAAATAAATTTCATCCTCAAAATTTATACCTATTCATATTGCTGGAGCAGGCTTGGGTAATACTTGCGGACTTCTGCTTTCATCTCCCAAGTGGCCTCTTCTTCATCGTGGTGGGTCCATAATACCTTGACTAATGGGATGACTTTGTTGTGTAGGACTTGCTCCTTCCTATCCAGTATTCGAGTAGGTCAGAGAATGTATGTGGCATTTTCCTTGAGTTCCGCATGTTCCCACTTGATGATGTGTGAAGGATCGGACACGTACTTCTTTAACATGGAGACATGAAGATGTTATGCACTCCAGCGAGTGGCGTGGGTAGGGTCAAGCAATAAGCAACTGCACCCACGCGGTCTAAAATCTGGAAAGGCCTAATGAATCGTAACGTGAGTTTTCCCTTCTTGCCGAAGTGTACAACATCCTTCATTAGAGAGATTTTGAGAAATACGTGGTCCCCAGCTTCAAATTCTAAGTCCCTCCGTCTAGTGTAGGCATAACTCTTCTATCTGCTTAGAGCCGTCAAGAGGCAGCGCTGGATAATTCCAATCTTCTCGGTCGTAATCTGTACCAAATCTGGCCCTAGCAAGCTTTTCTCGCCAATTTCTTCCCAACAATGTGGGGCTGGGCATGGACGCCCATACAAAGCCTCATAAGGGGTCATGCCGATGCTAGCCTGGAAGTTATTATTATAGGTGAACTCGACGTACGGGAGGCAGTCGTCCCAACTCTCCTGAAAGTCCAGTACACAAGCCTGCAACATGTCTTCTTATATCTGATTCACCCGCTCGGTTTGTCCATCTATCTGCGGGTGGAATGCGGTGCTAAATTTTAACTTCACTCCCATGGCTTATTGGATGTGTGTCTAGAAGATCGACGTAAATCGAGTGTCCCAGTCCGACACAATTTTCAACGGGATGCCATGGAGCCGCACTATCTCCTTAATATACAACTTGGATAAATCATCAGCGGAGTTAGATGTCTTTATCGGCAGAAAATAGGTTGATTTGGTTAACTGGTCCACAATCACCCATATTGAGTCATGTCCCTTCCTAGTCTTGGGCAAACCGGAAATAAAATCCATTGATATGAAATCCCATTTCCATTCTGCCAGGGGTATTGGTTGCAAAAGGCCCGGTGGTCGGCGGTGCTCGGCCTTGACCTATTGACAAACGAGGCATCGGGACACATACTCTACTATTTCCTTCTTCATGTTGTCCCACCAATAGTTTCGCCTCAGATCTCGGTACCTCTTAGTGCTACCAGGATGCATTGCCAATTTGGAGTTATGAGCGGCAGTTAGAACTTCTTCCCGTAGCCCTTGAAGATTTGGAACATAAAGGCGGCCACGGTACTGCAATCCCCCATCATTACCGACTCTCCACTCAAATTCCACATCATTCCACACTTTGTCCTTCATCTTTTTCAACACCTCGGGTACACATTATGGGTGCAAAATGCGGTGAAGTACTCGGAACTCTGGGATAAGATTGGACGAGCTCAGACCGACCTCTCGCTTCCCTCGCTTTCACTGGGTAACCTGTCCACGTAAAAGGCGGGTTTGCTCATCACGGGTTCGACTCGTATCCAAATTTTCCATATCGATCTGCACATCTCTAGTGGCACTCCAAGAACGTCGGAAATGTCCTCCACCCCAAATTGGAACCTCTTGCTACCCACAATAAGATCAAAGCCCAATGGCTAGAATTTTGGGTTTCTGATTTGGTAGTAGAAGGCTTTGGCTTGTCCCTCATCCGCCTAGGAACCTCCATAGAATATGGGCCCCCATTCCTTCTCCATAAGCCAATCGAGTAGGGCTTACTTATCGAACAGATGCTCCTCCACGGAGGCTTCGAAGGCGACGTTGCGTACGCGAAAATTTCTCATATCTTTGACGGGCGGTTGGGAGACTTGAATTTCGAGCTCCCTTTGGGGATCTTTTCGTCTCTTAGATCGGCCCTCCGAGCTTGACTTGCCCATTGGATCGACTTTCTTCTTGCTGCACCTTTCTCGGCTTCGTCACGGCTTGGCGGGGGCGGTTTCTTCTTCCCCATGAGGGAAAGGATCACTGGAATGGAGAAGAAAAAGGCAGCGGTTGCCAAGAACGTCATATCCCTCGGCTAGGATGCATTGGGTGTGAGAAATGTATGTGAGTCATTGGAGGGAAGATTTTAGGGGTGGTTTTGAGAAGACTTGAGAATGAGTTTAGGAATGTATTTGAGGAAGGTTTGTTAAGTATGGGTCGTGGGGAAATGGGTTAGAAATGAATGTGGAAGGATAGGTGTGGGAATGGATTTGAGAAAGGGGGTTGATGTTGGGTTTTATGAATGAGTTTTGGTGAATGGGTTTTGGGAATGGAAGTGAAAGTGAATGAGTGAATGGAGTGGGATTTTAAGGATAGGTGTTGAGATGGGATGGTTTTGTAAAGGAGAAGAAGATGGGTTTGAAATGGGTTTTGTGGGTGAAATTTGGAGAGGGTTTGGCAAGGGATTTGAGAATGAGGTGTGAGGTTGGGTTTTGGGGAATGGTCAAGTAAGATGGGTTGAAGGGAAAGGAAATATGAAGAAGAAGAATGTGGTTTGAAAGTTGGTTTGAGAATGGGAAGGGAAAAGTCCTTTTAGGGGTTTTTAAAGCAATGGAGGGGGTTAAAAGGGAGAAAAAGGAGGCTATTGGTCCTTTATTTGTAAGAAAGGTGGTCACCAATGGGAAGCCAGGCGGAGGCTATGCCGATCAGGCGTGGTCACGCCAAGCCCCTGGAGGGCTGGGCGGAGGCTACGCTGGTCGGGCGTGGTCACAACGAGCCCCTGGAGGGTTGGGTGGAGGCTACGCCGGCTGGGCGTGGTCACGCCGAGCCCCTGGACGCTGGGCGGAGGCTACGACGGTCGGGCAGGGTGACTGAGCGGGGTCACGCCCGCCTGCTGTTTTTTTTTTCCAGGTTGGGTCCACTTTGATTTGAGATTTCCTGGGCGCCGATAAGTCCCTCGGGGAAGTACCATATATGATTTTGGGGTAAAAGAAACTGATCTATGCAATGATCTTATTGGTTCCATGAGATTCCTCCCAGTTAGAGGCCAAAATCCAATTTTCTATAATTTTGCTATTTTCGGTAACATTTCGTTTGCTCCTACCTAATTATCTTCGAACGGGTTGGAACTATTATGTTTGGCCTAGTATTAGCATCGTTTGGAATTGGACGATGGTTTCAACTGTCCAATCACACAGTCTTCGGCTCGTTTCTATCAACGGGTTGAGGTCCTGTAAGACTCCCGGATCAATTCTCTAGCATCGTTAACTTCTCCTACTATCATTCCTAACTCTTTGGAAGTCCTACCTTCTGTCTACAATTGTTGGTTCAGGGTCTGTGATGGTTCCTAGCATTCTAAGTCTCTGTCGCGTTTACTCTCGAGTCAGCGGGCGCATTAGTGAGTTCATGATCCACGGCCCAATTAATTCTAAACCATTGCTTTGATACCAACTTATAACGCCTTGAAAATTGGGGGTCGTGCATACACTTGACTCCCAAGTTCCCGGGTATCACTTATAACTGATTTTACTAATTTGCGTTTAATCGGGTTTAGATGTGCAGTATGGAATTACTTGAAACATGAAGCACAACCACAACTAGTCTACTAAAATGAAAGAGGCTAAATATATACAAGTCTAAAATAATATGAATGGGTCGCACAAGGTGTTGCCCAACAAAATCACAAAAATATGTTAAAAAAGAATGGTGAGTTGAGTCCAACACCCAAAGATCCAATATTCGACTACTAGGCCAATGAAGAACCACCCATCAGCTAGAAATAAGACAACTCGTCTTCCTCATCAAGACTTACGCCGCCCGGCTCCTCGAACTTTGCATCACTTGCAATTATGGGAGAGTCTGGTTGGTTTTTTAAAATACCGTCCTAGATTGGGAGTGAGTGATCAACTCAGTGGGTGCTATTATTCTTAAGTTATAGCAAACATCAATTATATTACGAATTTAATGAAAGGTAAGCATTCATAAACACCTAATTAATCTTGTTAATCCAGGTGAGTGATAAATGATATGATGCATGACCTCGCAACAACACTCCCTCGAGCGACTCCATCTAATGATCGCGTATGACCAACACTCCCTCATTGCGACCTCAACTGCTGAGTCGCCAACCTAACTAGTGCGATGTGATTATGATAATGTTAGCCGAGTTCTTATTAATTCCATTCATCCAACAGGTTGGGGAAACTGATACACCCCACGTATCAATGCCCTCAACTAGTTGCGAGGCCAAGGCCCCTCAACATGCGAGGCTAGAGCTCGGCGATCCTTGATCCTATTGGGTTCCCCCTCCCCCAACTTCAAGCATATGGGGAGTGCTAAGAAGAGGGATCGCTTGTGGTCACTACGGGGAGGCTCGTCACCCCAGCGTAGGCCGATAGCTCAAACATAGTTTCCCATTCCACCATGCCTGGGTCACGAGTCGGTGGATTGGTTTCAATTGGTTATCAATGGGCTGCAATGGTTGAAGGGTGTTCCAGGTTCCATACATACATGAGCAGACAGTGTTAACAAATAAGGTTGGTCAATAAGTAGACTAGACCGCATGAGTTAAGCCAAGTACGTGACAGACGACATCAAATACAAGTGACCCATGTAGTCCAACTACTGTGGCCCATACGCATCCGCCCAAATCCATGGGTTTAGCCTTAGGATAGTCCTACCAATGGGACCACCGTCTCTCTCCTCAGATTCCTGACCAACCCAATGGTTTTTTAAAGGTATTCAATAACGTTTCAATGATCGGGGTTATCAACTAATATAATCAATATCATGCATTCATATTTCCCAAACCAAAAATCCAGATTTTCCTACAAAGCAAATGCTAACACTAATATGAAACAAAGGTGCATGTGTTGTGTGGGTTAGTGAGGAAGGGAAGCATTCCATACATCTCCTAATACCATAATATACTCAAGGGTTAATGCATCAAATATATTATGGGAAAACATCATACAAGAATCGAGCAATGATTATACAAGCAATCATCAATTCCATACCCAATCATGTAAACATCAAACATTCTATCGTCATTCCATATTAATTTGGGGAGGATCTAAAGTGTAATGGCTTGTCTAGGTTTTTCTAGATTACCCAAATACATCACCCAACAAGCAAAATCATTAGATTCATATTAAAATTGGTGCTAGGCCACCTAAGAACAATAGTTCACACCTATGGATCGTTGAGATCTTGGGATACGACCTAGAAACGTCAAACTCAGAGTCGATTAGCCGGAATCCTGAGGAAATACAATTGCATGTTAGAATCTCATGCAAATCCTCCCTCAACATGAGGGGTTTCCAAAATGATGAGAGATTTACCTACCCAATCGGCAGAGAGGGGTTCTTCCGGTTGTGGATGAAGAATTTCCTTGAGGGAGAGGTAGGGGTTTGCAAGATGGAATTCCCTTGGGCCCCACTTCGATCTATGATCCACCTTCACTCTCTTTCTTCTCTCTTTACTCTCTTGGTTGTGGGAGTAATGGTGGGAGTTATGAGAGAAGGAGCCTTAGGGATTTATTCCCTAGACTTGGGCCCATTGGCCTCAAGTTTTAACAATTGTCCTCAATGGCCCTGTGGGGGCCCCTTTTAGTTTTAGGGCGGCCCTATATCCCCTCTGGCCACCAAATCTGGTGTGTGGGTGACTCATGGCCTGATGAGGGGCTGTGCAAAGTTTAGGAGCGATCGGATGTGGGGTTTCATCGTACGGCTCCGATCTTTAAATGGCCCTATGAGGTCCATTCTTGTTATTGGGACTATTCTGATGGCACCTTGGCTATGAAACTTATAGGATAGGTGCTCCATGACCGATGAAGGGCCGTGTAAAGTTTGAAGGCAAACGGATGCGACATTTTATCGTATGGGTCCTATTTGCGATCAACGGTTATCAATCCACGATCGGATCCTAGATTTTGTGGATGGGCGTAGAAAAATACTCTAGGCTCTCACCGTAAATGTAGAAGAGATCCAACGGTTGTAAAGCTTGATGTCATGCCCCGAACTCGGAGACCGGGCTCACAAAATTCCTGATTGCCGAATCCGGTACTGACAGCCTCCGTAGTACCCCATTCTCGACTCCCGACACCCATATACCAGGTTCCGATCCTGGGATGCTACCAAGAGGATTTCTAATAATCAATTTGATTCGTAATGAGCATAACCACAAGCATAACCCACGAACAATAACCACAAGAACACCATCACAATATCCACTATGATAAAAAACTTTTGAGTACAGTGCGTATGAAGGGAAATACAAGATAATGATAATAACAGAAACTCCAAAAGCTCGGCTGCACGCTCCAACTGCGGCGAGACTACAGCTGCGTCCTGGCGTCACCTGCACGCATCAATCGTGCATAAGCTTATAGAAAGTTTAGAGGGTGGTGTAAGTGTGTGCGTAATATGAGCGTGCTCAGAATGTAAGGTCAGAGTAATGCGGAAACATGCTGATGAGTACATGAATGCAGTCAGCCGTACCAAGACTATGCAGTGCAAAATACTATCGGCCATGTCAAGGCCATGCGATGCATAATGCAAGTCAAGCATGTCAATCCACCTCCACATATCAATGCAGCTCCTCACTAGAGCATCAAATCAGTATGGTTCTCAGTCTGGATAATCACCGGGGTCTAGTACACTCTACGCCAGCTTGTCATCCCTATCCGAACGCACAACTGGGAGAGCGGAAGAGACCTCACTATCCGCCTACCAATATCGGGCCCGACTCGTCGATAGCGGACCTATTCCTCAAGCTGGTCAAACTCAACCTAGAAATTGCCCCCTCACTCAGGCGGGTAAGGTTACACCCCTTTCCAACCGACCACGACACAGTGAAAGAAGCGGCCTACTGGTATATGGCCCTCGCGCGCACGTGTATGCACTCGGTCTCGATGTTGGAGTCATCCTCTGGTACCATCGAGTTTAGGAATTTTCACCCAGGGACATCTATGACGCCCGTATGCTAGAACCAAACATTTCCGGTATCCAATCCAGCCACCCACGATGTGTTTGTGGAGGCTATGGCCTTGGTGTCGCTAGGGCATACAGTAACTACAATTACATAATGCAAGTGCATGAGTCACACTACCAGGCATGCAATCATCCGGCGTGAAGTACGCACTCATGTAGGGCAACTCCGCCTATCAGGGAGCCCGTAACAGTCTGCCCGAAGGCATATGCTATGATCAGTCACCCCTCATCTCAAGCATGCATATGATGCGTATGATCATGAATCATGGGGCAGCACTATACTTATGGTATTATAATGGGCGTTGCTCAAAGTGAAGATGGGCCTAAACGGACTGCAGAGTACAAGTATGGGCTTATCAGTGGGCTTTAGGAAGAATGACAATGCGGACATTTAACCGTCGTCACCTACAATGTGGACGTCAAACCAACATTGTCCCCAAGGCCCGGCTCGCCTTAAATACCATTAAATAAATCATGGAGGAATCACATATTACAATATGCCTTAGGCACATCCCACTGGGCCTTAAATGCATCAAATGGGCCGTATCTCATGGGCCTTATATTCATCAAGGGGGCCACCTCAATGAGCCTCACCAATGGGTCTTAGGTACATTGCAATGGGCCATCACCCATGGGCCTTAGAATGCATTAAAATGAGCCCAATCACATAAGCTTTAGGTGTATCAAATGGGCCTAATCACATAGGCCTTTTACATATATCAAAGTGGGCCTCAACAATGGACCACAAATACCTCTGATGGGTCTCATGACGTGGGCCTATACATATCAAGGTAGGGCCCATATATATACCAAAGTGGGCCTCAATAATAGGCCTATAAATATCCAAGTGGGCCTTAATAATGGGCTCAAAAAAATACATTAAGATGGGCCTAAGTACATGAGCCCATATGCATCCAAGTGGGCCACATGTGAAGCCCACCATAATTGTTTATTTTACTATTCAATCTGTTGATAAGGCCACATGAATAGGGGCCCCACCAAAATGTCTATTTTCCAGCCAACCTATTGATATGGTCACATGGACCAAGGGGCCCACTGTAATGTTCATTTGCCACCCATCCTATTCATAAGGTCATGCAGACTAGGGAGGGGGACCCATCGTAATGTTTATTTGAAATCCAACCTGTTCACGAGGTCACGTGGACCTTGGGCAAGGCCTACTGTAATGTTTATTCGAAATCCAGCCTATTCACGAGGTCACGTGGGCAGGGCCCACTGTAATGTTTATTTGCCGTCTAACCTATTCACGTGGTCACGTGGACCTGGGTGGGTGGGGCCCACCGAAATGTGGTTCACAAATCCAGTCCACCTAATGTGTGTGTCCCACCTGGCTGAGGGTTCACCAAGTTTCACCGTGTCCAAATCTCAAGTAGGCCCCACCAGTGGTTTTATATGTTTAGGCATGTCTTCACATGACTTTAGATGGTATGGCCCACCTGAGTTCCGTATACGACTGATTTTTGGGACAGACGCTTGTTAGAAGGAGGGCCCCATGATGGATGGTATCGATGTTCGAAACGCATCACGGTGGGGTCCACAGCTGGGCCGTGAGGGCCCAGCCCGTCCGTCCGCCACCCATGCAGCAGCAGCGCTGCCACTTTTTTTATTTTTTTTTCTTTTTTTTTGTCGTTTTGTGGGACCCGCATCAGCAAGATCCAACCCGTCCATTGCATGAGCTTTACAAAGTTAACGGTCCATATCAAGTTTCAAGCGGGTCCAAGCTCCTGGTGGACCCCAGTAATCTTTTTTCCGAGTTTTAACGGAAACACTAGTCTTCTTGATCCCACGGCCTGCCAGAAAATCAGATCAGCCTCATTTTTCGGCTCAACGCCTAAAATGGGCTGGAGAATATATTAGACGGCGTGGATCACATACATACATCAAGGTGGGGCCTGCATGAGCAACCCACCCTAAAAAGTAAATTTTTTTTTTTTGGGTTAGCTTTCACGTACACACCCATGCAGTACACGCACTCCATTTTAGTGGCCTTGATCCGGCGTCTGAGGCCCCGAGAGACGGATATATGGAAACACATGCATTGTGGTGGGTCCCACATGGACATGGCCCACCCATCAAGGTGGGTCCCACATGGACGTGGTCCACCTGATATTTATGGTTTCCCCCATCTTGGCCTACTAATGGACTGGATGGTGTAGATTCAACCCATTCATCCAATGGGTCCCACATGAACTATATGATTCATGGTGGGCCTCGTCATCCTTCATCATCATCATCATTCATTAAGAGAGAGAGAGAGAGAGAGAGAAGAGGGGAGGGACCCCGCCACTATTGGGCCCTTCTAAATATAATGCATTCATCAAGTGGGTCCCACACAAGTGGCCCTACAAATTGAGATTAATGGTGAATCACCCACCTTGTTGGCCTCCTCCTTACTCCCTTAGGCTCCTTAGCTCCTAGCCTCCTCTTTCAATGGTGGTTGATGATGATCCAACGGTTGAGATGGGAGATGTGAGAGTAGGGGAAAGTGGGCCACACTTGGAGAGGGAGAGAGCTTGGAATGTATGGAATTTTTTTGTTGCTTGGAGAGGTTTGAGAAAAATGAGGGAGGGAGAAAATGAGATATGGATGGGATGATGATGTAAGGAAGATGGGGTGGCATGGGAGAGTTTGAAATGTTGTAAGAAGTGGTATGGTTTAGTTTGAAAATTGTAAAAGGTGGTATGGTGAGGGGAGGGAGAGGTTTGACTTGTGGAAAAAGGGAGAGAGGCCACTTGTACTTGTTATTGGGTGAGGTTGCATGGAGGCATGGTGGTGTACTTGACTTGATTGATGGGACATCTCGTAGAGATTCCCTCATAATTCACAATGTGCGGTGTTTCTTCGGAATGAACGCAGACTGACATCTTCCCACCTAGGTATCGGTTCAGTGTGCGAGTCGCGGCATTGGAACCGTGGCGACGGCGCGATCGCTAGGATACAAGTTTCAGTTCGAGCCGACTTTGGTATGCAGGACTTGGCTTAGGATCGTGCGCAACATTAGAAATGGGTCGAGGATTGCCAGAATTCGACCGGTAGGATCACGGAAGCCTACGGAATGGTACGAACTAGGGTACGGGTCTTACACTTGATATCTCAGTTTTATTTAAAAGGTGTCAGATTTTAATTTTGGCCTTTGGTGAGTTGCGTTTGGTAAGTGCTGTTGGGACGGCGTGGTTCATTAATTTCTGGGTGTCAGCTGAATTCGTGGTCCGTGATAAACCACAAGCCTAGTGAGGTCTGCGGTTCCCCAAATTTTTACATTTTTCAGATAGTTCTTGGCCACTACATGGCCCGCAATTCTGTGAAATCTTGCTAACCTGGCTATCCGGCTTGACGGCCGCACATTCAGCCCTCGATCATAACCCGACCGGGTCCGCCTTAATGGGTTGATCCTGGGTTAATTTATTTATGGTACCCCACCTACAAGTGGTTTAAGCGAATGGTCTTGTGGGAAATCTTACGTGGACGCCCAAGGACACTATTCTGGTTGGACGGGACGTTAAATTTCCCTTCACTTCACGGTCAATTCCATGCATTTTGTGGTGAATTTCCTTCACTTCGCAGTTAATTCCATGCATTTCGCAGTGAATTCCAGTGAAGTCCTTTCACTTCACGGTCAATTTTATGCATTTCGTAATCAATTCCCTTCACTTCACAGTCAATTCCATGCATTTCGTGGTGAATTCCGGTGATTTCCCTTCACTTCACGGCCAATTCCATGCATTTCGCGGTGAATTCCCTTCACTTCATGGTCAATTCCATGCATTTCGCGATCAATTTCCTTCACTTCACGGTCAATTCCATGCATTTCGCGGTGAGTTTCCTTCACTTCGTGATCAATTCCATGCATTTCGTGGTCAATTCCCTTCACTTAACGGTCAATTTCATGCATTTCGTGGTGAATTCCCTTCACTTCACGGTCAATTCCATGCATTTCGCAGTGAATTTCCTTCACTTTGCGCTTAATTCCATGCATTTCGCGGTGAATTCCCTTCACTTCACGGTCAATTTCATGCATTTCGTGGTCAATTCCCTTCACTCACGGTTAATTCCATGCATTTTGCGATGAATTACAGCGTATTCCCTTCACTTCACAGTCAATTCTATGCATTTTGCGGTGAATTTCCTCCACTTCATGGTCAATCCATGCATTTCGCGGTCAATTCTGGCAAATTCTCATCACTTCATGGTCAATTCCATGCATTTCATAGTCAATTCCCTTCACTTCACGATCAATTCCATGCATTTCATAGTCAATTCCCTTCACTTCACGGTCAATTCCATGCATTTCATGGTGAATTCCCTTCACCTTTCGGTCAATTCCATGCATTTCGCGGTCTATTTCCTTTACTTTGTGGTCAATTTCATGCATTTCACGGTGAATTACGGCGAATTCCCTTCAGTTCATGGTCAATTCCATGCATTTCACGATCAATTCCCTTCACTTCACAGTCAATTCCATGCATTTCGCGGTGAATTCCTGTGACGCCCTAAAAATCGGGGCTCCAGTAAAGCTCAGCTCCTGACTTCCAACGCATCACTTATGCAAGCTCAGCTCCTGACTTCCAACGCATCACTTATGCAACATAGATAATGATATTTAAATGTTGTCCATATTAGTGCATTGAACATGAGTGAGATTATACTAAAACAACATATCATACTCCAGAGATAATGTAATTAAGCAAGCGGAAGACTGAGGTAAATATATAGAGTATGTAAGTATTTCTTAATCCCTAGAGTATGAGTGTGATTCCCGGCTAAATATATACATGTGTTGATCCAAAATTTATAAAATACAAAATGTGAAAGTCCGACTAAATTATATAATCCCTGTAATCCCATCGATCAGTACATGGTCTATGTAGACCCGCCTGATAGCTGAACGTAGGAGAATCCTTCCTCCTCGCCTACAAAGTCCAACTCCGCTGTATAGACTCCGCCAACACCTACATCTAAACCAGATTCTGGTTGGTGTTTTAAAACACCATCCCAGGTGGGAATGAGTAGCTAATTCAATGGAACTATAAAGCAAAAGTTAACATGTTATCAATTCAGTCAAGCAGTAATGATAAAGCAGTACAACAATCATATCCTAAGTACTCTTATTAATGCAAAAATGGTATGCGATAATCATGCATGCCCTCGCCTGCACTCCCTCTGCGACATCATTTCACAATCACGCATGTAACCCTTCCGCTATGCTCAACTCCTACGCCAAAGGCACATGCAATGCGGTGCATGATTGTGTTAACCCAGTCCTTTATTAGACCCATTCATACAGTAGGTTTAGGAAGCTAAGGTACCTCCATTTATATCATTACCCAAACAATGATCCATCTAGGGTCGTCAATCCTATCTTGTCACATACGATAGGCAAGTTCAAGTCATTACGAAGAGGCTCGTCACCTCGGCGTAAGCCTATTTTATACTCGAGGTCACACCACCAACGCCCTACCAACTGACAGTCTATTTTCGAAGGTTCATCACCAACCTGACTGGGGACCACAGCCAGGCTGCGCCGGGGTAGGCCTGGTTTATACTCGAGGTCACTACGGGAAGACTATCACCTTAGCATAGGCCGACAGCTCGAATACAGTGTCTCATACCACCATATTCGGCTCATGAGTTTGTGTTGCTCATTGGTCACTACGGGGAGGCTCGTCACCCCAGTGTAGGCCGACAGCTCGACCTCCCATACCACCATACCTGGCTCATGAGTCTTAGCAGATCATGGTACCATGGTTGAATGGACTTTACATTAGTAAGTGGTACCTTAGATTTAAGCAGTACTGTCTATACATGGTAAACACACAATAGGCCAATTGGGTTATTTGATAAGTTCGATTGGTACGAGCGTACGCTGAATTAGTCGACACGGAGCACGTAAGCACTCCACTGTCGACAATCACTGTACGACTCGGGTTCTTCAAACATATCCAATGAGGCGAAAATAGTTCGGCCACTCAAATGAGAACCGTTACTGATTGCCTGGACTACGTAGTAGCCCCAATCATACTCAGATGCAATAGGAAATCACATATGTTATTCATAACAACATTTAATAAATGATTCAAAAATAAATCTCATTTAAGCATTTTATCAAACACATTGAACATGTTATTATAGATATGCAATTCATCCATAAATCACATAGTAGTAATTTACATTATATGAAGGAAACCATTCATATGACTAAGGAAATTAAGGATCCTGTCTTAATACACTTAATAATTACAATTCATTAACAAAATCTTATTCAAACATTTTAACAAACACTTAAACTACATAATACTACATACACTAACTAAATTAGTTATAACATATATTATGGTGGATCCTTTCATAAAGGAGTTGTCATACATACAACAATCATGTATTCTAGGTTAATAGTCATGACAAGCACAAATCATGATTTTATATTCATTTGAACATTTCAACAAACACATGGAATGTATCATATATTCACATAGTTTACACACACATATAAATTATTGAATACATCGTAACTAAGATCATATGGCAGCAATCAAGTCAGACATAAATCATTAGCTGACACTGAAAGCCTTGAAAACCATAACCTAAACGTTTATAGTCTGCATCTTTCGTCGGAATAATCGATTCAGACGCGGTTCGAATCCTACGTTCCCATATATAGAACAACGGTTACCTAAACATCGAAATAGGTTAGCTAATTCATCGATTTCTCTATTTGGATCCCTAAAACAAGATTAGGGTTAGGATTTTTTACCCAATTCATAACTGAAGACGATTGTGTAGCGATGGTGGGGAGGTGAATCAACACGTGGAGTTGTGGGAGAGAATCCCAGCAACGATCTCCCGGACTCTCCCTTCTCTCCTTACTCTTTTCCTCTCTTTTCTCTTTTCTCTCTCCTAGGGTTTGGAGAAAATCGTATGGAATGGGAATGGAGTGGTTTAAGGGCTATTTATAAGCCCAGAACTGATGTCAATGGCCTTAGGGCCATGATATACTTAGGTTATAGCAAAAGGGTAGCTGTTTTGGGCCAACGGAGCCCATCTGGAGGTCCATTGCTCGCATACGTTCTGGGGCAAGTTTTCTGACAATGGATCTAAGCCAGGTTAAGATTTCGGTCTGCTCGGATTAACAGATCGACCATGGAGGACCTGTTTCAGTTCAACGGTCATCGTCACCCGATCAGGGCCACAAGTACACTGACATGTGTAGGAAAATTTTCCTGATCCAAGGGTATAGTTGGGTTAAAATTTGACGGTCTGAAATCTTAAATTTGGCTTGCAAGCGAACAACCCAATTCACTTAAATCTGAGTTCCTTTTCTAAAGATATTCGCGTTTCTCCCACACTTTACTCAGGGCTCTAGTTGTGCATTTCTGGATACCATTCGGGGTCAATTTCCACGATGGTTGTCAAGCCCAGTAAGGCAGTCATAACCGTATAGTTTTGCAGTAGTCGGACTTTCGACGCACGGTCCAGGTCCGATATGGAGTTTCAATGCGTTCCCGGGAACAACTGGGTTTTGAAATTGCTCTCAGGTTTTTAAGTAACATTGAGTTAGTGATTTTAATGGTTTTGGGTTTTGTAGTTTGTATAGAAAGTGGTTCAAGCCAAATCCATCAATTATTTAATTTAGTACTTAACTGAATTCCGCCCTAATTACGATAGAATAAGGTCGTAGGGTAGTTCTATGTCCCTTTTTGGCACTTTTAGTTATTATATTATTTTAATTATTTTTTTAATAGTTTATCATCAAGTCTACTTTATCTCCACCAAATTTCATTAGATTTCGTATCGTAGAAAAATTCTAAAAATTCTAGAAGTAGCAGCTGTCCGAACTAATAATTTTTGCATAGATGTCACATCAACCTAGATTTAACTAGATTAAAATTTTTATTATATTTTCACTTATTTTTATATTAAACTAGACTTATCAAGCTTCAATCTGGATTTTGAATCACCTAAATCGAAGTTATATTAAGGGAGATATGACTTTTTGAAGTTGATCAAAAAATGTAAAAATTCACAGCGAGGGTCCACCGAATTTCTGTGCACCAGCGGCTTGCCGCCGACCACTCGCTGTGATGTCTGGTGGTAATTCCGTCACTCGATTCTTGAAATGAGTATATCTTATAAACTGGAATAAGTTGTTTGATGTGCAATATATGATTTTGGGGTAGGAGAAGCTGCTCTATCTAAATAACCTATTTATTTTGTGAGATTCCATAAGTTTAATGGTAAAAAACCTATTTTATTTATATATTTACTATTTATAGTAAATTTTAATTTAAGTATTGTTCTTTATCATTTAAACTTTAGAATTAGTATCTAATATGAAAGTATGTAGAAAATTTTTGAAGAATAAGGGGGTGAAAGGTAAGATTTTGAAGGAAATGGGTTGAAAAAGGGATTTGAGACTTTAGGGTTGAGTTTTGAGAAGTCAATAAGGTGTTATGATCGACCCATTGCCCAAGGACGTCCACCTTCAAGTCGGAAAAAATCTGGGATGTTACAATTTCCTTCACTTCACGGTCAATTCCATGCATTTCGCGGTCAATTTCCTTCACTTGGTGGTCAATTCCATGTATTTCGCGGTGAATTTTGGCGAATTCTCTTCACTTCAAGATCAATTCCATGCATTTTGTGGTGAATTCCCTTCACTTCACATTCAATTCCATGCATTTCACGGTCAATTCCCTTCACTTCAAAGTCAATTCCATGCATTTTGCGGTGAATTTCGGCGAATTTCCTTCACTTCACGGTCAATTTCATGCATTTCACGGTGAATTTCCTTCACTTCACGGTCAATTCCATGCATTTCACAGTCAATTTCCTTCACTTCACGCTCAATTCCATGCATTTCGCTGTCAATTCCCTTCACTTTACGGTCAATTCCATGCATTTCATGGTGAATTCCCTTCACTTTGTGGTCAATTCCATGCATTTCGCTGTGAATTCCCTTCACTTCACAGTAAATTCCATGCATTTCGCGGTCAATTTCCTTCACTTCACGGTCAATTCCATGCATTTCGCAGTCAATTCCCTTCACTTCAATTCCATGCATTTCGCGGTCAATTTCCTTCATTTCGTGGTCAATTCCACACATTTCGTGATGAATTCTGGCAAATTCCCTTCACTTCATGGTCAATTCCATGCATTTCACAATCAATTCCACTTCACGGTCAATTCCATGCATTTCGCGATCAATTCCACTTCACGGTCAATTCCATGCATTTCGCGGTCAATTCCCTTCACTTCATGGTCAATTCCATGCATTTCGCGGCCAATTCCCTTTACTTCATGGTCAATTTTGATCCGGTGCTAGTGCCACCGGCAACTGGAAGTCCGAGAGGCATTGCCGCCCGGGGTGCGGTAGTGCCACCGAGCACTTTTTTTTTTTGTTTTTTTGTTTTTTTTGGGTGTGTCCCACTTATACTTAAGAACACTTGTATTTAAGGTCCCCAACGCCCAAACCCTTATCTTCCTCTTTCCTAAACCCTTTCTTCATCTCCCTTCCTAAAACCGTCTCTTTTTCTAAAACCCTCTACCATCTTCTCATCTTCCAAACACCTCAGTCTTCATCTTCCAAAAACTTCTCTTCTTATTTACACAACCATCTTCTCATCTTCTAAACACATCTTTCTTCATCTTCCAAACCTTCAAGATTTCACTTTTATTGATGCATCCATGTCCTCTCAGAAAAAGAATGCAGGTGGCCTTAAGTAGAATGGAACATGGAAGATGTAATGTGATAGTGGAGATTCTACGGAGATTTAAGGAAGAAAATGGGTGAAAAGAAGGAATAGGGATGATAGAGATGAGTTAGGACGTGTATTTGGGTGTAAGGGAGAGAATGGAGTGAAATTGATAAAATAGGGGCATTTTCGACCTGTGAAAAGTTATCCATGTTGCAGGGGGAGTATTCTTGGAAGGTGAGAATAAGTGGGCTTAGTAAGGTGCATGGCCCATAAGTGGACCGTACAATAGGAAAAAACTCGTCACAATGGCCACACACATACTTTATTGTGGAAACAAATTGGCTACGCTGGTGTTCGGTGCTCTGTGGGCCCCACCATGATGTATGTGTTTCATACATTTTTACGTACATTTTAGGGCTTGATGCCAAAAATGAGAGGGATATAAATCTCAGGTGGACCACACCATAGGAAAACAATAATGATTGGATATCCACCATTAAAATCCTCCTGAGGCCCACTGTACTATTCATACAGACCTAGATGAAGGGAAAAAAGAAGATCAGTTTGATCTAAAACTTTTATGGCCAAAAAAGTTTTTAATGGTTATTCAACACTGTTTCCTACAATGTGGTCTACTTGAGATTAGGATATACCTCATTTTTGTTCTCATACCTTAAAATGATCTAGAAAAATAGATGGACGGCATGGATGAAACACATACATCATGGTGGGCCCACATAGCCAATCCATTGTATGGAAGCGGATTGGCTGGTGTACGACACACCAGCTATTTGGCTGTGTGCTGACGTCACCAAGTTCTGTGGGTCCATAATAAGATATTTGTTATATCCCAACCGTCTTTACATTCTGCGAGATCGTAGTAAGGCTTAAGCCAAAAAAATAAGATTGATACAAAGATCAAGTGGACCATTCTGCAAAGAGCAGCGGTGGATTGAACTTCTATCATTGAAACCCTTTTGGGGTCACATAAGTTTTGGATCAATATGATATTTGTTTTTCCTCTTCATCCATGTCTTTTTGATCTTATGAACAGATTGGATCGATGGAAAATAATTGTTCTTGTGGGCCCTACGAATGTTTTAACGGTGAGAATCACTGTCTCTGCTCCTATTTGTGATGTGGTCCACTTAAGCTTTGGATATGAATCATTTTTAGTATTATTCTCTAAAATAACCTGGTGAAATAGATAAACAGTGTGGATATAATAAATACATTATTTTAGGGGCCATGTAACTTTGATCTCCTTTGAACCATTCGTACAACTCGGAGCTCACTAGATACTCACGCCACCTGATGTATCGTACACCATTATTCCAAATGTTGTGTCAGCCACGATGTTGCAAATCTAACATATAAGTAGAATTCGATGAATCAAGCGTAGCTTCACATCGTATCCCCATTATTCCAAATGTTGTGTCGCATCTGTGTTGCAAATATAGCTGATTTTTGCCTAACATATAAGTAGAATTCGATGAATCAAGCCAGTAGTATCACATGCTTGAATATTCTAGGCGCTGCATAAAGCAAGTGATGTAGAGGACTCAAGTCTGATCTGCCGATTTGTTGTTCAAGGGTATTCCACGTTAAATCTGTGTGTTCTCTTGTGTGCTTGGTGCCATTGGATTGCTATCCTAGATCTAGATCCGTGTGATTCCGCAGGCCAAAAACCCCAAAATGTTGTTGTTCGAAGCCCCATTATCAGCCCAAATTGATTTGTGTGTCACGACCACTCTGCCCATCATTTGTACCAGCTCATGTAAGCAGAAATCTGATTATTCCTAAACTCAAGTGCAGCGCAGGTAATAATGGGGATGAAGATGCTAGCTAGCCATTGAAACCTTCTTAAGGCTCATCTTGATGTTCATATGCCATTCCAACTATTCACATGGTAGGATATGGGTCTACGGGGCTAACTCATGGCTAACATTATCTGATGAATCTCACGTAATTTTCCCATTATTTTTAAAAATCATTTCTTACTGAATTTCATTCAACCAAAAAAGGATTTGAGAGAAAAATAAGTCGTATCTCATCCAAACTCGTGGATAGTTGGATTCATCTATTTTTAAAGGGAGGCATTCTCTCATTAAAAGCATCCCAATATTGAGAGTTCTCCAGAACAAAAATAAGAGGGGGATTAATATTATAGATAACCACCCAAGATAAGGAAAACCCACACTGCTTGATCTGAATCATTAAAGGAAGCTGACTCTAAAAGCATATATATCATGTACCAGTCGTTCCTGATCTACCGATTCATCAAGAACACCTTAGGATTCGAGTTCGGTGCAAAAGTGGAAATCGAATTTCTAGTATTCATTATTGAGCTTGAATCCCTATTTGTCCTGGCTAAGACGAACCTCAGGATTCAAAGTTTGACAACAGAAGAAAATCCAATTACCGTCGGTCGCAATTGGACTCTTGCTGGCATCTTTATAAAAGGAGGTGCAAGCCTCACTCAAAAGAAGTTGTTGCGGAGGTGGCTAGAAGGTTGGTTGTGGCTGGTGAGAGAGTGAAAGCTAGTAAAGAGAGAGAAAAGAAAGAGAAAAGAGGAGAGAATAGAGAGACAAACAAAAGAATAGAAAGATAAAAGAAAGAAGAAAGAGAATAAAAAGAGAGGAAAGAGGAAAGAAGATAAAAAAGAAATAAGAGAGAGAGAGAGAGATAGAGATTCCTAACTATTCAAACCAAATAAAGTACAGGGTGAGTTTGAGATATCTAACATATTTGGCATCTAAGCGTATCATGTCTCTTATAAATATTCAAACAGAGAGAGAGAGAGAGGAGATATAGAGAGATAGAGATTCCTAACTATTCAAACCAAATAAAGTACAGGGTGAGTTTGAGATATCTAACATATTTGGCATCTAAAAGTATCATGTCTCTCATATTTCTCCTCACATATTCAAACATCCCGTGATCATCCACGATTTTTGTATACATATATATATATATATATATATATATATATATATATATTATAATTTTCTTTACTTTTTATCTCTAATTGCAATAATTTCTTCCTCGATCATGATTAATTATGAGCACTCCGCCTCCATCGTCATGATTGTGGTTGGGTAGCTTTTATTTTTTGTTTATCTTCTTAAGACTTATACATTCCCCAAACAAAATCCAAAATCCCCTTAAATAGAGACTATACTACGGTCCGAGTGAAGAAGGTGCATAACCCATTCCTTCATCATCACATAAGCCCTTATTCAGAATCTTTGGTTGCAAACCAACCACGGCAGCCATTCTACTTGGGGAAGTCTTCAATTCCCCAACCCCCGGTGATCCTACAACATCTAGCCAACTGTAAATTTCAAGCTTTACAGTGGCGACTCCAAGTCAATCATATTATTATTCAAGATAATATCACACCCCACAAGTAAGCTAGCAAAGCACATGTGCAGGAGTGTGTCCGCAGATTTGGCAAATCCATTGGGGCTTTGGTAGCCACTAGTTAGGCCAAACTTGAAACATGATTTTTTTTTTTTTTTTTTGGATCTGTCTTCAAGAATCTCTAGCACTAATCATTTTACATTCCAGTATAAATATATTCCAACAATTTTGTAGATACCCCACCTAAGATGAGAGAGACTACTTCCTAAAACTTCAATTGAACTTCAAAAACAACCTCCAATCAACCTAAAAAAGCATCACAAACCAACAGCTTTGATCAGTGGTTTCGGAACCAAACATTAATCTCACCCGATTGCCTAGAACCTCCAGACCTCCAATTGCCCCTGTACATGACACTAAGAAAAAGATAAAAGAAACTGGCGGTAATAAAATCACCCTGATCTAAAAGGGCATTTTCAATATAGAAAATGCTGCACTTATCCCTTGATAACTATAGAAAGAACAAAATACATTACCACCTCCATTGGTGATCATTTTACAAGCAGACATAAAATGACCGTCGCTAGATTCTATAAAGAGGATCAACTCATTCAATTCTTAAAGCGATAGAGGTAGTGTGAAGAGTCTATGGGGCAATGTTGAGCTGTAGGTGTCATACCCCACATCTGGAAACTTGAGCTCACTCGACTCAATTGCTGAGTCGAAGGTGTGACTTGGGTGTGAATGATAAATAAGTAAATTTCAACACTAAGCTAGGTATTTAAATCCAGCTAATCATTATAAAATCTCATATAATAATGATTATTCAATGTCATCTAAACCCAAGAGTAAAATAGTAATATCTAGTACAGTCATACATGGGCTATATTGGGCCAAAACATAAGCATAACAAACATTATTCAATCTCAAGAACAGAAGTAACCATTTTTGTCAATCATCATGTCAACAGGTTCATGCGTCTCTTAATTTCCAGAACCTGGATGGTTTTTCATTCAACAACATGAGCTAAAATCCCAACAAGTAGTAATACGCATAAGTCAATGATAAGATCGAGATACAAACGCAAGAGTATAAGAAATCAGTATGCCATGGGATGCATGTGGGAAAATTCATCAGTGTAAGTGACTACTTATCCAACGTGTCCATTCTCCTTTAGACCATTTGGACTTCCTGATCAACCCCCTAAAAATTTGTCGATTAGATTCTGGTTCTCGGTCTTTTGATAGTTTTCTCTTTCGAGACAAGACTATAATTGAAGGATCTAGTCAATGCACTATACTATTGAAGTGCTTATGCACTAATATACAAATAAAAAAGTAATTATCAACAATCTAACCATTAATCTACACAACTGATTGCAGATACTTAGATCCTTACCTTAGATGTTCTATTATACTAATCGCACATCATCATTAATGAGATCCAGACCGTTCATCTTGTCTATTTCTTTTAATTATATCAAGATCTTATCTTAAACTACGCTGGATGGTAAGATCCATCTGATCCGACTGTTGAAATTCATGATTCATCTCAACTTTGGATCTAGCAATTTAGATTATAGGATAGGTCGGGTGGATCTTACTTTCCTTATGTAAAACCCTTTAATTTAGTCTCTTTTTCAAAATGAATGGTTGGATTGGGCTGTTAATGGTCCAAGTTGGTTATTTTTTACTTTCCCACCATATTCCATGGCATGGATCTAAGATCAGTCTAGTGATCATGATGATCAAGGCTAGATCATAGTTCTATGCATGATTTAAATCACATGATAAAGTTTCAAATGTCCAAATCTACCATTGAATCGCCGAATCTACCTTGGATCTTAGCGCAGGCAGTGGGGCCCACATTTGATGTATGATTGAAAGTGGTGGGGCCCAATTATCTACTACATGATCAATGGTAGGCCTAGCATTCCAGGCTAAATTAGATTTTAGTTATTAATTCGATTTCTAGATCAAGGTTCGAAGGTGGGGTCCACCTAAATCAAGATACATTATAAATCAAAGGTTATTATTCAAGGCATGTATCTTCAAACTTATACCATCTTGATTCTAGCATGATCAGATGATCTAATCTAATAGAATTATGGTGGGGCCCCTTTAAGATGGTAGATCATTTAAGGTGGGGCCCACCTAGTCATCTCATTCATATCTACTATATTTAACATAACATGCTTTATAGATTCACATCTTTATCATCCAAAAGTTTCTTTTGATCTTGTAATGGGCCATCCATTAATTCAAGGGTTGATATGATGGTCCTGCATATTTGGGTAAATCCAAATTCATAAAATGATTTGGATATGCCATCTTTTTCTATGTGGGGCCCATCACATATGATCGGGATAAATCAAACCGTTGATCAAGAGTTGCTACGTTGGATCTGATCAACCTTAGATCACAATATTAGGTTCATACGTAAAATTATCTACATCCATTCTTGGGCATAACTCATTCCATAGATGTAATGACTCGGATTTTTAGATACTCGAGCCTTGGATGTTCTCGGGCGTCTCCGGAAGTTTCTCTGATTTAATAGGCAAACGAATGTGTATATACACGATGTTAAGACTCATAGACTAAAGGAGCGCATACCAAATATTTAAACCCTAAAATCCCGACTCTCTCAAGACTCCGTAGAATGCTTGTATGCGCGGATCTAATTGTAGGAATTTGATTGGACACTTTAGAAAGTCACTGATTCTTCCTTATTGCTCAAATCTTGTACTTAGCCATATGATCTATGAGTATTAGACAAATTTTTAAGGAAAACACTATTGATTTATACAAATAACTGAATCATAATGAAGATCCACCAAAGAATCTATCTAACCAATGAATCAGATCGTGACTGGTTTATGTACATGGCCTAAACTGACTAAACTACTCTTGCGACATAAAGAACCATACGGATTTGATTAAGCGCGCTTAGATTACAAATCAATACACACTATCATCTAAATCTTGTACCTAACAATGCACACGAAAAACTTAGTACTAAGATATATGAAATCCTATTCATGAAATCGGCCTAAAGGTGGCTGAAACGCCCAAAAGAGCTCCAGACTACTCATTGGTGGGCCAACAATAGTGTAACTATATAGAAACATTCGCCTTTGTAGACTTGACATTCCACCTGGTTTTGATTGTCAAGACCGATTGTCAAATCACACAACTTGAACCTGATCCCGAGAACATGTGTTAGCATGAATACCTTGACTTTATCTAAGAAAAGTCTATAAATAGAAATATCTCATTTGGGATTTGAGAGAGAAATGGAATTAAGTTTTTTAGGGTTTTGCAAGAAGGGATTTTGTTGTAAATAGTCGATTTTGCTGTCGTTCTTTCCGACTGATCGATGCCTAGCAGTAATCAAAGATAGGGTATCGTCCTGTTATGAAAATTTGGAACTAATTTCAGTTTTCGTGAGTTTAATCAAGTTTTGTTTGAAATTCATGTTTAAATTAAGGGTTTTCACAAATCCTTAGCCCCAGATGTTGGTAGGGTGTGAAACCACACATCCAGGTGATGACTATTCTTCAAAGTTAGTTTTTATCAACCCGTGATAGCCTCAATTAATGAATTCGGTGTTTATATGGAAATCCTCTTAACCAAATGTTATGATCTTGTATTATTATGATTCACATGCTATGTGTGTTGATTTTTTTTTATTCATGAATATTGTTTGATATATATTTCTTATTCATATGAACTTGTTTTTTTGAAAACATGAAGTTGTGTGTTTCGCATGCCAAGTGTTTGGTTAAATGCCCGAGCAATGTTTATGATGGATTATTGTCCTTCTGTGATTGTATTCCCACTTAGCATATTATGAATCTGCATGTTTTGAGATTGTCTCTGTCAACGAAAGTTAGTGACTGCATTGTGAGATCCGACCCAAGTTCGCATGTGTGCATGTGTGTGTGTGAGTATGCATCTCGTTTATTTTGGTCCCGCGGTCCTACCGTCTAATTTCGGCGACCTGCGACCCTCGGATAGTGTTTACGGTAATCCTTGAGTTCGGTCATGTAGACCCGACTCAGATTGACCCAAGACCTATGCCATTGCGACCGCATCGTCGCCGCGGTTCCAACGCCACGTCTCGCACATAAATCCGATATATCTATCAAAAGTTGTGTACATTTCATTATATGACCATTGATCATATGACCCACTTAGGTGGAATGCTTTTCACCATCACCCATGGATACAAGTCTTATTCATACACACTACTTATACACATACACAAATCCTATAGAAATATATATATCTCTACAAACACCAATTTAATTATTCTAAAGGCCTAAACATTGTAATCTCCTCCCATGCTATGTTTGACTTCTCTTACGAAAATGTTTATGATGGATTTTTCTCTCTTTATTCTCTCCCTCCCTCCCTTTCATTTTCCTCCATTGCTAGAATTTTCGGCAACTTCCCATCCATCTCCCTCTCTTCTTCAGCCCCTTCTCCCTCTAATATCTTCCCATCTAACCTTCAACAATCCATCTCACCCATTAAAACATGACCTTGGAGCTTAAGGAGCTTGGAGATAGGAGAATCTTGAAGATTCAAGGTGGGTGATTCATGGGATTAGCCTCTTTCCTTTCCCCTTGCAGGAACCTTTTTCATTTGATTGGGAGTGTGTAGGACCCACCAATCAATGGTGGAGGTCCTACATGACTCCATGAGTGTGGCCAACAACCCACTTTATGCATGCATGATTGCTATGATGGGGCCATTCTCCATGGACCCCATCATGAGATTTTCCTTTGATTTATAGGTTTGTCAAGGTCATCTGAGACCTCTTGATCCTTGGTGGAGATGGCATCTCCACCATTGAATTTTGATTAGAAGATGCATGCATGGGTAGATCTTGTAATCCCATCAATATAGTGATATGATTTGTCCAACTTTGTGATGAAGGGAATGTCCATAATTCAACAGACCCTTCCCTTGTGGTCGATTCTTACTATTCATTTTGTTGATCTATTATTCTCGGATGTGTGTGGCCCACCTTGGCCTTAGGAAGTATCCGAGACATCATCTAAAGAGAGTGGAAGCCTATGTCATGAATCCACTTATGAACATAGGTGCCCCATTTGCTCCTTTTGGACACATGCAATGGATTTTATGGTATGGATTAGTAAAAGTTTTTCTGGTGAGCTAAGGAATAATGTGACCGAATATTTGTAGGGCCCACGAGGTGGACCACAACTCAAATTTCATAGGGTGATTAGGACCTCTTATTTTGGTTAACACCTATGATCTCATTTTATTTCATGTGCATGTTACTAGGTAATCTAAACTTTTCGGAAGTGATTTTTGTTGGACTTTAAGCTTAAATTTGAGACTGATTAGGGGACCTTTTTGTAACACCCCGTACCTTTAGTACACGGGTGTTGCCTTTTAAACCCACACAAAATTATTAAAAAATTAAAATTTATTTGGATTAACCAAAAACTTGAACTCAACATACACAGGATGGGGATTCCGATCGACGTTAAAGTCATCCAACAGGGTCTTCAAGGGTCAGATCACGTACCATGACAATCAGGAAGGTGAGACTACTCGGACACTCTAAATTAAAGTCATTACGATAGTTAATACTGTTGCAATACACTTGTCACTAACACATGAGAACTAGTTAGTGACAAACCGTGCTTTCATCGTAACTAGTACTTGACAATAACCGTTAAAGATGAATATCGGGTCCAATTAAGCCAGGGGCAGATCATGGCTCGGATAGGCGTTGGAAAAAATAGCTCAAAAAGGTGACCCACGTAAGAGCCATGTTCTAGACTCTCCATCGATCTAAAATGGCCCGGGATCCTCGAGTGGGGTCCCCAATGTAAATGGATGGAGACCCAAGTGATTGGGGTAGTAACATTTCAGAGGCCTCACACAATGCTTATGCACTAAAGAATAAAGGCATGAGGTGCACCAAAACCATTGGCTCCAACAGATATTTTAAACCGACTTACTTCAAATCTATAAGTGGGCCACCATAACCACCGAACGTTCTAAACCATTCAAACCATTCATGGGACTATAATTCAGGATCAATCACATATAGCCGTTTGATCAAAAGTTTACACAAATGACAATCCAAAACTGCCACCGTGGTTCATTTCATGCCAAAGATAGCCCGACCGAGGGGCGTGTGGAGAGGTGAGAGAGGGAAACCGACTTACCATTTGGGAATGGCCAAGCTCGGCCGTCCACGTTATGGGCAATCACAGCCGTCCATATCTCTCTCGCCAAGTATAAAGAGGGCACTGTGGCCCTAGGAAACTCATACCAAGTAAGGAAGGGAGAGAGTTTAAGTGAGAGTAAGAAATAGGGAGTCGTCTCTCCTATTGTAGTTTGAGAGTGTATGTTCTAAGGACAATCCACCCTCCAAGGGTGACCACTCCTTCTATTTCCTTCCTTTCATTTAAGATAGAATGAAGCCATGAAACGGAATTGCAATTTAAACTATCAGTATGATTTCCCAATGCTTGGGGCCGAAATATGGGTAAATTTACTTCATTCACATCAACATACATTGTTTGTGGCCGAGACCGACCGAACAATGGTCGGGCCTAAACAAACATTTAAACCACGATAAAGAATTTGATGTTATTTTGAGCCTCATGTTGTGCTAAACAACAAAGCCACACATCTTGCGATAATATCCTCCAATCAATAGGCACTTTGCGTGTGTTCGGGACCGAGAAAGCCGTAGTTGGGTCTCAAATGATGACCAATTCCGAGCCGATCCAAGACTTTTTCGGGCCGAGAACAACCCATTTGCAGATAGCTGCTCATCTCGAGAAGCCAAACAATGGCCGTGTGTCAAGCCATGGAAACCGAAGCTCTGTTTGAGCTCTTTATCGAAGAACCAAAAACCAGTTCAAGATATAAGTGTCCAATACTCGTGGTTTGGTTCCGAGAAACTAAGATTTTGTTAAGCTCGTTTGAACTAGCTCTATTTGAAATGAGGAAGAAGATATGTTAGGTGGCGGGCTCTTGAACGAGCACCATGATAGGCAGAGAGAAACAGAGCCATGGATGACTCGTTCAAACTCTCCATCGAGTGATGCCCTGATTTTACTTGAATTGGAATTGAAGCCGAGCCAAACCATTGCTCCATTTGAGTGAACTCGAGCCTCATGTTGGACGGAAAATGTGAAGAGAAACAACACCTCTTGAAATTTTAAGCGTCGGTCCGGCGTTGAAGGGTGGGGGCCTAAAGCGGCTTCTACCGGCAAGTAAAGTCCACGACGCGTGAGGCCTCCATATTTGGTCGTGACCAACCCACCAGTCTTGTTTTCACGAAATCTTGGTGAGTTGCTCTTGGGCCCGCATAAAACGCAGTGGGCCTCACCAACGTCAGGCCGACCCGAATGTGGTCGAAGCTCAACCCGTGGGCCCCACCAACTGTTGTGGGTGGCTCTAGTGTCGGCCACCATAGGCCCTTTAAATTTGGACCAGAGTCCATCGGGACGTTACGTCTTAGAGAAAAAGGCCCTAGGCACTTATGTCTAGATCGGGACATGTTGAATTATGTTTCATTACTTTTATAATTTTATGTATATATACATACGTATATGATGGTGTATCTGATAGTATGATAGTATGCGTAGATAAGTGGTGGGCCCCACCTGGGACCCACCTGTGTAATGCATAAACGGTGCATGCATGCTGATGGCGTGAATCAGAGGTTACTGTATATGTACAGTTAACGTTACTCACGCCATTCGGTCCATGCGGATGAGTGTCTTAAAAAAAAATGGAGATCTCATCATAGGCGATGAGTTGGAAAATCCGAATGGTTCACATGAAGCGTAACCCCATAAAACCCTTGATTTCAAATCTTACCTTAAAAAGAAACTTGGTGGGCCATGAGAAATGCAAATAACTTCTTCCTTTGATTTGAAATTCTCTTTACTATGGCCCACCAGAATCTTAGATCAAGGGGAAAATTCACCCCATAAGGGTTCTTGGGATTCCACAGCTTATGGACAGTTCGGATTCAATACCCATGCTCATATGGGACCCACCTGTGAAAAGAAATAAATATTGCACGCATGCATGAAAGTGTCCAGCAACGCCACCTGCCAATCAGTCCACGTGAAATTGAAAAATGTTGAGATCTCGTTATGACTAATGAGTTTGGAAGATCTGGGCGGTCCACTTGGAGCAGGACCTCATAAAAACCCCTGGTCCCAATTTTTATGTTGAACCAAAACTTCGGTGGGCCATGGGAAATGCAAACAGTTTCTTCCTTTGAGTTGAAATTATCTTTATTATGGCCCACCGGAATCTCAAACCAAGGTAAAAATTTACGCCCTAAGGTTTCTTGTGATTCCACATATTTTGGACCGTTCAGATTCCACACCCATGACGCATGTGTAAAGGTGCACACGTGCATAGGCGCATGGGTGGCCTTGCCTCGTATAATCCTACACAGTGAGTCTGGCATGCGGAAGACCCACCTCTTACGTGTGTTTAACATGTGGGCCATCCATGGTCTGGACGTAGTCCACCTTGTGCATATCCAGACCGTCCATCCATTTGGTTGGTGGATCACACATGTGGGCCTCACATTGATATACATACCGCATATGTGTGGGCCCATGTGGAATCCACGCATGTGTGAAACCATGTTGTTATACGTGCATTAAAAATATACTATTTGCTACCGTTATAACATACCATATAATGCAAATATGATATACATACTGTACACATAGGTATACTAGGTGATATATCTTTAATCTATACAATGTGTACACACATACCATATAATGTCAAATACATAAATATACCGGCAATGTATACATCATATATAAAGTGTGCAAGCTCCTCTATAGGATGGTGGCCACATATGGGGGGCTCCACCACGAGGTATATATTTATTTACACGGTCTGTACAATAAATTTAACCAACTAGATAAAGTATATGTTGAGCCACCTATTGAGGCAAATACCGTCGGGTCTACACTCCTCTCAAATAAGCGCCCAAACCATCATAATTGAGGTCATTCAACTAACCATGGCATCCTAGAATCGTAGGATTTATCAGCTAATGCCAAAGATAATTTCCAGGAATCTGTTCAAGTGACGCAGAGACTCTAGCTTCTCAAGAGGGCTCACACCCAAGGACACCCTACAACGTATCTGGTGATGATTCTTTCCCCTTAAGCTTTCCACCCTTAACTAGACCAGAAATAACAGTTTTATTAGTGAAAATGGTTAGCTAGACTAATGATAAACTGTGTATGAGAATAAACTATATTTACTTGATTTATCTATTTAACATAATAATTCTCATGCTTACTATTATTTAGATTCTTGATATTTTTAAACTGTCTAAGTAAATAGTCTAGTCATTTATGCCATGTAAACTCAGCTGTTGTATATTGATATGAATACATGTGTCATTCCTTATTTCCTTTTCATATTGTAATATATGTTGCTACGATATACATACTGATAAAATCTCTCCATGGGAAGTCCTAACAAAGGAGAGTTCGTGCTTGGGGTGTAACTAGATTGGTTGTGACATAAGTAGGCCCCTAACATGGAGGTTTTGGTTGTGGTACTTGACCATGAGGTTTACCATCCATGTGTGGTTTCACTGGACTGACTGGGGGTGAAACTCATAGTCCTTCAAAATACCGTCGTTTACACATTTTGAATCATTCATGTTGACATGTTTAAATCGCCACTTTGATAATTTCAACATTTCACCCCTAGTCGACATTGGTGGTAGCCCTTTCTATTGAATTGATTGACCACATGTTAGTGAGTGTTACACACACCCTAAGACGGTAGTCTCATGGGCCAAGGATGGTGGTAATGGGACACTATGCCCGAGCCGTCGGCCTACGCTGGGCTCTGAGCTCCCCGTAGTGACCTTTGAGCTTATTAAACCTGCTGAGTGTAATTGGATTAATAACGAATTGACTAATCATGCATACATCGCACAGACCAGCATCTATTGCTATCGTACGTGATGTACGTATTATTCCGACTGGATGATGTTTCCTAGGTTCGATGATTGCATGGGCGGCGGCCCTGTCCGCACGGATGAGTATTCCCGAGGCGTGATCACATTGCATGGGCGGCGGCCCTGTCCGCACGGATGAGCATCCTCGGGGCGTGAACGCATTCCATACATCCATGCACTTAATAAGACTGCATCTACTGTGTTTTGGATTATCTGTATGCTTTTATGTTATTCCTTGTTTAGGGCAGCGGTGTATAATATTAGCGGGAGATCACACTGAGTTGACCACTCATTCATCAATATTCAACCGTATAGAGGACACAGGGACAGAGGGAGTTGCGGAGGAGCCAGAGGCGACGGAGGCCGAGGAGGAGGCTTATAATGAGGAGCCGTATCAGGAGGCGGCTGCTTATTTTGGATTAAATCAGTAGCTTTCTTGCTTATTAACATTTCAACTCATTTCAAGAATTGAGGTTTTGTATATGGGCCCCAGCTGAGTGGCCCGGGATATTATTACGGTTTGGGTTTTATCTATACTACGTTTGGTTCCGTTAATCACACTTTGATTTGAGTTGATTATCCTCTTGCTTATTAGTTAACACCTGGGTTTTCAAGAGACGAGTGATACACTCGGGTCTCGAAAACTGGGGCGTTACACTTTTATACCCATCAAATATACTTTTATGAAAGGTGGGGATCTCATCTTGATGTCCCCCAAATTTCATCCCCATCTGACCTTCATTAGGGTCCCAAAGGTGTGGTCCAAGTGAGGTGGACAGTCTGGATTTTCTCAGTCTTGCTCCAAAGAACATTCTACGGACAAGGTTGGAATTCCAAAATTTATTAAAATACTTTTGGGTGTCTAAAAATTATTAAAATTTATAGGGAGGTTTACAACACATGTGAGGATCCACCTACAAAATTTTGGGGCCAATAGACGTGTGTACACACCATGGTAGTGACTAAACTGGCCCACTATAATATGGTGTCCAGATCAGTCCGATTTTCATGATAGATTTATTTCTTTAAATAAATTAAAATATTTCTAGATGTCAAAAAATTTTGAAATTTTGTGGAGTTATGTTCCACCTATTTTAGAACCTACCTACCAAATTTCAGGTCCAATGGATACCTTTGTACACCATGACGAGGGCCGGACTGGCCCACCACGTTGGGACATCCAGGTCTATCTGATTTTTTGGACAGACTGTTTTGTTTAAATTAATTAAAATACTTAAAAATATCTAAAATTTTTAAAATTTTTTGAGGGTGTGGACCACCTATGTAAGTGTCACTCTGTAAAATTTCAGCCCCAACTGACCCCATTTGGGCATCCAAAAGAATGGGCCAAGATGGTTAGATTGCCAGATTTTTCTGCTGTGCAGTCCAGCAATATGTCTTGATATAAACCATAATTCAAAAATGTTTTCTCTGATGGTGGGCCACTTTTTTGGGTTTCCTCTTATTGTATGCATGATGAGGGACTTTGGCCCTCAATTCCCAGAGTTTTAAAGGCCCTGGACCCACTCTAATAGAGTACCCAAATTTAGGACAACAACATGCATTGCAGAAATTTCCTGTACATTATTGTCCCCTTTGTTATTTAAGAACTTTTGGGCCCCAGCCCATTGGACTTTGTGTATGATTAGTTGGGGACCCATCCCTGATGTTCTTGGGCCCATTGGGGCCATGATTATGGGGCCCACCATGTTGAGGAAATTGGACATTTATTGTTTCCTTATATTTTAGAATACTCTTGGGCCATTTTCTTTTACCATACTATTATGTTGGGCTAGTGAGCCGGGTTACACAAATATATGGGCCTTTGGTTGTCTACCAAATCAACTTTATACTTGAGCCGGGTTGTAGGCCCAACCTTACTTGACTAAGAGCATGACATTTACCTATGTGGTTTGAGCAAAGGGCTGCTCACTACGCCACTACAATATATGGGAATAGTGACCTTTATGTTAGGCCTTAACCTTTCCCCTATGGGCCCATAGTGGTATATATGAGTTGGGCTATGTGTGTTTTCCTTGGACCTATGTTTTGGATAGGCCTTGAGCCGCCTTTCTGAAGCCCAACATGAGTGTATGTGGTATGTTTATAGCTGCACATTTATTATTTCTAATGTTGTGTGGGCCTTGGGCCTTGATTTGTGATCAATTAGAGATGAGCTACCTCTTGTGGACCAATTGTGGTTGGATATCCACATTGGTGGCCCTAAGGTAGGCCCATGGGCTTCTATGGGTGGTTAAAGGCCCACCATAGACCCTTGCTAGGCCCGTCTCATCTATTTAAGCCCATATCATTATACTCCTTAGTCTTGTGGGCTACCTCAGGTAAATGAACCCCCACTAGAGGTTGTATTCCTTATGAGGAGATTGGTTAAGTACCTAAACCCTTCATGGTTAGGTAGAGAATTCATCTTTACCTCATTGACACCCCTCTTCATCTTCATGGCCCACTCCCATACGCATCATATGCATGCTTGGTTGAGGTATGATTGGCCATGGTTGTGCCATTTATAAGACATGTTGGTATCTCCCCAAGAGATGAATGCTTGAGATTGATGTATGGGTGATTGTGTGATTCATCCATCTAACATTACATAGCTTGTGAATATTCGCCCTTACTTCATTAGGGCCTTGCCTCCACAGGGGTATTCGTGGATGACCGTATGTGTGGACACCGGAAATATTATTTGAGCATACTGGGTACATAGGATGCCCATGGGTGAAATTTCTAAAACTTCCATGGTACCAAGGATTTGCTCCAACGCTGTGATTGGGTGGAATACATGAGCACATGAGGGCCTTATACCATTAGGCTGCGACTCCCACTGTTGTGTAGTCGGTTAGATAGGGGTGTGGCCTTACCTGCTTGGTGTGTAGGGGGCATTGCTAGGCTGAGTCTAACCATCTCGTGAATGGGTCCGCTACCGTTAGACCTTATTGGTGATTGGTTGTCCACAGGCGGGTAGTGAGGTCCCTTACGCTCGTTTGACTGTGCGGGGTTTGTAGAGCGGCAGTCATTTAGCAGTGTAATGGTTTGGATATGAGCACTGGCATTACTTGCATCACATTAGCATTGGCTGTGTAAGCCCCTTCATGCATTGCCTTAGTATGGCATCCAGTACTCATCGCATCGTATTCATGATAAGCCTTGGTAAGTCTAGTGATATTCTCATTGAGCATGTTTCCCTTCTTGCATCTCCTACTATTGTTCTATGTATCATTGTCACACACTTACACCACCTTCTAAGCTTCTATAAGCTTATGTACGATTGATGAGTGCAAGAGACTCTGAACAGCATTGTATTCCATACATATCGTGAAGTAGAGTTGTGAGCATTGAGGACTAGAAGTGTTGACAATTGACCTACCCTCCCTCTTTTCCTTTTATCTCATGTATGTCCTTTTAGACCTTATAGATGATTGTAAAAGTTCAAATTTATAGTGGATTTTGCGATGTGTGCCTTTGTTATTCTTAGATGTTCTTGTTGTGATCTTGGGTATGCTCGTATTGGTAATGATTATATTGTTATGAAAAATCCTCCTTGTAGGATCCCAGGATCAGAACCTGCCTTAGGAGCCGAGAATGGGGTACTATGGAGGCTGTTAAGGCCAGAACCGGCCATCAGGTTCCTTATGATTCCGGTTACCGAGTCTTGGGCGTGACATGCATGCCTAGCGTTTGGCCATCATAGACTCGTTCGGTCGATTTGAGACTGAACTTGACCGACTGACACTAGCTACAGGCCACTTGGGTTGTATTATATACCCAAGGCCAATCTTGTCGTTGTATACAAACTAATAAAGGTTGGCTAATTATGCTTGCATGTTAGTAGGTGTTGAGTAATCTCAAGTGTAGGACTGCATTGTATTAATAAACTTAGTAAGACTGAGGTCAATCCATAGGGAATTGGTGAGAACACAACGAAGGCTAAATGATTTTCTAGGTTTTTAATCCAGCAAATAGTTGAATATAGGGTTAAACAAATAATAAAATCAACTAAGGATCTAAGAATCCCCAATCAATATAATTTGAATTCAATTCATCTTCTCAGGTTGATAACCCAACTAGAATTGGATTCCAATCCTTTCTAATCGGTAGATAACATAGTAAATTCAATCATAACATCTAATATAGATTAGAATCAAGATAATTTTGAACTCTCATGAAGATTTAGGCAATCAATTGTAGGGAATTAAAAGTATCTAATACACTTATAGGTGATAATAGATCAATCAATTATACAAAATGATTTGTTCTCCAACTTTAGGAATTCAGTCACATCCAATCACAATTCAACATGAAAACCTAAAAACTTTCATTGAAAATGAATTAAATATCAAATATCCATCAAAAGACACCTCCCTTAGCCTTAGCTAAGAGATTAAGCAAGCATGACTAACATCTTTAAAAAAAGAAAAAAATAAATAACATGAAATTAAACTATAATTGAATGATTGAGGAAGAAGAACGACTCTGTGTAGCTTTGACGCTACTTGGCCTCTCTCTTAAATCCTAATTCGTACTTAGAATGACTTAAAACTAAAATTGTGTGGAATAAGATACCATGGATACGTGTAGAAGCTTGGTGGAGCTAAGAAATGAATGACTATGTCCCAGAGTGTGGGTGATTAGGACCAATAAAAGTTATGCCTTTTAATATATAATTGTCTCCTTAAACTAATATGCCAATTAAACTAAGGCAATTTAACACTAAAGCTTCTAAGTTAATAGTGGGTCTAATCATATAGACTACGATAGATGTTCTAATCAAGCAACTAGTTTATAAATGACAGTGTACGTGGGATGTGTTAACAACCAACTCCTATCATTCATTTAATCATGCATACATATGATTCACTAATCAATCCATAAGCATAATTTAAAAAGTACACAAATGATAATCCAAAACACATGTATAGTGGTTCAGTTTTCCTACTCCACTCCCGGCAGACACTCTCCCTAAGTGTTCCAGATTTTACTATTAGAGGTTTTAAATCAGGTTCACCTCTAACTTTATGGCCTTACACAATGACCTACCACGTACTCACCCGTGTCGGTAGCCTACATAAGGACTTATCACATACACATATGTGTCGATAGCCTACATAAGGACTTACCTAAGATATACTCCCGTTGAAGGCTCTTGTAAGTGACTAAGTTGGTTTTCAATCAACTAACTAACAACCTCAATTATAGTTTAAGGACCTACATTTGCTCCCACCAGAGGCTCCCACATAGATTAACATGTACACACCTATGTCTAGTGAATTCGGCCATATACAAGAGCCTAGATCATATAAAAGAACTTATTGAGTTTGGGTTACAAACTCTTACCCTTAATCCTACATAAGGAAAAAGAGTATAGAATCACTAATTGACACTTGTCGAATTGAGTCTCTTTGACACGCTATTTCGATTTGCTTGATCGATGCTCTCTCATGCTTCAATTAGCTCCCATTTTACTACCTTAATCATTGATATTGATGCTTTGCCAATGCTTTAGCTCGAAGATCAAACACCTTGCTCCATTATGGTGACCAAGGTGATAAGAAGTTGGGTGAATCTCCCACAACACATGGGGAGGTTACAATTTCTATGGAATTCACCTAGATGGATGTTCTAGAGAATTTAGAGAAGAATTTTACTATGAGTTCAAGTCTAATATCTAGAATAGGGTGGAGATTAAGTTCATTTTCTTCATTGAGGTTGGAATCATCTTTCAATTGATGAATTATAAGGAAAATGAGGGAAGAATCTCCTAAGCTTCTATTGCACCAAAAATTTAAAGGAATCAAGTTTTAATAGTCATAAAATGGGAAAAAAAAGGCACTGTCGATTGATCGAGTTCGATCACTCGAGATCAATTAAGGATTGCTCGATTGATCGATCAAACTTACTTTAAGTTGCCTAGTTTTGAGCAGTTTATTTTCCAGCCACTCGAGGCCTCTATAACCTATCTATGCATGTTCAATTGGGGATCATAAGGCTAGTGGATGATCAATCAAAGGTTTACCTATTAGGCTATGATCATTTAGAGGTTCAATAGTTATTTTCGGTTAAGGTCAGGGTCACCAAGGCGCCTCATTTACCTGTTCTTCACTTGATAATTCAGTTTTCATGCGTCTTCGGTCTTCAGCTTCCAATGACTCAACCGACTCCCTGACACAAAGACGCACGTGATTGACATACAAGGTGCACAAATCAGTAAACCAACAAAAATACCCCTTTAAATAGGAAAATGTTGCACTGACTTTTAATCGACTTCAAAATTGCTCACTTTTGTTACACTACGATTGCACAGACGAGCACCTTCAATCGGACCAAAGTTGCACCGAAACTAGCTGAACGTTCTTTCGGTTGGAGATGAATTTCTCAAAAAAACTCCCAGAACTCTCTGTCTCCTTTTGGTCGGGTCGATCCACATTTTACTCTGTTTACACTGAATAGTCCTTCGGTTGAGCCGAATTACTTTTAAAATCCACTATTTGTTGTTGGATTATTCTCGGCACTTTCGATGGGACCGAACCTGCCTTTGGTGGGATCAAACAATCTGTTTTTTTTGTTATTTGACTGTTTGATTTTCCAAACTTCTCTCCATATTCGGTACTTAGTTTTCTTGGATCTTCATTGCTTGAAATCTTCATCCTGGAGTCCTTAACTTTTTAATTCTTTATACATAATGAATTTGAACTTTAAATTGTCTATTTAAGCATATATTCTTGTTTGGTTTCGAAATCAACTCACACAGAAAATATATCTTATTATCTCAATTTAACACTTGAATGCATGGGAAAACAATGTATATGAGAGGATAAATATGTAATAATTGAGTCTTAACCCACACCTCAACCAGCATTTTTCTAGTCCCGAGCAAAACATGTTCAAGATTTTCAAAATCCAAGGTAAAATTCATAGAAGAGTTAGTGTTATAAATTTAAGCAAAGCTTAAAACATATCCAAATCATAGAGTTCCAAGGCACGCTAATGTTGAGAATAATATCCATATAAACTCCAACACTTAGTAAATATCCAAATTAGGTTCAAAGCATTAATCTTGCATTGAAAAGAGTTCAAACATTGAGTTCCATGGGTGCATAGTGAGATCCAAACTTGTCACAACTAAGTTCAGCTCGTTACATTCATGTTAACAATAGCAATCAAACGAAATGGTCAGATTAACCATAACCTAAACCAAAACTTATCTTACAGTTCAATAATTTCCATTTTTCAATTTTTTTCCCCCAACAATGACTTTCACACTATTATACTCCTTTTTCTTTTCTTTTCAAACTTCTTTTTATTTTCAATAGGTAGCCCTTTTCGATGTACCTAATTTTTTTTACTAGTTTTTTTTTCTCTCTCTCTTTCTCTCTTTTCATTGAACATGATGGACAAGTTCCCCAAGCTTAGTTCCTAGCACTATCAATAATCATCAAGCTAACACTATAGTATCAGACTTAGACTTAGAGGTGTAAGCTAGATATAAATTGTGAAAATTCATGACTCAATCAATGTTTAAAAAATTTTCAATTAAGAATTAATAACTTCAAACTCAACCTTGAAAATTACTAAGCAGCTAGAATTTAGTCTTAAAAAATCCTCAACATTGGACTCGCGAGCACGAGTTTAACCAAAAAATGTTGCGGTCGTTGAAGCATTCACTTGACTGCCTCTTTGCTGACTCAGTGTTAAGTGTAAAATATTACATATTTTTCCCTATTTATATCTTGGTTTTATGAAAATGATAATGCTTAATGGGTATATTTTATTCATGTTTGTATTGCGAGGTGAGTCTAAGAGCTTAGATTGAAAAGAATGTTAAAAACAAGGATTTGATGCTCACGAATCACCAAAGCAAGGGATGGATCTTAGGAGACCAAGGTTGAAGAATTCACATGCCAAAGATCCAAGGAAATCAAGTGAGAAATGAAGAGAATCGAAGATTTGAAGTGAATAAAAGGAATCCTGAAAATTGTCCTGAAAAAAAGATATTCTGAAATTTCGGGGCCAGAAAAACATAGTTCTGGAAAACTGCCAGAAAAGATTTTGATTCTATCAAAGATTGTTAGATAGTATCGATGGTGCAATCGAAGACACTTCGATAGAATCGAGAATTTTAGGATTTTTCAAGCCAAGCTTGCTGGATAGTTCTTGTCACGCCCCAAACTTGGAAAGTGGGCTCACAAAATTTTCGATCACCGAATCCGGTGCCGACAGCCTCCATAGTACCCCATTCTAGGCTTCCAACGTCCATACGACAGATTTCGATCCTAGCATCCTACAAGAAGGGTTTTTAACGTACATTTGTTTCATAACAAGCATAACCACAAGTTTACCCAAATCACAAAGACAACATCATCATCACATATCCACTAGTATAGACATTTGAATATAATGCTGAAAGGGAAATACATATATCAAAAATCAAAGCTCTAGAAAACCACTGCATGCTCCAAGCTCAATGCTGTTGCAACCTAACATCACCTGCACGCATCTATCGTGCATAAGCTTATAGAAAGCTTAGAGGGTAGTGTAAGTGTGTGCGATGCACGTGCCAAGCATATAGATATCAGAGTAAGTAGAAATACTGGCAATCCATAAATCGTACGATAACAGAGTAATGCGAAAACATGTTGGCAAGTGCATAAATACCATCAGCCTTATTCAGGCTATGCGTTGCAAAAAACATAATAAGTTAATATCATATACTGAGGTTACAATGCAATATATAAATCCTAACGAGTCCACGAATGCCGTCAACCTCATCTAGGCCATATAAATACAAAAATGTAGCAACCCAGAATACCATATGCCATAGATATAATACAATATGCGATGCGAATGAAATGACCAAGCTAGAGAGTGAGGTCGGGATGATAGTACGTAGTATCACAGGCTACGGGGTCCATCACAAGGGACTTCTATCCAAACCAGTCCTATTGTAACACCTCGTATTTTTTAATACACGGGTGTTACCAGGGGAAGCCTAAATCTATTTACACGTGTGTGGAAACACACATGTTTATACTTACACACCAACATCCAGTAATTCTCGATATTCATCTCCATCGTCAAGTACAATATTCATCCGTACGATAAGCTAACCACTCGGTTGATTCTCAAATTAGTCCATCATAGCTTCAGATACGTCTATTTTAGGACCTCGATTGCTTTAATGGATCAGTTGAACCAATCATCATCGATTGCAAGCCCGAGACCTTAAGATCCATTGTTTGTCAAGTTTGTGGCACCTTACCCAATGATCCAATGCCAAATCATGTGAAACCGACTGTCAGATGGTAATGCTGGCCATTAGGGTGCACCTAGACTAGTTTAAGAACATTGATTTAATGGTGTACCATGTGATCGTCACGTTTAGGCCATCAGACCAATAGCCCAACCCTTAAATTTTTACTTAGACGAACCTTAGGGCGCTGGTAGCCGTTGATGATCAGGTTGAAGGAAATCTGGCCATCGGATTAGTGCAAACCTATAAATAAATGACAAAGATCTCGATGTATGGCACACCTAAGCTTTGGATCTGCATGATCTTTGGTCAAAGGATAGGATTGGGCCCACCAAGTGAAATAGACGGAGTGGATTTCATCCAAACACAACTATGGGCCCCGTCCTGGTGGTGCATGTGCACAATTTACGAGCACTCACCGTGCACCAGACCGATGGAATCGGTCAAACCCCGTGGACCCGTGAATTTTCTAAAATGAGGGAAATCCTCTCTTATTTTCCCGCCTACGGATAGCTTGAAAAGAAGCCGTCCGTGCATAGTCCATGGCCCACCAATCAGGTCCCATTTCAAAGATCCAAGCCGTTCATCACGTGCACCCCATGACAATGACTAAAACCCAAGCGTTTACAATGACCCACGCACACATGTATGCGTGCAACAGCGGGTGCAAGTGGCTGAGCGGGTGAACATGTTTGTGTTTCTAGCTGCCCCAAAACCAATCCACTATGACCAAAGTGGGCCACCTCGGGCCAATCCAAACCATCCATTGAGAAGAGGACTCCCATCTGACCAAACCCACGACGTCCGTACGTGTTCGTGCTCACGCGCACGCGCGCAGACAGAACCCAAATAGAGCCATACGGCACTTCCAAAAATGAAAAAAGTTCCGTTTCTTTTTTGTTTGCCAGATAGGCGATCCGTGTGGAGGAAAGCCTCTAAATCCCAGCCGTCTATTCCAGCACATCTTGACCCTCCATTGTTGCCACACAGATTGTGGTTTTCAGAGAAAACCAGGGGCCGGTTTCAACTCCTACCCATGGTATTTGAAGACAGATTCAACCGGATCAAATCCAGACCATTCTTTGTCAATCTAACGGCCGTGAGTTGTTAGGATAAGGGAATGAGAGAGAGAGGATCGAGCAGTAGGTTATCCTCCTCCGTTTTCTGGCAGCCACATTCAAAAAATGGTTGTTTCCTTCCAAACTGAAACCCACCACTCTAACCTTCCTTAAGCTTTGAAAAAGCTTATCTGGAAGCTTTCTAGGACCCATGCGAATTACCTAAAAGAAGTAGATTGGAGAAAGAAACGGTGTTTTCAAAGACATCATTAAGGGCCATCATCTTCCCCGCCGATCGGACAGGGTCTGTCCAAACCGGACGTCCATGGCTGGACGTTCCCAGCTAGAAGGAAGAAGCTGGAAGAAAGAGAAAGAGGGGCAGAGAAGCAAAAAAGAGAAAATGAGAAAAGAAAGAAGAGAGAGAAGAGAAGGGAGAGTGGAGAGGGAGTGCGGACTCGTGCCGCACTAGCGCACAACAAAGTCGAGACTCGTTGGGTGACTCGACCTGGCTCTAGAGCGGGTCAGCTCCCTGACTCACCAATCAAAACCGTCTGGAGCTGCCGAGTGAACTTTACAAGAAAAGAAAAGGAAAAGGAGGAGAATGAAGAGAAGGAGAGGGAGGAAGTAGCTGGCTCATCCCGAACCGAGTCGCTGACTCTCTTGGACTCGGTCAAGTTGAGTCCCAAGCTTGTCGGTGTTAGTGAAAAAGGAAGAAAAGAAAGAAAATAGGAAGGGAAGAAAGAAATGAGGAGGAAAGGAGAAGTAAGAAAGGGAAGAGAAAGAAGGAGAAAATGAGAGGGAGTTTGGGGTTTTTAGGGGCTGTCGAGACGACTCGACTCGAACCGAGTCAGCCTGGTGAAGGTTTCCACCTCTTTTCATTAATCAGATTTGTCATCTAATTTCGTTATTAGTATTGTTATTATTTCCTATTTGTTATTTCAATGCTAGTAACTAGAAATTTTAAATAAATACTATACTATATTAGTTAGTATTGTTGGTTATACTTCTATTATTAACTATCATCAGGATGATTACTATTAACATATTACACTGATATTAATTATTATGGATGAAACTACCATCGATGACATTAGCATGGTGTCTATCACTTGAAAATACTCTCTCTAATATATGTTATACTATTTATTACAATTGTAATACTAATTATTACCATGGCCACAATTATTACTTATATCATTATTGTTAAAGTATAACTAACCATATTATTATTATACTATATTTAAGCTGCTCATACACCCTAGTTCTACTCCTAGAACTAAACCCTATGGTGAAAACCCTAAACCCTACACAAAACCCTAGACCTGGGTAATCCAACCGCTAAGTTAAGACCCTAAATAGTGTGTAAGCTTGGGTCTAATTGTACAACTTTGCAATTGATGGTAGGAATTAATTCCAAGGAAGCACGCACTTCTTAGCGATAGTGCAGACAGTTCAAACATGAGTTGAGGACTCACCCTTTGAGCTTTCCACTTAATTTCATCAATCTGGATATCGATGATGGTATGATTCCTCTAATTGAATTACTTACCTTACTATTGAATAAGCTAAATTGTTGTGTTAGATGGTAGACATCTCTCTTTAATTATAACATTCATAAATGATTTGGTGATAACATGCTATCTTTAGTTGTACCTTGTAAATTAACTGTATGTTTGTCGTTTGTGATCGAGTGATGTAATAAATGAGACCTGTCATGAACTCACCATCTTGCTGTCCATATTTGACTTACGTGACTTGGATTATGCATCGTTACATGTCTTGGACTGCATATTTACCTTACGTGGCTTAGATTGTTTATTTGCCCTTCGTGGCTTTGATGGGTCATTGGTCCTCTTTTATGGCTTGATGGTGATATTCGCATATCTTGTTGTTTCCTAGCCATCTTTTGGTGTTCAGTCGTATTGTGATTTTCGGGTGGAGTGGGTGTTCGCTTGACGATTTCTTAGCCATCTTGCGGTATTCATATACAATACGATTTCTGGGTGGTCTAGAGTTTATATATTGATTTTCTAACCATCTTGCGGTGTTCAGTCATACCATGATTTTCGGGTGGAGCGGGTGTTCGCTTAACGATTGTTAAGGGTCAAATATTGCATATTAAACCCCATTTATTACCTGAATTTACGAGTATGATATTGTTTAACGCCTGGTTTTAATCGTATTTGTAATGCAAGGTGAATCTAGAAGCGTGAACTGGAAAGGATGCTAAAAGCCGAGATTTAACGCTCAGAATTCACAAAGGCATGAGATGGACTCCAGAGGACCAACATTGACGGATTTACACGCCAGAGATCAGAGGAAATCAAGTCGTTCGCATTAAACAGGCCCGAAAACCAACCAGAATACAAGATCACAGGGTTCCCGCCATCCGATTGGCTTGAAACTTCATACAGGGCCTGAGGAACGTAAATTAACCATACACGTCGAATTTCAGCCCCCAGATCCTTATGAAAGTGGTCTAACGGTCAAATCAGCCACCAAATCCCTGATGTGGCCCACCTGATGTATGGATATGCTTCAAGCTTGGTTTCAACTCTTAAAATAAGCGGGAGAAGCAGATGGACGGTATGGATTTCGGATCCACATCACAATAGACCCTGTGTGGGATCCACGTGCATGGTGCACAAATGCACCGGTCGTGCACCAGAAGAACCAAAGTCAGTCAATGTATGCTGACCGACTCTGCCTCTCAAATTAAAAAACGACAATTGCCGTTTTCATTTTTTTTAACAGAGATTTCGGTTCTCTGTTGTGGGACCCATCCATTGTCCACATGGACAATCCAAACCGTCCATATTATCAACAGTAGGGCCACATACCACGCCTAGGTGACGGTGTTTCAAATGGAAGTAGAGATTAAATCCAAACCGTCCAAACATAGGACTGACGGTAGAACAGAAAACTAAGGTGGACCGCATCAAAAGCAACCCAAAATCAGTCCTTCCCAACTGAAATTTCGAGGAGAACTCAATGGTCGGAGTAGATTTCCCAAATGAGTGAGGGAATAGGCCCCACCAGCGTTACTGCGAAAGATTTCTGCGGTCCCTGTTTTGCGACCGAACCCAGCCCCATTTTTTGGGCTGTGGTGTGGTCTCGGTGGTGATCGGATGTGAGATCTGATCCGTCCATCATGTTGGCCACTTGAAAACATCCCAAGAGATGTTTATTTTATGGATAACATGCGAATAAAATGGGAGTTTGAAGGCTCCGAACTTGGCATGCGCAAACTGGATCCGCGCTAGCTGTTGCTGCGAAAGAAAAGCACCGACCCCACCTTTCCTAGGAACGGAAGCTCTCCACCGCCTGGGAGCTATTATAAAGAAGGAAAAGCAGGCACTCACGGCTGAAAAGAGAGAGACAGAAAGATAGAGAGTTGTTTTTTTTATTTCTTTTTCTTTTTATTTTATTCTGTTTTGTTTGAGAGATCTAGCCAATCATGGTTGGCTGAACCTCTTAGCTAGGGCTAAGAGGTGAAGCTTGTAGCGTGATGGGACCGATTCTACGGCTTTGATTCATGCATGTTATGAACTGATGATGATTCTAGTTTGATTTATAAGAATGCTTTTAGTTTTTTTTAATGATTTGTTGTGACTAAAATTACAATAGATCTGCGACAGCTCGGATTGTTCTTTTTCCCATATTTTGATTGTGAAATCAGGAAACCCTGTTGTTCACCATTGCCCCTTGGACATGGTTGGATGATGGAATCCTTCCTAACTTTCATACATCATCTGATTGATTGTGAATTGATTTGAGTTCTGTTGTTTACCTTGTCTCATGGGCACGGATTTGTGATGGAATCGACTCTAGTTCTCATATCTTTCATCTCTTTGAAAACTAGATCAATGGAAGTTAAGATCGAGCTTTAGTGACATATCTTCCAACTGGATGAAGATGGGACTCGAAATCCAGTTGAGTTCGTGAATCAAGCATAGATCTCCCTGATCTCTAGAAGTGGATCCTTGGCACCCTCGTTTCCTACCTTTAAATTTCACCAGTTTTAGTTTCGTACTTCACCATTATTCATTCATATTTACTCGATTTAAATTTCATCTTATTCTAGTTAGTTTCAGATCACGTACAGGTTTCAGTCCCTGTGGATTCGACCTCGGTCTTACCAAGTTATTACTACATCACAACCCTATACTTAGGGAGTGAACAACGATTTCCTAGCCATCTTGCGGTGTTCACGTACGATATGATTTCCGAATGGTTAGAATTTGTGTGTTGTTTGTCTCTTCATCTTGCGGTGTTCAGTCGTACCATGATTTTTGGGTGGAGCGGGTGTTCGCTTAGCGATTTCCTAGTCATCTTGCCGTGTTCACAAACGATATGATTTCTGGGTGAAGTATACGTCGGTATATTGTTCTCTCTTCATCTTATGGTGTTTAGTCGTACCATGATTTTTGGGTGGAGTGGGTGTTCGCTTAGCGATTTCCTAGCCATCTTGAGGTGTTCACGTACGATATGATTCCCAAGTGAAGTAGAGGTTTAAAGGTTGATTTTCTATTCACCTTATGGATTTCACTTGTACCATGATATTCGGGTGGAGCGGGTGTTCGCTTAGTGATTTCATAGCTATCTTGCGGTGTTCACATACAAAGTAATATTCGGGTGTAATAGAAAGTCGTATGTTTGATTATTTGATTACCTAAACATATATCCTTATATTGCGATTATGTTTGCTTATGATGAGATTCTGTTGACTGGCTTGATTTTTGAGTGTATGATCACGTTTATGAATTGTCTTGTTTAATATATCCATTTTCATGACTTGCAAGTTGTATTAGATTATGAATTATGAGTGTGCAATCTTGAAAGGTGCTCCTCACTGCGATAGCCATTGACGCTATCAAACCTTAACAGTTGATGCAGGTGTAGAGCAAGTCGATGCTGTTCACAGGGTTGCTAAAGGGTTTCACATCCAACAGTGTTGTAATTTACTTTATTTCATATGTAATATTATTTCATTTTGTAATTGTAAGAATGGAGGCATTGGTTTGTATAAGTCATTATGGGCAGCTTTTTGTATATTTCAAATGTAAATGAAAATTTCCTTTATACTGATTTGTCCACTTCACGCTCATCTGCTTACTCTGAATGAATAAAAAAAAGTGTACTCGAATTTGACCATCCTTTAAGGTTAACACTCGAGTTTTCGAGAAACGGGTCATGTACTCAGGTCCTAAAAAGTCGGGGCGTTATACCCAAACCTAAATTTGGATAGATAGACTCAATGTGGTGAACTCCTGATCTCAGGTTACTCGCGCGCCCCAACTGAAATCCTGGCCATTACGAAGGTACACGTAACAAATAGTTGTACACTACTAACCTGAGTGGATAGTGAATGAATGAATAAATATGTAACTCCTGTTCAATAAATCTATGTATCAGTATCGTACATCTCTGGGATTATCACCGGGGTCTAGTACACTCTACATGCAATCGCCGCCCACTAGATGCGCAACCATGCAATTGGAAGAGACCTCACTATCCGCCTAACCAGTAGTCAGCCAATATCTACTCGTCACGTCGATAACAGACCCAATTACGAGCTGGTCAAACTCAGCCTAGCTATGCCCACTACCCTTGGGTGGGTAAGGCCACCACCCCTTTCCAACAGACTACGACACAGTGGGAGAAGTGGCCTCCTGGTATTCAGCACTTGGACGCTCATGTATCCACTTGGTCTCGACGTTGAGGCATCTCTTGGCTTCAAAGGTTTAGGGATTTTAACCCAGGGACATCTATGGTGCCCTGATGCTAGTAACAGATTTCTGGTGCCCCATCTAGCCATCCACAATATGCCTGTAGAGGCTACAACCCTGATGTCGCTAAGGCGTATAATGATCACAACACACAATGCAAGATGCATTAGTCATACAATCCGGTCATACATCAATCCTGTGCATACCGTGCGCTCATGTGAGACAATCTCCACCTATCAGGGAGTTTCATATCAACCTGCCTAATGACATATGCAATGGTCAATCACATCTCATAACAAACATGCAGATGATGCATATGGGCATTTATCATGATGCTATGCTGTCACATACTCATAATCGGTATCGCTAATCGGCATCGATAATCGGCCTAACAAAGGGCCTAAGTGAAGGTCACAATGATGACATTTAACCATCATTGCCCATCAATGTGGACATTTAACCAACATTACTCCCAAGGAGTGGCCCACATAGAGCCAAACATACAGTGGACCCATAGCCTCATATAATGGCCCAATATACATCACCGTGGGCCTCTCTCAAGGGCTTAAAACACATCATGATGAGCCTCACTTATGGGCTACATATGCATCACATTGGGCCTCGCTCATGGACCTCATGTACAGCACAATGGGCCGCAATACATGGGCCCCATATATGTCAAATGGGCTGCAATATATGGGCCAAAAAATACATCTCATTGGGCCTTACCAAATGGGCCGAAAATACATAACAATGGGCCTTACCAAATGAGCTAGAAATACATCACAATGGGCCTTACCAAATGAGCCGGAAATACATCATAATGGACCACAACCTATGGGCCTTACACATCGCAATGGGCCGCATCTCATGGGCCTAATATACGTCACAATGAGCCTCAAATATAGGCCGCATATGCACCACAATGGGCCACATCTCAGGGCCTCATATACATCACAATGGGCCACAACAATGGGCCTCTTATACGACCATGATGGGCCATGCAAATGGATGGTATAGACGAAACATGTACAACATGATGGGCCCACATGGATGGATGGTGGGGTGAAACAAATGCATCATGGTGGGGTTTGTGTCCAGGGATGGACGGACTGGATATAAAAGCACACGTCAAGGTGAGCCCCACTCGTCTAGCAATTAGGACGGCGTGGATAAAACAGATACATTATGGTACATCGCACAGCATGTCCAGATGGACGGTGCTGATATACAATGCAGACATTAAGGTGGGCCCCATCAACGAGTCGCACCAATGGGTCTCATAAACGTGAAATGGGTCGCATCAATGGGCCGCACCAATGGGCCTCATAAACGTCAAGTGGGCCGCATCAATGGGCCTCATATACATCACAATGGGCCTCTTACAAGGGCCTAAAATACATCATATTTGGCCACATAACTGGCCCTCAATTACATCACATTGGTCCTCGAACATGGGCCTCAATTACATTACGTTTGGGCCATGCTAATTAGCAAGTGGGCCAGAAAACTGATGGACGGTAAGGATAAAGCATAAATATCATGGTGGGCCTCGAAATGATCTAGAAATGAGGTGGACGGTGTGAATATACAAAACATCAAAGTGGGCCACACGTCCAACCTGATGGGCAGTGTGAATGCCACACGTGCAGGGCCCACCGTCCCATTTGGACGGTGTGGAAATGACACTTACATATGGGGATTCCCACCGTCCAGTGTGGATGAAGTACATACATCATGGTGGGTCCCACCGTCCACATGCTGGATGGTGCTGGACACCACATACATCACGATACACCCTGCACAGCACCGTCCAGATGGACGATGCAAATATAGAATGCATACATCAAGGTGGGCCCCACCCCCACATGTGCATCACGTTTGGGGTGGGTCCCACGTCAATCTGGGCGGTTGGAATATAACAAATACCTCATGATCTGACCCAGAGAAATGGATGGATGGTCTGGATGTATCACATACATCATGCGGACCCATAGAACTGCTAACCTCGTCAGCAATTGATACGAGGTGGGGTCCACATAAATGGACGGTCTGGATCATCAGACCCCACTTGTTGACGTCAACACATCAGATATAGGCTGGTGTGAGGGTTGCTGGCCCACTGTCTGGATGATGGACGATTTGGATCATATCTCATGGGATGGTGGACCACGTGGATGGAATCCACGAATGGATGAAACACATATAGTAAAGGTGGGTCCCACATGGGGCCCACCATAATATACTTTATATTATAATATTATATATATATACACACATCAGCGTCCAAGCTCGCTGGACGGCCTGGACGTGATACAACATCAAGGTGGATTCCCAAGTGAGTGGGCCACCCCACGATCAAGCTGATATTTGTATTTTTCCTTTAATCGGGTCCGTCCAAATGAACCGCCGGGTGGGCCCACTTGGTGGACGGTATTGTAAGTGTTATGGTCTCATACTCCTTTGGTTGTCAAATTTTGATGTGTCAAAACATCTATCTGTGTCCTGTGCTTGTATGATGATTTATATGAATTCAAGACACTGCATAAATACTTCAAGAAGCTACAAGTTGAACTTTTCAAGAAGCTACATATTGAAGTTCAAGAAGCTACATGTTGAAGTCTCAAGAAGCTACAATGTTGATGTTCAAGTCTTAAGAAACAACTCATGACTTCAAGACTAATAAGCAATGCATGAAGTAGTTGTTATCGATGAAGATCTCAAGTTTGAAGCTACAACAAGTTTAAGATCTCAAGCCTTATATGGTTCAAACAATCTACATTCGTTGAATGGTTGAAGTTCAATGTCCATACGACATGATTGTGTTTGAATGACCTTAGGTTGACCCTTTAAGTAGGTCACTTTGGATACATAAATCAAATATTTATTTTACATAAGTTTGGTCTATTCTACGACTGGGCCCTAGCTTTTGTTCGACCTGGGCCTGGCATTGGTTCGACCGGCCCAAGAAATTCCACGACTGGGCCCTAAGTAGTTGAAGATTTTTCGAAATTTTTGGTACGCCCACGACCGCCCCTGGAGGTCCTTCGACCGGTCGTAGGTGTGGCTTCGACTCATCCACGACTGGGTCGTGGATCTACGACTCAAAGTCCAAGAACGTAATCTATGGTCCCTACGACCGGCCGTAGGATCTACGACCGGGCCGTAGGTGACCCACGACCGCCAGGTAGGTTACTCACGACCGGCCGTGGAACGACTTTCAAAGATCGCGCTCAATATTTCAAAAATTGTTAGAGCTACGACTACCGAAGGTTTCTAAGACCAAATCGTAGGAACGATTTTTGCTTCTATAAATTGAACACGAAATTCGTAGTTTTCACACTTCAACTCTATTCTATTCAAGAATTTTCAAGTGATCACTCGAGATAAGTCTGTGTTTATTTTAAGCTACATTGTGCTTATTTAATATTCCTTTTTGCTAGCTTATTTAATTTGATTTTGTTTCTATATTCCAATCTTATTCGAAAAGAGGAATTATCTTATTCCTTCTTCTTGGAATCAAAATCAAATATAGCTACGCCCAACGAAAGTTAAATCTAAAATCTATTAGAATTTAGAACCTTATGAATGTGAGTATTGGAAATTGAACTTTGACATTCAATCATCTACTCCGATTGGTTCTACCGAGTTGCTAAGAAAAGGAGAAATCTAGGTATTTTACAATTTCAGTAAAATTTATTTAGTTTTGGTTTTGTTTGAGGTTAAGCTTTAAAAATCTCATTGTACTTGGTTTTGTTTGAGGTTGAGCGAGAAAAATCTCATTGTATTGGTTGTCCGAGGAAAACCGTAAAACTTAAAAGAGGGGTTTTTGAATTGTGTAAGCCCAAGTGAAAAGACATAATTGTAAAGGTTTTTGGTGAACCTGTGAAAACCTATTTGTTAGTGAACGCCAATATCCCCGTGTGAGGATATTAGAGTGGAGTAGCTTTTTGTGTGGTCGTTGGAAAACAGCTTGGTGTACACAAAGTAACCACTATAACTCTTTGTCTTGTGGATTGAATGCTTGCTTAATTTTCATATCTTTTATCATTCGATTGTGTGGAATGTACAAGTGGATGTGAATGTTGTAACTATTTACATTTCAAGCAAGTGTGGGGATTGTTGTAATAATTTAGATCCATACTTTCGCATTTAATTTCAATTCCTTGCTATTTCATTTACTTATATTAAAATTGAGTCCTTGATCCAAAAGAGGTTCTAGAAATAAGGTTGTCCTACCATAAGCCCTTGTTTATTATGGTGTAAGGTTGTCCTTAGAATCGAATTCAGATCAATCTCTCAATACTCATTTATCAAGGTGATTTAAAATTTAGCATTGTGAATTGATTCATATTGTAAGGCTATTGGTTTACTTTATTTCCGCGATTTTATTTTAAATTTGGCATAGTCCTATTCACCCCCCCCTGGGAGACATATAGCTTGGCCTTTTCAAGTGGTATCGAGCCTAATAGCTCATTTTTGTTGCTTTTATTTGGATTTATTTCTGAGCTAACGATCTAAGCTATATAAAAAGATGTCAAATTTTGATAGCCTTTCAGCATTACTAGGCCTCCACCTTTGATGGTTCCAACTATGCCTATTGGAAAGCCAAAATGAGGATCTTCCTCAAATCAATAGATGAAAGTGTGTGGCAAGCCACGTTGACCGAATGGAATCCTCCTATCATGGAAGTAATGCTGGTGTTGATGGTTCAAAATCTATGAAAATTACACCGTATTACCAATGGACCACACTTCGAAAAATGAGAGTAGTGCTAATGCTAAAGCACTAAATGCAATCACTTGCACACTATCACCTAGGATGAGTTCAAAAGAATCATATCTGGTGTGATACCGCAAAGCAAGCCTGGGATATTTTAGAAATGACACACGAAGGTACATCAATTGTCAAGAAATCTAAAGTCCAACTCCTCACAACTAAATTTGAAGAAATTCATATGGAGGAAAATGAAATGTTTATGGACTTTTATACTAGATTGAATGACATTGTAAACTCAATGTGGGGTCTTGGCGATAAGATTCCGAGAAAGTAAAGTGTGTGCAAAAATACTACGCTCTCTTCCGAACGGTTCAATTCTAAGGTAACCGCAATCCAGAACTTCGTGATACGGATAATATGAAGGTAGAAGAATTAGTTGGTTCTTTACAAACCTATGAATTAAGTTTTAAAGCTCCTAAAGGTAAATCTATTGCTTTGAAGTCATCTAAAAGTATTACTCAAGAAAATTCAGATTCAGAAAAGTCGAAGATGATATGGCCCTTTTAGCGAAAAAAAGTTTTATAAGATTTTCAAAAGTAAGAAAAGAGTCGACTTTCAAAAGGCAAATGAAAAGAAACGTTCTAAACCTAAGTCTAAAACTTTGAAGTCATTGAAAGATAGTCAATGTTACAATCACAAGAATATGGGCATTTAGCAAACAAATGTCCTAAAAGGACAGATCCAAAAGGAAGGGTATGTTGGCTACTTGGGATGAATCGTCTCGATTAAGCCTCTTCAATCGAAAATTAAACCGAAGTCGGGCAGTGAACTTAAGGCCCTTATGACTCTAGCCAAGTTTACCTTTTCTGATCACGATGATTCAACAAGTGAAGAAAATTTAGATAGTGATCATGAAAATGATGAAGATCTTCAAGATGCTTACAATGCCTTATATAAGGAAAGTTGTAAAATTGCTGTTAAACTTAAACTTCAAAAAGAAAAGTTTTTTAAACTTAAAGAATGTTTTGAAACCCTTGTTTTAGAAAAATCTCAAATTTCAGATTGTTTTGAAAAATCAAAGTGATCTAGAATTCAAAACCTCCCTAATTGAAAATTTGAAATCTGAAAATGAGAAACTTAAAAATGAAGCATCTTCTCTTCTGAGTTTGAAGGACACATGGAGATATGCTCAAGGTGATCCAAAATTAGAAAAATTATTATCCGGATCAAGAAAATGTGGCGATCGATCTAGGTTGGGCTATGATAAAAACACATCTCCTAAACAGAAGAATACTCCTTCCAATTTTGTGAAAGGAGAGACTTCTAACTCAAAAGGAAATGGTACCAATCAAGTTTTTTCTAAAAATACAAAAACTCTTCAAAAACACAAAAGCAAACTATATAAATTTCAAAAATCAGATTCAAACCCACTATTTGAAAAAAATTGTTGATTTACTTAAGGAGCTATTAAAATCTAACTCAGTAGGTCACTCTTACAACTATAAACAAAAGAAGACCAATTATTCTCCTAAACCCAAAACAGTACTGAAATGGGTTCCTAAGGTTACTTGTTTGGTTGCTCACACTGCTTTCAAAGCTACAAGCCATTCGAAATGGTACCTAGACAGTGGATGCTCCAGACATATGACAGGCGACAAAGCTCTATTCACCGATCTTAAAGATATGACTGATGGGTCAGTCACATTTGGTGATGGTAGCAACTGCAAGATAATTGGCAAAGGTATGGTCCAACTCTATAACCTTCCCTTATTTAAAAATGTCTTATATGTTGAGGGTTTAAAACACAACCTGTTGAGCATATTTCAAATATGCGATAACAACCATAATGTTAAATTTTCTAATCAAGGTTGTGAAATTATAAACGAAAAGGGTTCTGTAATATTAACTGGTCACAGAACTTCTGAAAACTGTTATATTGTAAGCAATGGTAGCTCATCTAAACAAACGTGCTACATGGTCCATACCGATGAGACAGAATTATGGCATAAACGCCTTGGACATGTACACTACCGAAATTTATACAGATTGAGCAAAAGTGGACTAATTAGAGGACTACCTAAGACGCAAAAAGTAGACAAGATTTGTGGTGAATGCCAGTATGGTAAACAAACTAGGAGCTCTCACAAAAAGGTGAACTCCAATATCACCACAAGACCACTCGAGCTTCTCCACATGGATCTTATAGGACCAACAAGAACGGAAAGTCGAGGTGGCAAAAAGTACATCTTAGTTATTGTAGATGATTATACAAGATACACTTGGATTTCATTCTTGAGAGATAAATCAGAAACCTTTGATGAAGTGAAAAAGATTATAAAACGGATTCAAACTGAAAAATGTTCTCAAGTCAGCAAGATCCGTAGTGATCATGGATCCGAATTCGAAAATAGCGGTTTTGAGAAATTTTGTAGCGATCAGGGAATATCGCATGAATTCTCTACACCTAAAACTCCTCAACAAAATGGTATTGTCGAGAGGAAGAATAGAGTGCTTCAAGAAATGGGAAATGTTATGTTAAATAGCATGAAGCTCCCTATGAATCTGGGTCAAGCGAAGCAGTTGAATACTGCTACATTATTAACCGTGTTTATATTTGTAAATCTAATAATAAAACGGCTTATGAAATGTGGTTTGAGAAAAAGCCTTCTCACAAATACTTTCGAAGTTTTTGGTGCAAGTGCTATATTTTGCGTGACCGTGAAAATTTGGGAAAGTTCGACACTAAAAGTGATGAAGGGATCTTTTTAGGATATTCTTTAAACGATCGTGCATATCGTGTTCGAACAACAGACCGGTGTGATTCAAGAGTTAATAAATGTTGTGATTGACGATCTTTTGAATACACACCTGTCCCTAGTTCGATAATGATGAAGTTCTTATACTTGAAAAACAAGAAATTTCATCAAGTGAAACTAATCAGAATTAAGGATGTTAAAGATCATCCAACTTCTCAAATACTTGAAACCCTCTCACCGGTGTGCGCACTCGTAGACAATTAGAGGACATATGTAACTACGTATGCTTTACATCCCAGATTGAACCTAAGTTAACGTAAAAGAAGCACTTTTCGGATGAAAATCGGATTCTTGCGATGCAAGAAGAACTTAATCATTTGTCGAAATGATGTCCGCACCTTGTTCCTAGACCTAAAGATAAACATATTATTGGAACAAAATGGATTTTCAAAAATAAATCGATGAACTTGGAAATATTATTCGAAATAAAGCAAGACTAGTTGTACAGGGTATACACAAATTGAAGGTATTGACTATAATGAAACATTTGCCCTCGTAGCTCGTCTTGAATCAATCAGACTTTTATCTCCATTGCATGTTTTAGGAAGATTAAAATTTACCAAATGGATGTAAAGAGTGCCTTTTCGAATGGTGATTTACATTAAGAGGTATATGTTGAACAACCTATGTGGTTCGAAGATCCTAAATTTACCGATCATGTGTATCGTCTTAAGAAGGCTCTCTATGGTTCCGAAACAAGCTCCCGTAGCATGGTACGAAAAACCGACTAAGTTTTTTGAGTCATAATTTTCGGATGGGGTGTGTTGATAAGACGCTCTTTGTTAAGAAACATAACGATGATATTCTAATGGTTCAAATATATGTTGACGATATTATTTATGGATCAACTGTACTAACATGATTTGTTGAGTTTGCAGATTTGATGAAGTCTAAATTCGAAATGAGCATGGTTGGAGAATTAAACTATTTTCTAGGGTTGCAAGTAAAACAACAACCGATGGAATTTTATCTCTCAAACCAAATATGCTCAGAGTTTAATTAAGAAATTTGGATTTGAGAAAGGTAAAAATTTTGATACTCCTATGAGTACAACTTTGAGACTCTCAAAAGACTCTACAGGTAATGATGTGGATCCTAAATTGTATCGTAGTTTGATTGGTAGTTTGCTTTATCTGACTGCTAGTAGACCAGATATTGCTTTGAGTGTTGGTATTTGTACTCGTTATCAATCAAATCCTAAAGAATCTCACTTAACTGCTGTTAAACGGATTATGCAATATGTCGCAAGTTCTACTAAACTGGGTCTCTGGTATCCACAAGAGACTAATGTTCAATTAGTAAGTGTGCATGCAGATGTTGATCGGTTTGAAACATTGATGATAGGAAATCAACCAGTGGTGGTTGTTTCTACATTGGAAATTATCTTGTTTCTTGGTTTAGCAAGAAGCAAAGTTCTATATCGCTATCAACAGCTGAGGCTGAATACATTGCTGCAGGAAATGCATGTACTCAACTTATTTGGATGAAACGAATGTTAAGCGATTATGGAATCACTCAGGATTCTATGATTTTATTTTATGATAATTCCAATGCAATAAATATCTCTAAAAATCCAGTTCAGCATTCACGTACTAAGCATATTGACATTAAATTTCATTACATTCGTGAATTAGTGGAAGAAAAATTAATATATTTGGATTACATTCCAACCGAGACTCAACTTGTGGACATTTTCACTAAACCGCTCGATAAAAGCAAGTTTAATAAGTTAAAGTTTGATCTCGGTATGTGCAATTTAAATTAAATTTGCGTGATTTGGTGTATCATAATGTACATAAGTTTGATGTTTTATTTGCTTGAATTTGAAAATTATTTAAAAATTTTACAAATTTTGTGTCGTACTCGACCAGTCGTGAGTATACACGACCGGTCGTGCTACGACCGGTCGAACACTTACACGACCAGTCGTGAAACTCGGGATTTCACTTTAATTTGGGGATTTTGACTCTTCTTCTTCATTTCTTTTTACTCTCCAACGGTTCTAGCTACGACTGATCGAACCCACCTTCATAGTACTTTAAGGTTAGTGGTTCTTTTGTATTTTTTTTGTAGATTCTTGCTATTAGTGTTTCAAATCTCATTCTTGTGGAATTTATTTCGTCGGTCATTGCAAGTTTGGAGTTTTATCTTAAAAAATCTGTTTTATTTAAACCCCATTTCTTCCAACTTGTTGTTTCCTTGAAATCCTTCTGTGAAAATGGATGCTAGAGGTAAAAAGAAAACTACTCGAGGTCCATCTTCTTCTAGATCAACTTCTATTGTACAACGTCATCTTCGCTCTCCTGAAAATGATCCTTCTAATGCTCGGGATTTGCGTATGCGCAATGTTATTGTTGAGCGTCATGTTAATATTAATCACATGCTTCATTTTGTATCCCTCCTCTGTTGGAATCTGTGGGATGGGATAACATCTTACATTGGGGTGGAGCTGCATACCAGTCCATTGCCCAATCCATGTTTGCATGTATCTGTGATTTTTCTCTTGAGAATTTAACTTTTAAAGTTGATACTCAAGAAGGATTGTTTTTAGTAGATCGACATTTGATTGCTGACATTATGGAAATACCTGTCAATGATGAGAGCATTCCAATTAATATTTTACATGATCTCTCATAATCTGAACGAAAAATGCTTACTAGAGATTTATGTAATTTGGATGTTCATTGGACTCATAAAGGTCATGTACTTCCCTCAAGGTATTTGTTACCCTGCATACGTAGTACTTCATAGGATATTCATCTCAAATCTTTATCCACGTTCTGGTAATAAAACCGAACTTACTGCTTTCATGGTTCGTGTTTTGCATTCTGTAGTCTCTGGTGCAAAAATATGTCTACCTTCTTTAATTTGTCATTCCATTATTTTGTCTCGTTACCATCCACGGACACATTGATATACCCTTTGGTTATTTATTGACTATCTTTGGCAAATCATATGCTCGTAGCTATGCCTACTAGAGAAAAACCCATCCATCATCTCCCTTTTAATAATTCCAATCTTAACAAGATGAATTTAGAATTGGCTGATGGCCAAGTGGATGCTGGTAGCAGTGGTGCTGAAGCAGGAAATGCTCAAGCTAGTGATCTTCCGAAGACGTGAATATGGATGATTTATTTGAAGAACTTGAATCGACTCTGGTGATGATCCCGATTTTCACCTTCGATTTTGATGAGAGATTGAATTCCCTTCAAGAGCGGGTGGCTCAAATTGCGTGTTACCCAAGACACGCAATTTTCATATTTACGTAAATATATGAGGCGGATTGCTAAGGGTTTACATAATATTGATCCATCTAATCCTGCACCCTCTTCTGGTTCTGACTAAATTTTTGATGGGTCTGTAATATTTTGTTTACTGAACTTTTCGTGCTTACTGACTTTTTGATTTTTGCTCTATGCTCTCTTGAATCAACTCCTATTTTCTTTATTATTGATGCTCTTCTTCCTTTGTCATTTTGTGTCAAAAAGGGGGAGAAGTTTTGGAGGCTTTTGATTTATTTGAATTTAATCTTTATGATGTGCTCCTATTACTCAAGCTATTACTCAGGGGGAGTTAAGCTTCTCAGGGGTAGTTATGGGAGAATGATGCTAGTTATTACTTATCATATCTATAAAACTGTGCATGCTTCTCTATTGTGAACCTGTTGTGTTTGCACTTCTCTTATGTCTATTGGAAGTATTATTACTTGGGTGTTTTGTCACAAATTTGACAAAGGGGGAGATTGTAAGTGTTATGGTCTCATACTCCTTTGGTTGTCAAATTTTGATGTGTCAAAACATCTATCTGTGTCCTATGCTTGTATGATGATTTATATGAATTCAAGACACTGCATAAATACTTCAAGAAGCTACAAGTTGAACTTTTCAAGAAGCTACATATTGAAGTTCAAGAAGCTACATGTTGAAGTCTCAAGAAGCTACAATGTTGACGTTCAAGTCTTAAGAAACAACTCATGACTTCAAGACTAATAAGCAATGCATGAAGTAGTTGTTATGCTGATGAAGATCTCAAGTTTGAAGCTACAACAAGTTTAAGATCTCAAGCCTTATATGGTTCAAACAATCTACATTCGTTGAATGGTTGAAGTTTAATGTCCATACGACATGATTCAGGTTTGAATGACCTTAGGTTGACCCTTTAAGTAGGTCACTTTGGATACATAAATTAAATATTTATTTTACATAAGTTTGGTCTATTCTACGACCAGTCCTAGCTCTTGTTCGACCAGTCCGGCATTGGTTCGACCGGTCCAAGAAATTCCACGACGGCCCTAAGTAGTTGAAGATTTTTCGAAATTTTTGGTACGCCCACGACGATCCTGGAGGTCCTTCGACCGGTCGTAGGTGTGGCTTCGACTCGTCCACGACGGTCGTGGATCTACGACTCAAAGTCCAAAGAACGTAATCTATGGTCCTACGACAGCCGTAGGTGACCCACGACCAGTCGTAGGCTACTCACGACCAGTTGTGGAACGACTTTCAAAGATCGCGCTCAATATTTCAAAAATCTGTTAGAGCTACGACCAGTCGAAGGTTTCTAAGACCAGTCGTAGGAACAATTTTTTCTTCTATAAATTGAACACGAAATTCAGAGTTTTCACACTTCAACTCTATTCTATTCAAGAATTTTCAAGTGATCACTCTGAGATAAGTCTGTGTTTATTTTAAGCTACATTGTGCTTATTTAATATTCCTTTTTGCTAGCTTATTTAATTTGATTTTGTTTCTATATTCCAATCTTATTTGAAAAGAGGAATTATCTTATTCCTTCTTCTTGGAATCAAAATCAAATATAGCTACGCCCAACGAGTTAAATCTAAAATCTATTAGAATTTAGAACCTCATGAATGTGAGTATTGGAAATTGAACTTTGACATTCAATCATCTACTCCGATTGGTTCTATTGGCTGCTAAGAAAAGGAGAAATCCAAGTATTTTACAATTCTGTAAAATTTATTTAGTTTTGGTTTTGTTTGAGGTTAAGCGTAAAAATCTCATTGATCTTGGTTTTGTTTGAGGTTGAGCGAGAAAAATCTCATTGTATTGGTTGTCTGAGGAAAACCGAAAACTCGTAAAAGAGGGGTTTTTGAATTGTGTAAGCCCAAGTGAAAAAGACACAATTGTAAAGGTTTTTGGTGAACCTGTGAAAACCTATTTGTTAGTGAACGCTAATATCCCCTGTGTGAGGATATAAGGAGTGGAGTAGCTTTTTGTGTGGCTGTTGGTAAACAGTTGGTGTACACACAGGCGAACCACTATAACTCTTTGTCTTGTGGATTGAATGCTTGCTTAATTTTCATATCTTTTATTATTCGATTGTGTGGAATGTACAAGTGGATGTGAATGTTGTAACTATTTACATTTCAAGCAAGTGTGGGGATTGTTGTAATAATTTAGATCTATACTTCTGTATTTAATTTCAATTCCTTGCTATTTCATTTACTTATATTAAAATTGAGTCCTTGATCCAAAAGAGCTTCTAGAAATAAGGTTGTCCTACCATAAGCCCTTGTTTATTATGGTGTAAGGTTGTCCTTAGAACTGAATTTGTATCAATCTCTCAATACTCATTTATCAAGGTGATTTAAAATTTAGCATTGTGAATTGATTCATATTGTAAGGCTATTGGTTTACTTTATTTCCGCTGATTTTATTTTAAATTTAGCATAGTCCTATTCACCCCCCCTCTAGGACATATAGCTTGGCCTTTTCAGGTATGGATCAAGTGGGACACACTCCATCAAAAAAATGGAGAGAGAGAGAGAGAGAAAGATCAGAATAGTAGAGGGACCCCGCCATATGGGTCCCTCTTTGATACAATCATACATCAAAATAGGTCCCACCATATGTGGGCCCTAAATCAAAAGAAAAGGTACTATGAACACCCACCGTTGGATCTCTTCTTACTTCTTTCGCCAATGCATCCTAGAGCTCCAATGGAACATGATTCAATGGTTGAGATTTATCATGGAGGGTGGGATTGGGTGGTAGGAAGGTGGGCCACACTAGCTTCTTTGAGGAGCTTGGACGATTGCTCTCATGGGTGTTGCTTGGGAGATGGGTTTGAGAGAGAGAGAGAGAGCGATAGTGGTGTGAGAGAGGGAGAGGGATGGGTGATGGAGTGATGTGTACTTGAGATGTAAGGGAGAGAGTTGACTTTAGGGATGAATGTTGTACTTGGGGATGGGTATTGTACTTTGACTAGTGATGTGATTGATTTGAAAGATTCTCTTGGGTTTGCAAAGCGCAGCATATTCCTCGAACTGAGCCTGGGCCCACATCTCCTGGCTTACATATCGCCTCAGCCCGCGAGACACGCCATCGAAACTGCGGCGATAGTGCGATCGCAAGGGTACAAGTATCAGGTCGAGCCGACTCTGGAATACGGGATATGATTCAGGGTCGCCCCCAACTGTTATCTACGCATTGCGAGTCACCGAACTTCGAACGGGAGGACCGCGGAAGCCTATGGAACGGTATGGGCTAAAATACGAGTATCACAGTTCTGGACCGATTTTTTTATTCTATCAAAGACCCTTCGATAGATAGAAGCGTTATACGGAGCTTACGCGGAGTGCGTAAATTTGAGGCAGTTTGTGAACTTTTTTAACTCGGTGTGAAAGTTGGAGTTCCCCAACTATAAATAGGAGTTCCTAGGATGCTACAAAGCATATTCTAGGGTTTGGAAAGGGAGAGAAGGCCTAGGTGGAGCACCGACAATGTTCTTCTACTTCAATTTCTTCATGGTTCTGGTAGATCTTTCTAGTTTTTCTTTTATTTTTCTTATATGATGTTAGTCTTCTCAGGCTAATCTCTTAGCTAAGGCTAAAGGATGAAACGTACAGTTTATTTTGATGTTTAGTTTACTTTGATTCAAGTATATGTTGAACTTCCATTAAGCTTTGGTTTGAATTAAGATATATTTCCAGTTTTCTATGATTTATTGTGACTGAAATTGCAATATATGTTATGAAGGCTTTTGATATGATCTTATTAACTTTAGAATTGTGTGATGTGTAGAAGTTGTTGTTCACCATCATCTCCTAGGCATGGTAGGATGATTGAATTCCCCTACCATCATTACAATTAGATGAATATTTGGGAACTAAATTAATGAAAAGTTCAAATTCTGTTTTAACTACATATCTGATTGGATAGAATAGGACTTTGATTCCAATTGAGTTATCATTGAATCAAGTAGATTAATGTTGAGATTGCTATAGGCAGATTCCTGGATCTTTAGTCATTTGTCTTTATTATTTAAAAACCTTTTTCTAAATTGATGGATTAAAAACTCAGACCAACCAAGTTAGACTTAGATTAGTTTTAGACTGTGTTCTGTTCACAACCCCAAGTGTAGGGTCGCGATGTAGTAATAATCTCGGTAAGACCGAGGTCGAATCCATAGGGACTAATCTCGTGAGTATTCTGAAAGCAACTAGAAGTAGAACTAGAAAAAGATGTGAAACTAATTTTGAAGTGATTGAGTGTAATTGTGAGAGATTTAATGAAATGCTTAAGAAAATCAAAGGTGGGAAACTAGGGTTTCCAAGGATCCACTTGCAGGTTCTCAGGATGCTACCTTGCTTGATTCAAGGATGAAGAGATTTGTCATATCTCTGAACTTCTCATGGATCTAATCATCAATGGATGAGAGCTGTGATGATTTAGAAGTGATTTCATCACCTAACCATGCCAAGGAGACAAGGCAAACAATAGGATCTGCCAATCACACAACCAATCATAAGAGAATTGTCAGGTTAGGAAGGATTCCATCATCTTACCATGCCCAAGGGACGATGGTGAATAACATGATATCCTAATTACACAATCTCAATTCATGAAAAGAAGATATCTCAAGCTATCGCAGATCTATTGTAATTTGTCACAACAAACCATTAAAAACAAAAAAATATTCCTTCATAATCAAACTAGAATTCAAGAGAGTTCAATAAAACATTAATCAAAATAAAGAAAACATCCCAATCACGCTACAAGCTTCACCTCTTAACCCTAGCTAAGAAGTTTAGCCAAGTATAGACATGATCGAACTAAAAACTCTTAAGAAATTATGGAAACAACTAAGGAAAGGGGAGAAAAACTCTTGGAGATGGCTTCTCCATGCTTTTGCTCCACTCCACAAACCTTAGATGATGCCTAGGGACATCCTAGGGACTCCTATTTATAGTTTTGCAGCACCTCCTTTCACTCCGACTTAGAAAAATCTAGAAATCGCCTCAAATTTACACAGTTTTTCAAAATAGACTTCACTATGCGCAATTTCATAGAATGACCCAAAGTTTCAAAATATACTTCTTAAGGACACTTTCAGGAATACGTTTATTTTCAAGATAATTTCAGGATTCCTTTTCTTCACTTCAAATATTTGATTCTCTTCATTCCTCACTTAGTTTTCTTGTATCTTTAGCATGTGAATTCTTCAATCTTAGCCTTCTAAGATCCATCCCTTGCCTTGGTAACTCTTGAGCATCAAATCCATGCTTTTAACATCCTTTTCAATCTAAGTTCTTAAATTCACCTTGCAACACAAACATGAGTAAAATAGAACATTAAGCATTATTATGTTCATAAAACCAAGATATAAATGGGGGATAATATGTAATATTTGAGCCTCAACACAAACCCCAACCAACATTTTGCTAGTCCCGAGCAAAGTATGTGTGAAATGAACTTTAATGCGCAATGTTCAAACCTTTTTCAGAAAACAATCTTTTGTGTAATCAAGTATGAATGAGTAGACTCAATGATGAGAAAGTGAGATTTTGAAAACCTAGAGTCGAATCACATAAGCAATCAATCAAATAAGTTCTTTATCCATTAAGTCAGAGCATAGTTTGCATATCAAGTTTTTCAATGTGCGCAGTGAAGATCAACTTACTTTTTATAACGATACTATCATTACATCATGTTAGCCCTGCTCATCACTTTAAGATTGGTTGAAAACTCGAGTACTGATTCCGAACTTATCCCATTTTCCTTCTTTTTCCAGTTTTTGATTTTATATCGATGGTCATTTATATTCATTCAGTCTTTTCTCTTTTCTTTCAGATTTTTTTCATTCTTTTTCAATCTTTTCAGGACACATGACCCTTTTTGTTGATCTCCTGTTTTTTAACTGGTTCTTTTCATCTTTTAAGGTGGATAAAATTCTCTAGACTTGATTGTCACCATCTATCAATGATTCACATACTAACAATCATAAATTCTAACATTATTCATAGAAAATAATTTGAATGTGTCTTGTGATTTAGATTAACATGATATTCAAACTTCCTCTTAATCAATTGAGCGCAAGAACTTAGGTGATAAATTACTTAGATGACTAGACTTCAGTAATTCAAAATTTAATTTATATCTTATCATCATACTAAAAACATTGCTTTCCAAATAGATAAACATTGAAATTTTTTTAAAAATTTTGTAAATTTTGCTTAAAACTGAGAAAACGGTGAATAGTTTACCTAATCTCCCACCCCCAACCTAAAATCTACATTGTCCTCAATGTAAAAGAAATCAGTATGATTTGCAAAACAGACAACGTAATTGAAGGAGAAGTGATGGAAAGATAGTACCTGATGAAAGAATTTTGAAGCTTTTTCCAAAAGATCTCAGCGTGAAGGTGGGTTAGCACAAGATTTAAACCAACAAAAAGCAAACTATCCTAAAACAGTGGAAAGCAAACTATCCTATTCCTATGAAAGCTATAAACCTACTTATACCTCCATCAGACTAGGAGATCAATCCTGGTACACAGGATCATTCAGAGGTATGGATATGTCCTCTAAATCAAATTTCTCAACAAATAGCTTTAATCGATGTCCATTTACTTTGAATTCATTGCCATTGTTTGGATTTCGAATCTCAACAGCCTCATGAGAATAAATATTGGTAGTAATGAATGGGTCGGTCCAACGAGATTAGAGTTTGCCCAGAAAGAGATGTAGCCGAGAATTATACAAAAGGACCTTCTGACCTAGTGTGAATGATTTTCGAAGAATGTGTTGGTCATGAAACACCTTCATCTTTTCCTTGTAAAATCTCGAGTTCTCGTACACATCATTCTGAATTTCTTCAAGTTTGTTTAACTGAAGTTTGCGTAGCGAGCCAACATTGTCCAAGTTGAAATTTAGATTTTTTAATAGCCCAGTAGGCTCTATGTTCCAACTCTACAGGCAAGTGACAAGCTTTCCCATAAACAAGTCTAAAGGGAAACATTCGAATAGGGGTCTTAAATGTGGTACAGTAAGCCCATAAAGCATTGATCATTCGAATTGACCAATCCTTTCGATCAGGGTTAACTGTTTTCTTCAAAATGTGTTTGATTTCCCTATTGAAAATCTCAGCTTGCCCACTTGTTCGTGGGTGGTATGGAGTGCTCACCTTGTGAGAGATGTCATATTTCTTCATTAACTTCGTGAATGACCTATTAAAAAAATGTGAGCCCCCATCACTAATGATGGCTCGAGGCGTTCCGAATCGAGAAAGGATGTTCTCTTTTAAGAATTTAATAATCATTTGATGGTCATTGTTTCGACACGAAATCGCTTCGACCCATTTAGTGACATAGTCTACGGCAAGTAAAATGTATAAATTCTCAAAGGATTGGGGGAATTGTCTCATGAAATCAATGCCCCAACAATCAAATGCTTCAATGATCTGAATGGGGTTCAGAGGTATTATATTTCGACGGGACAATGCTCCCAACTTCTGATAATACTCACAAGCTTTGCAAAACTCATGAGTGTCCTTGAACATAGTGAGCCAGTAAAAACCACATTGTAAGTTTTGGTTATGGTTACTACAGGCCTGAGAGTGACAAAAGGAGATGACACTTTGGTGTTCATTGTCTGGTACACATCTCTTTAAGATTTGGTCTAGGAAATATTTAAACAAATATGGATCATTCTAAAAGAACTTACAAACCTCGGTGAAGAATTTTTTTTTCTTGTGCAGTCCAATGTGTCAGCGTGAAACCTGTGACAAGATAATTAGCAATATCAGCAAACCAAGGTGAATGAGAGACTTTAAACAATTGTTCGTCAGGGAACATGTCATTTATATGTGTCATCTTAAGGGAATTAGAGAGATCAAGGCAGGAAAGATGGTCAGCCACTACGTTCTCTACTCCCTTTTTATCTTTTATTTCTAAATTAAATTCTTGGAGTAGGAGGATCCATCTTATCAGGTGGGGCTTAGCATCATTCTTAGAAATAAGATACTAGAGCGCCGCATGATCTATATAAATGACGATCTTGGATCCGATCAAGTAGGACCTAAATTTGTCCAAAGCGAACACTACGGCTAAGAGTTTTTTTTCCGTAGTCGAGTAATTCACTTGGGCAGGATTTAGAGTTCTACTTGCATAATGAATAACGTAGGGTTTCTTTTCTTTTCTCTGGCCTAAAACTGCCCCAAGAGCATAGTCAGACGCATCACATATAAGTTCAAAAAGAAGGCTCCAGTCGGGTGGCTGCATGATAGGTGCAGTGGTTCACATGCCCTTAAGCTTAGTAAAAGCTTCATGGCATTGCTCGGTCCACTTGAAGTAGATTACATGAAGGACGAGAGAGGTGACTAAAGTCCTTTATGAATCTTTTGTAAAATCCGGCGTGTCCTAGGAAGGATCTCACGTCTCGTATGTTCTTAGATGGAGGTAGGTTAGAGATAAGATCAATTTTAACCTTATCTACCTCAATTCCCTTGGACGAGATGATGTGTTCAAGGATAATTCTTTTACGAACCATGAAATGTGTTCACTCCCCAAGTATAGGGTTGTGATGTAGTAATAAACTCGGTAAGACCGAGGTCGAATCCACAGGGACTGAAACCTGTACGCTTTCTAAAAATAACCAGATCTAGAACTAGGCTAAGATGAAATCTAAACCAATTATAATTTGAGGAATAATGGTGAAATAATTAATCTAAAACTTTAGGAAAAATCAGAGAAGGGAAACTAGGGATTCAGAGGATCCACTTGTAGGGATCAGGGAGATCTTATGCCTGTATTACAATTTAGGAAATTAACTGAACTGCCTTTAATGTAATTTGATAAGATGAAAGGTATATGAATTAGAATGGATTCCATCACCAAACCATGCCTGGAGACAAAGCAAACAATGTAATTAACTAATTACCAACCAATCAATGTATGAAGGTTAGGAAGGGTACCGACATCCAACCATGCCTGTGGAGACGATGGTGAACAACAGGGCTTCCTGACGTCATAAACATAAAAGAAAAAGAACATGCTCAAAGCCATTGCAGACCCATTGTAATTTCAGTCACAACAGACCATTAAAGACTGAAAACATTCCCTTAATAAAATTAAATCAAAATCAGATCAGTCTTAAACAAAGGCACAAGCAAAGAGACCTCCCATCACGCTACAAGCTTCACCTCTTGGCCCTAGCCAAGAGGTTTAGCCACACATGATGCGGCTAGATCTCTAAGAATAAAATAAAAATAAAAACAAAAATAAAACCCCCTGTTTTTCTCTCTCTCTTTCTCTTTCTTCACTTCCACGCTCCAGCCGTCCTTGCCTCTCTCTCTTTCTTCCCTTACTTTTATAGTTGCTGATGGAAGTCGGCTCGAAGCGTGGAGAAGCGACGAAGACTCCTTTTCGCAGTCGTCTTGCAACAGAACGCAACCAATCTGCGTTTGGCAATGAAGATCCGGCTACAAGAGCTTCGAGTGCAAGATCTGATCCATTCAGCCCTCATAGCTATGGTCGGTTGGCCCAGGGGGAGATTTTGAACCGTCAAGATCGCTGGGCTGATCTTGATCCTTCGTTCAAAGACGACCCGCAGCGTCGATTGCGAAACAGGGCACGCGTTGTACTCGCTGTGAAGGTCGGTGGGCCTACAATCCATGACGATGGTAAGATCCAGTCCGACCATTTTATTCCTCCTGAAAAACCAATCAGAAATGGTTCATTTTGAGTCGATTTCGGCGTGGCCCACAGAATCTCCCTTTCAGTCGTTCATCTGTCTTTCAACGGCTGAAAATATGAAATCGCTTGCATGGTGATGAACAGACACCTAGGCATGGGTTAAACCTACCCTCCAAACTTCATGGACGGTTCGGATCATTGACATGACTGATGGGTGGGGCTCACGAACATCATCCGCAACCTCTGCTGCGAAGCAGAGGTTCCGTTTTCGCCTCTGCGAAGTTTGGTGGACCCCAGGAAATCATTGTATGGAAAATCCATGCCGTCCATTCTCTTCAGGATAAAAAACCGTCCGAAAAGCGATGTTTTTGGAGTAGTTTCAGTGTGGTCCACGAGAATCTTCATTTCGCCGTTCATCCTCCTTTAACGGCTAGGATCTTCTGATAGATTACACGGGGTCAAAAGGACACCTACACGAGGGTAATATCCCCTCTTAGGAGAGTTTGGACGGTCCAGATCTTCCGAAAGGAGGTCATGTGGGGTCCACCGAGAAGACCAAGGACAAGGAAAACGCTGCAGTTTTTTTGCGTTTTCTTTTGATTTGAGAAGAAGAGTCGGTCGCCGTTCGCCGACCGACTCTGGATTTTTGGTGAACGCCTGGTGCACTAGTGCCCTGTGCACATGCACTGTATTCGAGGCCCCCACAGAGATGTTTGTAGAAATCGCTCCGTCCATCCGCATTATCACTCATTTAACGCGTTGAGATCAATTGTGAAGCATATCCAAGTAGCGGTGGGCCTAGAATCAATGATCTATGGGCTAATTTGTTCGTTGGGCTTCTTCCACAAAGATCCAGGAGCTGAAATTTGACGTGTACGGTTCAATTGTGACCTTCAGATCCTGTATGAAGTCTCGAGCTGAACGGATGGTGGGAACCTTGTGATCTTGCATTCTGGCTTACTTCAGTGCCACTTGAGCTTCAATTTCTCGATTTTTTCGGATCTCGGCTATGTAAAATCGTCGATCCCAATCCCCAGGAGTCCGTCCCCTGCTTTTGTGACATCAGAGTGCTAAATTCACGCTTTTAATACCCAATTTCAGTTTAAGCTCCTGATTGCATCCTGCAACAAAACACAATTAAAACCGGTCGTTAAACAGTATCATACCCGTAAATCCAGGTAATAAATAGGGTCTGATATGCAATATTTGACCCTCAACACAACCCCCAACCAGCATTTTGCTAGTCCCGAGCAAAATATGCGAAGAATAAGTTGAGAATTACGAGACAATTCTTATGATGCCGAGTGATATTTTGAAAAACAATCCAGATATGAGAAATCTTAAGATTTATGAATGGTGATTATCAATTTCTCCTGGCCTCTCATGCACGGTGAATCTCATAATCAAGTTCAAATATTAATCCATAAACTAGAATAATTTTAAACATTGAGTTCCATGGGTGTATAGTGAACTCTCAGCCTAACATCATTAAGAGATCAAATTGTCGATTTCATGATATCATTAGTAATCAATCAGAAAATTCATAACAACCATCACATAAACCAGAACTTTGCCTCACAGATCATTCTTTCATTTTCTAGTGGTTTTTTTTTTTTTTTTTTTTTTTTTTTTTTTTTTTAAACAACAAGATGGGAATCAAATTTTCACTTATAGGGAGCAAACCTATGGTGAAACTAGTCGCCCAGATCTGTCTAACTGTTAATCATGGAAAATCGAATCCACACCTATAGGGAGCAAACCCATGGTGTAATTCTCTTTTTATACCCTGATGGCCAAATCTTTTAGGCTGGTTCTTTCATGCTCAGTGATTACCAAATTAATCATTCAATAACAAACTGAAATCTCAATGTGTAAGTGAGATGTGGTATGTGAAATCATGACTCAATCAATGTTTACAACTTCTAATCATGGATTAAGAATTCAAACTTAATTGTGAAATCTAACGAGCAACTGAATCCAAGAGTAGTAAATTTTCAACATCACGCATCTTGAAATTCTAAATCCAGGATAGTCGTCAAAATCACTTCAAATGCACAAGAATTTCCAGAAAAAATTTAAAAATTTTCACAAATTTAAAAATTTTCACAATTTTTGATCAAGACCAAGAAAAACACTGATTAGATTACCTAATCTCCCACCCCCAACCTAAGATCTACATTGTCCTCAATGTAAAAGATATGAGCATGGAATGCAGATGGGACAACGAAAGTAAAAGAGAAGTGATGGGAAGATAATACCTGAATGATGAATCGTGAGAGACTTTCCAAGAGATCTCAACATGAGAGCGGGTGAGCACGAGAGAAAAAAGTAACACAAAAATAACAAGAAATAAAATCCTACCTATACCACTTTCGCAGGTGCTCTCGATTGCATTTAGCATATGCAACAAGCCTTTAAACCCCTAGGTTGCCCCTAGTGGACGAGTTGTAGTCTCGTGAGGGTTTGCAGTAATGTTACCCACAAACATTGAACTATCTAGGAAAATGAAATAAATGGAAAAAAAAAGCTGGGTTGCCTCCCAGGAGCGCTAAGTTTAACGTCTTCAGCCAGACCAAAGTAACTAATCTAGTCCTAAGAAAGCGATAAACCTACCTATACCTCCATCAGACTAGGAGATCGGTCCTGGTAAACAGGATCAGTCAGAGGCATGGACATGTCCTCCGAATCAAATTTTCGACAAATGGCTTTAGGCGATGTCCATTTACTTTAAACTCCTTGCCGTTGTCGGGATCTCTTATCTCGACGGCCCCATGAGGATATGCAGTAACAACAATGTAAGGGCCGGTCCAACGAGATCGAAGCTTACCCGGAAAGAGATGTAATCGAGAATTATACAAAAGGACTTTCTGGCCTGGCGTGAATGATTTTCGTAGAATATGTTGGTCATGAAACGCCTTCATCCTGTCCTTGTAAATTCTCGAATTCTCGTATGCGTCATTCCGGATTTCTTCAAGTTCATTTAATTGAAGTTTGCGTAGCGAGCCGGCGTTGTTCAGATTGAAATTTAAATTTTTGATTGCCCAGTAGGCTCTATGTTCCAACTCCACAGGTAAGTGGCAAGCCTTCCCATAGACGAGTCTAAAGGGAGACATTCCAATAGGGGTTTTAAAAGCAGTACGGTACGCCCATAAGGCATCGGTCAATCGAATTGACCAATCCTTACGGTCAGGGTTAACCGTTTTCTCCAAAATGTGTTTGATCTCCCTATTAGAAATCTCAGCTTGCCCACTTGTCTGTGGGTGGTATGGGGTGGTCACCTTATGAGAGATACCATATTTCTTCATTAAACTCTCGAATGGCCTATTACAAAAGTGTGAGCCCCCATCACTAATAATGGCTCGAGGCATTCCAAATCGGGAAAGGATGTTTTCTTTTAGGAATTTAATGACCGTGCGATGGTCATTATTCCGACACTAATCGCTTCGACCCATTTAGTGACATAGTCTACAAGAAGCAAAATATATAAATTTCCAAAAGATTGGGGAATGGTCCCATGAAATCGATGCCCCAAAGAATCAAATGCCTCTATGATAAGAATGGGATTCAAGGGCATCATATTTCGACGGGACAATGCTCCCATTTCGACAACGCTCACAAGCTTTGCAAAACTCATGAGTGTCCTCGAACATAGTGGGCCAATAGAAGCCACACCGCAGAATCTTGGCCGTGGTCTTTTTGCAGAAAAGTGACCACCACAGGCCTGTGAATGACAAAAGGAGATGACGCTCTGATGCTCATCATCTGGCACACATCTCCTCAAGATTTGGTCTGGGCAATATTTAAACAAGTATGGATCATCCCAGAAGAATTTACGCACCTCGGTGAAAAATTTCTTCTTATCTTCTTGTGCATCCAATGTGTCGGTATGGAACCTGTAGCAAGATAATTAGCAATATCGCCGAACCAAGGTGAATGGGAGACTCAACGACAGCTTGTTCATCGGGAACATGTCATTGATATGGGTCGCTTCAAGGGAATCGAGGTATTAAGGCGAGAAAGGTGATCGGCCACTACGTTCTCTACTCCTTTTATCTTTAATTTCCAAATCAAATTCTTGGAGTAGAAGGATCCATCGTATCGGCGGGGCTTAGAATCATTCTTGGAAAGAAGATACTTCAAAGATGCCGCATGATCTGTATAGATAATGATCTTGGATCCGATCAAGTAGGACCTAAATTTGTCCAAGGCGAACACTACGGCTAAGAGTTCTTTTTCCGTAGTCGAGTAGTTCACTTGGGCAGGATTTAAAGTCCTACTCGCATAATGGATGACGTAGGGCCTCTTATCTTTTCTCTGGCCTAGAACCGCTCCAAGAGCATAATCAGAGGCGTCGCACATAAGCTCAAAAGGAAGGTTCCAGTCGGGTGGCTGCATGATGGGTGCAGTGGTTAACATGCCTTTAAGCTTGGTGAAAGCTTCTTGGCATTGCTCAGACCACTCGTATGGAACATCCTTTTGAAGAAGATTACATAAAGGACGAGAGAGGAGACTAAAGTCCTTTATGAATCGCCTGTAAAATCCTGCGTGTCCTAAGAAGGATCGCACGTCTCTGATGTTCTTGGGTGGAGGTAGGTTAGAGATAAGATCGATTTTTGCCTTATCAACCTCAATTCCCTTGGACGAGATGATATGTCCAAGGACAATCCCCTTATGAACCATGAAATGGCACTTCTCCCAATTAAGTACCAGATTCTTTTCTTCACATCTTTTCAGCACACATTTAAGACTTTCCAAGCACTTGCTGAAAGATGAGCCATAGACAGAGAAATCGTCCATGAAGACCTCTAGATATTGCCCCACCATATCAGAAAAGATACTCAACATACATCGCTGAAAGGTGGCAGGGGCATTACATAGTCCAAATGGCATCCTTCGGTAAGCAAAGGTGCCGTAGGGACATGTAAATGTGGTCTTTTCCTGGTCCTCAGGGGCGATTTCAACGACAGCCCGAATACCCGTCAAGGAAACAAGAATAGGAATGACCAAACTAGCCTTTCTAAGATTTGATCAATGAAGGGCAGAGGAAAGTGATCCTTCTTGTGATTCGTATTCAACTTTCTCGTAGTCAATGCACATTCTCCAACCAAAGAGTGACTCTGGGTTGGCACGAGTTCATTATTAGCATTGGCTACGATGGTGATTCCGGACTTCTTAGGAACCACCTGAGTTGGACTCACCCATTGACTATCAGATATAGGGTATATGATACCCACATCCAATAGTTTAAGAACCTCGGCTTTAACCACTTCCTTCATGTTTGGATTTAGTCTACGTTGTGGTTGCCGAGCGGTTTTCGCATTTTCCTCAAGATATATGTGGTGAGTACAAATCGAGGGATCGATTCCCTTGAGGTCCGCTATCGTCCATCCTAGGGCTCCTTTATGCTCAATGAGAGTAGATATGAGCATACTCTCCTGTTCTTTCTCCAGGTGGGCAGAGATCACCACCGGGTATGTCTCATCTTGACCTAAATAGGCATATTTCAAATCAGAGGGCAAAGGTTTTAGGTCAAGCTTCGGTGCCTTGAGGTTAGACGGTAGAGGCACTACATCAGTTTGTGGCAATTCTTCAAATTGTGGCCTCCACCGGTTAACTTCAAGTACCGGTGCAGTATCAAGTAAGGCACACATCTCCCCAATCATATCATCATCAAACTCATGGGAGTGGGCCAAGCACGTCTCTAGAGGATCAGAGGATAAGGTAAGGGGTGTCCTATCTTCCACGAAAGTATCGATCATGTTAATGTCGTGGACATCGTCATCATCCTCTGCATTGCTGCCGTTATTGAAAAAGATGTTCGACTCCAATGTCAAATTTCCAAAAGACATAGTCATGACACCATTCCTGCAATTGATGATTGCATTTGATGTGGCAAGGAATGGGCGACCAAGAATGACGGGAATCTGAGTGCTCATGTTGTTGATGGGTTCGGTGTCCAAGATGATAAAATCTACGGGGTAGTAAAATCTATCGACTTGGACTAACACATCCTCAATAATCCCTCTGGTACACGAACGTTCGATCGGCAAGTTGTAGTGTGGTTAGGGTAGGTTTTAACTCACCCAATCCTAACTGTTTATATACCGAGTAGGGGATTAGATTGACGCTCGCTCCCAAGTCAAGAAGTGCGTGATCAATTCGATGGTTCCCGATTACACATGATATGGTTGGGCTACGGGATCCTTGAATTTCTGCGGCACATCTTGCTTCAGATGGCACTCACTTTCTCATCAAGAAGATCTTCTTTTGAATGCTTTGCCGTCTTTTGGTCGTACATAGGTCTTTCGAAATTTGGCATATGAAGGAATCTGTTTACGACATCAAGTAGAGGAATGTTGACTTTCACTTGTTTCAACACCTCCGAATATCCCGAGAGTTAGAAAGACGTTTTGGTGCAACCAACCGTTGGGGAATGGAGCAACCGGCTTCTCTAGAAGTTCCGGTTCTAAATTTTGTGGGACATCACGAGATCCATCATTATTGTCCTCTTCGGTTCTTGAGATTTTTCGAGCCTAACTTAGGAAGGGTTTTATCAATGATCTTCCCACTCCTAAGAGTGGTGATGGATTTAGCGTGTCCCATTTGATTTAAGAGTGGGATCATTTATCTCGTATTGCGGTTTAGGATTGGGGAGCGGTTGTGCAGGCAGAAGCATCCCCTTTTCTATAACCGTCATACGTGAATCTATTTTTCTCGCATAAAGTCACGCATTGCCCGAGTCGGCTCTTGTATGGGATTTGGACCCGGCTCTTCTTGAGGTTTCCCCGATTTTGGTTTTGATTAAAGAAATTTTGAGGGGTAGCAGCTTGTCCATTCCTCCAACTAAGATTTGGATGATTTCTCCAACCAGATTGTATGTATTGGAGGTAGATCCATTGAAAGGTCTTTGATAGTTATTTACGGCATTAGCTTGCTCATTCAACACTCCTCGAAAGGCAGATATGGTAGGACAATTTTCAGTTGTGTGAATGTTGCAATCACAGATGCCACAAACAATTTCATTAACCTTCTCCTTCTTTCCTTCCATGGCCTCGACTCTTCGAGTGAGATTAGTCACTTTAAAATTTACATCGTCCTCTTCTTTCGGAGATATACTCCACCTTTCTCCTTAGATTGAGTTGGCTTAGGCGTGGTGTTTGATTTTGGGTAATGGTCCCATGATTGTGCATTCTCGGCAAGTCTATCGAGGTAATCCCATACCTCATCGACCTCTTTATTCATGAATTCACCATTACACATTGTCTCAACCAGTTGGCGCATGGAAGATGTCACCATCATAGAAGAAATTTGTAATGCGCCACATTTCAAAACCGTGTTGTGGGCATGAACCGACAAGATCCTTGAACCTTTCCCAACATTGGTAGAATGTTTCATCTTCCTTTTGGGCAAAGTTCATGATTGCTTTTCTCGAGGGTAATTGTTTTATGGTGTGGGAAAAATTTCTTTATGAATTCCCTCTCGCAAATCATTCCATGTGCCAATGGATCTAGGACGCATGAATGTAACCACGTCTTAGCCTTCTCTTTCAAGGAAAAAGGAAAGAGTTTTCACCGATTGTATCCTCGGATACATTGGGAAAGTATAAGGTGGCTATGATCTCATCGAACTCTTTCAAATGTAAGTATGGACTTTCGATTCAAGCCCATGGAATTTAGGAAGGAGTTGGATAACTCGGCTTGATGTCCATATGTCCCGTGTTTTCGGGAAAATCATGCATGAGGGCGTGCTCACCCCCGCCGGTTGTAAATAATCTCGTAAGGTACGAGGCGGGGGTGCTTGAAGCACCTCATTCTCATCATGTACTTCCTCATCCATCCTGTTGAGGTAGTGCTTGAGGTTGATTTTCAGCCATAACCTCAATTAACTCGGGGAATCGAGCGGTGTCTAATCTGCGATGGACAAATCAACCCCTCAACTAACCCTCCTTCGGTCAAGAGACGTCGAGTGTCGTCACGGGCCCACTTGGGCATGAAACACTCACAACCCTCAATTAAATTCTAAACCTAATCCTAAGAAAGAAAATGAAAATCTAGAAAGAAAAGAGGGTTGGAAGGAGATTACCAAATTGGAGTCCCTAAGCTAAAGACCTGCAAAATAAAACAAAATAAGTTAGTTTCTAAATAGAAGAAATTTCTAAAGTAAATCAAATCTAAAGAGTTAGAAAATCTAGAAAATCAGAAAGAGTTTACCAAATTGGAAGTTCTATCTTAACAACCTACAAAATAGAAAATAAGTTAGTTCTATGAATAAAAAAAAAATAGAAAACAAAATTAAAAATTAAAATTAGTAAAATCCTAATCTTAAACTAACTCTAAATCCAATTAATTTCAGAAAATCGTAGCCGTCAGTCCCCGGCAACGGCGCCAAAAACTTGTTCACTCCCCAAGTATAGGGTTGTGATGTAGTAATAAACTCAGTAAGACCGAGGTCGAATCCACAGGGACTGAAACCTGTACGCTTTCTAAAAATAACCAGATCTAGAACTAGGCTAAGATGAAATCTAAACCAATTATAATTTGAGGAATAATGGTGAAATAATTAATCTAAAACTTTAGGAAAAATCAGAGAAGGGAAACTAGGGATTCAGAGGATCCACTTGTAGGGATCAGGAGATCTTATGCCTGTATTACAATTTAGGAAATTAATCGAATCGCTTTAATGTAATTTGATAAGATGAAAGGTATATGAATTAGAATGGATTCCATCACCAAACCATGCCAGGAGACAAAGCAAACAATGTAATTAACTAATTACCAACCAATCAATGTATGAAGGTTAGGAAGGGTACATCGACATCCAACCATGCCCAGGAGACGATGGTGAACAATGGGCTTCCCGACGTCATAAACATAAAAGAAAAAGAACATGCTCAAAGCCATTGCGCACTCCATTGTAATTTCAGTCACAAGACCATTAAAGACTGAAAACATTCCCTTAATAAAATTAAATCAAAATCAGATCAGTCTTAAACAAAGGCACAAGCAAAGAGACCTCCCATCACGCTACAAGCTTCACCTCTTGGCCCTAGCCAAGAGGTTTAGCCACACATGATGCGGCTAGATCTCTAAGAATAAAATAAAAATAAAAACAAAAATAAAACCCCCTGTTTTTCTCTCTCTCTTTCTCTTTCTTCACTTCCACGCTCCAGCCGTCCTTCCTCTCTCTCTTTCTTCCCTTACTTTTATAGTTGCTGATGGAAGTCGGCTCGAAGCGTGGAGAAGCGACGAAGACTCCTTTTCGCAGTCGTCTTGCAACAGAACGCAACCAATCTGCGTTTGGCAATGAAGATCCGGCTACAAGAGCTTCGAGTGCAAGATCTGATCCATTCAGCCCTCATAGCTATGGTCGGTTGGCCCAGGGGGAGATTTTGAACCGTCAAGATCGCTGGGCCGATCTTGATCCTTCGTTCAAAGACGACCCGCAGCGTCGATTGCGAAACAGGGCACGCGTTGTACTCGCTGTGAAGGTCGGTGGGCCTACAATCCATGACGATGGTAAGATCCAGTCCGACCATTTTATTCCTCCTGAAAAACCAATCGGAAATGGTTCATTTTGAGTCGATTTCGGCGTGGCCCACAGAATCTCCCTTTCAGTCGTTCATCTGTCTTTCAACGGCTGAAAATATGAAATCGCTTGCATGGTGATGAACAGACACCTAGGCATGGGTTAAACCTACCCTCCAAACTTCATGGACGGTTCGGATCATTGACATGACTGATGGGTGGGGCTCACGAACATCATCCGCAACCTCACGCGAGCGCGAGGTTCCGTTTTCGCCTGCGAAGTTTGGTGGACCCAGAAATCATTGTATGGAAAATCCATGCCGTCCATTCTCTTCAGGATAAAAAACCGTCCGGAAAGCGATGTTTTTGGAGTAGTTTCAGTGTGGTCCACGAGAATCTTCATTTCGCCGTTCATCCTCCTTTAACGGCTAGGATCTTCTGATAGATTACACGGGGTCAAAAGGACACCTACACGAGGGTAATATCCCCTCTTAGGAGAGTTTGGACGGTCCAGATCTTCTGAAAGGAGGCTGTGTGGGGTCCACTGAGAAGACCCGGCGGACAAGGAAAACGCTGTTTGCGTTTTCTTTTTGATTTGAGAAGAAGAGTCGGTCAGCGTTCGCTGACCGACTCCTGGATTTTTGGTGAACGCCTGGTGCACTAGTGCCCTGTGCACATGCACTGTATTCTGAGGCCCCACAGAGATGTTTGTAGAAATCTGCTCCGTCCATCCGCATTATCAGCTCATTTAACGCGTTGAGATCAATTGTGAAGCATATCCAAGTAGCAGGTGGGCCTAGAATCAATGATCTATGGGCTAATTTGTTCGTTGGGCTTCTTCCACAAAGATCCAGGAGCTGAAATTTGACGTGTACGGTTCAATTGTGACCTTCAGATCTGTATGAAGTCTCGAGCTGAACGGATGGTGGGAACCTTGTGATCTTGCATTCTGGCTTACTTCCAGGCCACTGAGCTTCAATTTCTCGATTTTTTTCGGATCTCGGCTATGTAAAATCGTCGATCCCAATCCCCAGGAGTCCGTCCCCTGCTTTTGTGACATCAGAGTGCTAAATTCACGCTTTTAATACCCAATTTCAGTTTAAGCTCCTGATTGCATCCTGCAACAAAACACAATTAAAACCGGTCGTTAAACAGTATCATACCCGTAAATCCAGGTAATAAATAGGGTCTGATATGCAATATTTGACCCTCAACAAAATGGCACTTCTCCTAATTCAGTACCAAATTCTTTTTCTCACATCGCTTCAGCACATTTTTCAAAATTTTCAAACATTCGTTGAAGGATGGACCAAAGACTGAGAAATCATCCATGAAGCTTGAGAAATCGTCCATGAAGACCTCTAAATTCTCCCCACCATGTCAGAAAAAATACTCAACATGCATCGCTGAAAAGTGGCGGGGACATTACATAGCCCGAATGATATCTTTCTGTAAGCAAAGGTGTCGTAAGGACATGTAAATGTAGTCTTTTCCTGATCTTCAAGGGCTATCTCGATCTGATTGTAGCCCGAATAACCGTCGAGGAAGCAATAGTAAGACTGACTAGCTAGCCTTTCCAAAATTTGATCGATAAAGGATAAAGAAAAGCGGTCCTTCCTTGTGACAGTATTTAACTTCCTATAGTCAACGCACATTCTCCAACCAGTAATGATCCTAGTTGGCATGAGTTCATTGTTGGCATTGGCTACGATGGTGATTCCAAACTTCTTAGGAACCACCTCAGTTGGACTCACCCGTTGACTGTCTGATATAGGGTATATGATACCCACATCTAATAGTTTAAGAACCTTGGCCTTAACCACTTCCTTTATGTTTGGATTTAATCTACATTGTGGTTGTCATGAGGTCTTCGCATTATCCTCTAGATGAATGCGATAAGTACAAATCAAAGGGTCAATTCCGTTGAGGTCCGCAATCGACCATCCAAGGGCTCCTTTATGCTCAATGAGAGTAGAGATGAGCATACTCTCATGTTCTTACTCAAGGTGGGAAGAAATCACCACCGGGTATGTCTCACCTTGACCTAAATAGACATATTTCAAATAAGAGGATAAAGGTTTTAGGTAAAGCTTTGGTGCCTTGAGGTTAGATGGTAGAGGCACTACATCAATTTAGGGCAATTCTTTGAATTGCCCACCGGTTAACTTCAGGTACTGGCATAGTATTCAGCATGGTCCTCATCTCCCTAATCATATCATTATCAAAATCATGGGAGTGGGCCAGGCATGTCTCTAGAGGGTCAGAGGATAAGGTCAAAAGTTTCTATCTTCCACGAAAGAGTCAATCATGTTAATGTCGTGGAAATCGTCATCATCCTCTAACTGTTTGCCTGTGTTGAAAAAGATATTCAATTCCAATGTCATATTCCCGAAAGGCATACTCATGACTCCATTCCTGTAATTAATGATTGCGTTTGAAGTGGTGAGGAATGGGCGACTAAGAATCACGGGAATTTGAGTGCTCATGTTTCTAATGGGTTGTGTATTCAGGACAATAAAATCTACTGGATAGTAGAATCTATCAACCTGGACCAACACATCCTCCATTACCCCTCTTGATACACGAATTGAGCGATCAGCAAGTTGTAATATGGTTAGGGTGGGTTTTAATTCACCCAAACCTAACTGTTTGTAGATCAAGTAAGGAATCAAATGTACGCTTGGTCCTAAGTCAAGAAGTACGTGCTCAATTTGGTAGTTCCCAATTATACAAGGTATGGTTGGGCTACCGGGATCTACGTATTTCTGTAGCACATCTTGCTTTAGGATGACGCTCACTTTTTCAGTTAAAAAGATTTTTGTTTGAATATTTTGCCATCTTTTGGTCGTACACAAGTCTTTCAGAAATTTGGCATATGAAGGTATTTGTTTAACCACATCCAGTAAAGGAATATTGACCTTCACTTGTTTCAACACCTCTAGAATGTTCTGAGAGTTAGAAAGAGATTTTAGTGTAACCAACCGTTGAGGGAATGGGGCAATTGGCTTACCTCAAAGTTCCGGTTTCAATTCTTGTGGAGCAGTGTTAGATCTATCATCGTTGTCCTCTTCTAGGTCTTTAAGCTTTTCAACCCTAACCGGAATGGTTTTGTCAATGGTCTTTCCACTCCTAAGAGTGGTGATAGATTTAGCTTGCTCCATCTGATTTGAAGAGCTTGGATCACTTATCTCATATTGCGGTTTAGGATTGGGGAGAGGTTGAGCAGGAAGCATCCCCCTTTCTATAACCATAACTCGTGAATCCATCTTTTGCATAAATTTTATAAGTTATCGTATTGCTTAAGTAAGCTCCTGAGTTTGTGTGGAATTTTGAACTGATTCTTCTTGAGGTTTCCCTTTATTTGGAATTTGATTGAAGAAACCTTGAGGGGTAGCAGTTTGTCCATTCCTACAACTGAAGTTTGGATGATTTCTCCAATCTGGATTGTATGTATTGGAGGTAGGTCTATTAAAAGGTTTTTAGTAATTGTTCACGGCATTAGATTCCTCATTCAACACCTCTTGAAAGGCAGGTATTGTTGAAAAATTTTCAGTTGTGTGAACATTGTAAGCACAAATACCGCAAACAATTTCCTTAACCTTATCCTTCTTTAGTTCCATGGCCTCAAATTTCCTTATGACATTAGCCACTTTAGCATTGATATCATCATCCTCTTTCAGAAGGTATAATTTTCCCATTTTCTTTGATTGAGTGGGCTTAGAAGTGGTACTTGATTTTGGGTATGTGTCCCATGATTGTGCATTTTCAGCAAGTCTATCCAAGTAGTCCCACACATCATCAATATTTTTATTCATAAATTCCTCATTGCACATTGTCTCGACCAATTGGCGCATGGAAGATGTCAAAGCATCATAGAAAAAGTGTGTAATGTGCCACATTTCAAAACCATGTTGTGGGCATGAACTGACAAGATTCTTGAACTGCTCCCAACATTGGAAGAATGTTTCATCCTCCTTTTATGCGAAGTTCATGATTGACTTTTTAAGGGTGTTCATTTTATGATGTTGAAAAAATTTCTTTATGAACTCTCTTATCATGTCATTCCATGTGCTAATAAATCAGGGACGTAGTGAGTGCAACCACATCTTAGCTCTCTTTCAAAGAAAAGGGAAAGAGTTTTAGTCTAACCGTGTCCTCAGACACGTTAGGAAAATATAAAGTGGTTGTAATCTCATCAAACTCTTTCAAGTGTAGATATGGACTTTCATATTCAAGTCCATGGAATTTTGGAAGGAGTTGGATCACCCCTGGTTTAATATCCATATGTCCCATATTTTCTGAAAAAACCATGCACGAGGGTGTGCTCACCCCCACCGGTTGTAGATAATCTCGTAAGGTATGAGGTGGGGGTTCTTGATGCACCTCATTCTCATCCTGGACTTCCTCAACCCTATGTTGAGGTTGTCTTCCTGTTTGATTGGCAACCATAACCTCAATTAACTCTGAGGATCTCAAGTGGTGTCTAATCCTGCGATGGATAGATAACCCCTCAACCAATCCTCCTTCACTCAAGAGACGTAGCACTTGGTCATGAAACACTCTCAGCCCTTAATTTTAGATTCTAACCTAAACCTAAAAAAAAAAGGAAATAGAAATCTAGAAATAAAGAGAGAGAGAGAGAGAGAGAGAGAGAGAGAGAGAGAGAGAGAGAGAGAGAGAGGGAATTAGAAAGAAGTTATCAAATTAGAAGTTCCTAAATTAAGATCTTGTAAAACAAAACAAAACAATTCAGTTTAAAAAAAAATTAAAAATTCTAAAATTAGAAAGTTTCTAAAAACAAATTAGGCAAGTAAACTAGTTTCTAAAAATAGAAAATTAGAAAGTTTTTAAAGAGTGAAAATAGAAAGTTCCCAAAAAGAGAAAAGGAAAGTTCCTAAACCTAGAATTAGAAAGTAGATCTAAGAAAGTTTTTAAACAAAAAAATTAGTTTATAAATACAAATTAGGAAAGTTTTTAAACCTAGAAATAGAAAGCTATGTTAACTTCTAAAATAGTTCAGAAAACCCTAATCTTAAAAATAAAAACTAGAAAAACCCTAATCTTAACCTAATTCCAAAACTACCTATTCCCAAAAAAAAAAAAAATAACCATTAGTCTTTGGCAACGGCGCCAAAAACTTGTTCACAACCCCAAGTGTAGGGCCGCGATGTAGTAATAATCTCGGTAAGACTGAGATGGAATCCACAGGGACTAATCTCATGAGTATTCTGAAAGCAACTAGAAGTAGAACTAGAAAAAGATGTAAAACTAATTCTGGAGTGATTGAGAGTAATTGTGAGAGATTTAATGAAAAGCATAAGAAAATCAAAGGTGGGAAATTAGGGTTTCCAAGGATCCACTTGTAGGTTCTCAGGATGCTACATTGCTTGATTCAAAGATGAAGAGATTTGTCAGATCTCTTAACTTCGCATGGATCTAATCATCAATGGATGAGAGTTGTGATGATTTGGAAGTGATTCCATCACCTAACCATGCCCAAGAAACAAGGCAAGCTGTAACATCTCAGATTTTTGCCAACTTGGAATTAAACGTCTTGAGGCGATGGGACAATCCTAACTCCTGTTTAACTTCTCAAACACTCAATCCCAAAGTCCAAAATCCCTTTGTTAATCTATTTCCTTCACAAATCCCACCCTTCACCACCTTGTTCTTTCAATTATTCAAAGTACTTTCACCCTAGACACTATCTTAAACTAGCTAAGTAGTATAACTTGGATCACTTTACATATAAATTACAAAGGCCTAAGTACCACCTCAGACAGAAATCTTAAATGACTAAATCCTTTAGAAATGAGACAAAGTAACTAAGTGCTAAACTAGATTAGCTACTAAATCCGTTTGATCCACTTTAAACATGATCTGCAAGACCCAAAACTTATAGAATCATTGACGCTAGGTTACCCTAAAATCTAGGATCAATCTCATTACCCAGTTGCTCTCAGGAGCACATTGAAACTCCGTATCAGATCTGGACAGCACGTCAGAAGTCCGATTAACATGAAGTTAAGGAATTAGGACAGCCTTGCTGGGCTCGACAACTATCTCGGAAATTAAATCCAGATAGTGTCCCAGCGCTATTCGCTTGAGCTCAGAGCGGGGAGTGTGAGAAATGTGAAATTAATTAAAAATAAAATACAAATTTATGAAATCTGAGACTTGTCGCTTATGAGTCAGTATTAAGCAACCTGACCGTCAGAATCAGGCCAAATTACACCCTCGGATCAAGGATATTTCCCCAAACATATCCATGTACTCGGAATCTCTGATCGAGCTCCACTGACCGTTGAACTGAAACTGGTCTGCCACGTGCGATCTGGAAATCTGACTGAAACGAAAACTTAACTCAACCTAGATCCAATGTCTATAAGCTTAAGTCCAACCTTTGGCTAAGAGGGGCCTCCGGAAATGCTCCATTGAGCTGAAACAGATGTCCTTTGGACAAAACCCATGTATATCTTGGTCCTGAGTCTGTTTTGGTGAGTTTTGGGGCTATATAAGGACCTTAAACCCTCTCTCATTTCATCCATACGAATTTGAGAGAAAAACCTAGGAAAAGAGAGAGAAAGTGCGAGAGAAGTGGGAGCATCTCCTTACCATGCTTCCCTGCCGCTGCACGAGCTTAATCACTCATTTCTAATCGCTTTCCTGGCGATTCCGGCGTCATTTATAGGTAAGAAACCCTAACCCTAATCTGTTTTGGGGTTTTGACAGTTATAGGTTATGAAATAGCTAACCTATTTCATTCTATAGGTTACCAAACTGCCGAATACGAAAGCTTAGCAAACCTATTGTATTCGTTACGATTCTACGACAAAAGGTGAGGACTTTAGGTGTATAGGTTATGGTTTTCAACGCTTTCAATATTAGATAATGATAGATTCATGATCTACATACAATTGTACATGTACAAAGTGCTGTCTGTTTTCCATTTCGATTAAAGACGACAAATATGGAATTTTACATATTCTAGGTATTTGTAGAAAGTAACGTATACGTATAAATTTTGAAAATGTGTTTGCCATGATTATTTGCTATATGAACATATTATATATGTGTAAAATACTTGCTTGGCGAAAGGGCTCGCCCTAATACATGTTTTGCTAATATACACTATGTATGTTGAAATAGTGTATTCTAGAAAGTACCGTATACGTACAAATTTTGGGAATGTGTTTGCCATGATTATTTGTTGTATGAACATATTGTATATGTGTATAATACTTGCTTGGCGAGAGGGTTCACCCTAATACATGTTTTTACTAATAAACACTATGTATGTTAAAATAGTGTATTCTAAGTGTTTGTGAAAATGACCGAATGAATATAGAATTCGCATTCGTGCTCGCCATGGATACATGATTGTTGTATAGGCGACACCCCTTTGATGAAAGATTTGCCCTAAATCATGCCACGGCCAATATACACTATATATGTTAAAATGTGAAGCCCAAGTGTTTGTATAAAATGACTGAATGAATATGGAACTTGGATTCTTGCTTGCCATGACTATCCGTCGTGGGTGAACGCGTGTTATAATTGGGGCAACTTCCTAGTGAAAGGATTTGGCCTTATACATATGTGATCACCATACATCATGTATGTTGATATATGTAATTTAAAGTGTTTGTTGAAATGTCTGAATGAGTAGTAGTTAGTAAATTGTAATATATATAAGGGTGTTGAGATAGGATTCTTAGCTACCTTAGAGATGTATATGATTTCCTCCATGTTGTTTGTTTAATTTAATCGCTTACTATGAAACATGTGTTTGTATTTCTTGTTTACATTGTGCTTTGCAATATGCTTTATGACATGTTTGTTAACATGCTTTACTTACTTTGTTTACTATGCTTTACTCCACGTGCTTCTGAATAAGGATTGATTGCGATTGGGACTATGATTATAGTCCAGACAATCAGTACCAGACTTGAGTTCGTGGTTGAGATTCATTTCGCCACGTGAGATGTGTTTGACGAACCCGAGTCATACTTCGGTTGGCGATTGTAGTTGGCCACACGAAGTACTTATACGCTTCATATCGTTTAACTTGCTGTGCACTCGAGCTAGCCGAGCTCGTCAAGCAACCCGATCTATCTTATGTATGTTCACCATGTTTGGACGCCTCTACTTGAACCTAGGGTACCAAACTTACCAGTGAAATCCCTTTAACCATGGTACCTCGATCCACTAAGACTCATGAGCCGGGCATGGTGGTATGGGATACCGTGGTCGAGCTGTCGGCCTACGCTAGGGCCATGTGCCTCCCCGTAGTGACCAGTGAACAACCAGACTCGTGAGCCGATTATGGTGGTATGGGACACTATATTCGTGTTGTCGGCCTACATTGATAAGGTGATGGGGGAGTGGTGCAATAAATACGTGTAACAGCCCTGACAGCCCTTTGTAGTGACCTTGAGCATACTCTGAATTTGCGGTGAGGCGACGAGTTTTACCGCGGTGAATAGAGTATGAACTAGGCCTGTATCAATTTAGTGATGAACCGTTAAAATGGTGATGGGGGAGTGGTGTAACGGTTTTGTGTAATGACCTGACAAAACTGACCCTCAGAAAGCGACCTAGAAACACACCATCGTATGAGATTAACTAGGACTGACGACCCTAGAATGGATCATGTTTGGGAATGATACAAGGGAGGTACCTTAGTTTCCTAATCCTGCTGTTTGAAATGGACTAATAACTACTCGGTAATCATGCTCATCATCGCATTGCATGTGCTTGGAAGATGTGGAGCACTGTGGAATGCAAGCATGCCACGAACGTAAGATGGTGTCGCACGAGGGAGTGTGTGGTGAGGGCATACATCATGACTGCATTTTCATACTTGAATTAATAAGAGTATTTAGGAGTGTTTGACTTTACTGCTTTATCATTACTGCTTGACCGTTTTGATAACATGTTAATGTATGCTTTACTGTTCCACTGAGTTGATCACTCACTCCCACGTTACGGGACGGTATTGTACACACCAACCAGACTTGTTTGAGTTTCTGATGATGGCGACGCTACTTCTAAGGCAGAGCCGGACCTTTCATTGACTATGATGCTTGCTCATATTGGCTATTTTCTGGTAGCTTCATGTGAGCCGTGTCTTGATTGACGGGGTTACAGGGATGTTGGCTAGAGGTCCTTACACATTTGGTATATTTTAGAATTGTACTTGTAATTATTTAACCTGGTAACGTTATCACACTCTAGAGACTCACCACAGTTTATATATTTTATTTATCTATCACAGTCTTCTGCTTGTAATCTCACTTATGTCTGGAGTATGATATGTTGTTTTGGCTTAATCTCACTCATGTTCAATCACTAATACAGACAACATTCAATCATCATTCATTTTGTTAAATAAGTGATGCGTTGGAACTCGGGAGTTGAGTTTACGCTCGACCCCTGATTTTCAGGGCATTATAAGATGGTATCAGAGCATGATTTGGATTAAACTGGAACTGGGTTATGGTCACATGATGCACTCTAACTTAGAAGGGAGCGACGGAACGTAGAAACCAACTTAGGATTTTCCAATTTTGCCGAACGGCGAAACTGACCGAAATCGACTGCTGAGATTGGGCCCGTACACACCCATGATCACGCGAAACGATCTTGAATCACTTCTAGGCCGTCAGTCGACGGGTTTGAGTCGTTCCCTAGAAACGAATGTCCTTAGGTTGTGGGTCAACCACAACACCTTACACTTCATCTCAAAGCCTAAAACCCCTTTTATCCAATTCCTTCAAATTCTCTCCGTTCACCACCTCATTCTTCAACTTTTTCTAAGTCCTTTCATACTAGACATAAATCCTAACGTATAAATGATGAAGAATAATACTTAAATAAAAATTTGCTATAAATAGTAAATATATGTAGAAATTGGACTTTCGACCATTCAAATTATGGAATCTCGTGAGATAAATGGGTTAGTTGGATAGATTAGTGCCTCCTACCCCAAAATCATATGCTACACATCACATAAAATTATTCCAGTTTACAATTTGGCCCCGATACGGCTTAAAATGAAGTCGGGGGCCAAACGAAGCACCCAGGGTGGGACCCACACATTTTTTGGGCCTAAGGGTCACGAGGACCTTGCCCAAGTGGCGAGCCATCGCCACTTTGTCTAGTGGGTGGCGAGGCCCTCACCCGGTCGGTGAGGCCTCGCCGGTCAACGGGCTGGCCTGGGCGGGCCGGTCGGGCCGATCGAGTTTGAGGGGTTGGGGAACCCCTTAGTGTATGGGCCGTCGACTAAAACCCCCCCTATGGCATACCTCCTTCACAAATCACCCCTCCAAGCTCTCTTTTCTCTTTCAAACTTCTGATTTTTGGCAAAAATCGCCCCTTCAATCACCCATTCCGTCATTTTCTATCACAACCCGTTCACCTCCATCGTTTATAACAATACACACCCCCTACCCTCTTTATCCTCTCTCATTTGAGCTCCCACACCCCCTCATTTGAAGCTCAAAACCGTGTAAGCTCTCAACCCATCCTATTTCTTCATTTTCTTTCTTCAAACCCTGTCTTTTGGGGCCTTTACAATCCCTATTAAGGTTCAAACTCGTGGAGAACTAAAAAAAAAACTCCAGCACCCGTTTCCCCTTATCCTCATTTTCCATGGCTCTATTCGAGCTTAGTACGACCATTTTGTTGGGGGCCTAATCATCCATACTGTTATCTTGTAGTTTGCATGGGTTACCGTCTTTGGATGTTTTTTTATTTTCATGATTGATGGGTGTTGTAGTTGATAGAATGCTTTAGATGTTTGAGGACATTTAGGGCCGTTCGGCCAACTACATTAAGTGAGATTAGGTGGATGGAATTGTAAAAGTAATAATAAATGTATATGTAAGGTATTGTCCTTAAGTTAGGTGTATCCCATATTTTCCAATACCATGTTTGGAGTGTATGTAGTTAGACGTAAATCCCGCGATTTTCTTTCAAATTACACTTAGAAATTCATCATCATGGGATTTGGAAATCCCATCTCACATTGTCTAACACAAGGGTTATTTTCCAAAGCCTATAAAATTAATCCCCACCCACCCTCCTACCAATCATGCCATTCACAATCCCGAGGTGGGATTAGCAATGTTGTCCTATGTTATACAACTTAAGATCACTGGCCAAATAGGCCCTTGGAGTTTTGGACCTAAAGCGGTGCTCCTAGATTTCGACAGACCTGACCGTATAGGAAATCCAACAAATTTATAATGTGAACCTTAGGACCCTCTTAGTTGGAATGAGCATATGTGAAATGCTCGAGCGTCAAGTACAGACAACTCAGTTCCAATTAGACAACTTTGACCCTAAGTGATAAAACCCTTCCTTGTATTAGAAATGATGTGAAATCATCTAGCGTATGAGCATAGACCTTGGACTACACCTATGGATTTCCACTACTCCTAAATTAAGACTAGACTACTGGTTACATTAGAGAATACTAGAGATCGATAGATGTAGTTAGGTCAAATCAATGCACCTCTTTGATCTGTGTGGTGCAGCGGAAGCGTGGTGGACCCTACCCCACTGGCCCAAGATCAAAACTGTGCTCGTTAAATACGAACATTATAGAAGCCCTAGCAAGTTCTACTATGAGAAAACATTTTAGGATGATCTAGTAAGATTTGATTCACCATTTTCTTGGACATAGATAATAATGAAGACTCTCTTAGACTAAGACCTAAAGGGCAACCTTAGAAATAGACAATTTGAGCCTTTCAATGATGGACATTCCCTACGGTTATAGAGTGATCGGACTACGGAGTTACTGAAATATACAACTGCGAAACATTCGCGGCTTGACCCAATTCTCAATCCTGGGCGACTACCAATGGACTCACTGCTGATGAGCAGAAGACCAGGATCCACCAGGATTCGGAAGGGATATGATGAGCTTTCTACCCTGGCCCAGTAGGTGATCAATGTATCGGGATCAAGCCCACTATAACCGTCTCTCCGTGTTGGTAAAACAATGAAAACAGCTATCTTACTCTAACTAGTAGGGAATCGAAATCAAGACTCCAAATAGGGAAAGAAATCCATTATAGCAAACCATCAGAGTATGAGAAATGGATAAAGAAATAAGTTTTAAGGGAGGTAGACTAAAATGAACCAGGCTAGTATATACCCAACCACGCATAAAAATTCAAAATTAATAAAACTTAGGCAAAAGAAATAATTAAATCTTTCCTTATTACCCTTAGGCAATTTCGGAGACGAAATTTTATTTTAAGGGGGGTAGATTGTAACATCCTGGATTTTTGCCAACTTGGAATTAGACGTCCTTAGGCGATGGGATAATCCTAACTCCTGTTTAACTTCTCAAACACTCAATCCCAAAGTCCAAAAGCCCTTTTTTAATCTATTCCCTTCATAAATCTCACCCTTCACCACCTTGTTCTTTCAATTATTCCAAGTACTTTCACCCTAGACACTATCTTAAACTAGCTAAGTAGTATAACTTGGATCACTTTACATACAAACTACAAAGGCCTAAGTACCACCTCAGAAAGAAATCTTATAGGACTAAATCCTTTAGAAATGAGATAAAGTAACTAAGTGCTAAACTAGATTAGCTACGAAATCCGTTTGATCCACTTTAAACACGATCTGCAAGACCTAAAACTTGTAGAATCATTGACGCTAGGTTACCCTAAAATCTAGGATCAATCCCATTACGCAGTTGCTCTCGGGAGCACATTGAAACTCCGTATCAGATCTAGACCGCACGTCGAAAGTTCGATTAACATGAAGTTAAGAAATTAGGACTGCCTTGCTGGGCTTGACAACCATCTCGAAAATCAAATCCAGATAGTGTCCCAGCGCTATTCGCTTGAGCTCGGAGCGGGGAGTGTGAGAAATGTGAAATTAATTAAAAATAAAATACAATTTTATAAAATCTGAGACTTGTCGCTTGCGGGTCAGTATTAAGCAACCTGACTGTCAGAATCAGGCTAAATTACACTGTCAGATCAGGGATATTTCTCCAAACATATCCATGTACTCGGAATCTCCGATCGAGTTCCACTGACCGTTGAACTGAAACTGGTCCGCCACGTGCGATCTGGAAATCTGACTGAAATGAAAACTTAACTCCACCTAGATCCAATGTCTGTGAGCTTAAGTCCAACCTTTGGCTCAAGGGGGGCCTCCAAAAATGCTCCGTTGAGCTGAAACAGATGCCCTTTGGACAAAACCCAAGTATATCTTGGTCTTGAGTCTATTTTGGTGAGTTTTGGGGCTATATAAGGACCTTTAACCCTCTGTCATTTCAGCCATACGAATTTGAAAAAAAAACCTAGGAAAAGAGAGAAAAGAGAGAGAAAGTGTGAGAGAAGTGGGAGCATCTCCCGCCATGCTTCCCTGCCGCTACACGAGCTTAACCACTTATTTCTAATCGCTTTCCCGGCGATTCTGGCATCATTTATAGGTAAGAAACCCTAACCCTAATCTGTTTTGGGGTTTTGACAGTTGTAGGTTATGAAATAGCTAACCTATTTCATTCTATATGTTACCAAACTGCCGAATACGAAAGCTTAGCAAACCTATTGTATTCGTTACGATTCTATGACAAAAGGTGAGGACTTTAGGTGTATAGGTTATGGTTTTCAATGCTTTCAATGTCAGATAATGATAGATTCATGATCTGCATGCAATTACACATGTACAAAGTGCTGTCTGTTTTCCATTTCGATTAAAGACGATGAATATGGAATTTTACATATTCTAGGTATTTGTAGAAAGTACCGTATACGTATAAATTTTGGATATGTATTTGCCATGATTATTTGCTGTATGAACATATTATATATGTGTAAAATACTTGCTTGGCGAAAGGGCTCGCCCTAATACATGTTTTTCTAATATACACTATGTATGTTGAAATAGTGTATTCTAGAAAGTACCGTATACGTACAAATTTTGGGAATGTGTTTGCCATGATTATTTCCTGTATGAACATATTGTATATGTGTATAACACTTGCTTGGCGAGAGGGTTCGCCCTAATACATGTTTTTTCTAATATACACTATGTATGTTAAAATAGTGTATTCTAAGTGTTTGTGAAAATGACCGAATGAATATAGAATTCGCATTCATGCTCGCATGATTGATCGTCATGGATACATGATTGTTGTATAGGCGACACCCCTTTGACGAAAGGATTTGCCCTAAATCACGCCACGGCCAATATACACTATATATGTTAAAATTTGAAGCCCAAGTGTTTGTGAAAAATGACTGAATGAATATGGAACTTGGATTCCTGCTTGCCATGACTATCCGTCGTGGGTGCACGCATGTTATAATTGGGGCAACTCCCTAGTGAAAGGATTTGGCCTTATACCTATGTGATCACCATATATCATGTATGTTGATGTATGTAGTTTAAAGTGTTTGTTGAAATGTCTAAATGAGTAGTAGTTAGTAAATTGTAATATATAAGGGTGTTGAGATAGGATTCTCAGCTACCTTAGAGATGTATATGATTTCCTCCATGTTGTTTTTTAATTTAATCGCTTACTATGAAACATATGTGTTTGTATTTCTTGTTTACATTGTGCTTTGCAATATACTTTATGACATGTTTGTTAACATGCTTGACTTACTTTGTTTATTATGCTTTACTCCACGTGCTTCTGAATAAGGATTGATTGTGATTGGGACTATGATTATAGTCCAGACAATCGGTACGAGACTTGAATTCGTGGTTGAGATTCATTTCGCCACGTGAGATGTGTTCGACAAACCTGAGTCGTACTTTGGTTGGGGATAGTAGTTGGCTACACGAAGTACTTATGCACATCATATCGTTCAACTTGTTGTGTGCTCAAGCTAGCCGAGCTCGTCAAGTAACCCGATCTGTCTTATATATGTTCACCATGTTTGGACGCCTCTACTTGAACCTAGGGTACCAAACTTACCAGTGAAATCCCTTTAACCATGGTACCTCGATCCGCTAAGACTCATGAGCCGGGCATGGTGGTATGGGACACTGTGGTCGAGTGCGCCGCTCACGCCTGGGGCCATGTGCCTCCCCGTAGTGACCAGTGAACAACCAGACTCGTGAGCCGATTATGGTGGTATGGGACACTATATTCGTGCTGTCGGCCTACATTGATAAGGTGATGGGGGAGTGGTGCAACGAATGCGTGTAACAGCCCTAATAGCCCTTTGTAGTGACCTCGAGCATACTCTGAATTTGCGGTGAGGCGACGAGTTTTGCCGCGGTGAATAGAGTATGAACTAGGCCTGTATCAATTTAGTGATGAACTATTAAAAGGGTGATGGGGGAGTAGTGTAACAGTTTCGTGTACCAGCCCTGACAGCCCTTGCAGCGACTTAGAAACACACCATCATATGAGATTAACTAGGATTGACGACCCTAGAATGGATCATGTTTGGGAATGATACAAGGGAGGTACCTTAGTTTCCCAATCCTGCTATTTGAAATGGACTAATAACAACTCGGGAATCATGCTCATCATCGCATTGCATGTGCCTAGAAGATGTGGAGCACTGAGGAATGCAAGCATGCCGCGAACATAAGATGGTGTCGCACGAGGGAGTGTGTGGTGAGGGCATACATCATGACTGCATTTTTATACTTATATTAATAAGAGTATTTAGGAGTGTTTGACTTTACTGCTTTATCATTACTGCTTGACCGTTTTGATAACATTTTAACGTATGCTTTACTGTTCCACTGAGTTGATCACTCACTCCCACGTTACGGGAAGGTGTTGTACACACTAACCAGACTTGTTTGAGTTTCAGATGATGGTGACGCTATTTCTGAGGCGGAGCCGGACCTTTGCATTAACTATGATGCTTGCTCGTATTGGCTATTTTTTGGCGGTTTCATGTGAGCCATGTCTTGATTGATGGATTACAGGGATGTTGGCTAGAGGTCCTTACACATTTGGTATATTTTAGAATTGTACTTGTAATTATTTAACCTGGTAACATTATCACACTCTGGAGACTCACCATAGTTTATATATTTTATTTATCTATCACAGTCTTTTGCTTGCAATCTGACTTGTCTCTGGAGTATGATATGTTGTTTTGGCTTAATCTCACTCATGTTCAATGCACTAATACAGACAACATTCAATCATCATTCATTTTATTGCATAAGTGATGCGTTGGAACTCGGGAGTTGAGTTTATGCTCGACCCCCGATTTTCAGGGCGTTACACAAACAACTAGATCTACCAATCACACAACCAATCATAAGAGAATTGTGAAGGTTAGGAAGGATTCCATCATCCTACCATGCCCAAGGGACAATGGTGAACAACAAGATTTCCTAATTTCACAATCTCAATTCAAGAAAAAAAGATATCTCAAGCTATCGCAGATCTATTGTAATTTGTCACAACAAACCATTAAAAATAAAAAATATTCCTTCATAATCAAGCTAGAATCCAAGAGAGTTCAATAAAGCATGAATCAAAACAAAGAAAACATCTCAATCATACTACAAGCTTCACCTCTTAACCCTAGCTAAGAGGTTTAGTCAACCATAGACATGATTGAACTAAAAACTCTTAAGAAAAGTATGAAAACAACTAAGGAAAGGGGAGAAAAACTCTTGGCGACGGCTTCTCCACACTTTTGCTCCACTCCACAAACCCTAGATGATGCCTAGGAAGATGCCTAGGGACTCTTATTTATAGTTTTGCAGCACCTCCTTTCGCAGTGACTTGGAAAAATCTAGAAACCGCCTCAAATTTACGCAGTTTTTTAAAATAGACTTCACTCTGCGCAATTTCACAGAATGACCCAGAGTTTCAGAATATGCTTCTTCAGGACACTTTCAGGAATATGTTTATTTTCAGGACAATTTTAGGATTCCTTTTCTTCACTTCAAATATTTGATTCTCTTCATTCCTCACTTGGTTTTCTTGGATCTTTAGCATGTGAATTCTTCAATCTTGGCCTTCTAAGATCTATCCCTTGCCTTGGTGACTCTTGAGCATAAAATCCATGCTTTTAGCACCCTTTTCAATCCAAGTTCTTAAATTCACCTTGCAACACAAACATGAGTAAAATAGAACATTAAGCATTATCATATTCATAAAACCAAGATATAAATGGGGGATAATATGCAATATTTAACCCTCAACATGTTCTCCATTCCCTGTGAATTAACCTCGGTCTCACCGAGTTATTATTACATGGTGACCCTGCACTTGGGGTTGTGAACACTTGGCCGAGACTAATCAACTCTAAGCATACAGCAATCGGCCAGAGAACATTGAACTGGTCGCATTTGTAGAGTCCAAGATAGTTCTCTACCAAGCACGTACTGAGGTCAACGAGGCTGAGAAGAGATTGGCTGAGTCAGAACATGTGGCCATCGACCATCGTCTGGCCAACGTCAAGCACACCTCAGCAGAGCTCGCGGCCAGCAAGTTTCGTGGACTGAGAGGCGAAATTTGTCAAAAGAAACGAAAGTCAAAGCCACCAAATGCTTTGAGGACCTCAAGTTGGCCCACTTATAATTCTCATCCTACCCCACTTCTTCTTCTTGTGATCTTCTTCTTCATCTTCTGCCTTACCTGAGACATTTTGTAACTAATGGCCTCTGGGCTTTATTTGAATATATATCTATTGAAACTAACGGACCCTTATTTAGGGCTTTATTTAAATGCAAACTCTGTTTATTCTACTGCACTGGTTGGCTCGATTCTTGATAACTTCCCATAGTGAAGGAAAGCGTTGTTTCAAAAAACGGTCGTTTATAAGGGCTTGTGCAATATTACCATTCAGGTCCTTTAGAATGTAGGCCCCTCCCTTAAGAACTTGCTCAATGACATATGGCCCATCCTAAGTAGGTGACCACTTGCCTAACGCTCGGTCTTTCTGGCTGATGGGAAAAACCATCTTTCAGACCGTGTCCCCTTCTCCGAAAGACTTTCCTTTTAACCCTTTTATTATACGCTCGAGCTACAACCGCTTTGTTGGCCATAATCGATTTTAGAGTCCTGATACGAGCCTCGTCCAATTCTTCGACCTCGGCCAGCATCGCTTCTTTGATTTCTGGAGGAGTCAGTTGAGATTGATGCGCAACTTGTAATGATGGGACCATGATCTCCATAGGCAATACTACCTCATGCCCATAAGTTATTACAAATGGACTGACCCTTGTGCTTGTATGAGGCGATACATAGGCCCATAACACCTTAAATAATTTAAGATGCCATTCTCGTGGATTCCCTCGTATCATCTTTCTCAAAATATTTTTGATCACCTTATTGTTAGCCTCGACCTAACCATTGGCTTGGGCATCATATGGAGTCGAATACAAGATCTTTATGCCATATCGGTCGGCCATGACACCTTAGCAGAGAAGGCAACACCTTGATCCATGGTAATGGATTTTGTCACTCCAAAATAGTGGATGATGTTGGTTTCAATGAAGCCGATGATCTCTTCATGACAGACCTTTCTCATGGGTTTTGCCTCGCCCCATTTAGTAAAGTAATCGGTCGCTAATATGATGAATGTGTCCAGCTGAGTCAAAGGTGGGTGGATTTGCCCAATTAGGTCAATCACCCTTCCTCGAAATGGCCACAACTTTATGAGATGCAATTCGGCCACAAACACATGTTGAACTAGCCCATTTCTTTGGCAGGCTTTACACCTTTTTGCGTATTGGGTGCAATTGGCCATCATTTCCAGCCAAAAGTACCCATAACATCTAAGCATAATCCTCATTTTTCTTCCTTCCTAGTGGGCCCCACAGATGCCTTCATGAACTCCTTCCATGACCGACATTGCCTCCTTCTTAGATAAGTAACAAAGTAAACTCCATCGGCGCATTTTCGATAAAGTTTGTTATCAACCATTACGTAATTTGTAGCCAGTCTTCGTATACTTCTGTCAGTCTTGGTACGAGGATTTTTTAGGTAACCCATGAGGGGAGCTCTCCAATCATCATCTTCCACTTTCTATTTAATAAATGTTCACTATATTTATTCTCTAAAAAATAGAAGGTAAAAACCTTCTGTAGACCGTGATCGACCGACCGGTCGATCCTTTCCAGGCCTCTAGACCTGCATCTAACTGTGCCATTTTGTTAGCATCCACATTATACTCTCGAGTGATGTGCATTAGTTGGACCTCGTTAAATTGTTTGAGTAATTGGATCGCCACAGTGTAGTATGGTAATAAAGATGGACTAGTGCATTAAAACAATCCTACCATCTGATTTATAACTAGTTGTGAATCTTTGATGATCATCACGTCTTTTACTTGTAATTCTAGCAATATCTCTATATCGATTATCATGGCTTCATACTCGGCCTGATTGTTGGTACATTCAAATTCTAACTGGAATGCAAACTCCTGCCGATTCCCGTTAGGAGCAATCAACACTATTCCAGCCCCAAACATCTCGTGTCCTCAATCCATCAAAAATCAATTTCCATGGTGTGAGTTGCGCGTAGTATGAATATACAATATTCGGAGGAATTTTCTTTTCTAGATTAGATGGGTGATCTGTCAAAAAATTTGTTATGGTTAGGCCCTTTACTGCTTTTTGTGCCAATTAATGCAAATCTGTAACGTCCTGGATTTTTGCTATTTTGAATTTCTAAAAATCCTTTAAAATTTTCGATATAACTAACCTACGTTGTCACTTACTGCCCCTTGATGCTCAAGGTGAGCCTATACGTGGGTGGTACCAGTAAATAACCGCATAAATTCGATTAATTAACCATAGAAAGCCAATTAATCCGCTCTGATCACTTAAACATCAAGTCTAGCCTCGTGATTTGTTCATCTAGGGCCCAAATCTACTTGACCTATCACTAACTAATCGAGAACTGTAACTAAATAAAAACCTCCCTAAAGTTGAGAAAACTAGGGGTCAGATCTTAATTAGCAAACCAAATTAACCCAGCTACTCATTTACCCTACAAACCAATGATTTAGAGTGATTATGATAGAATAACTATTTTTGCTAATTGCGAATAGGCTACACTATGGACTTAGCTAATCCAGACTCTAATCATTATGCGCACAAGAGATTTCCTTACCCAATTCATTCCAGAAATTCCCTAATTATTCAAATAAGCTCTAGACTGCTCATTACTGCGCCATTAAACCTGAGGCTATAGAAAGACATTCGTCTTAGTGGGCTTGACATCCATCATGGGTGGTGAATCAAGAAAGTTCCCAGAACTATTCAATTCAAGCCAGAGGCCGAGTGCTTGAGATACATGAATGCCTTAGGCTGAACCCTGAAACTTAAGTGAAATAGACATTCCACCCTTTTGTGAAGTTGTGGCTTTCTGACCGTTAGATCGCAACCAAACTTGAGCTGTAAGTTAAATATATTTTCCTGCTCATATCTGTATAGTCGAGGCCCCGATCGATCACTAATGACCATCAATTGTAAGTAGAGCACGCACCGCTGATTGGAGTGTCTGATCGCTGCTCGATTGTGTTCAAACATAGATCCCATAGCAAGGCACCTGCCCCATGGTGTAGATGAGGCATTGGGCTTCCGGAAGGCCCTATGAGTTGAGAACAACCTCACCCAGGGTAGTTTTATCAAGAAAAGAGTCATCGGGGCTATTTGTGCACATTATGGCACTATAAATAGCCCCCCATTTCTACCATCTTACTCTCATATGAATTTTGAGCCTAGTTTTGAAGAGAGAAGAGAAAGAAGAGAAAGGAAAAAAGAGGGAGAGCTTGGAAGTGTGATTTGTACACATTCACCATCTCATCCCCTCTATAGCAACATTGCCCTTCATCAGTACCGATTTAGCGACGATTGGAGGTAAGTATTAAGTCATGTTTGTAGGTTTAGATCTTGTAGCTAATTTCCTCCAAATCTTACAAGCTTGCATGCTTGCTTAGGTTCTCGACAATCTCTCTCTAACACCCTAACCCTACGAGCATCGTGAGTCAGACGAATCATCACAAGGTGCGGACTATTATCTCTAAGTTATCTTTTATTGACACTTGAGGGTCTTAGTCAATGGTTAGTTGCTTGCAGATAAATTTGTACATGCTAATATGCTAATATTTTGATTTTGCCATAACATATACTATTAGTTGGATATGGATGCTCATATGTTCGATGAAATGTCTAAGTGGTAGAATGTATTGCTTTATCAATGCTTACATGCTTAATTTATTACCTAAGTGATTGTATTACTTTATGCATGCTCACATGTTTGATTTAATGCTTTAGTGAAGTAATACTGAAAAGACGAGTTTAAGAAGTCGTAGAGGGGGGAGGGGGGGAGGAGTGAATAGGACAATTCCAAATAATCGAATAAAACGCTGAATAAGTAAATAAATCAGAAATCTCAATCGCACTAGTATTGAAATGTCGATTCAAACTGATTCGTAAGACGACCTCGCCCAAACAAGTTTAGGCAGGACAACCTTATTTCACGAATGTGATAAGAATCAAAATTCCAAACTAAGTAAGAGTAAATAAAATTATCTATTACAAACATTCACCACTTTTGCATAAAAGAAATTACAACAATTTACCACAAAAGTAATAAAAGAATTCATCACAACACCAAGAATTATAGTGGTTCAGTGTGTTAACAACTGTTCTCAAATAGCAACACCTACTCTACTCTTAAGATTACTAACCACGTAATCTCAGTTTTCACTATGAATAAGGTTTTCACAAAGTCACCTTAAAACTTGATACAGTTGTGATTTCATCAGGCTATCACAAACAAAGAAACCCCTCACTGAGATTTTCTGGCTTATCTCAGAAAAACTAACTTTGAGATTTTCTGGCTATCTCAGAAAAAACCAAATACAAAGTAAAAAAGAATGCTTATCTTCACCGTAGAAGAAGTCGTAGTCGTAGAACCGATTTTCTTGAATGACGAATATTCAATGTTCAGTCCAATAGAAAGGTCCAGGGTTCTATTGATTTTAATTAAATTTAAACCAAATGATACTTATATTAATTCCTTTAAATCTCAAAAAGAAGAGTATTCTCTCTCTTTTTAGAATCAGAATGGTAGAATAAGAGATTAAGGAATTAAACAGAAAGGTATAAAAAGATTTATAAATATTGCTTAATAGCTTGACAATAAGTGAGGCTTCTCTCTCTCTTGAATTGATAGGTTTGAATTGTATTTTTAGATTGAAAAAGAACATCAATTTATAGGCAAAAAGTTTGTTCCTTTGACTGGCCTAAGCACCGGATTCAATTTCAATAAATTTTTAAATTCAAGCGGGATAAGATCTAATAGATCTTCGACTGGTCGAAGGTCCTGTTTGACTGGTCGAAGGAGGTCTTCAACTGGTCGAACAACCTCTTTGACTGGTCGAAGAAGCTAAATCCGAACTGATTTTTATTGATGGACTTCGAGTTGAGGAACCTTCAATAGGTCGAATGAGGCCCTTCGACTGATCGAAGATGCAACAAAATTTCTATTACACTTCAACTGGTGCTTAGACTAGTCGAGAAATTCTTAGACTGGTCGAGTCAAAACTCAGGCTAGTTGAAACTCAATTAATTTTAAGTACAAAAACCCAATTTTAAATATGTTTTAAAATCACCAAAACATAAGGTCTTTCTAGGGTTTATCATACCTATATAGACTGAGTTTCATAGGATTAGCAACTTGAACTTCTCAAAGGAACTTAATCTTCTACTAGAACTTTTAGTAGATTGAGTTTGGTCTTTATCTTAAGCTTTGAGCTTGAACTCAAGCTTGAACTTAAACTTAAATTTAAACTTAAACTTAAGCTTGAACATGAACTTCAACATGAGCTTGTCTTGAACTTTAACATGAGCTTGACTTGAAGATCACTTACTAAGTTGTTTTGACAAGTCGAAATTTGACAAACCAGGTGTAAAATGTGCTTTAAATATAATAGCATTTACAATCTCCCCCTTTGTCAATTTCATGACAAAACACGTAGAATCCTTATACTCATGTTGTAAAAGAGTTGTTGAAGATTGCAAAAAGTAGTACTCCCCCCTCATGTTGTACTTTCCATGTATATACAACATTTCATACATTCCATTCCAAACATTCTCCAAATAATATATTCAAAACATTTCAATCATTCACACATGTATCATATATTCATGCCATTTGTTTCAACTCTCTAGCATGTATTCCATCAACTCTTTCCCTCTTTTTTTCATAAGTTGACAAAGGAAGAAGGATGATAAAACGTATGAATAATCATAGAAACATGTAGAACATATGATTAAGTCAAGGAGAGTAACATATTAGATTGTCAAAGTAAGGAAATAATCATCTAAGCAGAATTTAAAGTATTTATCAAGCAAGCCAAGTAAAATTAAAGTTATATAGCCCCATAGAAATAAAAGTAAAATGAAATGAACTCGGTTAGATCCAGATGAAGAAGGAGGAGGCATGGAGGGACAAGTTGGTGCAAACTCTTTGTGATATGGTGGAAGTACATTTTCATGTACTTTATAGATGATTTCTGAGTTTGAACCACACTGTCCTGTGAGACCTGTAGAGCCTCAACCTTTTCCTCCAATGATTTTAGCTGATCATCAACCTAAGAAGGTTGATAGTCTAGATCTTCTGGATCATCTGACTCATCAAGCTCAACAAATATGTTGTCCATCGACGTGTCTTCTGGTGCCGGTGCTTTCTCCTCTTCTTCTTCGTCACGTTGACCAGGAAGAAATGCTAGATTCATCTTATTTAGATTGGTATTGTTAAATGGTAAAACAGATTTTGGTGCCTCAGACGGGGGAATTTAAACATTATAGTGTAAAGCAATACACATCATGAGATAGGCAAATGGAATAGAACCATGACCAGGATGAAGAAGAAATTGGATAATGAGGTAGCATATGAGAGAAGGTAGACAAACTTGTACAGACACAACTGAATGGAGGACACGAGTCATGAAGGGAGTAAGTTTTGACTTATTCTCATACCTAGGATAAACATTTGATGTAAAGATGCGATGCAGGACTCGATATTTGGGCACGTAGAGCATTACCGGATTGTCAATCTACATTGAAATGACATATCTTGTGAGTAATCATTTGGCGTTCAGTATACATCATTTTGTTAGTTAGATTATCGATTGGATTCGCATCATTCTTAACGATAATCTCCAATCTTTGAGATAGTATACCAATTGGCAGTGAATGTGTCTTCTACAAATTTAATCGTAAAAGGAAGGTCTTCAAGAGACACATTATAATCGATGTGTACATCGCTTACGCTATGGAACGGTATGTCATTCCGCCCCAACCAAATATGCATTCTCATCCGATATTTGTAAGAAGAAGAACAAGTTCAAATTGAGCAATGTGAGCTAGATTAACACTATGCTCAATAATTATGTCTCTTGAGTGAAAATCCCTAACGTGCTCCAAATCTTCCTCGAGGCTCCTTAGGGTTCTCACATTAGATGGAATCGACCTAGATGACGAGCTACCACGAGCTTTGCGTGATGCCATTCTCTTAGTACGATGTTCCATTTAATGATTGCTCAAGAAATAACTAAAGAGAGTAATGTGATTGTGGATAGATCAGATTTTCCATAAATCTCACAACAAAAAGGGTTTAAAAACAAGAATAAACCCTAAATAAGAGATTAACTAGCAAGGAAGTACCCAAATCTTGAAGGAAAAAAAAAAACCACTTACAAGCAAGATTTGAAGATGGGTTCGTCGAGAGAAGCACCGACTAGTCGAGGAAGAAGGTGAAAATGAAATGAAAAAAGTGATTTTTGCCCATTTTAGGTGAAATCGAGCGATCCTCGGCCGGTCGAGCATGTGCTCGACTCGTCAAGGGTTCGACTGGTCGAGCAATATAAAAAATCTGAAATTGTTTTATTATTATAGTTAATTTATCATATTATGCATTAAATACATACATAAAATAAATAAATGCATAAACATTATGATTAATTAAAATTACACAAACCAATATCATACTTTAAATTGGAAAATCTATTGCTATCGAGCAGTTTGGTCAGTATGTCTGCAAGATGCTTCTCAATTTGAATATATTCTAGCACAATACTCTTGTCTTCAACTAATTCTCGAATATAATGGTATCGAATATCGATATGTTTAGTACGAGAATATTAGATTGGATTTTTTAAAATATTAATTGCGCTCGAGTTGTCGCAGTATAATGTCATTTTATCTTATGCAATACCATAATCACCTAACATTCTTTTCATCCAAATAAGCTGAGTACAGGCATTACCAGTTGCGAGATATTCAGCTTCAACAGTTGAGAGAGATACGCAGTTCTGTTTCTTACTTAGCCAGGATATTAAACAGTTCCTTATGTAGAAACATCCACCACTAGTAGATTTTCTATCGTCAATATTACATGCCCAGTCTGCATCAGTATATCTGACAATTTGTACGGATGTATCTTTCGGATACCAAAGTCCTAAATTAGCAGAACTTGAGACATATCTGATTATCCGTTTAACAGCAATTAAATGTGACTATTTAGGATTAGATCGATATTTAGCACATATTCCAACACTAAAAGCAATATCAGGTCTACTAGCAGTCAAGTATAAGAGACTACTAATCATGCTTCTATATAGACGGGAGTCTACACTTTTACCTGATTCATCTTTTGAGAATTTAAGAGTTGTACTCATTGGAGTATCAAACTTCGTTCCATTCTCAAATCCAAATCTTTTTACAAAGTTCAAGGCATATTTGATTTTTGATATGAATATACCATCTTCATGTTGCTTAACTTGTAATCTAAGAAAGTAGTTTAGTTCACCAATCATGCTCATTTCAAACTTGAATTTCATCAGATCTGCAAACTCAATAGGTAAGTTAGTGCATGTAAATCCATAAATTATATTGTCAACATAGATCTAAACTATCAGTATATGATCGTTATATTTCTTGATAAATAAAGTTTTATCAACACTACCCATAATGAAGTTATGACTAAGTAAAAATTTAGTCAATTTTTTGTACTATGCCATGGGAGCTTGTTTCAAACCATAAAATGTGTTTTTAAGACGATATACATGATTTGAAGATTTGGGGTCCTCAAAACCTTTAGGTTGTTCAACATAAACCTCCTCATGTAAGTCACCATTTAGAAATACATTTTTGACATCCATTTGATATATTTTGAATTTCTTATGACATGCAATTGAAATAAATAATCTTATAGATTCAAGCCACACAACTGGTGTAAATGTTTCATCGTAATCAATACCTTTTATTTGCGTGTACCCTTGTACAACCAGTCGTGCCTTATTTATGATAATATTACCTAATTCATCAATTTTATTCTTAAAAATCCATTTGGTCTCAATTATATGTTTATCAGAAGGTCTAGGAACCAAATACCACACATCATTTCTGACAAATTGATTTAGTTCTTCTTGCATGGCTATTATCCAACTTTCATCGATAAGTGCTTCATTTACATTAGCTGGTTCAATTTGGGAAGTGAAACAGACATAATTACATATATTTTCCAATTATCTTCTTGTCTGTACACCAGCACTAGGGTTACCAAGTATTTGATTAGTTGGATGGTCTTTGACTGATCTTATTTCAGTATCAACTGATTTAGATGAAGAGTCAGGTATATCAATTATACTGACTTCATCATCATCTTGACTTGGAGTGGGTGTGATTTGTTGATCATCAATTACTACATTTATTGATTCCTGAATCACTCCAGTTCTTTTATTAAGAACCCTGTAAGAACAGCTATTTAATGCATAACCTAGGAATATTCCTTCATCACTCTTTGCTTCAAACTTTTTCAAATTTTCTTGGTCACGTAAAATAAAACATTTACTTCCAAAATTCCAAAAATATTTGACAGTAGGCTTTTTATTAAACCAAAGTTCATAAGCTATTTTATTTTTTGCTTTTCTAATGTAAACACGATTTATAATATAACAAGCAGTATTGACAGCCTCAGCCCACAAATTTTTTGGTAGTTTCATGCTATTTAGTATTACACTAGCCATTTCCTGTAAAACTTTGTTTTTCCTTTCAACAATTCCATTTCGTTGAGGTGTTTTGAGAGCAGAGAACTCCTGCGATATACCATGATCATTACAGTACTTCTCAAAATTGCTATTTTTGAATTAAGTACCATGATCACTTCTAATTTTGATCACGGGTATCTTTTTTCAGTCTGAATACGCTTTAAAATTTTTCTAACTTCATCGAGAGTATCTGATCTCTCTTAGAAAAGCTACCCATGTATATCTGGTGAAATTATCAACAATGACCAGAAAATATTTCTTTCCACCTCTACTCTCCGTTCTAGTTGGTTCTACTAGATCCATGTGGAGTAGTTCTAGAGGTTTGGTTTAAGGAGTACACATATGTAAGAGTTCACTTTCTTGTGACTACTCCTAATCTGTTTGCCAATTTGACATGCACCATAGATTTTTTCTATCTTTTTGAGCTTGGGTAAGCCGCGTAAGTGATCTCTTTTGCTCAATTTATACAGTTCTCTATAGTTAACATGTCCAAGACGATTATGCCATAGTTCAGTTTCGTCTGTTTGGACCATGTAACATGAAGAGAAAGAGTTATTGATAATGTAGCGATTTTCAGAGGTTTGTGACCATTTAATATTACATTACCTTACTCATTTATTATCTCACATCCGTGATTAGAAAATTTCACACTATGTTTGTTATCATAGATTTGAGAAATGCTTAAGAGGTTATGTTTTAAACCTTCAACATAAAGCACATTTTCAAAGGGAGGTAGGTTAGGAAGTTGTATAGTACCTTGGCCTATTATTTTGTGGTTGCTTCCATCAACAAAGGTAACTGAGCCGCCATTCACTTCTTTGATATTTGTGAATATTGCCTTGTCACTTGTCATATGTCTTGAGCATCTACTATCCAGGTACCATTTTGAGTGGCTAATGGCTTTGAAAGCTGTGTGAATAACAAGACACTTGACTTTTGGAACCCATTTCATAATGGTTCTAGGTTTAAGAGTGACTCTTGAATTTTGTTGCAGTTGGGAGTTAGGATTTCTCCTTTTTCTATAAACTCCATATTCATTTGAGTTGGATTTTAGAAGCTCTTTAAGCAGGTTAACAATTTTTTTAGCCAAGGGAGATTTATTATTCCTTTGATTTTTATAGCTAATGGCATTATTATTTTTAGGAACTTGAAAGGGTTTTGAGTTTTTGAAATCATTATGATTAAAATCTCTTAAAGTCTTACCTTTAGAGGTCAAGGATTCTCCTCTTACAAAAAATAGGAACAGAATCCTTGGATTTAGAAGAATTACCTTTAATATAACCTAGATCAGATTTGTCATCACATTTTTTAAATGAGGTTAACAATTTTTCTAGTATTTGGTCACCTTGGACATATTTCCAAGTATCCTTAGAACTCAAAAGGGAAGAAACTTTAAGTTTTAGTTTCTCATTTTTTTCTTTAAATTTTTCTAGTTCAGGAGATTTAAAACTTAAATCTAATTTTATTTTTTCAAGACAATCTGAAATATAAGATTTTTCTAAAACTGTGTTTTTAAGTTCTTCTTTTAGTTTAGCATATTTCTCTTTTTAAAATTTTAATTTGACAGTAATTTTACAACTTTCTCTGTATAGGGTATTGTAAGCATCTTGTAGGTCATCTTCATTTTCATTTTCAGGGTCATTCCTGAGATTTTCATAGTCCAATATATTACAACTATCCGAGGAAGTGACTCTGTCTATAGTTATAAGAGCTTTCACATCATTTGTGTTTGTATTCTCTTGTTCTAATTCATCAGACTCATAAGAACTTTGAGAGTTAGATGATTCATCCCAAGTAGCTATCATGCCCTTTCTTTTTTACCTATCCTTTTTAGGACATTTATTAACTAAATACCCATATTCATAACAGTTGAAACATTGACTATCCTTTGTTTTAGATTTTCAAGAATTAGATTTTCCTTTTCTTTTATCAGTTGATTTTTAAAATTTTGATCTTTTCTTGTTTTTGAAATTTCGATAAAATTTCTTAGCTAACATTACCATATCATCTTAATTTTTAACATCAGAATTAGAACTATTTCTTTTGAAATAGATTAAATAGACTTAGCTTTAGGAGCTTTAAAATTCAACTCATATGTTTGTAAAGAGCCAACTAACTCTTCAACTTTCATAAGATCAGTATCTCTCAATTCCTGAATGGTAGTAACTTTAAAATTGAATCTCTCAGGAAGAGATCGCAGTATCTTTGTGCAAACCTTGCTTTTTGGGATTCCATCTCCTAGACCCCACATGAAATTTACTATGTCATTTAGTTTCGTATAGAAGTCCATGAAAGTTTCATTTTCTTCCATACGATAGTGAAGATTTGAACTTTTGATTTCTTGACTATAGAAGTTCCTTCAGGTGTTATTTCAAGAATATCCCATGCTTGGTTAGCTGTATCGCATGAAATAATTCTTTTGAATTCATCAAGCGATAGAGCGCAAGTTATGACATTTAAAGCTTTAGCATTAGCACTGCTTTCACTTTTCTGAGTTGCAGTCCATAAATAGAATGCAGTTTCTCTTATAGATTTAGTTCCATCACTGCCTAATACTTCAGTCATAAGAGGTTTCCATTTAGTCAAAATGGATTGTCATATACATTCATCTAAGGATTTATTCTCATTCTGGCCTTCTAGTATGAATAGTTAGAGTCATCAAAAGGAGGCGGCCTAGTAATAGATAAACTATCGAAATTCAACAAAATTAAAGCTTTAGATTGCTTAACTCAAGGAAATTAATAAAAAAATTTGAGCAACTTAGCTTTGATACGACTTAAAAAGGCGAGCTTAAGAAGTCCTAGAGAGATGGTGAATAGGACTATGCCAAATAATCGAATAAAATGTTGAATAAATAAATAAATCAGAAATCTCAATTGTACTAGTATTGAAATGTTGATTCAAACTAATTCGTAGGACAACCTTCACCCAAAACAAGTTCAGACAGGACAACCTTATTTCACAAATGTGATAAGAATCAAAATTTCAAACAAAGAAAGAGTAAATAAAATTATCTATTACAAACATTCACCACTTTTGCATAAAAGAAATTATAACCATTCACCACAAAAGTAATAAAAGCATTCACCACAACACCAAGAATTATAGTGGTAAGGTGTGTCAACAACTGTTCTCAAACAACTACACCTACTCCACTCTCAAGATTACTAACCACGTAATCTCGGCTTTCACTATGAATAAGGTTTTTACAGGGTCACCTTAAAACTTGATACAGTTGTGATTTTATCGGGCTATCACAAACAAAGAAACCCCTCATTGAGATTTTCTAGCTTATCTAAGAAAAACCAACTCTGAGATTTTCTGGCTATCTCAAAAAAAATCAAATACAAAGTAAAAAAAGAATACTTATCTTCACCGTAGAAGTCGTAGTCATAAATTCGCTTTCTTAAATGACGAATGTTCAATGTTCAGTCTAATAGAAAAGGTCCAAGGTTCCATTGATTTTAATTAAGTTTAAACCAAAGGCTACATTTATTAATTCCTTTAAATCTCAAAAAGAAGAGTATTCTCTCTCCTTTAGAATCAAAATGATAGAATAAGAGATTAAAGAATTAAACAAAAAGCTATAAAAAGATTTATAAATACTGCTTAATAGCTTGACAATAAGTGAGGCTTCTCTCTCTCTTGAATAAGGACTTTAATAGGCTTGAATTATATTTTTGGATTGAGAAAGAACTTCAATTTATAGGCAAAAAGTTCGTTCCTTTGACTAGCCTAAGGTAGCCTTCGACTGGCTTAAGCACTGGATTCAGTTCCAACAAATTTTCAAATTTGAGCGGGATAAGATCTAACAGATCTTCGGCTGGTTTAACAACCTCTTTGACTAGTCAAGGAAGCTAAATCCGAACTAATTTTTGTTGCTAGACTTCGAGTCGAGGAACCTTTGATTGGTCGAAGGAGGTCCTTTAACTGGTCGAAGAGACCCTTCGACTGGCCGAACATGCAACAGAATTTCTGTTATACTTCGGCTGGTTCTTAGACTAGGCGAGAAATTCTTAGACTGGTCGAGGCAGAACTCAGGCTAGTCAAAACTCAGTCAATTTTAAGTACAAAAACCCAATTTTAAATATGTTTTGAAAGCACTTAGAGCTAAGGTCTTTCTAAGGTTTATCATACTTGTATGGACTGAATTTCATAGGATTAGGAACTTGAACTTCTCAAAGGAACTTGATCTTCTACTAGAACTTTTAGTAGATCGAGCTTGGTCTTTATCTTAAGCTTTGAGCTTGAACTTGAACTTGAACTTGAGCTTGAACATGAACTTCAACATGAGTTTGTCTTGAACTTTAACATGAGCTTGACATGAAGATCACTTGCTAAGTTGTTTTGACAAGTCGAAATTTAACAAACCAGGTGTAAAATGTGCTTTAAACATAATAGCACATACAAATACCCTATGGATGCTCACATGTTCGATGAAATGCCTAAGTGGTTACGTAGTGAAACTTATGCTATAATTGTGTGATTTAGCATTTAGTCCATAGAAAAACTTAGGATTGCTACGATGTTGGGCCAGTCGATAAATTGCCTAAATCAAGGGGTGGCCTGAGTTAGGGCAGCCACCCTAGGCTTGTTCGATCGACTCGAGCCGAACATGGATGACTGACAATACTTAGACTACACGGGATGCTTGCACCCAATGCCAGTTGTTCTGGGGTTCTCCCAGGTAAATCGAATTAGTCTACTAGCCGACTGATCATGTATATTCATAATGAATGACACGATCAAATTAAATATAAGATACATTATGTCACGCCCCAGACTCGAAAACCGGGCTCACAAAATTCCCGATCACCGAATCCAGCGCCCACATCCTCCGTAGTACCCCATTCTCAGCGCCCAGCGCCCATACGCCAGATTCCGATCCTGGGATTCTACAAAGAGGATTTTAAGTATGAATTTTTTTGTATAAAAGCATAACCACAAGTGTACCCAAATCACAAGAACAACATCAACACCACATATCCACTAATATAAACATTCGAGTACAATGCTGAAAGGGAAATACATAAATAACAAGATCTCTAAAGTGATCTGCCACAAGCTCCTTCCTCAATGGTACTGCAACCTAACGTCACATGCACGCAACAGTCGTGCATAAGCTTATAGAAAGCTTAGAGGGTGGTGTAAGTGTGTGTGCAAGATAAGTTCCAAGCACACAAATATCAGAGTAAGTGGAAATACTGGCAAGTCTATGAATACTGTCGACCATAACAAGGCTATGTGATGCAAGATATAGTATGCTAAATGTCATATGCTGAGAATGCAATGTAATGTACAAATCCTGAGAAGTCCACGAATATCATCAACCTTATCTAGGTCATATTATGCAGAAACATAGTAAACCAAATGTCATATACAGAAGATGCAATGTAATATGCAATGTAAAAGAAATGATGAAGATGGAGTGTGTAATCGGGATGATAGTATGTGGTATCGCAAGCTGTGGGGTTCATCACAAGGGACTTCTATCTAAACCAGTCCCATACCTAAATTTGGATAACTAGACTCAATGTGGTAAACTCCTTAGCTCAAGTTGGTCGCACGCCCAACCAAAATCCTAGCCATTGTGAATGTACACATAATGATTTGGTTACGCACCACTAGCCCGAGTGGATAGTAAATGAATAAATGAATGAGTCAAGTGCTGAGTACGCAACCCTGCTCAGCACGTCTGCATATGACAGCCACAATGCTTCCGATGAGGGATAAGATTCTGCCTCACTGTATGCACAGTAGCCTGCCAACCACTAGTAGCTCGCCCAGGCCCTTAGGCCCCGCCCACATCAGTGTCCGCCCACGTGTGCAACAGTGACGAGGCGTCACAATATCAATACCGTATATCTCTGGAATATCACCGGGGTCTAGTACACTCCATACTAGCTACCACCTCCCTAACTGCACAACCTAGCAAGAAGAAAAGACCTCACTGATGCTTAGGAACCGACCACTCTCGGCGATAACTATCACGACCGAAGTCATGATCGTCACCCATCTTCCCAAGAGGGACTCTCGACCCGAGAAGGATTTTCGGAGCACACCGGTAGTAAAATTGAGAACCTTGATGCCTCCTTCTACCGTCGACTGAATGATCAACTTAATACCGGGGAAACCAACATCACTCTTGCATAGGTCAGTCGGGCATTCCGCGCAAGTCATCTGAATTGAGATCGATCCTCGGTTTTAGACGACCCCTCAGATTAGCGGTAATTGTGTTCACCTCCATGCTGGCTGGGAATGGATCGGTGTCAATCAACATTGCTTCCTTTTCTTTTTTCGGAAACTTTAACAGTCTGCAGTCGATGTGGAGGTTCCTGAAAGTAACACTTGTTAGTAGAATAAGCCCGAGATCCATGTCATTTGCAATACTCGAACTTTTGTAATTCATCGGACGTAGGTATTTTTATGATTAACAGGGACTTTGATAAACTCTGCAGTCAACATAATATCAAATATTTCTTTGGGCCGAGTGATGTCAAAAGTATACACTTTTTGGGCTTTTTGTGCAGTCAGGGCGGTCAACTCCACTTTGACTAATGCCGAGCACACCAGTGGCTTCTTAGCCACCACTTCAGCAATCGCAATTTCATGATTAGGGTCGTTATAATACGTCCCTAATGACGAATTAATTCACCTAGCTTCTTCCTGAAACAGCTTCTCATAACGAGAAACTTTCTTACTAAGGTCATATAGAATAACAAACTTTGTGCCTATAAACTTTTTGCGGAGTTTATTTCTAAATCATCTTATGCGAGTTGCACAAATTCGGCCTCAGTCATAACTACCTTACAATGGCTTTTTGTCTGCTTGAATCGCATGATATAACTTTCGCACGATCCCCAGGCAATTGTTGAAATCGTGCGAGATTGGCCATGGTTATCTCCCTATTTTTAAAGAAGAATTGGGCGTGAAACTTTTCTTCCAATTCATGTCAGTTGTGTATTGAGTCTAGCGGTAAATTTGAATACCATGTAAAGGCCACAGTAGTTAATGAGTGATAAAATAATTATAACTTATGGTAATCATTGTTGGCTAATTCATCACATTGCATAGTGAATTGGCTGACATATTCGATGGTTAACTGACCGTGTTCACCAAAGAATAAGGCAAAATCCGGTCGATGATTCCTCGGCAATGGATGTTTCCAATCTACCCATTCGAGGTATGGTTTGTGATATATGGGAATAGTGTTACGGCCTAACACTTGGCCAGCAACCTCTTGTACAAGTTGTATTATTTGATTGCGGTCGACTTGCTGAGGCTCTACAACTGGCAATTGATCCGGACTGAATCGATTAAAATTATCCTGAAATCTAGGACCCTGTTGTGGGTTAAACCCAGCTGGCGGTCCAGGATTTCTATTTTTAGGCACAAAATCTTTAACCTCTAGTTCAGGTCGCCTAACTTCCATAGGAGGTGGCACATTCCTGACCTCAGGAGGAGGAATTGGTGGTGAGCCACGTTGTAATGGTGGCATGGGCAGGAATGGGACTGCATTACCTACCGAGCTTCTGTTATGTTACAGCGCTGGTTGAGTCCGCTCCGTTATTACGGCCAATAATCATTGCATAGCCTTGGTCTGGCTAGCCATGTAATGATTAGTTCTCTCAGCCTATTAGCGAAATTGTTCTGCTTGGGCTCTCCCATACTCTCATACTATCTTGATGCTCATCCGAACATCTCGAAGCACAACAGATACCTCGTTTAGAAGTACGACACGAGACGTGGATGGTCCAGCCTGATTTTCGGTCGGGTTAACATTCAAATTAAGACCCTCTAGGGGTGCCTGAACTTACACGTCATCACCCGGCCGGGGGTGGTGCGGTTGGCGTCACAAGCTCAGTCCCGACAATTTGGCCACTTCTCCTTGGTATTTTTTGCAACAGTTAAATCGGTAGTTAATAGACAGTGTCCCATTAGGCGTGCTAGAAAGTTGTTCGTCCATTCTTTACTCACACGATGGGGTGCAGGTATGCCTGAATTGGGATTGCAGGTCCAATTCAAGCCAAACAACAATGACCCCGAGCACAAAAGTAGGCAAACACAGGGTATGACCGAATTCTAAGAAGATTGGTCACATATTCAACCACTCACTCAATGTGTAAATGAAACAGGAGATAGTAAAAGGGTGGGGTTCATCCTCTGCTGGTGGGTTACTCCTTCGCCTTTTGTACGAAAGGACTTTTTAGTACAGATTAAATGAAATGAGAAAGAAATCCTTACAGTCGGCCGCTATTGGTTGCTGAAGGATACTCCTATGATGATCGAATGCAGTTTAGCATGCGAGCATAAATCTCAATTACAGCTAAAGTTATTAGCTACTAGATTAATGTTATGGATTACACTATGGAATGTAAATGACAAGTTCAAAAAGTAAATGATTATGCTAAGAAAAAGTAATTTACTTGATAGGGAAAGTAAATGATTATACTAAGGAATGTAAATTAACAGGATAACTGTAAAAATAATTGAAAGATAAGTTTTGGTTTGATTGGCTTGGTATGGGACGAGTTTCTTTGTTGTAATCTTCTTCTAGATCCTTCCCACGTTCTGATGGTTACCGTAACCGTTTTTTAGTATCGACTTCTGGACACTTCCCACATTCTTGCTTCTCTGGATTCTCCTTTAGCCACTTGTCAAACGATCATGCGATGTCAATCACTTATTTCTTGTCGTATGAACATTTGAGCTCGACCGCCTTCCCTCTCAACCATTCTAGCAACACATAAATGCAATTGAAACATTGTCGCTCTGTTTTTCGAGGCATAACCGTACATATCTGCAGGAAATCTTCTAGCACCCATGCGTATCCATAGAGATCACACATTCTGCCCCGACTGGCTAAAACAAGGTTCGGCCGAAACGGGTGCAAAGCCAGAACGAGTGCAAACACCATCAATCACGACTTGTTCCATGGGCATCGCCCATCCTTGTTCGACAAGAGTCCAAACCATATGATCAAGGGACATTAGAAAGACCCTCATCCTAGCCTTCCAATAAGCATAGTTAGACCCATCAAAATATAGTAGTCGTATGACGGCATATCCCTCTTGGTTAGACATCATTCTTAAGCTCCTTGGATCAACTCAAGACGTTAAGCCCTTCAAGAGCTACCTACTCTGATACCAATTGAAATTGTGCTTATGGTGTAATGGGATTACCATGGCTGCGCTTGCGGAAGCTTGGCAAATCTAAGGAATGAAGGCTATGTCTTAGAGGGGGGTGATTAGAACCTATTTAAAAACTATGTCTTTTAAAAACTAATTTCCTAATGTAAAACTAATTTCCAATTAAACTAAGTAAGAAAATTTAACTCTAAGGCTTCCAAGCCAATAGAGGGTCTAATCACATAGACTACAAATGATTTGCAAATAAACAATTATATCAAGATAGTGTATATGTGTGCGGGATGTGCTAACTATTAACACTAAGCATTCATCTAATCATGCTTACATAATTAAGCATTTAAATATATAAGCATAATTAAACAAGTGCGCAAATGACAATCCTAAAGACAATCATATATAGTGGTTCAGCTACTTGCCTACTCTACTCCCGGCGGATGCACTTAACCGATGAGTGTACTGGATTTCCCTACTAGAGGTTTTAAACAAGGTTAACCTCTAACCCTTATAGCCTTACACAAGGACTCTAAGATTTATGATCTATACAAGAGTCGAGGTCATACACAAGAACCCGAGGTTTTAGGCCCTACACAAGAGCCAAGGTCCTACACAAGAACTTGGTCATTTAGGCCTTACATAAGAGCTAAGGTCCTACACAGGAACTTATTGTTTAGGCTCTATACAAGAGCCAAGTTCCTACACAAGAACTTAGGATTTGGGCTCTATAAAAGAACCAAGGTCCTACATAAGAACCTAGTTCGAATTTGAAACATAAACTCTTACTCTCAATCCTACACAAGGAAAGAGTAAAAATAAACTCCTAAACATGACAATTTACTTGTCGGATTGAGTCCTTTTTGCATGCCTTCTTAGGTTGCTTGATCGTCGCTCTCCTATGCTTTAATCAACTCCCTGATGCTCCTTTGATCATGATGTAACTGCTTTTCTAAGGCTTCAGCTTCAAGATCAAATGCCTTGCATATGATGCTTTTCCGAGGTGACCAAGGTGATAGGAGGTTAGTTGAATCTCCCCCAACTAGTGGGAAATTTTTTTTTCATAGGGGATTCGCCTATATGGGTCTTTTAGACGATTTGGATAATGATATACCAAGATAACTTAAGTCTAATATCTAGAAAATGAAAGAGTTCAAGAATATCTTCAAGGTAGAGGTCGGAATACTCATAAGAGTGTTAATCTCAAGAAAGATGGCTTAGAACTCTATGGTATAAGGGCTTGGGATGAGAGATATGAACATGGAATCTCTTAAGCCTCTACACCAGAAACCCATGCAAAAGCCCAAGAACCAATTGCCCTTTACAAAAAAGTTAGAGTTCCAATGGTTAAAAAAAAGGCTAAAAATGGCTCTGTTGATGCCATTAAAGGTCCTTCGTTGCCATCGAAGGTTCCCTTGATGCCATCGATAAATCCAAATATTTATGTTGATTTCTCACTGGACATATTTGGGGTTTCTTCGATGTCATCGAACTCAATCTTCGATGTCATCGAAAGTATTTTCGATGCCATTAAGAAAGTAAAAAATAAATCCAATTTCTTGCTGGACAATTCTGATTCTCAATCGATGCCATCGAGGGGCCTTCGATGCCATCGAGAAAATCAAAACAAATGTCATTTTGTTGCTGGACAGTTCTGACTCTTGATCGATGCCATCGAGCAGGACTTTGATGCCATCGAAGGCACTTTGATGGAAGCTTGATGCCATCAAACAACCATCGAAAACTGTTGTTTTAGGCTATCTTTTACACAACAGCTCCACACCTCTTCTAGCCTTATTTATCATGTTTCTCTTAGTTTTCTAAGGCTAAGAGATGATCAATTAGGTATTCCTATTAAGCCTAGATCATCTAGAAGTCTAAGGTTGTTTTCGGTCAAGGGTTAGGGTCACCAAGGCACCTCATTTACATGTTCTTTGCTCATTGATGCTCCGTCTTCGCTTGTGTCTTCGGTCTTCACTTTCTAAGGGCTCAACCGACTACTTGACACAAAGACTCATCTGATTGACAAATAAGGTGTAAAAATCAGTGTACTAACAAGGTTGATATCAAAGGTTAGCCCACATGATGAACGACCTATATTGAAGGTTATGCCCCACATATGGACGGTCCACAACAAAGGTGGGACCCACATAATGGATGGTGAACATCAAAGGTGGATCCCACATGATGGATGGCCCATATCAAAATGTGGCCCTACATGATGGACTATCCACATCAAGTGGTCCCCACATGATGGATGGTCCATACAAAGGTGGGACTCACATGATGGATGGTGGACATCAAAGGTGGGCTTGCATAATGAATGACCCATGTCGAAGGTACCCCCACATAATGAATGGCCCACATCAAGGTGGGCCACATAATGCATGTTCACATCAAAGGTGGGCCCCACATGATGGATGACACACATTAAAGTGTGGCCCAATATGATGGGCCATCCACATTGAGTGGACCCCACTTGATGGACGATCCACATCAAAGGTGGGATTCACATGATGGATGATAGACATCAAAGGTGAGTCCACGTGATGGACAATTGACATCAAAGGTGGGCCCACATGATGAACAACCTATATTGAAGGTGCGGCCCTACAAAATGAATGGTCTGCATCAAGGTGGCCCACATAATGGGCAGAATGAGCCTCATATAATGGATGACCCACATCAAAGTGTGGCCCCTCATGATGGATAATCCATATCAAATGGGCCCCACCTAATGGACAATCCACATCCGAGGCCTTGCATGATGGGCGACCCATATCCACAGTAGACTAACATGATGGATGATCCATATAAAAGGTGCACCCACAAGATGGATGGTGGACATCAAAAGTGGGCCCCACATGATGGACAACCCACTTCAAAGGTGGGGCCCACACGATTGAGAACAACTTATGCCAGTTTATGCCTTGCCCTTTCACTACACAAGATTGTAAGTGTGGCATAAACAAAGGATGTAGATTCGAACCTTTAATCATTCACATTAGTGGGTCGAGATCAAGTCAACAATTTGGGGGCCCATTAGCTTCGATTGTGACTATGAGATTAAGGCTTGATGATGCATGAAAGATGGTTTGATCCTTATACCTGAAAACATGTAAGGGTCATGATCTCGACTGGTCAGCTTTGATTCCTCCTACGAGGTCCATGTAGGGGCTAATAAAGTGGACATACTTGGACACTTCCATTAGGAGTTGTTAATTATTACACAAGCCAATAAGGGATCTACCGACTTGCTTAGGAACATATTTACGACTTTAAACATGATAGATTGCAACTCATCAAGTGGTTTTTCCGCTGGGCCTAGCACTCTGAATATTTTAATTGATTTTTAAAAGGTTTTCAATTGTTGAAGTTTTATTTTAACCGTTAAAACTGCTTTAATCACACTTGATGATAACCTAATGGTCCAGATCTGATGGTCCATTTCTGATTGGCATGTGACATGATCATTAGTGATACACCATTGCAATGGAAGGATTGAATCATGAGTATATATATATGGATGAGGAGGATTGTCATACTTCCTTCATAGTAAGTCATACCGAAATTTGTAGGGTGGCAGAGTGTCATACCAGGCACACCACTTAAAACTCTAACCTCTCCTTATTTATATGATCCTATCTAAGAGGAGAGGTAGTGTAACGCCCCGGATTTCGAGGGTCGAGCAAAGCTCAACTCCTGAGATCCAACGCATCACTTATGCAACATAGATAATGATGTTTAAATGTTGTCCATATTAATGCATTAAACCTGAGAGGGATTATACTAAATCAACATATCATACTCCAGAGTTAATATAATTAAGCAAACGGAAGACTAAGATAGATATACGAAGTATATACGTGTTTCACAACCTGCAGAGTATGAGTATATTACCGGGCTGAATATATACATGTTTTGTCTCAAAATATACAAAATATCAAAATGTAATTGTCCAACTAATTCATGTAACCCTGTAATCTCATCGAATTAGAACAAGGTCTACGAAGACCCGCCTAATAGCTGAACGTAGGAGAATTCCTCCTCCTCAGCCATGAAGTTCATTTCAGCTGCATAGACTCCATCATCACCTACATCTACAATAGGGTCTGGTTGGTGTTTTAAAACACCGTCCCAGAGTGGGAGTGAGAGATCAACTCAGTGGTATTATAAGGCAAAGGTTAACATGTTATCAATTAAGTCAAGTAGTAATGATAAAGCAGTACAACAATCATATCCTAAGTACTCTTGTTAATGCAGGGATGGTATGCTGTAATGATGCATGCCCTCGCACGAAACTCCCTCAAGCGATTTCATCAACCATTAGTGCATGGCAAACTCCCTAAACGTACACTTCCTCGCCAAAGCACATGCAATGCGGTGCATGGTCGTGCTAGCCGAGTACTTAATTAGGCTTATTCATACAGTAGATTCGGGAAGCTAAGTGTAACGTCTCAGAAAAATCCATACAAAGACCCAAGTACCACCTCAGGCAGAAATCACTCAGGACCAAATCCTTTAGAAATTAGATGAAATTAACTAAGTGTTAAACTTGATTAGTCGTGAAATTAGCTTGAACCACTTTAAATAAAAACTGCAAGACCCAAAACTTGCAGAATCATTAACGCTACATTAGCCTGAAACCTAGGACCAATCTCTAAACCCAGTTGCTCTCTGGAGCACATTGAAACTCCGCATCGGACCTGGACCGCGCATCAAAAGTCCGATTACCATGAAACTATATGCTTATGACTACTTTACTGGGCTTGACAACTATCTCGGGAATCAAATCCAGATAGTATCCAAAAATGCACAACTTGAGCCCGGAGAGAAGTGTATGAGAAACGCGAATACCTTTAGAAATTGAACTCATATTTAAGTGAATTGAGTCATTCACTTGTAGGCCAAATATTAGGATTCAGACCGTCAGAATCTGACCCAAATACACCCTCAGATCAGGAAAAATTTCTAACACATGTTAGTATACTTGTAGCCCTGATCGAATGCCGACGACCGTTGAACTGAAACTGGTCCGCCATGGTCAATTTGTAAATCTGATTGGACCGAAAACTTAACTCGACCTAGATCCCATGCCAGGGAGCTTAAGTCCGACCGCATGTAGAAAAGGGGCCTCTAGAAGTGCTCCGTTGAGCCGAAACAGATGACTTTTGGTTATAACCTAAGTATACCATGGCCTTGGGGCCATTCTCATCACTTTTGGGCCTATATAAGGGCCTTAAACCCTCTCTCTCCCTTGACATACGAATTTGCAAAACCTAGAGAGAGAATAGAGAAGAAAGAGAAGGAAAGAGAGAGAAAGTGAGGGAGAGAGTTGGAGTTTGTTCGTGGGATTCATTCCCGCCACTCCGCGTGCTTAACTATCACCTTTGTTTCGCTATTCCAGCGATTCTAATCCCGTTCTTGGGTAAGAAATCCTAACCCGAATATGTTTTAGAGTTTTAAATAGTGTAAGTGATGAAATAGCTAACCTATTTCATGTTATACAAAGACTTGACATACAAACTAAGTTCGATACTTGTTTATCGGCGAATGGTGCGGACTATAAATGTTTAGGTTATGGTTTTCAAGGCTTTTAATGTTAGGAATGATTTATGTCTGACTTGATTGCTATCTCACAAGTTTAGATACAATGTTTTCTGTGTATTACACATATATATGAACCACGTTGAATATAGTGCATTCCATGTGTTTGTTGAAATGTCTAATTAAGTATGGAATTATGATTTGTGCTTAACATGATTATCAATCGAGAATACCTGATTGTTGCACATGTGGCAATTCCTATGTGGAAGATTTGCTATAATATGTGTTTTAACAAATCTATTACATGTGTGTAATATGTGTAATCTAAGTGTTTGATAAAATGCCTGAATGTGAAAATGCTTGTTTAAAAGCATATAATGAGGGTGTTGAGATAAGATTCTCAATTCCTTTAACTACGATTATAGTATCCTTTATATAACCTATCCTACTACTATGTGCTGTATGGATGTAATGTCTATGTATGATAATATGTGTAGTATGTATTTGTTAAATTGCTTAAGTAAGATTTATATCTGATTTTAGTTGTCACATGTTGTTTTGGATTACTAGATGTGAATGTTATTACTTGGAATGTGTTTGGGACTATGGTATAGTCCAGGCAATCGGTAACAGGTCCTGATTTGTTGGCTGAGGTCGTTTCGCCATATAGGATGTGTTCGATGAATCCGAGTCGTACTTTGGTTGTCGACAGTGGTTAGGCCACACGGAGTGCTTACGTACTTCATGTCGATTGGATCGATGTGCGCTTGTACTAGTCAAGCTCGTCAGTAACCTGATTGAGCCGATGTATGTTCACCATATATGGACGCTACTGCTTGAACCTAAGGTACCAAACTCACCAGTGGAACTCCCGTTAACCTTGGTACCTCAATCCACTAAGACTCATGAGTCGGACATGGTGGTATAGGACACAGTGGTGGAGCTGTCGGCCTACGCCTGGGTGACAAGCCCATCCATAGTGACCAGTGAGCAACCTAAGGTCGTGAGCCGAATACGGTGGTATGGGACACTGTATTCGAGCTGTCGGCCTACGATTAGGTGACGAACCATTCATAGTGACCTCGAGCATACTCTGAGACTGCGCTGAGGTGACGAGTCTTTCTGTAGCAACTAGAGTATAAGTTAGGCCTACATTGAGGTGACGAGCACATTGTAGCGACCTAGAACCGCAACATCGTATGAGACTAGTTAGGACTAACGACCCTAGAATGGATCATTGCTTGGAAAATGATATAAAGGAGGTACCTTAGCTTCCTAATCCTACTGTATGAAAAGGTCTAATAAGAACTCAGTAATCACGCTCATGTACCACATTGCATATGCCTTTGGCGTTAGTGTTGAGCATAGAGGAAGGGGTGTATACCGCGACCGTAAGAGGAAGATCGTAGAGGGAGTGCAGGCGAGAGCATACATCATTAATACATATCGTGTTTGCATTAACCAGAGTACCTAGGGATGTTTAATTATATTGCTTTATCATTACTGCTTAATTGAATTGATAACATGTTAACCTTTGCCTTATAGCTCCACTGAGTTGATCATCACTCCCACGTTCTGGGATGGTGTTTTAAACACCAACCAGACTAGTCTTAGATGCAAATTCTAGCGCGACGTATGAGGCCGAGCCAGACTTATACGACGATGAAGAAGAGTTCTCATACATGCAGTTATCAGGCGGGTCTACGTAGACTGTGTTCTGATCGATGGGGCTTACAGGGATGCTAACTAGATATCATTACACTCGTTATGATTGTATTTTAGAGCACTCATGTATATTCGTTTTGTACATTTTGGGAGTATACATGTATATATTTAACCGAGTAACATGATCACACGTCAGAGACTTACTACTGTTCATATATCTTATACGTCTATTACAGTCTTCTGCTTGCAAAATTTAGCTGTCTCTGGAGTATGATATGTTGTTTGGTATAATCTCACTCATGTTTAAGGCACTAATACAGATAACATTTAATCATCATTATCTATGTTGAAGAAGTGATGTACTGGGACTCGGGAGTTGGGCTCCTGCTCGACCACCGAATTTCAGGGCGTTACACTAAGGTACCTCCCTTTACATCATTAACCCAAACAGGGATCCATCTAGGGTTGTCAATCCTAGTTAGTCACATATGATAGGCAAGTTGTAGGGCATCACCCCTAATGAAAGCAGTGAATAGGCAAATTCAAGTATTTATACTCGAAGTCAGTACGAGAAGCTCGTCACCTGAATGTAGGCCGATAGCTCGAATACAGTGTCTCATACTACCATATTCGTCTCACGAGTTTGGGTTGCTCACTAGTTACTACGGGGAGGCTCGTCACCCCAGCGTAGGCTGACAACTCAACCACGGTGTCCCATACCACCATGCCCGGCTCATGAGTCTTAGCGGATCGTGGTACAATGGTTGAAACGGGCTTTTACATTGGTAAGTGGTACCTTAGATTCAAGCAGAGCATCCATACATGGTAAATACACAATAGTCTAATCGATTTATTTGGTAAGTTCGATTGGTACAACCACACGTTGACTTGATCGACATAGAGTGCATAAGCACCCCTTGTGGCCTAACCACTGTTGACAATTGTCGTGCGACACGGATTCGTCGAGTTACCCAATGTGGCAAGACTAATTTAGCCACCTGTACAAGAATTATTACCGATCGCCTGGACTACGTTGTAGTCCCATTCTTACTCAAATGTAACAAATAAATACATGTGATAAGCACATCAGCATATGACCAACATTCCAAATACAACTCTCATTTGAGCATTTCATCTAACGCATTAAACATATTACTAAATGTTTGCATTTCATCCATAGATTGCATAATCAGAATTAAGATTACATGAAGGAAACTATACATATAGATAAGGTAATTGAGAATCCTATCTCAATACCCTTATGAAATACAATTTATCAACAATTTCTTATTCAGACATTTTAGCAAACACTTAGACTACACCTTATTAAATACATAGACTAATTTAGTTACAGCATATATTATAGCAAATCCTTACACAAAGTGATCTTAATACCTATGGCAAACATAAATCCTACGTTTACAGTCATGACGATCACAAATTATAATTTCATATTCATTCAATCATTTCAACAAACACATGGAATGCATCTTGTATTTAACATAGTTCACACATGTATAATTTCGTAACTAAGATCATATGACAGCAATCAAGTTAGACATAAATCATTGCTGACATTGAAAGCTTTGAAAACCATAACCTAAATGTTTATAGTCCGCACCTTTCGTCGGATTGCTCATTTAGAACTCGGTTCAAATCTTACGCTCCTGTATACAGAACAACGGTTACCTAAACATTGAAATAGGTTAGCTATTTCGTCGATTACTCTATTTGAATTCCTAAATCAAGATTAGGGTTAGGATTTCTTACCCAAATCATAGTTGAAACTATTCATGTAGTGATGGTGGAGAGGTGAATCAGCACGTGGAGTAGTGGGAGAGAAACACTGCCACGATCTCCCAAACTCTCGCTCTTCTCCTCACTCTTTCCTCTTCTTTTTTCTCTTCTTTTCTCTCTTCACTCTCCTAGGGTTTGGAGCAAATTCGTATAAGAGAGGGGTGGGGTGGTTTAAGGGCATTATATAGGCCCAGAACTGGTGTAAATGGCCCCAGGGCCATGGTATACTTGGTCATAGCCAAAAGGTGCTTGTTTTGGGCAGATGGGGCTCATCTAGAAGTCCATTACTCACCTACGGCATGGAACAAGTTCCCTGGCCATGGATCTAGGCCAAGATACGATTTCAGTGCGTTTGGATAGGCTGATCAATCGTGACGGACCTGTATCAAATCAACGGTTGTTGTCACTCGATTAGGGCCATAAGTATACAAATATGAGCAAGGAAATTTCCCTGATCCACGGATGAAGTTCGGTCAAAAACTGACGGTCTGAAATCTTCAATTTTGCCTACAAGCCAATGGTACAATTCAATTAAGTTTCAATACTTTTTCTAAGGATATTCGCGTTTCTCACACACTTCACTCAGGGCTCAAGTTGTGCGTTTCTAGGTACTATATGGGCTCGATTCCCACGATGGTTGTCAAGCCCAATAAGACAGTCATAACCCTATAGTTTTGCGATCATTGGACTTTCGACGTGTTGTCCAGGTCCCATACAGAGTTTCAATGTGCTCCCAAGAGCAACTGCCTTTTAGGATTTCTCTTAGGTTTTTAATAATGTTGAGTCAGCGATTTTGATGGTTTTGGGTCCTGTTGTTTGTATAGATAGTGGTTCAAGCTAATCCACTGATTAATTTAGTTTAGTACTTAATTAATTTTTGTCTAATTTCCACAGAATACAGTCCTTAGTGATTTCTGCTAGAGGTGGTACTCGGGTCCTTGTATGAATTTTTCCAAGACGTTACAATCTACCCCCCTTAAAGAAAAATTTTATCCCCGAAATTAGTACATTTTTGTACTCCTTGAGGATCTGAGGGTAGTTCTTATGGACCTCAGCTTCTATTTCCCAAGTAGCCTCTTCCTCAGTGTGGTGAGTCATACCTTCACAAGTGGAATAACTTTGTTGCGTAGTACTTGTTCCTTCTTATCAAGAATACGTGTTGGTCGAAGCACATAGGTAGCATCTTCACATAGATGCACCTACTCCCACTTGATAATGTGAGTAGGATCAGAACATATTTTTTCAGCATCGATATGTGAAACACATTGTGCACACCTGCAAGTGGTGTAGGCAAAGCAAGGCAATCTACTATAACACCCACTAGGTCTAGAATCTGGAATTGACTGATAAATCGCGGCGTAAGCTTTCCCTTCTTGCCAAATCGAAGGACTCCCTTCATTGGGGAAAACTTAAGGAATACATGGTCCCCAATTTCAAATTTTAGCTGTCGCCGTCTTGTATCAGCGTAATTCTTCTGTCTGCTCTAGGCTGCAAGAAGTCAACGCCTGATAATGTCGATCTTCTCTGAGATCGCCTATACTAAATCTGGGCCAATTATACTCTTTTCGCCAACTTCTGCCCAACAATGTGGTGCTCGACATGGGCGTCCATACAGTGCTTCGTAGGGAGCCATGCTAATGCTCTCTTGGAAGTTGTTATTATAAGCAAACTCAGCATAGGGAAGACAGTCATCCTAACCGTCCTTAAAATCGAGCACACATGCCCACAACATATCTTCTAATACCTGATTTACCTGTTCCGTCTGCCCATCGGTCTGTGGGTGGGACACAGTACTGAACTTCAATTTCACTCCCATTACTTTCTTGCTTCAAGTCCAGAAAATAGACATGAATCGCATGTCTCGATCCAACACAATTTTCATAGGCACTCCATGCAGCCGTACAATCTCCTTGATGTACGGCTTGGCTAAATCATCTACGGAGTTAGAAATTCTGATCGGGAGGAAATGGGCTGATTTCATCAATCGATCCATAATCACCCAAATGGAGTCATGCCCCTTTCTCGTCTTCGGTAACCCAGAAATGAAATCCATAGATATGAAATCTCATTTCCATTTAGCTATGGGCAAAGGCTGAAGTAAACTAGGAGATCGGCGATGTTTGGCCTTGACCTGCTAGCACATGAGACAACGGGATACATAATCTACTATGTGGGCCTTCATGTTGTCCCACCAATACGAACGTTTCATGTCATAATACATTTTCGTACTGCCAGGATACATTGTCATCTTTGAATTGTGAGCGGCTTTTAGGACTTCCTTTCTCAAGTCATGGAGATTCGGGACGCATAGACGGCCATGATATCTCAAACCTCCATCTAAGCCAATCCTCCATTCAGATTCCTCACTGTCACTTGTTCGTTCTCTCATCTTTACCAATAGTTCGTCTTCTTTCTGAGCCACAATGATTCGATCATAAATAAGTGGTTGTACATGGATATGTGCGATACACTCGAACGGCTCCTCTACTATAAGCTTTTGTTTGAAGTCTCGCACAAACTCTACCATATTCCATTCTTCTATCATCAGTGGAGCTACAAATTCTATTGTCTTCTTGCAGCTCAACGCATCGGCTGAAGTCTTTCAAGGTCTCCATCCAACGACGCTGCCTCATATTCAGGTCTCTCTGCGTGAAGATGTACTTAAGGCTCTTGTGGCCGCAAAAGAGCTCGAACACTTCTCCGTAGAGGTAATGTCTCCAGAGCTTTAATGCGAAGATGATTGCCGCCAATTCCAGTTCGTGCGTGGGGTAGTTTTCTTCGTGTTTTCTTAACTGTCGCGACGCATAGGCAATCACTTTGTCCTTTTGCATAAGAACACAATCCAAACCAACACGAGATGCATTGGTGTATATAGTATATCTGACCCGTTGCTCTGTGTAACGACTCAGAAAATTCCGTACAAAGACCTGAGTACCACCTTAAGCAAAAAACACTCAAGACCAAATCCTTTGGAAATTAAACAAGTTTAACTAGGTGTTAAACTAGATTAGCTATAAAATCTGTTTGATCCACTTTAAATATGATCCGCAAGACCCAAAACTTGTAGAATCATTGACGCTAGGTCACCCTAAAATCTAGGATCAATCTCATTACTCAGTTGCTCTCGGGAGCACATTGAAACTCTGTATCGGATCTGGACCGCACGTCAAAAGTCCGATGACCACGAAATTATATACTTAGGACCGCCTTGCTGGGCTTGACAACCAACTTGAAAATCAAGTCTAGATAGTGTCCTGAGGCTATTCGCTTGAGCTCGGAGTGAAGTGTGTGAGAAAACGTGATTCTCTTTAGAAATTAAATCTAATTTAAGTAATCGGAAACTTGTCACTTACATGCCAGATATAAGCAATCAGACCATCAGAATCTGACCCAAATACACCCTTAGATCAGGAGAAATTTCATACACAAGTCAGTGTACTTGTAACCCTGATGGAGTTTCGGTGACCGTTGAACTGAAACTGGTCCGCCATATGCGATCTAGAAATCCGATTGGAACGAAAACCTAACTCAACCGAGATCCACGGTCAGGGAGCTTAAGTCTGACCTTTGGCTCAAGGGGGCTCCAGAAGTGCTCCGTTGAGCTGAAACAGACTCCCTTTGGCTATAACCTAAGTATACCTTGGCCCTGGGGCCATTTCCATCAGTTTTAGGCCTATATAAGGACCTTAAACCCTCTCTCATTCACTCCATACGAATTTGAGAAAACCCTAGGAGAGAGAAGAGAGTAAAGAGAGGGAAGGTGTGAGAGAAGTGGGAGAAGATTCCTGGCACTCTATCCTGCTATTCTACGTGCCTATTCATCGTAATTTAATCGTTATTCCGGCGATTCTGACTTCATTCCTAGGTAAGAAAACCTAACCCTAATCTGTTCTAGGGTTTCAATTGTTACAAGTAGCGAGATAGTTGACTTAACTCGTGCTATAGGTTGTCATTCCATCGTTGACGAAAACTGGGAGTCTCTGTCGAATTCGTTACGCTTCTACGGCGTAAGGTGCGGACTATAGACGTATAGGTTATGGTTTTCAAAGCTTTCAATGTTAGATAATGATAGATTCCTGATGTGGGTGTTATTTCACATGCAAAATGCGATGTTCGTTTTGCGATTCAGTTATGTATGCAATTTGTGGCATTTAGTGTATTCTGTATATTTGTAGAAAATATTGTATACGCACAAAATATGAAAGTGTGTTTGCCATGATTAATTACTGTGTGTATATGCTAGATATATGTGTAATAACTACTCGGCGAGAGGATTCGCCCTAAGACATGTTTTGTCCAACATGCGTTATGTATGTTAATAAGTGTATTCTAAGTGTTTGTGAAAATGCTTATATGAGTAAGTACTTAGATGATAGTACTTTAAGTGGGTGTTGAGATAGGATTCTCAACTACCTTAGCGATGTGTATGATTTCCTCCATACAAGTTATTTAGTTTAATCGCTTATGTATGAAATGTATGTGTTTGTATTTCCTGTTTACATTGTGTTTTATAACATGCTTGTTTACATGTTTGCACTACTTAGTTAATTCTACTCTGACTACTCCACATGCTTACCGGTTAAGGATTGAATGTGTTTGGGACTACAGTTAGCCTAGGCAATTAGTAACAGGCTTTGAGTTCATGGCTGAGATTCATTCACCACGTAGGACGTGTTTGATGAACCTGAGTCATGCGTTGGTCGTCGGCAGTGGTGAGGCCACACGAAGTGCTTACGCACTTCATGTCGATCAATACAATGTGCGATCGTATTAGTTGAGCTCATCCAGTAACTCGACTTGCCCTATATATGTTCACCATGTTTGAACATTACTGCTTAAACCTAATGTACCAAACTTACCAGTGAAAATCCCGTTAACCTTGGTACCTCGATCCGCTAAGACTCATGAGCTGGACATGGTGGTATGGGATACCGTGGTTGAGCTGTCGGCCTATGCTGGGGCGATGAGCCTCACCGTAGTAACCAGTGAGCAACATCGCCTCATGAGCCGAATACGGTGGTATGGGACACTATATTCGAGCTGTCGGCCTACACTGATTTGGTGATAAGCCCTTTGTAGTGACCTCGAGCATACTCTGAGTATACGTGGAGGTGACGACCCTTCCCTAGCATCTAGAGTATAAACTAGGCCTGCACTGATTTGGTGATGAGCCCTTTGCAGTGACCTAGAACCGTAACATCGTATGAGATTTCCTAGGACTGACGACCCTAGAATGGATCATTGTTTGGGAAATGAAATAAGGGAGGTACCTTAGTTTCCCAATCCTGTTGTATGAAATAAACTAATAAGAACTCGGTAATCACGATCATGACAACGCACTGCATGTGCCCCGGGTTGAAGAGCACAGAGGGAAGAAAGCATGTCATGACCGTAAGATGATGTCGCAGGAGAGAGTGTAGGCGAGGGCATGCATCATTATTCATATCATCCGTACATTAATAAGATTAATTAAGGATATTTGATTTTACTGCTTTATCATTACTGCTTGACTGAATTGATAACATGTTAACCTTTGCTCTATGATTCCACTGAGTTGATCACTCACTCCCACGTTACGGGATGATGTTTTAAACACCAACCAGACTCTGTCTTGATTTTAGATGATGACATGACCCCAGAGGCAGAGCCTGATTACTATGACGATCAGGACGAGTTCTCTTATATGCAGTTCTCCGGCGGCTTCGCTTAGGCTATCCAGATCGACGGGGCTACAGGGATTATCATTATAGTTGTATTATTTTGACATTTTGATTTTTGAGGCTACTACATGTATATGGTGACTCAATGATGTATTCATACTCTAGAGACCGACTGTGATCTTTTGACTTATATACATTTATTTATGTCTTTCAGTCTTTCGCTTGCATTTTACAACTTGATCTAGAGTATGAATTCCTGTTTTGGTATAATCTCACTCATAATTAATGCACTAACATAGACAATATTTAATCACAAGCATATATGTTGCATAAGTGATGTTTTGGAACTCGGGAGTTGAGTTACTACTCGACCTCCGATTTTTAGGGCATTACAAGTTGGTATCAGAGCATGATTTGGATTAAACCAGACCTGGGTTATGGTCACACGCCATACGCTGACGCAAATTCAACTTAGGTGGGTACGAAGAAATGTATAAATAGTCATAGGAGTCCCGATTTCACCACTTGGCGAAGTTTATCGAAAACGATCGCCGAAATCGAGTTCGTACTCTCCCATGATCACTTAAAGCAATCCCGGATCATCCCTAGACCGTCAATCGACAGGTTTAGATCACAATGTACCCCCACCCCAACCTTTAGAAATCACTAAATGCGAATGTACATTAGATAGTATCCGAACTATCCCGACTTGACTCAAAACAGGTGTGGGGCCCAAATCGGGCACTTCCGGGGGGACCCAGGGTGGGCCCCACATGTTTTTAGACCAAGGGGGGTAGGAGGACCTTGCCCAAATGGCGAGCCCTCGCCAATTTCTCCAAGGACCAGCGAGGCTTCGCCGACCAGCGGGCTCGGCCGGGCGGGCCGCTCGGGCCGACCGTGTTTGGGGTGTAGTGTGGCCCCCTGATGCTTGGGTTTTCGATTGAAACCCCTCCTAAGTCACCCCTCCTTCACAAAGTACCCCCCCCCCCCCCCAAGCTCTCTTTTCTTTCCCAAACTTCTGATTTTTCGCAGAAATCGCCCCTCCAACCTCTTCTTCCTTCATTTTCGTGCACCACCTTCACCACACATTCGAAATCTCTCTACCATAGCTGCCTACCCTCTCCATTCTCTCCCATTTGAGCTCTTAAACCCCCCATTTGAGTCTCAAATTTATGTACACCCACTAACCCATCATCTTTCTTCATCTTTCCTCTTTATTTCCTTTCATTTGAGCCTTTACACACCCCTTGGAGGCTCAAATCCATGGAGACCCAAAGATCCCATCCCTTTCCTCCCTTTTCTTCACTTTTCCATGGCCCTATTCGAGTTCATTATGGCTATTTTCTCACTTTCCACCATTCTTTCTCTCATGGGAAAGAGAAAGGGTGCTGTGGATGAAGTCGGGCCTAGTCACTCCACTCGTTCAAGGAGACCGAGAGGCGCCACCACAAGCATGGGCATTGAACACGAGGTGTGGACTAAGCGGGATCTCGATCCCCAAGCTCCTCTCCCAAGAGCTCTACTGGCGGAGTTGTCTCATGGAAGATATGCGGACCGTAGGGTCCTTTTTGAAGCCCAGGTGGATGGGCAACTCTTTGGGGAGTATCTGTTATTGGAGCGTCTGGCTGAAGCCGGTTGGGGCCCTGTGTTTAAGGAAAAATATTGTGCGAATGTGGGTACTGTCCGAGCTTTCTATGTCCACATTCAAGAGCCTACATTGGAGCCCTTGCAGTTCAAGATTCCCGTGGGAAGAGGTCAGGAGGCCACAATTGATGCTGGCCTGATAGCTCGACTCATGGGAATACCGCTTGGTCAAGTTCATGCGAGCGAGAAGAATCTAAAGAGTGCACGTGAAAGGGATCGTCGCACACGGTTCCTTTGAGGTCGACTGGTGCAATGGTAGCCAAACAATAGCCTCCTGGCGTCACACATGACGGATGATTTTTACCTACTTCACCATATTTGTACGTTTAGCGTGTACCCCAGGTGGGGCAATCGCAGTGAGTGCACACGCCTGACGGTAGATTTTCTATACCAAACGGGGCAAGGAGAGAAGTTGTGTGTGCCTACGTATGTTTTACGGAAGATAATTCTTACCGCACGCTCCAATAGAAGTACTGATTCTCTCCCCTTCAGTCGGCTTATCTGTAAGATTGCATGCGAGTTCGGCTACAATCTTGGCGCAGAACTCCCAGTGCCAAAACATTCCATCGACGAAACTACTCTCAATCAGATGAAAATCGGGCCACGGTAGCAGTAAGCCTGACTTGAGGAGAGTGAGGATGAGACGGCTAGTGAGGAGTATGAAAGCGAGGAAGAAAGCAGGGAAGAGATAGAGGAGGAACAAGAAGAAGAAGAGGCCCAGGACACGGAGGAGAGCTCCCTTCCTACGGCACCGGAGCAGGACACTGATCAGGCTGTTAAGGATGCCCGTTTAGCTCGGCTTGAGGAGGGTCAGGCTGTCCTACAACAGGATCTGATGGATCTTCAAGGCCTCGTGAAGTATAAGTTCAAGAAGGTGACTCGTACCTTGAAAACTATCCTGTGCTGTCTGCAGGATAAGGGCGCCCCTCCTCCTTCGCTAGACTCGGACGCCTAGTCATCCATGTCATTGTCTTGCAACTTATTTTGGTTACTGCTTTAGGCTCTATTTGTGTTCGTGTTGATGGGCCTAATAGCGTAGTAGTTAGTAGAATGTTTTCAGTGTTTGAAGCTTTAGTTCTATTAGCTCACATGCATCTTCTGTCATTATTCATGTAACTCTGTATTCCATGTATTATGACAAATTTTGGTGAATGAAATGCATGCAGTCCCTTTTACTATTAAGTGTGTAAAATGCTTAAAGGATTGTGTATTATTATACTACATCTTACACAAATTGCGGACTGGCTCACCGAGATGAAGGCAGAGATTGATTGCGATAATTGGGTCATGACAGCCAACGGACCTGACAGCACGGTCTTTACTTTTCCAGTGTAGGTTAGCTGGCCATGTCGTGTTGGATGTTACGCTACTTTACAAGAGCGTGTTGATGGGTAGACGTTAGGGAACATGCCAGTAGTTTGGAAATTTGAGGATGTGTTCAGGACGATCCTTGGATTACCTCCTCGGCATGAGATCAATTTTACTATTGATCTTGTGCCTGGTGCGACCCACATTTCATTACCTATGTATCAGATGCCTCTATGTGAGATAGAGGAACTGAGGAAACAGATTGATGAGTTAGTAGAGAAGGGCTTCATACGACCCAGTGTGTCTCCTTGAGGAGCACCTGTGTTGTTTGTCAAGAAAAAGGACGGTTCGCTATGCTTATGTATTGATTACCATAGATTGAATCAATTGACATTGAAGAACAAGTATCCTTTGCCCAAGATCGATGACCTATTTGATCAGTTAAAAGGGGCGCGATACTTCTCGAAGATTGATCTACAGTCAGGGTATCATCAGTTGCTCGTCAGGGATGAGGACGTGCAGAAGACGGCCTCCAGGACCAGTTTTGGGCATTACGAGTTCCTCATGATGTCGTTCGGTCTTACGAACGCGCCGGCCGTGTTCATGGATTTGATGAACCGAGTATTCTGACCATTTCTATACCGATTTGACATCGTGTTTATCAAGGACATCCTGATATACTCTGCGAGTCGAGAAGAGCACGAGGAACACCTACGAGTAGTCTCAGATACTTTGAGGAAGAACTAGTTGTTCGCACAGTACAAGAAGCACGACTTCTGGAAAGAGGAAGTCAAGTTCCTGGGACATGTGGTGTCCAAGGAAGGGATAGCGGTGGACCTTGCTAAGGTAGCCGCAATTCAGGACTGGAAGCAGCCTGGTTCAGTTACTGAGGTGAGGAGTTTTCTGGGACTCACTGGTTACTATCGATAATTCATTTGGGACTTCTCCAAGATAGCCAAATGTTTGTCTCAGTTAACTCGAAAGGATCTGAAGTTCGCCTGGAATGAGAAGGCGGAAGCAGCTTTTCAGGAAGTGAAGGACAGACTGACGTCCGCCCCTGTGCTAGTATTACCAGAGCAAGGGGTCAAGTATACGATTTACACCGACGTGCCTCGAGTTCGTTTGGGTTGTGTCCTTATGCAGAAGGACAGGGTGATCGCATATGCCTCGAGACAGTTGAGGAAACATGAGGAGAATTACCCTACGCACGACCTCGAGTTAGCAGCAATCATCTTCGCATTGAAGCTCTGGAGATATTACCTCTACGGAAAGGAATTCGAGCTTTTCTGCGACCACAAGAGCCTTCGCTATATATTCACTCAGTGGGACTTAAATATGAGGTAGCGCCGATGGATGTAGACCTTGAAGGACTTTAAGTTCGAGGTTTCCTATCATCCTGGCAAGGCCAACCTTGTGGCAGACGCATTGAGCAGCAAGGGCTATAGCATTTACGGCTCTACTGATGGTTGAGGAATGGCACATGGTGGAGTTTGTGCGGGACTTCGAGTAGAAACTCACCGTGCAGGAGCCATTCGAGAGTGTCGCGCACATTCGGGTGCGGTCACTTATTGATGACAGGATTATCGAGGCCCAGAAGGGCGATGTGCGATTGTCTGAGCTTCGAGAGCAAGCTAGCGATGATGAGGATTCTGAGTGGAGAGTTGGCACAGATGGGGGCCTACGATACCGTGGCCACCTATGCGTCCCAGACATTCATGACTTGAGACAGGAGATTTTTGAGACTACCCATAGATCGAAGCTTGCGATGCATCCTGGTAGCACGAAGATGTATCAGGACATAAATAGGTCGTATTGGTGGGACAATATAAAGGTCCATATCACAGAATATGTGTCCCGTTGTCTCACATATCAGCAAGTCAAGGCAGAGCATCGCCGACCTCCTGGACTGCTTCAGCCCATGCCCATAGCAAAATGGAAATGAGATTTCATTTCTATAGATTTCATCTCAGGGCTACCAAAGACGAGGAAGGGACATGATTCCATTTGAGTGATTGTAGAACGGTTAACGAAATCGGCCCATTTCCTCCCTATCAGAGTTTTGAACTTAGCAGACGACTTGGCCAGATTGTACATTAAAGAAATAGTGTGTCTACATGGAGTTCCTTTGGAAATTGTGTCGGACCGAGACACGTGATTCACATCTATCTTCTGGACTCATATCCAGGAAGCGATGGGTGTAAAGTTGAAGTTCAGTACCGCGTTCCATCCATAGACCGACAGGCAGACGGAATGAGTGAATCAGATTTTAGAGGATATGTTGCAGGCTTATGTTTTGGACTTCAAGGACAGTAGGGATAATTGTCTCCCATATGCAGAGTTCGCCTACAATAACAGTTTTCAGGCGAGTATTGGCATGGCTCCTTACGAGGCCTTGTACGGGCGCCCCTGTCGAGCACCTCACTGTTGGGCAGAGGTTGGTGAGAAGAGTCTAATTGGCCCAGAGTTAGTACAGGCGACCTCAGAGAAGATCGACATTATCAGGTGTCGACTTCTGACAGCCCAGAGCAGACAGAAGAGTTATGCCGATACGAGGCGGCGACCACTAGAGTTCGAAGTTGGGGACCATGTCTTCCTCCGAGTTTCTCCCATGAAGGGAGTCCTGCGTTTTCGCAAGAAATGGAAGCTTACGCCCCAGTTCATTGGCCCATTCCAGATATTAGACTGAGTAGGTGTGGTGGCATACAGTCTTGCCTTGCCCATACCACTTGTAGGTGTACACAACGTATTTCATGTATTTATGCTAAAGAAATACGTTCCTGACCTTTCGCACATTATCAAGTGGGAGCAGGTACAGTTGAGCGAGGACGCTACATATGTACTGCGTCCGACGCGTATTCTAGACAGGAAGGAGCAGGTGTTGCGAGCAAGGTTATTCCACTTGTGAAAGTGTTATGGACACACCACACTGAGGAAGAGGCTACTTGGGAGACAGAGGCCGAGGTCCAAAAGAACTACCCTCAGATTCTCGAGGAGTACGAAAAGGTACTAATTTTTAAGACGAAATTTTTCTTTAAGGGGGGTAGATTGTAACGACTCAGAAAATTTCGTACAAAGACCCGAGTACCACCTCAGGCAGAAATCACTCAGGACCAAATTCTTTGAAAATTAAACAAGTTTAACTAAGTACTAAACTAGATTAGCTACAAAATCCGCTTGATCCACTTTAAATATGATCTGCAAGACCCAAAACTTGTAAAATCATTGACGCTAGGTCACCCTAAAATCTAGGATCAATCTCATTACCCAGTTGCTCTTGGGAGTACATTGAAACTCCATATCGGATCTGGACCGCACATCGAAAGTCTGATGACCACGAAATTATATACTTAGGACCGCCTTGCTGGGCTTGACAACCATCTCGAAAATCAAGTCCAGATAGTGTCTCGGGCTATTCGCTTGAGCCCGGAGTGAAGTGTGTGAGAAAATGTGATTTTCTTTAAAAATTAATTTTAATTTAAGTAATAAAAGACTTGTCTCTTGCGTGCCAGATATAAGCAATCAGACCATCAAAATCTGACCCAAATACACCCTCAGATCAGGAAAAATTTCATACACAGGTCAGTGTACTTGTAACCCTGATCGAGTTTCGGTGACCATTGAACTAAAACTGGTCCGCCACATGCGATCTAGAAATTTGATTGGAACGAAAACTTAACTCAACCGTGATCCACGGTCAGGGAGCTTAAGTCCAACCTTTGGCTCAAGGGGGGCTCCAAAAGTGCTCCGTTGAGCTGAAACAGACTCCCTTTAGCTATAACCTAAGTATACCTTAGCCCTGGGGCCATTTCCATCAGTTTTAGGCCTATATAAGGACCTTAAACCCTCTCTCATTTACTCTATATGAATTTGAGAAAACCCTAGGAGAGAGAAGAGAGTAAAGAGAGGGAAGGTGTGAGAGAAGTGGGAGAAGATTCCTGGCACTCTATCCTGCTATTCTACGTGCCTATTCATCGTGATATAATCGTTATTCCGGCGATTCTGACTTCGTTCCTAGGTAAGAAAACCTAACCCTAATTTGTTCTAAGGTTTCAATTGTTACAAGTAGAGAGATAGCTGACTTAACTCATGTTATAGGTTGTCATTCCATCGTCGATGAAGACTTGAAGTCTCTGTCGAATTCGTTACGCTTCTACGACGTAAGGCGCGGACTATAGACGTATAGGTTATGGTTTTTAAAGCTTTCAATATTAGATAATGATAGATTCCTGATGTGGGTGTTATTTCACATACAAAATGTGATGTTCGTTTTGCGATTCAGTTATGTATGCAATTTGTGGCGTTTAGTATATTTTGTATATTTGTAGAAAATAACGTATACGTACAAAATATGAAAGTGTGTTTGCCATGATTAATTACTATGTGTATATGCTAGATATATGTGTAATAACTACTCGGCGAAAGGATTCGCCCTAATACATGTTTTGGCCAACATGTGTTACGTATGTTAATAAGTGTATTCTAAGTGTTTGTGAAAATGCTTGTATGAGTAAGTACTTAGATAATAGTGAAATGGCCAAGCTATATGTCCTAAAGGGGGGGTGAATAGGACTATGCCAAATTTAAATAAAGTATACAGTGGAATAAATAATAAGAATTTAAATCACTAAACTTGAATTGCAGTATAGGAATGGAAAGCAATCAAAAATTGTTCTAAGGACAACCTTACACCAAAAACCAAAGTTTATGGTAGGACAACCTTATTTCTAGAACAAATATAAAGCGAAACTCAAACCAATAAGGTAATAGTAGCGATAAATTGCAGAAATATAAATCTAACTATTACAACATTCACCACTGAGCTTGAAACGAAATGATTACAACATTCACATCCACATATACATCCCACACTGAATAAATAAAGATATGAAATGAATATCATACAACCACAAAATACAAGGGATTATAGTGGTTCGCCTGTGTGTACACCAACTGTTCAACAATAGCCACACAGCTACTCCACTCCTAATATCCTCACACAGGGGTTATTAGCGTTCACTAACAGAAATAGGTTTTCCTAGGTTCACCTAAAAACCTTCACAATTGTGTCTTTATCTGTGGGCTTACACAATTAAAAAAATCCCACTTCTGAGTTTTCTGTCTCTCCTCAGATAACCAATACAATGAGATTTTTCTGACAAATCTCAAACGAAAACCAAACGGAATTTATAACAAATGTAAAATACCTGATTATCTCCTTTGTTGTAGCAGCTCGGAAGAACCAAATTGGAGTAGAGATGTGAATGTCCAAGATCAATGTCCAATACTCACTTTATAATGGTTCTAGGTTCTAATAGCTTTTAAATTAAAAACAACGAGCTAACTTTAATTGATTTTGATTCCAAAAGAAGGAAAACAACAATTCCTCTTTTCATATAAGATTGGAATGCTAGAAACAAAATCAATCAAATAAAGCTAAAGAAAGAAAATAGTAAATAAGCACACTTAGCTTAGATAGAGCACAGAACTATCTCTCAGAAGGCTGAATTAAATTAGCTTGAATTGATTAAATTCTTCTGAGATTCGTGCTCTATTTATAGGTAAGCAAATCACGTCTTGGACTGGTCTAGGGAGTTCTTCGACTGGTCGTAGAACCAACAGATATTTGAAAATTTGGGCGCGATAAGATTTGACCGTTTCACGACTGGTCGAAGGTATCCTTCGACTGGTCGTAGGTCTCCTTCAACTGGTCGTAGGTTTCCTTCGACTGGTCATAAGATCCGAAGATCAGCGCTGGACTTTGAGTCGTAGGTCTACGACTGGTCTTAGATGCAGTCGACACTGTTCCTTTGACTAGTCGAACAGTCCCCAGGACTAGTCGAAGCCTAATAGAAAATATCCAAATTTTGTAACAAACTTATAACTGATTCAAGAATTTCTTAGACAGGTCGAAGCAGTGTTAGGACTAGTCGAACAAAGTCTAAGACTAGTCTTAGAACTGACCAAACTCACGTGAATCAAACATATGACTTATGTATCCAAAATGGCCTACTCTAAAGGTCAACCTAAGGTCAGTCAAACCTCAATCGTGAAGTAAGGACATTGAAACTTAAGGACAAGTGACCTTTAAAAGTAGTAAACCTTGAAGTCTTGTTGTAGCTAATCCTTGAAAGTATCTTGAGTTCTTTACAATCGAACTTGTAAGCTTCTTGATATCTTGCAATGTCTTGACTTGAGAGCAATACTTGTCAATCACAGTTGAACTTGAGTAGAACTTTCTTCTTTACACTTGTGAGCATTGCTTGTTCATCAAAGTTAATCTTGAGTAGAGCTTCACATAGCAAGTTACATACCAGTGTCTTTGGCACCACAAATTTGACAACACAAAGGGATATAAACTATAGCACTTACAATCTCCCCCTTTATCAAATTAGTGACAAAACACATTACCAAGATATGTTTACATAACACTGAATATTTGAGTAACAAATCAAGTATATAATACAGAATATCTGAGTAACGAATCATGCACCAGTTGTCATCAACTAGCACAGTTAATATGAACCTGCAAATATGCAAATATTAAACATATCCATTCTCCATATATGTCATTATAAGACATACAAAACTCCCCCTGAATAAAACATATCCAAAGAAGTGAAACATATCCATTCTCCCCCTTTTTGTCATAAAAGGACAAAGGAAAACAAGGAACAAATAGATAAGATATGAGATAAAAGCATAATTAACTTACAGAAATTAAATACTGAGTTTAAGAAAAGCTAACACCATAGTAGTAAAGTTATTACAACTTGAATAACTGAAACACTAATCTGAAGCAGAAGAAGGAGCAGGGATAGATGGATCAACTTTATGCATCCCCTTGTTTAAGCGCCTAAGATATTTGCGCATGTACTTAAATTGTAAATCATGAGCAATAGACATGTTTTTCATCTTAACATTTATATTATCAACTTTATCCTCCAATGCACTCAGTCGTGCATCAACATCAGATGGTACAAAATCTGAATCATTCGTAGAATCAGATTCAAGTTCTTCAAAGATGTCATCTATATTTATGTCATCAGAAGAAAGATCACTAGCTTCTCCCTCATGTTTAGCATGACCACTGCCACCACCTTGGTCAGGATGAAAATCCAGCTTCATCTTATTGATATTAGAATTATTGAAAATCAGATGATGGATAGGTGCCTCTCCAACCAGCATATCGACTGACATATGTTTAGCCAATATAGTCATCAAATAGGCAAAAGGAATGTCACTGTGACCCGGATGGAGTCTAAACTGGAGAATGAAATGATAGATTAAGGAAAGTAAACAAATCTGAATACCACTGACAACAGCATGAATAACACGAACCATATATGATGTCAAATCAATTTTATTACCCGAACGAGGATACAGATTAGACACAAAGATTTTGTAGAGAACTCTGTATTTAGGTAACAAATACCTTGCGGAAAGCGCATTCCCTTTATGAGTCCAATGGACATCCATATTGCACAAGTCTCTAGTGAGCATATGTTTTTCAGAAACTGAGGGTTTATCAGTTAAATTATGGATAGGAATACCCTCATCATTCACTGGAATGTCCATAAGAGCATAAATTAAATGACGATCAATGTCAAAAGGCCCTTCTCTAGTAGATATTTTAAATGTTAACTCATCCAATGAAAAATCACTAATACTTGCAAACATGGATTGGGCAATGGACCGGTATGCTGGCCCACCCCAATGTAATAAGTTATCCCAACCTACAGATTTAAGCATCGGAAGGATATTAAAAGGTGCAACATGATCAATGAAAAAAGGGCGTTCAACAATAACATTGCGTAATCTGATGTCCTGAATATAAGATGGATCATCATCGGGAGGCTGAAGATGCCGTTTAGAAATCGGGGCTTATCTGGAAGAAGAAGATGGACCACAGGTTGTTGTTTTCTTTCCTCTAGAAGCCATTTTCAACAAAGATTTCAAGAAAAGAAGAAGTTGCAAAGATTTGAGAAGAGGGTTTGCTCAAAACAGATTTTACAAACAAAAAACCTCAAATCACAATGAAATACAAAATAGAAAGCTTCAAGAGAGAAAGGAAAGTAATCTAGACACAGATCTGTAAGAAAAACGTAAATGGAGCACTAACCTTGAAGAAATGTAACAATGGGTTCGACTAGTCAAGGCTCGGCTCCTTAGAGAGTGAAAACGGAATGAGGAAGAAAGTGAAATCCCCAATTTTTAAGTGATTTACCGCGATCTACGACTGGTCGTGGATATTCACGACCGGTCGAACTACGACTGGTCGTGGATATTCTGACCGGGTCGAGTATCTGCACCAAAAAATCAGATTTCTTGCATAATGACCAAAAAAATTGAAATTCAAACTAGCAAATATATACACTATGATACAAGTAGGCATAAATAATCATTTTAAAATGCACATGCCAAGATCAAATTTCATTTTGTTAAACCTACTTTTGTCGAACGGTTTAGTGAAAATGTCAGCTCGTTGATCCTCGGTAGGGATATATTCCAGAGATATAACTTTTTCTTCTACTAATTTCCTAATATAATGAAATCTAATGTCAATATGCTTAGTACGAGAATGCTGAATATAATTTTTTGAAATATTTATGGCACTGGAATTATCACAATGTAATAACATAGAATCCTGTTTAATTCCATAATCACTTAGCATTCGTTGCATCCAAACAAGCTGCGTACATGCATTACTAGCTGCGATATACTCAGCTTCAGCTGTTGAAAGTGATATAGAATTTTGTTTCTTGCTAAACCAGGAAACTAAACAATTTGTGATATAAAAGCAACCACCACTGGTTGATTTTCTATCATCTAGATTACACTTGAGTTAGCATCCGAGTATCCACTAATTGAACATTAGTCTCATGAGGATACCAGAGACCGAGATTAACAGTACTTGCGACATATCTAATAATCTGCTTGACAGCAGTCAAGTGCGATTCTTTTGGATCAGATTGATATCTAGCGCAAATACCAACACTTAGAGAAATATCAGGTCTGCTAGCAGTTAAATATAGTAAACTACCAATCATACTTCAATATAATTTTGGATCTACATTTTTCCCTACAGAATCTTTTGAGAGTTTCAAAGTTGTACTCATAGGAGTATCAAAATTCTTACCATTCTCAAATCTAAATCTCTTAATTAGATTTATAGCACACTTAGATTGAGATATGAACATTCCATCAGGTTGTTGCTTTACTTGTAACCCAAGGAAATAATTCAATTCCCCAACCATGCTCGTTTCAAACCGAGATTTCATCAAATCTGCAAACTCAATAGTCATGTCAGTACAAGTAGATCCATAAATGATATCATCAACATAGATTTCCTCATCCAAATCGCCATTTAAGAACGCACTTTTTACATCCATTTGGTAAATCTTGAACTTTCTAAAACATGCAATGGATATAAAGAGTCTAATTGATTCAAGACGGGCTACTGGTGTAAAGGTTTCATCATAGTCAATACCTTCAATTTGAGTGTAACCTTGTACCACTGACCTAGCCTTATTTCTAATTATATTACCAAGCTCATCAGACTTATTTTTGAAAATCCATTTGGTTCCAATGATGTGTTTATCTTTAGGTCTAGGTACGAGATACCAAACATCATTTCTCACAAATTGGTTAAGCTCTTCTTGCATTGCAACAATCCAGTTTTCATCAATAAGAGCTTCTTTTACATTAGATGGTTCTATCTGGGATGTAAAACATGCGTAGTTACATATATCCTTAAGTTGTCTACGAGTACGAACACCAGTGAGAGGGTTTCCAAGAATCTGTGTAGTTGGATGATCTTTAACAGTCCTTAGTTCAGAATCAGTCTGGTTAAATGAAGTATCAGGTTTATCTGTTACAAGAATTTCATCATTATCTGAACTTGAGACTGGTGTGTTTAAGTGATCATCAATGACCACATTAATGGACTCTTGAATCACACCGGTCCTTTTGTTCAGTACTCTATAAGAACGACTGTTTAAAGAATATCCTAAAAATATCCCTTCATCACTCTTCGTATCAAATTTTCCCAGATTTTCATGATCTCGTAAAATACAGCACTTGCTGCCAAAAATTTGAAAATATTTGACAGTAGGCTTTCTATCGTACCACATTTCATAAGCCATTTCATTATTACTTTTACTAGTGTAAACTCGATTAATAATATAGCAAGTTGTATTGACTGCTTCAGCCCAAAGATTCTTAGAGAGCTTCATGCTATTCAACATGACATTAGCCATTTCTTGTAGTGCTCTGTTTTTCCTTTCACTATACCATTTTGTTGTAGAGTTTTGGGTGCTAAGAATTCATATAATATTCCCTGGTCATTATAGAACTTCTCAAAACTGCTATTCTCAAATTCAGATCCATGATCACTACGAATCTTACTAATTTGAGAATCTTTTTCAATTTGAATCCTTTTGAGAACTTTTCTTACTTCTTCAAGGGTTTCAGATTTGTCCCTTAAGAAGATTACCCAAGTATATCTAGTAAAGTCATCAACAATTACCAAGATATATTTTTTGTCACCTCAACTTTCCGTCCTGGTAGGTCCTACTAGATCCATGTGGAGAAGCTCGAGTAGTCTTGATGTGATATTGGAATTCACCTTTTTGTGTGAGTTCCTTGTTTGTTTGCCAATCTGGCATTCACCACATATTTTATCTAATTTTTGCAATTTGGGTAAACCTCTTATAAGTTCCCGTTTGTTCAATCTTTATAGATTTCGGTAGTGTACATGTCCAAGACGTTTGTGCCATAAATCAGTCTCGTCTGTATGGACCATGTAACATGATTGATTAGATGAGCTAGATTCGCTAACAATATAACAGTTTTCAGTGGTTCTACGTCCAGTTAGTATTACTGAACCCTTGCTGTTTAGAATCTCACAGTTTTGATTAGAAAATCGTACACTATGGTTATTATCGCATATTTGAGATATGTTAAGCAAGTTATGTTTCAAACCTTCTACATATAAAACATTTTTAAACAAAGGAAAGTTATAGAGATGAACGGTACCTTGGCCCATAATCTTGCAGTTGCTACCATCACCAAATGTGACTGAACCATCACTCATGTCTTTGAGATCGGTGAACAAACTTTTATCACCAGTCATATGCCTGGAGCATCCACTATCTAGGTACCACTTTGAATGGCTTGTTGCTTTGAAAGCGGTGTGAGCAACCAAGCAGGCAACTTTAAGAACCCATTTCGGAATTGTTTTGGGTTTAGGACTATAGTTGGTCTTCTTCTGTCTGATGTTGTAAGAATGACCTACTGAGTTAGATTTTAAGAGTCCTTGAGTAAATCAACTATCTTTTCAGCAAGAGGGTTTTGGTTCTGATTTTTAAAATTAACATGGCTGCTTTTAGGTTTTTGAAAAGTTTTAGAAAAACCTTGGTAAGTACTTTTCCCTTTTGAGTTTGAGGACTCTCCTTTCACAAACTTGGGAGAAGTATACTTTTGTTTAGAAGATATATTCTTGTCATAGCCCAACCCGGATCAATCGGCACATTTTCTTGATCTGGATAATAATTTTTCTAACTTTGGATCACCTTGGGCATATCTCCATGTGTCCTTTAAACTTAGAAGAAAAGATACTTCATTTTTGAGTTTCTCATTTTCAGATTTCAGATTTTCAATCTGGGAGGTTTTGAATTCTAAATCACATTTTGATTTTTTAAAACAATCTGAAATTTGGGATTTTTCTAAAACAAGTGATTCAAAACATTCTTTAAGTTTAAAAAAATTTTCCTTTTGGAAGTTTAAGTTTGACAGCAATTTTACAACTTTCCTTATATAGGGCGTTATAAGCATCTTAAAGATCTTCTTCATTTTCACATTCACTGTTCAAATTTTCTTCACTTGTTGAATCATTATCTGAGAATGTGAATTTGGCTAGAGTCATAAGAGCTTTAACTTCATTGCCTGACTCAGTTTTAGAATCTTCTGATTCAGAAGAAGTTTCAGAATCAAATGATTCATCGCATGTAGCCAACATACCATTTCTTTTTGGTTTGTCCTTTTTAGGACATTTGTTTGCTAAGTGACCATACTCTTGGCAGTTGTAACATTGACTATCTTTCAAAGACTTCCAATTTTTGGATCTAGGTTTAGATCTTTTCTTATCGTTTGATTTTTGAAGATCTACCCTTTTCTTGCTTTTGAAAATCTTGTAAAATTTCTTTGCTAAAAGAGCCATATCATCTTCAGAATTTTTTGAATCCGAGTTTTCTTGAGAAATACCTTTAGTAGATTTAAGAGCAATGGATTTACTTTTAGGAGCTTTAAAGTTTAACTCATAAGTTTGTAAAGATCCAACTAATTCCTTAACCTTCATATTATCTGTATCACGAAGTTCCTGGATTACGGTTACTTTAGAATTGAACCGTTCAGGAAATGAGCGTAGTATTTTAGCACATATCTTGCTTTCCAGGATTTTATTGCCTAGACCCCACATAGAGTTTACAATGTCATTCAATCTGGTATAGAAGTCCATGAATATTTCATTTTCTTCCATAGGTATTTCCTCAAATTTAATTGTGAGGATTTGTATCTTAGATTTCTTGACAATTGATGTACCCTCATGTGTCATTTCCAATATATCCCAAGCTTGTTTTGCAGAATCACAGGATATAATTCTTTTGAATTCATCTGGTGATAGTGCACATGTAATTGCATTTAGTGATTTAGCATTTGCACTACTCTCACTTTTCTGAAGTGTGGTCCAAGAAAAATAAGTCGTTATTTTTATTGTTTTTGAACCATCAACACCAGTTACTTCAGTGGTAGGAGGGGTCCAATCATTCGCTGTGGCTAGCCACACACTTTCATCCATGGATTTGAGGAAGATCCTCATCCTGGCTTTCTAATAGGCATAATTGAAGCCATCGAAAGGTGGAGGCCTAGTGACTGATAGGCTATCAAAATTTGACATATTATATATAAATAGCTTAGATCGTTAGCTCAGGAAATAAATCCAAATATAAAGCAATAAGAATGCGCTATTAGGCTCTGATACCACTTGAAATGGCCAAACTATATGTCCTAGAGGGGGGTGAATAGGACTATGCCAACTTTAAATAAAGTATACAGCAGAATAAATAATAAGAATTTAAATCACTAAACTTGAATTGCAATAAAGGAATGGAAAGCAATCAAAAATTGTTCTAAGGACAACCTTACACCAAAAACCAAAGTTTATGGTAGGACAACCTTATTTCTAGAACAAATATAAAAATAGAAGCTCAAACCAATAAAGTAATAGTAAGTGATAAATTGCAGAAATATAAATCTAACTATTATAATATTCACCACTGAGCTTGAAACAAAATGATTACAACATTCACATCCACGTATACATCCCACACTGAATAAATAAAGATATGAAATGAATATCACACAACCACAAAACACAAGGGATTATAGTGGTTCGCCTGTGTGTACACCAACTATTCAACAACAGCCACATAGCTACTCCACTCCTAATATCCTCACACAGGGGTTATTAGCGTTCATTAACAGAAATAGGTTTTCCCAGGTTCACCTAAAAACGTTCACAATTGTGTCTTTATCTGTGGGCTTACACAATTTAAAAAATCCCACTTCTGAGTTTTCCGTCTCTCCTCAGATAACCAATACAATGAGATTTTTCTGGCAAATCTCAAAAGAAAACCAAATGGAATTTACAACAAATGTAAAATACCTGATTATCTCCTTCGTTGTAGCAGCCCGGAAGAACCAAATTAGAGTAGAGATGTGAATGTCCAAGATCAATGTTCAATGCTCACTTTATAATGGTTCTAGGTTCTAATAGCTTTTAAATTAAAAACAACGGACTAGCTTTAATTGATTTTAATTCCAAAAGAAGGAAAACAACAATTCCTCTTTTCATATAAGATTAGAATGCTAGAAACAAAATTAATCAAATAAAGCTAAAGAAAGAGAATATTAAATAAGCACACTTAGCTTAGATAGAGCACAGAACTATCTCTCAGAAGGCCGAATTAAATTAGCTTGAATTGATTAAATTCTTCTGAGATTCGTGCTCTATTTATAGGTGAGCAAATCACGTCTTCGACTGGTCTAGGGAGTTCTTCGACTGGTCGTAGAACCAACAGATATTTAAAAATTCAGTCGCGATAAGATTTGACCGTTTCACGACTGGTCGAAGGTATCCTTCGACTAGTCATAGGTCTCCTTCGACTGGTCATAGGTTTCCTTCGACTGGTTGTAGGATCCGAATATCAGCGCTGGACTTTGAGTCGTAGGTCTACAACTGGTCTTAGATGCATTCAACACTGTTCCTTCAACTAGTCGAACATTCCCCAGGACTAGTCGAAGCCTAACAGAAAATATCCAAATTTTGTAACAAACTTACGACTGATCCAGGAATTTCTTAGACAGGTCGAAGCGGTGCTAGGACTAGTCGAACAAAGTCTAAGACTAGTCTTAGAACTGACCAAACTCATGTGAATAAAACATATGACTTATGTATCCAAAATGACCAACTTTAAAAGTCAACCTAAGGTCAGTCAAACCTCAATCGTGAAGTAAGGACATTGAAACTTAAGGACAAGTGACCTTTAAAAGTAGTAAACCTTGAAGTCTTGTTGTAGCTAATCCTTGAAAGTATCTTGAGTTCTTTACGATCGAACTTGTAAGCTTCTTGATATCTTGCAATGTCTTGACTTGAGAGTAATACTTGTCAATCACAGTTGAACTTGAGTAAAACTTTCTTCTTTACACTTGTGAGCATTACTTGTTCATCAAAGTTGATCTTGAGTAGAGCTTCACATAGCAAGTTATATACCAGTGTCTTTGGCACCACAAATTTGACAACACAAAGGGATATAAACTATAGCACTTACAGATAGTACTTTAGGTGGGTGTTGAGATAGGATTCTCAACTACCTTAGCGATGTGTATGATTTCCTCCATGCAAGTTGTTTAGTTTAATCGCTTATGTATGAAATGTATGTGTTTGTATTTCCTGTTTACATTGTGTTTTATAACATGTTTGTTTACATGTTTGCACTACTTGGTTAATTCTGCTCTGACTACTCCACATGCTTACCGGTTAAGGATTGAATGTGTTTGGGACTACAGTTAGTCCAGGCAATCGGTAACAGGCTTTGAGTTCGTGGCTGAGATTCATTCGCCACGTAGGACGTGTTTGACGAACCCGAGTCATGCGTTGGTCATCGGCAGTGGTGAGGCCACACGAAGTGTTTACGCACTTCATGTCGATCGATATAATGTGCGATCATATTAGTCGAGCTCGTCCAGTAACCTTATTTGCCCTATATATGTTCACCATGTTTAGACGCTACTGCTTAAACCTAAGGTACCAAACTCACCAGTGAAAATCATATTAACCTTGGTACCTCGATCCGCTAAGACTCATGAGCCGGACATGGTGGTATGAGACACCGTGGTCGAGCTGTAGGCCTACAATGGGGCGACGAGCCTCTCCGTAGTGACCAGTGAGCAACATCGCCTCGTGAGCCGAATACAATAGTATGGGACATTGTATTCGAGCTATCGGCCTACACTGATTTGGTGACGAGCCCTTTGTAGTGACCTCGAGCATACTCTGAGTCTACGTGGAGGTGACGACCCTTCCATAGCATCTAGAGTATAAACTAGGCCTGCACTGATTTGGTAACAAGCCCTTTGCAGTGACCTAGAACCGTAACATCATATGAGATTTCCTAGGACTGACGACCCTAGAATGGATCATTGTTTGGGAAATGACATAAGGGAGGTACCTTAGTTTCCCAATCCTGTTGTATGAAATGGACTAATAAGAACTCGGTAATCATAATCATAACATCACACTGCATGTGCCCCGGGTTGAAGAGCACAGAGGAAAGAAAGCATGTCGCAGCCGTAAGATGGTGCCGCATGAGGGAGTGTAGGCGAGGGCATGCATCATTATTCATATCATCCTTGCATTAATAAGAGTAATTAGGGATGTTTGATTTTACTGCTTTATCATTACTACTTGACTGAATTGATAACATGTTAACCTTTGCTCTATGATTATATTGAGTTGATCACTCACTCCCATGTTACGGGACGGTGTTTTAAACACCAACCAGACTCTGTCTTGATTTCAGATAATGACGTGACCCCGGAGGCGGAGCCTGATTACTATGACGATCAGGACGAGTTCTCTTATATGTAGTTCTCCGACGGCTTTGCTTAGGCTATCCGGATCGACGAGGCTACAGGGATTATCATTGTAGTTATACTGTTTTTGACATTTTGATTTTTGAGGCTACTACATTATATGGTGACTCAGTGATGTATTCATACTCTAGAAACCGACCGTGATCTTTTGACTTATATACATTTATTTATGTCTTTCAGTCTTCTGCTTGCGTTTTACAACTTGATCTGGAGTATGAATTCCTGTTTTGGTATAATCCCACTCATAATTAATGCACTAACACAGACAACATTTAATCACAAGCATATATGTTGCATAAGTGATGTTTTGGAACTTGGGAGTTGAGTCGCTACTCGACCCCCGAATTTCAGGGCGTTACACTCTGGCAATACTAGCACAGGTGCGGACGTCAACTTGTCCTTCAATTCCTGAAAGGCTGCTTCTGTTTTCTCGTTCCAGGCAAACTTAAGATCTTTTCGAGCGAGTTGAGACAGTAGTCAGGCTATCTTGGAAAAGTCCTTAATAAATCGACGATAGTAGCTTGCAAGGCTGAGGAAACTCCTCACTTTAGTAACCGAACCGGGCTATTCCCAGTCCTGTACCGCGATCACCTCGGCAAGGTCCATGATAATTCCTTCATTGGACACCACGTGTCCCAGAAACTTGACTTCTTCCTTCCAGAAGTCGCATTTTCGGTATTGAGCAAACAACTGATTCTTCCTGAGAGTATCGAAGACTGCTCGCAGGTACTCTTCGTTATCCTTTCGGCTCTTAGAGTATATCAAAATGTCATCTATAAATACGATGACAAACCGGTACAGATACAGCCGAAACACCCGGTTTATGAGGTCTATGAACATGGCCGGTACATTTGTAAGTCCAAACAACATCACAAGGAATTCATAGTGCCCAAAACTAGTTCTGAATGTTGTTTTCTGCACGTCTTCATCCCTAACACGCAACTTATAATACCCGGACTGCAAGTCGATCTTAGAGATATATTGTGCCCCTTTCAACTGGTCAAACAGGTCATCTATCCTAGGCAGAGGATACTTGTTCTTGACCGTGACGTGATTCAGTCTGCGATAATCAATACACAACCGCAATGATCTGTCTTTCTTCTTTACAAACAATACAGGTGCTCTCCAAGGGGAGACGCTCGGTCGTATGAAACCTGAATCCAATAAATCATCAATCTATTTTACATGGATGCATGCGATACGTCGGTAAAGAGATAGGTGTCACATCCAGCACTAGGTCGATGGTAAAATTGATCTCGCGCTGAGGAGGTAGCCCAGAGATCTTTCTAAACATGTCTGTGAAGTCTTGGACTACTGGTATATTCCCAAGTGTCGGACCCCCAACATTTTTCAATAAGGAAGCGTAACAATAGACGCGGAAAGGGCAACTAACCTGAACTGAGAAAGTGAAGGTTGTGCCCTCAGGTCCATGTGTTGTCACTAATTTGGTTTCACAATCGATCTCTACCTTCATTTCATTGAGTCAATCCATGCCGAGGATAACGTCGTAATGGTATATCGTGTTGACAATCAAGTCAATGCACACCACCCCACTTCCTAAGTCTACTAAGAAATTCCTACACAGCTTAGTGGCGTCAGTAAAAGTTCCTTCTGCTGTGATAACTCTCACCCCAACCATAGGGGTAGTATTCAACCATAAACGCTTGACTGTGGAGTATGATATCATCGAAATAATAGACCCGGTGTCCACCAACAGAAAAACAGGTGTACCTTGAATGTGGGCAGTGACTTCAAAGGCTAAAGGCACTGCAGATGCTAATTCAGATGCTTCAGCTGTAGGTGCGTGTACACGAGCTTGTTGAGGACGATTCGGTTGCGCTGTCATAAGTCGTTGAGGTGGCCTATTTCGAGGTACGGTTGGTCTATAAAAAGGCTATGCTGGCGGTGCCGATCGTTGAGGTGGAGCCTTAATACCTTGGGGCAGCTGGCGGTTGATCTTTTGAGGCGACATAAAGTCATTATCCCTGATCTTAGTAAAACAATAAGTGTCTGTATGGCCCATCTTCTCATAGTAGGTGCACCAAAGGTCTGATCGCCTCTACTGGGTCGACAGAGCCATAAGCCCGGGAGGCGAATCTACACATGGCCTATTGCCGAGAAATGGTTTGTTCAGCAATCTAGGTAGAGGCCTCAGGCCCATGGGCATATGTGTCTGGGACAGTCTCTCGCCATCCTTCTCGGCTTGCAGGGACATGTTCACTAACTCATATAGTTGAGAATGCTAGCGCAACACATCTTTGTGCGAATTTCAGGCTGCAAACCCTTTAAGAATCACCGCATTCACATCGGTTCGTCTACTAGGATTAGTGGAGCATATCTGACCAGCTCTGTAAAGCGGTTCTCGTATTCAGCAACAGTCATCCCTCCTGTCGAAGGCGGAGAAATTCACCCTCCTTTTCATTACGGTAAGTGAGGGGGAAATATTTTTCTTGAAAGCGAGTCTCAAATGCGTCCCACATCAACACGTGTCCTGCGAGGACGGTCCGTAGGATGCTATCCCACCAAAGACTAGCTTCCTTCTCGAACATATATATAACCAGCTCTACTTGCTCTACCTCAGTACAGTGCAATGGCTTCAACATCTTGGATATACGATCCAACCAATACTCGGCCTCCTCGGGTCGGTGAGTACCTGCAAAGGTAGGAGGGCGAAAATGCTGAAAGCGTTCAAACAAGCCACTAGTATTCATGGCTCTAGTAGGATGCACAGGTGGCATAGGTGGGACCATGTTCATGTTTTGGGCCATGGCCCCCGCAATAGTGGCCCAAACTTGCTGTTGTTGCTGCATTAGGAGCATCATCTACTTCAACCTATCAGGGGAGGAGCCACCTGAGGCATGTGTAATGTTAATGTAGACGCACGGTTCTGTTCTAAAACCAGTGGTGCACAAGGTTGGCCCATTGGTGGGGCCAGTGGCCGGCTGTAAATCCAGCATAGTCTCAATATCCAGGACCAAGCTGGGGTCCATATGGCTATCACTTAGGGGGGTGCCCAGTCAATCAATCCGCCAAGTACGAGACGTGCAATGTTCCGAGTGTTTCTAGGAGGCATTCCCTATATACAACATAGGGTGCAACATGTGTAATATTTTGAATAATAACACACACTTCTCCAAACATTCTACATATTCTATATCAAAGGAAGTTTCATGCATTGCATTTAGTCAAAATTGTCACAATACATGAGATGTAGTATTACATGAATCATGACAGAGATGCATGTGAGCTAATCTAGTAAAAGTTTTAACACCAATTATTCTAGCATCCAACTAAGCCGACAAGGGCCAGTACATAAAAAAAATAAGAAAAAAAGAAAACCAAAAGACAACTACAACACAGGACTAGTCCGCTGACTCTGATGAAGGTGGAGGCACACCCTTGTCCTGCAAACAGCACAGGAGGGTCTTCAGAGTGCTAGACATTCTCTTGAATTTCTCCTTTAAATAAGCCTGATTCTCCTTGACCTCCTGTCTCAGGGCGGCCTGGTTTTCTTCAATCTTGGCTATGCGGGCTTCTAAGGCAACCCGATCATGGCGGTCCTCACTAGTAGCAGTAGGAGGTCCCCCATCAGAGTCTTGGGCCTCCTCTTCTTCGTCTTGCTCTTCCTCCTCACTGCCTTCCTCATCCTCAGTGCCTTCTCCCTCTCCACTTCTTTCCTCCTCAATTTCTTCCTCATCTTCACTTTCATCTTCCTCTTCACTTTCATCTTCTATTTCATCCTCATCCTCATCGAGTCGGGCATGACGTTGCCTAGGACCGATCCCCATATTATTGAGTGTAGTATTATTAATGAAGTGGATCGGCGCAATATCATCCATATTAAGTCCGAAGCCGAAATTACGGGCAATCTTGCAGATAAGTCGGCCGAATGGGAGTGAGGCATCTCCCCTAGTAGAGCGTACAGTCCTGATTATCTGTGTCAGGGCAAAAGTAGGCAGACACAGCTTGTCTTCCTGTCCAGCTCTGTACAGGAAGTCCAACATCAAACAAGTGCATTCTGTACGGTTGCTCCACCTAGGATACACATTGTACGTGCATATATGGTGGAGTAGGTGGAAGTCTGCCATCATCTTGGTTGATGGGAGGCTATTGCCTCACCTCCAATGAGTCAGTCGGCCACAAAGAAACTGCGTGTAGCAATCTCTCTCTCGCACACTAGTGAGACGAGATGCACTAGCATGTACCACCCTACGCTCAATTCTCATAATACGGGCCATCACATTTACATTGACTATGGCTTCCTGCCTCCCTAAGGCAATAGTAAACAGAAGTGGCTCTAGTAATGGATTCCGTATGTGGGCATAGAAGGCTTGGATAGTGCCTTCACTTGCATGAGACTTGCCTTCAAATATGGGACCCCACTCAGACTCCAACAAGAGGTCCATCACTAGATACAGCACAATTTCATCAACATGTGCTTCAAATACGACTTTGCAGTCACGAAACTTACCAAATCTAGTGCCCGCCGGTAGAGATCTTTCGAGCGGGATTTGGGGATCGAGGTCCCGTTTTGTTCTTCGCTCTCGTTCAGTGCTCGTAGTAGCCATGACGCTTGCTTGCTTCCTCGAGCGGGTTGGATGGCTCGGCCCGGCCTCATCCAGGGCCGCTCTTCTCTTTCGCATAAGGGAAAGGAGTGTTGAGATGGAAAAGATAGCAGTGACAAGCTCAAAAGGAGCCATGGAGTTGGAAAAACTTAAGAATGTGGAGGATTTTGGAAGTTTGAGAGCTATGAGACACAAAGATGTAGGCTTTGTGCTCAATAGGTAGAAATAAGGAAGGTAGGGGGCTGTAAGAGGTGGGTTTGAGGAAATGGTGGAGATGGGTGTGAAATATAGAAGAAGAAGAAGCTTTGTGTATATAAAAGGGAGATTTGAGAGAGAAAATGAGATTTTGGAGGGGTTTAGAGGGTTTGGAATGGGGTAAAATGAATAAAGGGTAGCAAAGGGGGGTTAAATAGAGTGGTCCCACACGTGGACAGGGCCCACATGAGTGGGTGGAGGGCGATGGGCCGCCAAAACCGTGGCCCGTTGTGAACCCAGGCGGTGCTGCCGCGCCTCCCTGGGTTATCGGCGGTGCCTCTGCCATAGGGCAGTGGCCACCCCCTCCTGGGGTGCTGAAAACATGCGGGGACCCCCTAGGTCCCACCAAAAATTATGCTATGGGCCCCTACGCCCGTGTGACGTGTTTTCTGGGTCTAACTTGCACGTATTCACACCTTCTGATTTGTTTTAAATTCGGGATTCGCCGAATTTTCGTTCTAACTCGTCGATTGACGACCTAAAAAGGGGCCGAGATCATTTCACATGATCTCAGACGCGTATGGGCTACATTACAACAGTCAATTTCATCCATCAGCAAAACCTTTGGATCCTACGATCATTTCTACATTTTATCGCCCCCTCTTAAGTCAAAGTGCGTCAGTGTGTGTCGTGTTACCATAACCCAGGTCCAGTTAAATCTAAACATGCTCTGATACTGTCACACTCCAAACTCGGAAACCGAGCTCACGAAATTCCCGATCGTCAAATCCGGTGCCGATAGCCTCCATAGTACCCCATTTTCGGCTCCCAACGTCCATATGCCAAATTCCGATCCTGGGATCCTACAAGGAGGATTTTCCAACTTACATTTAACTCATAATAAGCATAACCACAAGTTTACCCAAAACACAAAGGCAACATCATCATCACATATCCACTAATATAAACATTTCAATATAGTGCTGAAAGGGAAATACATATGACAAAATCAAAGCTCCAGAGGCCTACTATATGCTCCAAGCTCAACGTTGCTACAACCTAACGCCACCTGCACGCATCTATCGTGCATAAGCTTATAGAAAGCTTAGTGGGTGGTGAAATTATGTGTACAAGGTAAGTACCAAGTAAGCAATATCAGAGTAATCAGAGTAAGCGAAAAATACCGATAAGCCCATAATCATACAATATCAGAGTACGCACTACAGATCAACTATGCAAATAAGGAGTCATAGAGAGCCAAATATCAGATGTCGAGGATACAATGCAATATGTAAATCCTGCTAAGTCTGTCTAGGTCATATAAGTGCAGAAACATAGCAACCCAAAATGCCATATGCCTACGGATGTAATGCAATATGCGATGCGAATGAAATGACCAAGGTGGAGTGAAGTCGGGATGATAGTACTTAGTATCGCAGGCTATGGGGTCCATCACAAGGGAATTCTATCCAAACTAGTCCCATACCTAAATTTGGATAGTCAAACATAATGTGGTAAACTCCTTATCTCAGGTTAGTCGCGCGCCCCAATCGAAATCCGGGCCATTGCGAAGGTACACGTAACAAATACTTGCACACCACCAGCCCGAGCAGATAGTGAATGGATGAATGAATGAGTATGCAACTCCGCTCAAGTAGGGCCTACCAAACACAAAGGTGGCTTAACCCACGGTAGCTCGCCCAGGCCTCAGCCCAGCCCACATCACACCCGCCCACATCAGCATCCGCCCACGTGCGCCCGCCCACATGTGCAATAGTGACGGGGTGTCATAATATCATGTTAGTCCTCATATCAAGTCCACATATCAGTATGGTTCCTCTCTAAGAAATCACCAGGGTCTATTACACTCCACACTAACTGCCGCCTCCCTAATCGCATAGCCCAGCGAGTGGAAGAGACCACACTATCTGCCTGACCAGTAGTCTACCAATATCTACCTGACTCATCGATAGCAGACTCATTTGCGAGCTGGTCAAACTCAGCCTAGTTTACAGCCCCCTCACTTAGGCAGATAAGGTCACACCCCCTCCCAACCGACCACAACATAGTGGGAGACGCGGCCTACTGGTATTCGGCACTCGGGCACTTATGTATCCACTCGTTCTAGACGTTAGGGTGTCTCCTGGCCTCGGAGGTTTAGGAACTTTCACCCATGGACATCCAAAGTGCCCAGATGCTTGAACCAAATATTTTTAGTGTCCCATCTAGCTATCCACAACATGCCTGTAGAGGTCACAGCCCTGATGTCGCTAGGGCGTACAGTAATCACAACACACAATCCAAGATGCATAAGTCATACAATCCAGTCATGCATTAATCCTGTGCATACCATGCGCACATGTGAGACAATCTCTGCCTATCAGGGAGTCTCATAACAACCTATCTAATGACATATGCAATGGTCAACCACATCCTATAACAAACATGCAGATGATGCGTATGAGCATGTATCATGATGTTATACTATCACATACTCATAACTGGTATCAATAACCGGCATCGACAATCGACCTCGACAATGTGGACATTTAACCAACGTTGCCCCCAACGAATGGCCCATATAGAGCCTAACATATAGTGGGCCCATGGCCTCACACAAGGGCTAAATAGACAATACCATGGGCCTCACTCAAAAGCTTAATACACATCACGATGGGCCTTTCACATGGGCCTAACATATATTACAATGGGCTCCATCGCCTGGCCCTCAATGCATCACAATGGGCCTCATCACATAGGCCCCATATACATCACTTGAGCCTTAAACATGGGCTGAATACACATCGCAACGGGCCTCAAATACGGGCCACATATACATCACATTGGGCCTCAAACACAAGCTGAATGTACATCACAATGGGCCTCAAATATGAGCCGCATATACATTACATTAGGCCTCAACAATCGGCCTTGATAATCGGAATTGGCAATCGGACACAACAATCGGAATCGATCGATAATCGACCCTGATAATCGACAATCGACCACAACAATTGGAATCGATCAATGATCAGCCTTGATGATTGGAACCGGCAATCGGCCACAACAATCGAAATTGATCGATAATCGGCCCCGATAATCGGAATCAACAATCCGCCACAACAATCAGAATCGGTAATCAGTCATGATAATCAGCCTCGATCGTTAATCGACAATCAACCATGACAATCGGAATCAATCGATAATCGGCCTCGATAATCAAAATCGGCAATCGACCACAACAATCAGAATTGATCGATAATTGGCCTCGATAATTGGAATCGGCAATCGCCATGACAATCAGAATCGGCAATCGGAATCAGTATCGCCAATCAGAATTAGCCTTGATAATCGGAATCGGATTTGATAGTCGGCCTCAACAATCGAAATCGGTCTCGACAATCGGAATTGGCATCGACAATCAAAATCAGCCTCTACGCAAGGTGGGATCCATGGATGGACAGCCGACAATGAACCAACCAATATCAATGGGGCCCAATCGTTTGGGTTAACCCACTAGAGAATAATGAGAATGGGCCTAACAAGGCCTAAGAAAAGGTCACAATGTGGACGTTCAACCATCATTGCCCATCAATGTGGACCTTTAACCAACATTGCTCCCAAGGAGTGGCCCATATAGGGCTAAACGTACAGTGGGCCCACGGCCACACACAAGGGACTAACATACATCATCATGGGCCTCGCTTATGGGGCATATACGTATCACATTGGGCCTTACTCATGGGCCAATATATATCACATCGGGCCGTATCAAAGGGGCCGAATCAAATGGACTGAATCAAATGGGCCAAATCAATGGACCGAATCAAATGGGCCAAATCAATGGGCCGAATCAAATGGGCCGAATCAAATGGCCGACCAAATGGGCCAAGTCGAATGGGCCGGATTAAATGGGCCAAATCAAATGGGCCTTATATGCATCACAATGGGCCACATGACATGGGCCTAATACACATCTCAATGGGCCGCATCACATGGGCCGCACCTACATCACATCGGGCCTCACATATGGGCCTCACATACATCACATCGAGGTGGGCCCTACACATATCAAATGGGCCCCAACAAATAGACAGTGTTCCTGCTAAACACACATCAAGGTGGGCCGCATAAGTGAATGGTATAGATGAAATACGTACAACAGGTGGCCCCACAGAACTTGGTGATGTCACTACAACAGCTATATAGTTGGTATGATGTACCCCAGCCAATCTGCTTCCCAAGGTGGGTCCCCCGTAAGGCCCACCAATCCAGTAATATAGATGGACGGTTAGGATATAACACATCATGGTGGGCCACGGTGAAGGGTAGGATGAAACACATACATCTTGGAGTGGCTCACATCCTCAAACGGATGGACAGTTGGATATAACACAACCTGTAACACCCTAAAAATCGGGGGTCGAGCGTAAGCTCTACTCCCGAGTTCCAACGCATTACTTATGCAACATAGATAATGATGATTAAATGTTGTCCGTGTTAGTGCATTAAACATGAGTGAGATTACACCAAAACAACATATCATACTCCAAAGATGGTTAAATTATGCAAGCGGAAGACTGTGATAGATATATAAAATATATAAACTATTATAAGTTTCCAGAGTCTGAACATGTTACCAGGTTATATATATACATGTATATTCCAAAAATGAACAAAAAGAATATACATGAGTGCTCCAAAAGTGCAAAATAACAAGTGTAATGGCGTCTAATCAACATCCCTGTAACCCCATCGATCAGAACATGGTCTACATAGACCCGCCTGAAAACTGCATGTAGGAGAATACCTCCTCGTCGTCCTCAAAGTCCGGCTCTGCCTCAGGAGTCGCGTCGTCATCTGCAATCAAGACAGAGTTTGGTTGGTGTTTAAAACACCGTCCTGTAATGTGGGAGTGAGTAATCAACTCAGTGGAACTATACAGCAAAGGTTAACATGTTATCAATTCAATCAAGCAGTAATGATAAAGCAGTAAAATCAAACATCCCTGAATACTCTTATTAATGCAAAAATGATATGAATAATGATGCATGCACTCGCCTACACTCCCTCGTGCGACATCATCTTATGGTCGCGGCATGCTTTCTTCCCTCTGTGCTCTTCAACCTGGGGCACATGCAGTGCAATGTTATGAGCGTGATTACCAAGTTTTTATTAGTCCTTTTCATACCGCAGGATTGGAAAACTAAGGTACCTCCCTTATATCAATACCCAATAATGACCCATCTAGGGTCATCAATCTTAGTTAATCGCATATGATAGGTAAGTTCAGGTCACTACCACCAACACCCTACAAACTAGCAGTCTATTTTCGAAGGCTCATCGCCAACCCGACTAGGGACCATAGCCAGGCTGTGCCGGGGTAGGCCTATTTTGTATTCGAGGTCACTCCACCAATGCCCTACCAACTAGCAGTCTATTTTCGAAGGCTCGTTGCTAACCCGACTGGGGACCACAGCCAGGCTGCACCAATGGAGGCTGACAGCTCGAATACAGTGTCCTATACCACCGTATTCAGCTCACGAGTTTGGGTTGCTCACTGGTCACTACGGGGAGGCTCGTTGCCCCAACGTAGGCCGACAGCTCGACCACGGTGTCCCATACCACCATGTCTGGCTCATGAGTCTTAGCGGATCGAGGTAGCAAGGTTAACAGGATTTTCACTGGTGAGTTTGGTACCTTAAGTTTAAGCGGTAGCGTCCAAACATGATGAACATACATCGGGTCAATCGGGTTACTTGACGAGCTCGACTAGCCCGAACGCACAACAAGTTGAACGACATGAAGTGCATAAGCACTCCGCGTGGCCTAACCATTGTCGCCAACTGAAGTACGGCTCGGATTCATCGGACACGTCCTTTGTGGCAAACCAACCTCAGCCATTAACACGGAATCTCTTACCGATTGCCTGGACTATATTATAGTCCCACACACATTCTGATATGAGAAATATACATACATGAGAATCATATATCATTTAGCAACCAATGTAAGCATGAATAGCATTTAAATATATTATGAAACACATATAATACGCCATTCTACATCTACGTATTCCACACAAAGCACACCATTTAGATTTTAGCTATTAGCAGGAATTTATACATATAGCTAAGGTAGTTGGGAAACCTATCTCAACAACCCTATTAGATATAGTTCATCTAACTACTTCTCATATAAACATTTTATCAAACACTTATACTACAATGTCAACACACATAACATATATTGTCTATGACATGTATTTGGACAAATCCTTCTGACAAGGAGTTGTCACGAATACGACAATCATGCATTTGCATTCTATAAACATAATAGGTACAAATCATGATTCCATAGTCATTCGGTCATTTCAACAAACACTTAGACTACACTTATTAACCTACATAGCGTAAGTTGGCCCAAACATATATTAGGGTGAATCCTTTCGCCAAGGAGTTGTTACACGCATAACTAGTATATACACACAACAATTAATCATAGCAAATACACTTTCAAATTTCATATGTATACGGTACTTTCTATAAATACAAAGAATACGCTAAACTCCATATAGTTCGTATGTAACTGAAACGTAGAACAGACATCGCATTTTACATGTGAAATAGCACCCACATCAGGAATCTATCATTAACCGACATTGAAAGCTTTGAAAACCATAACTTATACGTCTATAGTCTGCACCTTATGCCGATAAATGTGTAACGGATTCGTTTTAAACACGTAGTCTTTGTCACCGGCAGAATGACAACCTATAGCATGAACTAGGTTAGCTATTTCATCAGTTCAACTATTTGAAACTCTAGAATGGATTAGGGTTAGGTTTTCTTACCTAAGAACGGGATCGGTGTCGCCGGTAGAGTGATACAGAAGTGGTGGTAAGGCACGTGGAGTAGCAGGGATCGAATCCCAAGAGTGACTCCAGCTCTCTCTCACTCCTTCTCTCTCTTTCCTTCTCTTTCTTTTCTTCTCTCTCTCTCTCTCTCTCTTAGGGTTTCTAAATTCGTATGGAATATGAGAGAGGGGGTTTAAGATCCTTATATAGGCCTAAAACTGATGGAAATGGCCCCAGGGCCAAGGTATACTTAGGTTATAGCCAAAGGAGGCTTATTCCGATCCAACGGAGCACTTCTGGAGGCCCCCTTTCTCCGTGCGGTCAGACTTAAGCTCCATAACATTAGATCTAGGACAAGTTAAGTTTTTGGTCCGATCGGATTTACAGATCAACCGTGGCAGACCAGCTTCAGTTTAACGATCACAGGTACTCGATCAGGGCCACAAGCATACTGACATGTGTGGGAAATTTCTCTTGATCCGATGGTGTATTTGGGTCAGATTCTGATGGTCTGAATCCTTATATTTGGCCTGTAAGCGACACGTCTCAGATTACTTAAATTCGGATTTCATTTCTAAATATATTCACGTTTCTCACACACTTCACTCCGGGCTCAAGTTGTGCATTTCTGGACACAATCAGGACTTGATTTCCGAGATGGTTGTCAAGCCCAGCAGGGCGGTCATATTTGTTTAGTTTCGCGGTAATTGGACTTTCGACGTGTGGTCCAGGTCCGATACAGAGTTTCAGTGTGCTCCCGAGAGCAACTGGGTAATGAGATTGATCCTAGATTTCAGGGTAATGTAGCATCGATGATACTGCAAGTTTTAGGTCTTGCAGTTCGTATATAAAGTGGTTCAAGCAAATTTCACAGCTAATCTAGTTTAACACTTAGTTAATTTTGTCTAATTTCTAAAGGATTTGGTCTTGAGTGATTTCTGCCTGAGGTGGTACTTGGGTCTTTGTACAAATTTTTCTGGGACGTTACACAACCTCAGGATCAGACCCACATCCTCAAAGAGGATCCCATCAGGGGACGACCTGGATAATAGAACACATGCATCATGGGCCACCGTCCTTAGCAGATGGACGGTGCAGATAAAACATTACATCATGGCAGGCCTTACACAACATCGATGGACGGTACAGATAATAACACCATCAAGGTGGGCCCTATCATCGGCAAAATGGACGGACAATTTAGATATAATAAACACATCACTGTTGTAGGAATAAAATACATAAATCATGGTGCGGTCCACACATCTAGCAGATGGACAGCGTGGCTGCACATGCATATCATGGTGCACCCCTTTCCATAGAAAAATGAATGGACGGTGTGTGTAAAATGCATACATCAAGGAGGACCCCTCCGATCACCGTCTAGGACATCCATTGATGGACGGACAGTGTGGATGTGGACCATACATCATGGTCAGGGCCACCTGACCTGGTGACGCTAGTGGGCAGCAGCAGTTGCCTATTGCATGGGACCCACCATGATATGAACGGTGTGGATTCAAATATATACATCAAGGTGAGTCCCTCCAGCATGGCCCACCATAGATTTGTATTTGCCTTAGAAGAGAGGGCGTGGATGCACCACATGTGCCCGATAGGTGGGGCCCATGATCTGAATGGCATAGATAAGGCACATACTTCATGTGGGATCGACACATGTGGACCCACAAGCTTTGGAGAAAGCTGATATTTATGTTTTGCTAATGTCCAGCAGCATCGGCTGCTGGACGAAGTTGCTGCTGGACGGAGTGCATGCAGCACTAGAAAATGGTGGAGTCCACACACGTGGCCACCTCTCATGGTGTCACATGAATCATGTTGGGGTCCATATAAATGGATGGTAGGGATATAATACATACCGCATAATGGGGCCCTCATTGCTGATGACGTACAACACGTCAGATGGGTGGACGGTTTGGATGGATGAAATCTATCAGTGTGGGGCCCACAAGAGCGAGGACGCCAGCTAATCCGCTCTTAGATGGGTCCTAGGTACGTGGACCACCCCACTTCCCTCACTCTCTTGCTATATATATATATATATATATATATATCCATATATATATAATATAATATAATATACTATAATATAATAAGATATATATTATAATATAATACATAGCTAAAGTGCCCACCATCCAGACCCTTTTGGACGGTAGGGATTTAACGCAAATAGCATGGTGGGTCCACACGTGTGGCCACCACAATACATATGGTATATATAATAAAATATTATTACTTTCATTTTGCAAGATAATACACCCACTGCGAAATCACACTTCTCTGTATAGGCACATCTAGTGTCCCTGGACACTGGACGGTATGGGTATGCATGTGGGTCCCTAGCTGGTGGGTCCCATGTCTACGTGGCCCACCTGATTTAGATTTAATCTAACATTTGTGTTTTCCCAACACCATTAAGGTAGGGCCCACATGGCACCATCCAACACATCCATCAGGTGGGTCTCACACACATCGAACTGCTGGATGGTATGGATGTAATATATCATCAAGGTGGGCCATCAAAACAGGGAGAAGAAAGAGGGGAAAGAGAGAGGAAAAGAGGATAGATAGAGGAGGGACCTCGCCACTATGGGCCCCTCTAGATGATATAAACCGTACATCAAATGGCTCCCACCACAAGTGGACCCTCAAATCATTAAATCTAAGCAAAAAAAAAAAAAAAACAATTCAAATCCTAGAAAAACACCCACCTTTAGATCTTGGACTCCTTCCGTCGATGCGATCTAGAGCTCCATAGAATGCATTTCAACGGTCGAGATGAAGCTTGGAGGGTGGAGATGGGAGGTAGGAAGGTGGACCATACAAGGCTCTCCTCTCTTTGGGAAGCCATGGACGGTTCCCTTCATGGGGTTGCTTGGGAGAATGAGAGAGAGAGAGAGAGAGAGAGAGAGAGAGAGATGATGGGAGAGAAGTGATGGGAGAGAGGGATGGTGAGTGATGGATGGGTGTACTTGGTTGTAAGAGAGAGTTGACTTTAGGGGAGGGGTGGTTGTATTGGGGATGTGGTGTGAGGTGATGTGTACTTGACAGGAGATGTGATTGATGGGACATGTCGTAGAGATTCTCTTGGAATTCACAACGTGTGGCATTTTTCCTCAAGATGAACGCGGGCCCACATCTCCTGGCCTGGGTATTGGATCGGTGCGCGAGTTGCGGTGTTGGAACCGTGGCGACAGCGCGGTCGCAGGGGTACAAGTTTCAAGTCGAGTCAAATCTGATATGCAAGACTCAGTATAGGATCATGCACAAACATTGGATATAGGTCGAGGGTTGTCGGAATTCGACTGGGAGGACCGCGGGGGCATACAGAATGGTACAGGGTAGGATACATGTCTCACAATTCTCCCCTCCTAATAAAAATTTCATCCTCAAAATTTACACAATTACTGCAATTAGACATAACTCATAAGGGAAGGGAGGAGAAATCGTATCATTATATATATCGGAAACGAAATATAATGGAATAGCGCTTGCAAATCTTAACCTCGCGCTCCCAAGATGCCTCATCCACACTATAATGACCTTACTGAACCTCGAATCCCGGATCAAAAACGATCGAAACTGGAATACTATGTAGCCTCATAATCTCAACAGTAGGGAGCTATACCAGAAAATCTCTAAGTTATTCAAACTCGGGGATCTAACCATTCTAAGTTCTTAATAATCGTAGAGAATAGGGTAACTATCAGTAGATATGTGATGTTATCCTCAGGTATTCCCAAGTTATTCTCTAATACCATCTTCTGTCACACCCCCAACCCGGAAACCGGGCTCACGATATTCTCAATCGCCAAATCCGGTGCCGACAGCCTTTGTAGTACCCCATTCTCGGCTCTTAGCGTCCATATGCCAGATTCTAATCCTGGGATCCTACAAGGAGGATTTTCCAACTTACATTTAAATCATAATAAGCATAACCACAAGTTTACCCAAATCACAAAGGCAGCATCAACATCACATATCCACTAATATAAACATTTGAATACAGTGCTGAAAGGAAAATACATGTGATAAAATCAAAGCTCCAGAGGTTTGCTGCATGCTCCAAGCTCAACGCTGCTGCAACATAACGCCACCGACACGCATCTATCATGCATGAGCTTATAGAAAGCTTAGTAGGTGGAGAGATAGATATATGAAGTATATATGTGTTTCACAACCTCCAGAGTATGAGTATATTACCGGAATGAATATATACATGTTTTGTCTCAAAATGTACAAAATGTCAAAACATAAATGTCCAACTAATCCATGTAACCCTGTAATCCCGTCAAATCAGAACAAAGTCTACGAAGACTCGCCTGATAGTTGAACGTAGGAGAATTCCTCCTCCTCAGCCATGAAGTCCATTTCAGTTGCATAAACTCCATCATCACCTGCATCTACAATATGGTCTGGTTGATGTTTTAAAACATCGTCCCAAAGTGAGAGTGAGTGATCAATTCAGTGGTACTATAAGGCAAAGGTTAACATGTTATCAATTCAGTCAAGTAGTAATGATAAAGCAGTATAACAATCATATCCTGTAACACCCCATATCTTTTATACTCGGGTGTTGCTATAAGGATCTAAACAACTTTAGACGTGTAACGACCCTCAAAATTTTACCGTATGTTTCAACTTGAGTTGGGACCAATCACCCCACTTTTCAACACTATGATCTAACCTAAACCCAGTAATAAGGTCCCAATGTTAAGAAATATTCTACCTTCCTTTAAACTTGCCTTAGGATTACTAACCTTAGGTCGAGAATAGAATCTAACGGCCCTAAGGATCATTAGAACCATTTGATGTGGACTATAAAGGGCCTTGACCATAAATTATTCTAAAATTTGAGGACCCAATCCACTAGATCTGCCCTCCACTAGTCATTGACGTCTAATCAAATAAAACCCCCACTTTTAGAACCGTACTAGCACTAGAACAAGCGCATATTCCCTTATGTTTGGCATTTTTGACAAAAATCCTCCTAGGATGGCCCACCTCACCTTTTGAGCATACAAAGTCCGGATCTTGAGTGATTAACAGACCTCCCAAAAATGAATGGACGGTGCAGATCGACTCAGATCATCTCATGGAGCCCACTTTAATGTGTGTGTGTACTCAAAGTGCATACTCACGCCGTGCACGAGATGCACCATCAGGTCAAACAGTCGTTGACCCAATGAAAACCAAAATTTCAAGTTTTCAAATAGGAATACTCCCGCCCATCGATAGCTTACACTTGACGGTCCGTTTGGCAGTGCAGATAACCATTTTTCCGAATACAGTAGCCAAATCCACACCGTCCATCTGATTTGTGGGGTCCCACCGACCCTGACCATGCTGAAACCGATGATTGAAAGTCGCCTACGCCAGCTCGATTAATGACTGATCAGACATTGCTTGAAGAGGGGCACTGACGGGGAGAGTAGATCCACGTGCGCTGCTTCTTTAGAAGATCTGACCGTTGGAAGCCGTCGAATGGAAGCCACGTATGCAGAAGAATCCCAGTCAGCCCTACTATTACCAAAAATACTCACCTACCCGTCAAAAGGTGGAAAAATCCCTTCCACTTATAGTAACGACGCATCTTGTACATTCGTTGGTGCCTAGAAGCTTCTCCCAAGTTAACCCAGAGCGTCGAGATTAAGGCTCAACAAAAATACCCTATCAAACGAGATGAGAACGAGAAATTGCAGTAGTAGTGTTTTTTTGCTTGTTGAGTAACTGTTTAATCAACGGCCCTCCTTGTGCTATGAAAGGGACCCCACGTCACTTTTAGACCATATCAGGACCGTCCAAACGGCCCTGATCTATGGATAAACCACCTGATTAAAAATTGTCATTATCATCTTCCATCTTCCTTAAACTGAGTGAGAAACCCACCTTCCGTTGATGTGGCCCATTCGCTCATCCAAGCCGTTCATCATATGGCCCACCCCACTTAAGGTTTATCGAGGTGAATTGAACGGGCCACGCACATGAGCGAATGCTTACTAATGCTCGGACTGCAGGCCAACCGCGGCTAACTCAAATCCTCTCCACCCTAACCTTCGTGTTTAGCTCTGAAAACGTCTAGAAGCAGTAAGGCTATAAAGAGCCGGATGTTAGGGCATTTTTTAAGAGAAAGAAAAGAAATAGAAAAGGAAAGAGAGAGAGTTCTGGGTCGGCTGTTGGGCGAGTTGTAGGTAGTGTTGTAACCTGACTTAGTTAGGTCATTTGTTTACTGAGTAGGAAATAGAAAGAGAGGCAGAGCAGAGAGAGAAGTGAGATTGAGAGAGAAGGAGATGGAATAAAGAGAAAGAAGAGGTGATAGAAAGAGAGGAAGCAAAGGAGCCTGGGAGAGGATGCAGCTACTGGAACCGGTTTGCAGCTGCTGTTTCAGCTTGTCCCGAGTCAACCGAGTTCACACTCCCACCACCGTCCAGCTGCTTCATCTACTGGTGAAGCCTGTCGTCCCAAAACCCCCTTTCAGCATCCGTTTAACTCAGTTTCAGTTCAAGTATTGAACCCAAACAACCCCTGTCCAGGTAATAAATCAAAACTCACCCATTCCATCTTCTACCATCTAACTCGCTAGTGAAATGACTCAGCTCAATTTTCTGCTGAGTCAGGCCTGTGCTATCCCAAAACGTACTTAGGAGAGTGGGAATTGACTCAAACCGAGCCAAGAACGAGTCCCCTGACCGGGACAAACTCGGATCAGGCATACTACATCCAAACTAAGTTCTATAACTCTTGGCGAGTTCACCAACCGAGTTGTGTTTGCGGGATTAGCGTCCTGATTTGATCAGGTTTGTTATGAGGCTTACTCCGACTTCTCTATGTCATCCAAAAGGATTGTCCCATAAACAGGTATTACTCCTAACCCAGCAACTGATGGAAAGAGGGCTCTCTGGATTCACTCATTTACATGCCTAATGACTAGACTGAGTTAACTCAGTAGTGACCCATGAAATGGTATATCCAGGAATACTTTTAACTAGTTACTTGGGAAGACAATCACCATTCTTCAGCAACATAGAGTAGTCCTAATCCAGGTACTGCTAAAGTAGAATGCCTTGAAGGACATCCTCTCCTTCAATCAATTTCAAATCAAGAACTCATAAGCTCACATTTTGGAAAAATTTGAATTAAGAGAAACATACATTCGAGGTGAGGGATATCACACATGGCTTCTTCATTTCATTAAGTTCTAAGATAGTTTAATTTCAATTGTATGGAGATAGTATAACTGTGTGAATAATACTCGTGCTTCTTTCTACTATGAATTAACATGGATATTCGTGTGGGGATACCTTAGATTGTGGGACTCTAATCTATCTCATGAAAATTGTAACACACACATTATGCCACACTTGAAGTCACTCAAGTACTTTTCTATTTTTTAAGAATTCTAGATTCACATTCTAATGATAAGCTTGTTCCATTTCTCATTATACGGGTTAGAATTGTTATAATTTGATACTAATAAAGCCTCAGAATAATACCCATGGTAAGTAACCCTTTAGTTACCATATGAATGTGATGAGCCTGAGTTAGAATATCAAATCCCATTACTCAAGCCCACAGTTGATAACAATGTAGTTGGCATCTAGAATTACTTTCTCTATGATATTTAGCAATGACTTGATTTTAGGTATAGTCCTACTATTAATGATAATGGTAATGGTCTTCCATTTCATTCTATTTTACAACTAAGGTTATGTATGGAATGTTATCATTCATGAGAAATGATGAATGGACTTGTTAGTAATTTAATATGCTGGAAATGTAATAGTTATGAGCCTTCCTTTGGACCTTGGAAAAGTAATTGAATTTATATTGAGTTTATATTTGAATGCTAGATATCTTATTAAAGAACTACATGTCTTGATCATGCTTATGAGTGCAATTTTGTTAATCTTATGGAATATGCATGAGCATCATGGTACATGACATTCACGCATGACATATGAGCTTTTCTGGGTGCTCAATCTATGCCACATTCTATTCTATCTACTGAAAGTTCTAACACTTTATTTTAACTCACAGAACCTGTGCATTTGAGTCACTTTGGGCGCTCTTTCTTTTCATGAAGCTTTTCTGGGATTAGACACTCCTCAGGCGTACCCTGTGGATTTTTTCAGGAGATATCCTTGGGCACACTCACTTACATGGCTTTTTACAGGTAGATACTCTATCACGGGTGGTCTGCATAGTCTTTTCCGGGTGGCTAGTTCTCCTTGGGCGTACCTATGAGTATTTTTTCGGGTGACTAGTTCGCCTTAGCCAACCCTTTATTTTGACAGCTGGATGTGCATCCCCAAATCTGTGATTTGTGCATACATTCATACACCCATACATTCATTTATAATTTCATGGTTAGTCTCCTTGTAATTTGAATGTGTTGATTTGAACTATTTTAGAATGATATGATATGCATGAATCCTTGTGGGAAGTTCCCACTGAGTTTTCACTCACCCAATCGTGCGGTTGCACCAAATAGACGCAGGTTTGATGATAGGTGGAGACCCCTATAACGGGATAATAGAGACAACTAAGTAGGTGTTCGGCAAGGAGGACCTTTATGCCGATGTGGTTGAGCCATTGGAGCTAAATTTATATCTTAGGATGTGAAGGCTTTCATACGTCAAACTCTGTGTTATGCTCGAATTGTAATAATAATTCCTTACTGTGGGATTTTATTTTGGCTTTCATTTATATGTATTAAACTTCTTCGTTATTGCTCTTGATATCCTTATTTTATGCAATGTTGCCTTACTTCACATTATAAAATTTGCTGCCATTTAGATGTATGTTAGTCCACTTCATAATGTAACGCTCAGGTCCTCAATGAGGAGTGATTATCCTTGGGTTTTGAGGACCAGGGTGTTACATATCCTAAGTACTCTTGTTAATGCAAGGATGGTATGCTGTAATAATGCATGGCCTCGTACGAAACTCCCTCAAGTGACTTAATCAACCATTCGTGCATGACAAACTCCCTAAACATACACTTCCTCGCCAAAGCACATGCAATGCGATGCATGGTCGTATTAGCTGAGTACTTAATTAGGCTTATTCATACAGCAGATTCGGGAAGCTAAGGTACCTCCATTTACATCATTAACCCAAACGAGGATCCATCTAGGGTCGTCAATCCTAGTTAGTCACATACGATAGACAAGTTGTAGGGCATCACCCCTAATGAAGGCAGTGGAAAGGCAAATTCAAGTGTTTATACTCGAGGTCACTACGGGAGGCTCGTCACCTGAACGTAGGCCAACAGCTCAAATACAGTGTCGCATACCACCATATTCGACTCACAAGTTTGGGTTGCTTACTAGTCACTACGGGGAGGCTCGTCACTCCAGCGTAGGCCGACAGCTCAACCACGGTGTCCCATACCACCATGCCCGGCTCATGAGTCTTAGCGGATCGTGGTACCATGGTTGAAACGGGCTTTTAAATTGGTAAGTGGTACCTTAGATTTAAGCAGTAGCATCCATACATGGTAAACACACAATAGGCTAATCGGTTTGTTTGGTAAGTTCGATTGGTACGAGTACACGTTGACTTGATCGACATGGAGCGCATAAGCACCCCTTGTGGCCTAACCAATGTCGACAATTGCCATGCGACATGGATTCGTCGAGTTACCCAACATGGCAAGACTAATTCAGCCACCTATATAAGAATTGTTACCGATCGCCTGGGCCACGTTGTAGTCCCATTCTTACTCAGATGCAACAAATAAATACATGTGATAAGCACAACAACATTTGACCAACATTCTAAATACAACTCTCATTTGAGCATTTCATCGAACGCATTGAACATATTACCAAATGTTTACATTTCATTCATAGATTGCATAATAGGAATTAAGATTACATGAAGGAAACTATACATATAGATAAGGTAATTGAGAATCCTATCTTAATACCCTTATGAAATACAATTTATCAACAATTTCTCATTCAGACATTTTATCAAACACTTAGACTACACCTTATTAAATACATAGATTAAATTAGTTACAACATATATTATAGCAAATCCTTACACAAAGTGATCGTAATACCTATGACAAACATAAATCCTACGTTTACGGTCATGATGATCACAAATCATAATTTCATATTCATTCAATCATTTCAACAAACACATGGAACGCATCTTGTATTTAATATAGTTCACTCATGTATAATTTATGGAAAACGTCGTAACTAAGATCATATGACAGTAATTAAGTCAGACATAAATCATTGCTGACATTGAAAGCCCTGAAAACCATAACCTAAACGTTTATAGTCTGCACCTTTCGTTGGATTGCTCGTTTCGAACTTGGTTCGAATCTTACGCTCCCGTATACAGAACAACGGTTACCTAACATTGAAATAGGTTAGCTATTTCATCGATTACTCTATTTGGATTCCTAAATCAAGATTAGGGTTAGGATTTCTTACCCAAATCGTAGGTGAAACGATTCGCGTAGTGATGGTGGGGAGGTGAATCAGCACTTGGAGTAGTGGGAGAGAAACATTGCCACGATCTCCCAAACTCTCGCTCTTCTCCTCACTCTTTTCTCTTCTTTTCTCTCTTCTCTCTCCTAGGGTTTGGAGCAAATTCGTATGAGAGAGGGGTGGGGTGGTTTAAGGGCATTATATAGGCCCAGAACTGGTGTAAATGGTCCCAGGGCCATGGTATACTTAGGTTATAGCCAAAGGGTGCCTGTTTCGGGCAGACATGGCTCATCTGGAAGTCCATTACTCACCTACGGCATGGAGCAAGTTCCCTGACCATGGATCTAGGCCAAAATATGATTTTAGCGTGTTTGGATAGGCCGATCAATCGTGACGGACCTGTATCAAATCAACGGTCGTTATCACTCGATCAGGGCCACAAGTATACAGATATGTGCAGGGAAATTTCCCTGATCCATGGGTAAAGTTCAGTCAGAAACTGATGGTTTAAAATCTTCAATTTCGCCCGCAAGCCAATGGTCCAATTCACTTAAGTTTCAATACTTTTTCTAAGGATATTCGCATTTCTCACACACTTCGCTCAGGGCTCAAGTTGTGTGTTTCTAGGTACTATCTGGGCTTGATTCCCGCGATGGTTGTCAAGCCCAATAAGACGGTCATAACCCTATAGTTTCGCGGTCATCGGACTTTCGACGTGCTGTCCAGGTCCGATACGGAGTTTCAATGTGCTCCCGAGAGCAACTGGTTTTTGGGATTTCTCCTATGTTTTTAAGTAATGTTGAGTTAGCGATTTTGATGGTTTTGGGTCCTGCTGTTTGTATAGATAGTGGTTCAAGCTAATCCACCGATTAATTTAGTTTAGTACTCAATTAATTTTTGTTTAATTTCCACATAATACAGTCCTTAGTGATTTCTGCCAGAGGTGGTACTCGAGTCCTTGTATGGATTTTTACGAGATGTTATAGGTAGAGTTAACCCTGAACGTCCTCACCTTATGGGATGTGTGAGTGAGGAAAAAGAGAAAAATTTTGAGAGAGAGCATAGATCCACTTCACTCTCTTCTATTATTCTCACATGTTGTCCATTTTTATGAATGATATATGTCTTCCTTGACACCTACCAGAGGATTAGACATTGGACTATTTTGATTCTCTGATACTAAAATAGATCAAGGAGATATTCTTTTGTTTAGGAGATCAGCATTGATAAATTGACATCACAAACATCTCATTCATGCACATTGTGTATATGTATGATTTATATTGTTTATATATTATTATATTGTAGAAATTTGATGTTATTGCAAACATGGATTCTTAAGATGGGTTGTAAGATCAAATTATATTGTATTATATTTTGTTGCGTTTGTACGCTAGGGACCCAACATAGCATACATGGTGTTGTTTGATCAACCACAATTATCTTCGGACCTAGATGGTTATTTCTATATCTGCAGACTTGAAGAGTGGCTACAAAGATCTCTCTTTAGCTATCGTCTCAAAATCCTATAAAAAGGAGAAAGATTGAAGAGTTTCAGGCCCTTGCCAACCCAACACAAATAAAATCTACATCACAATGCTACCTATCCTTTTATTTTATTTTATTTTATTTTAGCTTATCTTAGACCAGGACAACCCATCTACGATGCTACACTCAATCAGCATTAACACAGGAAGTGTGTAATCCTATAAGTCTACATTGTTATGCTGGACCGACCTAGATTAGGAATAGTGTGATTCCTTTTCATTTACGCTAAACACTAAATTGTAAGGAAGTTTTTTTTTTTCTTTGTAGTAGTATAATTCTCTTCATCTATGCCCAAGTCATTAGACTAAAGAAGACTTACATCTAAAGCCTTGTTATCTACACCACAAACGTTGACTCGTCGATGGATACTTTGTAAGTTTTTATTTCTATTTTAATTAATGCAACTGATACATTTCATGAAATAGGTACTCTCTTATCATGGCAATAAAAAATCATTTCGGCTAAAAGGCAAAAAGAGCTCATTACAAGGACAAACCTTCTTGGTAATTCATATGATTTCATTTACATGTGGTTGAATAGATGGCCGAACTGTTTCAGTTCTCAGTCATAGACGACTACTCACGGTCTTTCTATCTATCCATTTCAGTGCTTAGGGTTATAGTCATTCAATTCGAATCGAGTTGTAAAATGCTTTGACATGCTCGACACCATACACATGTGTTAATGATCCAATTTCAATCCAAATATAGAGATAACAATAGCTATACTAAGTGTGCACATGCCAGCATGAAATGATGAGTCTAAGATTTAACGGACAGGTAGACCACCATTTGCAAAAAAATAAACATACAGCTATGAAAAATCTAGAGGAAGTGTTCTAACTCATTCAACTGTTTTTAGTACTAGGGTACAGATGTTGTGTGACCCCTTTCTTTTTATTTTTAACATGCAGGAGGTTGGACCAACCTGACAGATGGATTGGCTCCACCTAAGTGTCATGCTCTCGCTTGTGTTGTTTGCACATGAGTTTTGTTGCATAGGAGTGTGCACTTAGCTTAGTTTCAAATGGATGACACTGCTTACAAAAGCCTTTTGTAGGAACTTCTGACTAGAATCTAGTAGACCCAAAGATGTTTATAAGAAAATAAGGTAGATCTATAACTCAAGTGGTCTGCATGACAGGAAAATTGTGGGCAGGGAAATGTTGTAAAATAGTTGGAAATACCGAAAATAAAAATAAAATAAAATTAATTATTTTTTATTTCATGAGGATGAATCACATAAAAATTATGTTGTCCTTAAAGCGTGATTCGCCCCCTTATCAATTGTTGATGAGTTACAGGCGAATTGCTTCCAAGATAAGACAAGTCTATCCGGATCCTGCATGCAGCAATCATGAAGGGACCACTTAGGAACAATTCAACGTAGCAGATCTTCTGGCAGACTTAAACAGCAGATGTGTTTACAGTATTTTTGGATAGAGATGTTTTCTATGAGATCTGATGGATGAGGAAAGATCTGTTAGAGTTGATTGAGATTTGGACCAGAATGATCCAGTTTATATAGGCACCAGGGAGTGGACCATTGCTAGGTGGCCATTAATGGTTCAGAACGTTTGAAAAGTATTTCTGACCGTTGATCATTAATTTAAGTCATTTCTGATCGTCAGATCGAAAGATTTGACTGTTGGATCATCATTGCCCGTCCGTTTTTGGACCTTTATGGCTTTTAAGGTCATTAGTCATTCTAAAAAACAACTGATCATTTCAGATTAATAATTTGACCGTTCTCTATAGCTTATAAAACCCAAGCTCATTTCTGACCCCTCACACGTGCAAAGTGCGCCAACTACAGCCACACTACCCATGCCCATGCCCGTGCTCGTGCCCTAGGGCATGCGCGCGTGCATTCCAGATAATTTCAATTTCCAAAACTCTAAGTAAGAATACTACACACACCTCCACATATAAACCACAACTTTTTATTCTCATTTCTAATGTGGGACAAAAATACAAACCACACTTTTTCATTTAAAATTTTCCAAACTCGTTTTAGCGGCAAAATAAAAGTTCTGAAAAGTTTTCGTATATATTTTTTTTATCAAAATCCAAATTTCAACAATTCCCCACTGGTTTTTGAAAAATAATAGTAAAATTCTGATAGAGATAAAAAAAACAATTATTATGCATAGAGAAAGATAACTTATGATTTGAATCTTTCCTTAGTATAAGTATTTTAAAGTTTTATCGAAATTCATGATTTTTGCAGCTTTGAACCAGTTATTCCTAAACGACATAAAAGAAAATACTACACACATAATAACTTCTATGTTATGTGAGTTCTTGTTTCATGAACGATCTTGAGAGAACTCTAACTCTCATGAGAAGCGGCACTACTTCTACGTTCACATAGATGAAATCCTTCCAGTGTTTCTATTACTTAAAACACTTGTCATATTTGACTAGATTTTCATTAATAGATCCAAGACTCAACCCTCTTGTTATAATAGCCAGCACTTTCCATCTTGGATGAAGTTATTTTTAGCTTTAGTGTTGAAACTTTCCACATACCAGTGATTTGTTATTAACCATTGAACCCAATCTTTAAAGATTTTCTAACTTTGGGTTAGGCTTCTATTACTAGTGGAACTTTGATTAAAGAGCTTCAACCCCATTCCTCTAGATGTTATCCTTACTACATATCTCATCAGAGGTTTAGTAAAGGGATCAACCAAGTTATTACTTGACTTCAGAAATGAGATTGTAATGATTTCATCTCGAATCAATTGCCTTATATAATCATGTTTGAAGCTTATGTGTCTGGACTTCCCATTATACGTACTGTTATAGGCTCTCGCCAAAGTGACTTCACTATCATAATGAAGTGAAATAGCCAGTATAGGCTTCGCATAAAATGAGATTTCTAATAAAAAATTCCTCAACCACTCGAGATTTCTATGAACTCATATTCCATTGTTGAGTGCGTTATCCAAGTTTGTTTCTTCGATCCCCAAGATACAACTGCACCTCCTAAGGTGAATATCCACCCTGTAGTGAACTTGTTATCCCCTACACTCGATATCCAATTTGCATTGGTATATCCTTCCAACAATGCTAAAAATTCTGAGTAAAATAGCCCTAATTCTTTAGTTTCTTTTAGATAACCTAGAACTTTACTTATAGTTTTCTAGTGTTCAACACTTGGATTACTAGTAAACCTACTTAGTTTACTCACAGCGTATGCTATATTCAATTTTGTGCATTACATAACATACATAAGACTACCTATAGCACTAGCATATTATAATTGTGCAACTGCTCTTTCATTGTTTTCTTTTAACTTGATACTTGGATCAAATGGGGTTTTTTCCTCTTTGATTTTCAAGTGATTAAACTTTTTCAATATTTTCTCAATATAATGAGACTGGCACAATGCATAACCCCTCACTATGCTTTTTAATTTTGATACTTAATATAGTATCCACTTGTCTAAGATCCTTCATTTTGAAAGCGAATAAGAGAAACCTCTTTATTTTAGTTACACCTTCCATTTGGTTGTTGATTATTAACATATCATCTACATATAAACATATTATTACAATATAATCATTACAAATTTTTGAGTATATGTGTAAGACCTATATCCTAGTCCGTACCGTTCCGTAGGCTTTCGTGGTCCTCTCGGTATAATTTCAGCAACCCTCGACCTGTATCCAACGTTTGTACGCGAACCTAAGCCGAGTCCTATATATCGGAGTCGACTCGACTTGAAACTTATACCCCGCCGTCGCCACGCTTCCAACGCCGCAACTCGCACACCAATCTGATACCAGGCCAGGAGATGTGGGCCTACGTTCATTTCGAAGAAAACGCCGCACATTGCAAATTTTGAGAAAATCTCTACAACATGTCTCATCAATCAATCAATCAATCAATGTCAAGTACAAGTCAAGTATACTCTATACCTCAAGTACCAACACCCATCCCTCTTTCTTCACAAAGTCAACTCTCTCTCCCCTACCCATCCCTCTTTTACAAAAGTTTCAAACAAGACCTTACCTCCCCATTCCCTTCCTTACAACGCCCATCCATATCATCCCATCCTCTCTCTCATCTCTCTCTCTCTCTCTCTCTCTCTCTCTCTCTCTCTCTCTCTCATTTCTCAAACCTCTAAAGCAACACCCCACGTCCAAGCCTTCCCAAGCTCTCCCAAAACAACAAGTGTGGCCCACCCTCTCATCTCTCATCCCCACCATCAAAACTTCATCATCCACCATCAAAAGTTAAGCATAGGAGCTAAGGTGCCTAAGGGAGTAAGAAGGAGGCCAATAGGTGGGTGATCTGCCATCAATTTTCATTTGAGAGCCCACTCATAGGTGGGACCCATCATGATGTATGTGTTGTAATTATAAGGGGCCCATTGTGGCGAGGCCCCTCCATCACTATCTCTCTCGTCTTTCTTTCTCTCTCTCTCTCTCTTCTTTTTTTAGTGATGATGTGGCCATGTGGCCCACCCGGATAGACCCCACCATGAAGTATGTAACCTATCCACGCCATCCACCTTTGTGGGACCCATCTGATTGATGTATTGGATCTACACCATCCAGCCCGTTAGCGGGCCTGGACGGAAGGAAAAACACAAATAACCGGTTGATCCAAACAGGTGGACCACGTACATGTGGGACCCACCATGATGTTGTGTTGTATCCAAATTGTCCAGCGTCTAAGGACGGTGGACGTGGCCCCATAGTGAGGTGTGAACTGACGTGGGTGTGTGGCTAACAAGTGATGTATGGACTGCTCATGTAGGCCTCACCATGATGTATGAATGAAATCCACACCGTTCATCCTATTTCTTAGCTCATTTTAGGCGTTGAGCCAAAAAATGAAGCTAATCCGATTTTCTGGCGGGCCCTAGCATGGAAAACAATGATTTTTCACCTTTAAAATCCGTTAGGGCCCACCTTGATGTTTCTACCTGCCAAAACACACTGCATATTGGACTCGCTTGATTCGTCACGAGCCATAGAACCCAACCAGTGGGTTGGATCTTTCGGATGCGGGCCCCACCTATGAAAAACCCCAAGATTATAAAAATAAATAAATAAAAAGAAGCAGTAATGCTGCTGCTGCTAGCGTCCAGAGGATGCTACAGTAGCGTCCTGCTGTGTTAGAGGTGGGCTGGGAACCACAGCCGTAGGCCCCACTATGATGTGTGTAGAACATCAACACCGTGCATTGATGGACCCCTTCTAGTTGTGGGCCACCCCAAAAAGATCGGTTGTATGTGGAACTCAAGTGGCCCACGTCACAGAAAATAGTGAGGATGGAATGTCTGCCTTTGGAACCTCTGGTTCCAGACGTCCTAGATCAATATAAAAAAAAATTATTTATTTATTATTATTTTTTTTTTTGTTATATGGGTCTGTGTGACCGTACCAACAGATGGGTGGAAAATAAACACTATGGTGGGCCACACCACGTGGACGCACCTACTTCAATTCAAACCGTCCATCCAGCATCCAGACTCCCTGGATGCTGGACCAAGCCTAATATAATATATATAATATATATGGTATAATATATATAATATAATATTATATATATATATATATTGTATACTATATTGTTGGGCCACGTACGTGGGATCCACCTGACGAATGGATTGGGTGGCGTATCTCACGTAGCCATGGCTGCTGTGAGGCTAACTTCAGCAGGGTTGGTGGAACCCACCACGGTTATGTGTGCTTCATCTGCACCATCCATCTGGACGGTGCCAAGTGTGCCCCATCATGATGGATGTTTTCCATCCAACCGTCCACTCATCTAACATGCTCGTGGACCCCACGCTGATGTATGCGTTACAACTAACCATCCATCCATTCGATAAGATTGTCTCGAGGCTTGAGAATGGACATAAGACAGATCCAGTTATTAAGTGGACCACACTACAGGAGTAGTGGGTTTTGAATGCCTACCATTGAAACTCTTTGGGTCACAACAGTTTTGGACCAGTCTGATATTTGTTTGTCCTCTTAGTTCAAGTCTTTATGACCTTATGAATAGACTGGATGGAAAATGAATACTGTGGTGGGCCCATTGGAATTTAACAGTGGAATTATTATCACCACTGCTAATTGTGGTATGGTCCAGATGATCTTTTGATCTAATTCATTGTTGGATAATGCTCTAAAATGATCTCTATAGATGGATGAATGGTGCGGCCCAAGTAGTGAGGCTCACTTGTTGTATTTGAGAAGCCCAATATGACTTATTTGGGGCCCATGGGTAGAGGCCCATTGTAATGTATTTGGAGCCCATGGGTAGATTCCTGTGGTGATATATTAGGCCCATTTGATCTGGCCCATCGACTCGGCCCATTTGTATCGGCCCATTTGATCGACCAAATTGACTTGACCCATTTGAATCGGCCCATTTGATTCGGCCCATTGACTCGGCCCATTTGTATCGGCCCATTTAATCAACCCAATTGACTTGGCCCATTTGACTCGGCCCATTGACTTGACCCATTTGTATCAGCCCACTTGATTGACCCAATTGACTTTGGCCCATTTAATTCGGCCCATTGACTCACCCAATCGATTTAGCCCATTTGTACCAGCCCATTTGATTCGACCCGTTGATATGGCCTGATGTTATATATATTGGCCCATGAGTGAGGCCCAATGTGATGCATATGTGCCCCATAAGCAAGGCCCATGATGATGTGTATTAGACCATTATATGAGACCGTGGACTCATTATATGATTGACCCTATGAGTGTCATTCCTTGGGAGCAATGTTGGTTAAAGGTCCACATTGATGAGCAATGATGGTTGGACGCCCACATTGTGACCTTCCCTTAGGCCTTGTTAGGCCTTCCTCATCATTTTCTCATGGGTTAACCCTAATCAGTGGGCCCCATTCGTCATAGACGAATGGTTTCGCTCTATCGGGTTTGATATAACCACGGTCGAGGGCCGATCTTTATATTATAGTTCGATCAGCTGTTCATATATGGACCCCGCCTTGCTTATAGGCCTATTATCGGTGCCGATTATCAATGTTGATTATTGGTGCCGATTATCAAGGCAGATCCAATTATCGAGGTCGATTCCGACTATTAAGGTTGACTCCGATTATTAAGGTCAATTCTGATTATCGAGGCTGATCCGATTGTCGAGGATGGATATCAAGGCCGATTGCTGAGGCCCATTATGATGTATATGCGGCCCGTATTTGAGGCCCATTCTGATGGACATTCGGCCTCGGCTTGTGCATTTGAGGCCTATGTAATGTATGTGAGGCCTATATGATGAGGCCTATTGTGGTGCATTTGAGGGCCAGGCGATAGAGCCCGTTGTGTTGTATATTAGGCCCATGTGAGAGGCCCATCGTGATGTATATTAAACTCTTGAGTGAGGCCCATAGTGTCGAATATTAGGCCCTTGTGTGAGGCAATGGGTCCATCATATGTTAGGCTCTATGCGGGTCATTCCTTGAAGGCAATATTGGTTAAATCTCCACATTGTCGAGGCCGATTGTTGATGTCGGTTATTGATATCGATTATGAGTGTGTAACAGCATAACATCATGATACATGCCCATACGCATCATCTGCATGTTTATTATGAGATGTGATTGATCATTGCATACGTCATAGTACAGATGATTTATAGGACTCCTTGATAGGTGGAGTTATCCTACATGAGCGCCCGATATGCGCAGGATTGATGCATGATTGGACTACATGACTCATACATCTTGCATTGTGTGATAGTGATTACTATACGCCCTAGCGACATCAGGGTTGTGACTTCCATAGGAATGTCGTGGATGACTAGATGGGACACCGAAAATGTTTGGTTCGAGCATCTGGGCACTTTGGATGTCCGTGGGTGAAAGTCCTTAAACCTTCAAGGCCAGGAGATGCCCCAACGTCCAGACCGAGTGGATACATGAGCGCCAGAGTGCCGAATACCAGGAGGCCATGTCTCTCACTGTGTCATGGTTGGTTGGGAGGGGGTGTGGCCTTACCCGCCCGAGAGTAGGGGGCATAACTAGGCTGAGTTTGACCAGCTCGTGAATGGGTCTGCTATCGACGTGCCGGGTAGATACTGGCTGACTACTGGCCAGATGGATAGTGAGGTCTCTTCCACTTGCATGATCGCACGTCAGTGGGCGGCGATTTGCATGTAGAGTGTACTAGGCCCCAGTGATGATCCTAAAGATGTACAGTACTGATTTGTGGAGCAAGAGTTGCATACTCATTCATTCATTCACTATCTACTCGGGTGGTGGTGTGCAACTATTTGTTACGTGTACCTTCATAATGGCCAAGATTTCAGTTGGGGCACGCGACTAACCTAAGATCAGGAGTTTACCACATTGAGTCTGACTATCCAAATTAGGTATGAGATTGGTTTGGATAGAAGTCCCTTGTGATGAACCCCATAACTTGCGATACAACGTACCATCATCTCGACTTCACACTCTAACATGGTCATTCCATTTGCACCGCATATCGCATTACATCCGTAGCATATGACATTTTGAGTTACTATGTTTCTGCATATATATGGTCTAGATACGGTTGACAGTATTCGTGAACTCTTCAGGAATTGTATATTGTATTACATCCTCAGCATCTGATAGTTTGTTCTCTATGACTCCTCTCTTGTATAGCTGATCTGTATTGCGTACTCTGATATCGTATGATTCAAAATCTTAGCAGTATTTCCGATATTGTATGATTATGGCATTGTATTGAATACTTGACACTTACCTAGTGCACACACTTACACTACCCTCTAAGCTTTCTATAAGCTTATGCACGATAGATGCATGCAGGTAATGTTAGGTTGCAGCAGCGTGGAGCTTGAAGTATGTAGCTGACTTCTGGAGCATTGATTTTGACATATGTATTTCCCTTTCAGCATTGTATTCAAATGTTTATATTATTAGATATGTGATAATGATGTTGCCTTTGTGATTTGGGTAAACTTGTGGTTATGCTTCTTACGAGATAAATGTACATCGAAAAATCCTCCTTGTAAGATCCCAGGATCGAAACTTGACATATGGGCGCTAGGAGCCAAGAATGAGTTACTACGGAGGCTGTCGGCACCAGATCCGGCGATCAGGATTCCTGTGAATCCGATTTTCGGGTTTGGGGTGTGACAATATGCATTTATCAACAATGTTATATGTAAAACCATAAGACAAAACTTTATAATCAAATTTATCATGCCACTGTTTTGGTGCTTCTTTTAATCCATACAAAGACTTAAAAAATCTACACATTTTTCTTTTATTGCCTGATAGAACAAACCCTTCTGGTTGCTCCATGTATACCTCCTCATCGAGGTCATCATTCAGGAATGTTGTCTTTACATCCATTTGATAGATATGAAGATGATGTATGGATACTAAAGTAAATAAAATCCTAATCGACGCTATTCTAGCCACGGGTGAATATGTGTAAAAATAATCAATTCATTTTTTTTATCAAAAACCCTTAACAACTAATCTTGCTTTAAAGGTTTGAATTGTACCATCAGTGTAATATTTCTTCTTAAATACCCACTTACACCCTATTGGTTTATAACCTGGAGGTAGATCAACCAGTTCCCATGTTTGGTTAGATATAATCGAATCCATTTCATCATTAATGGTCTCTTTCCAAAAGGCGGAGTCCTTAGAAGTCATAGCTTCAATTAAGGTTTTAGGTTCATCTTTTATAGTTAAAACCATATGTATTTTTCTAATGACATTCTCTTTGTCACCCTCTAAAAGATAAAAAGAGAGACGCTGATAGTCTATTTGATCATGATCAAGACTCTTCTCTACTCTTGCTCTTTGACTCGTACGAGATTCACTTGGTGTTTCAGCTTCTTGTTGTGTTTCTTCTATAGTTTTATTAGGAGATTGAATCTCAGTATTCTTTTTTTCCATGAATAAAGAGTTCTCGAAGAACTCTACATCTCTAGACTCTATGATTACATTGGAGTTTAAGTCTAAAAGTCTATAGGCCTTACTATTTTGTGTATATCTTACAAAGTGTACTTGATAGTTCTTGGTCCTAACTTAGTTCTTTTGGGTTCAGGAGTTCTTTAATATACAAGACACCTCCACACTCTAAGATGCCCTATGTTAGATTTCCTTCCTTTCTATATTTCGTATGGAGAGGTCTGGGTTTTCTTAGATAGGATTCTGTTTAGAACGTGACACTCAACTAACAACACTTCTCCCCATAGGTTTAATGACAACTTTGCTTGTATTGGCATTGGTTGACCATTTCAACTAAAGTTCTATTTTTTCTCTATAATACATCATTTTGTTGTGGTGTATAGGATGTTGTGCAGTAGTGTACTATGTCGTGTTCTTCAAAACAGGTACAAAATTCATTAGAAAAATATTTTCCTCCTCTCACTATGAAGGATTTTAATCTTTTAACTAATTAATTTTCTACTTTAGATTTATACATCTTGAATGCATTAAATGCTTTATCTTTTAATTTTAACAAATATACATACACATATCTTAAACAACCATATATAAATGTTATGAAGTACATCTTGCATCCTTGGGTAAGAACGACATTTAGTTCACATACGTCAGTATGCACTAGATTTAATATCTGAGATGATCTTTCAACACTTGGGAATGGTTTCTTAGTCATTTTACACCGTATACATACTTCACATTTATTGTCGTCACTATCATTATATGATATTAACTCATTCTTAGCCATAAGTTTTATAGTACTATAACCAATATGTGCTAATCTACCATGCCACAATGTTATAGACTCAACCATGTAAGCAGAAGAATTCTTTTCATTTAAAGAAAAATTGATCATCCCATTACAAGCATAACCCTTTCCCACAAAGTTCTCATTCTTGAACAAGATCAACTTGCTAGATTCAAACACAACCCTTATCCCAGGTTTGCTCAAAAGATCCCCTGAGACTAAGTTCCTCCTCATATCTGGGACATGCAGTACGTTGGTTGGGATTACCTTCTTTCCAGAGGTAAAGAGTAATTCCACGATTCCTTTGCCTACGACTTTTGATCGAACTTCATTTCGCATTTGAACCTCTTGACCGTTGTTCACGTCTTCATAAGTTTTGAAGGCAAATTTATCATTGCATACATGGACTGTGACACTTGTATCATACTACAAACTGGAGATTTTCTCTTGAACTAAGTTCACTTCTGTGACCATTGCTACGAGATCATCGTCTACTGCATTAGCATATTTCTTAAGCTTTTTTCAGTCCTTACAGACTTGGGCGAAATGTCCAGTCTTGCCGTAAACATAGCAGGGACCCTTGGGTTTGCCGTTTTTCTTCTTTTGAATTTTTTTAATTTCTCTTGATCTTTAAAAAAAAAAAAAAAATTGTTTTAGGGAATCATTTTTTCTCAAAGTTATTATTCTGGGATGGTCTTTCTACTGCATTCTTCTTGGATGATGATGCACCATTAGCGTCATCCTTCTTGTCTCGGTTATAAGATTCTTCTTTAATATGAAGATGCTTTTAAATTTGTTATAAGATGAACTATTCAGATTTATGCAATAGCTTCTTTCCGTAGCCTTTCCATCTTGGAGGTAATTTAGCGATGATAGCTCCAACTTGGAATGATTTTGGTAGGTCTATTTTCAAAGCATTTATTTTGTTTGCAATTAATTGTAATTCATAAATTTGGGCCCGCATAGGCTAATTGTCTATCATCGTGAAATCGAAATACTTGGCTATTAGGAATTTTTATGTTACTTATTTTTCAGCCTTGTACTTGTATTCCAGTGCACTCCAGATTTCTTTTGTTGATGTGGTTCCTATATACAGATCGTACAACCGATTGGAGAGCGTGTTGAGAATATGGTTGTGACATAGCAGTTCGTCTTCTTGTAGCTTGATTCTATCAGCGATTTGTCCTGGCGTGTCACTTCCGTTGCTTCTGGTAAAGGCTGGAGATTTGAGTCTAAGATGTATAAAATCTTCAAAACAATTAGTAGAAATTTCAGTTTGTCTTACCACCTAATGAATTTTATACCGTCGAACTGGTCCAATCTAATAAGATCCTGGTTCATCAGCTTGACTGATGCAACACTTTTAGTATCCATATTCATGCTTTAAGATTGTTGCAAAATATGTTGAAAATTTCGAAAATAAAAATAAAATAAAATTATTTATTTTTTGTTTCACTAAGCTGAATCACATAAAAATTATGCTGTCCTTAAAGCGTGATTCGCTCCCTTATCAATTGCTGATGGGTTATAGGCGAATTACTTTCAGGATAAGACAAGCCTATCTGAATCCTGCATGTAACAATCATGAAGGGTCCACTTAGGAACAATTCAATGCAGCTGATCTTCAGGTATATTTAAACAACAGACGTGTTTGCAATATTCTTGGATGGAGATGTTTTCTGTGAGATTTGATGGAAATGTTTTCTATTCTCATTTCCAATATCGTAAAAAATACAAACTGCACTTTTTTCATTTGAAAATTTTCAAAATTGTTTTGCGGGTAAAACGAAAATTTCAAAAAAATTTCATATATTTTTTATTTTCAAAAATCAAATTTCAACAAAAAAAATAAGTACCGTTGAAACCTCCTTAAGTCTAGTGTAATATTTATATGTCATCTAAACATTCTTGGTATTAACTGAAAATGAAAAGGGAATTAGCTTGATCCAATACTTCCGTGGCGTCACGAATATTCCACCATGGACATTTAATCTTCATTCTTTCTTATTGTACAACACACTCGAGTTTTGGATCCAGTGCACTTTCAGGTCAGGTTCTAACAAAATCAGGAAAAATGTACAGACCTGTATTTCTCATGAGTATTATGGTGGGCTCATCTCGTTGTTCTAAAATATAAAAATACAAAGGATAAATGAAAGATTTTAATATAAATGTTTATTTTTTTTAAAAAATAACTTTCTAATAGGGACAATTAAATACAATTAATGCAAGTTGATTAACAAAAATAAATATTAATTTTTTATTTTAAATTAAAAAAAATATATATTCTTTCATGTTAATCATACATACTTAGCTTTCGAGAAATGCTTTGAGAGGGGATATGCATCGTAGACAAGAAAACGCCATTGAATTAAATGAGACGAGAGGTGGAATGTGCTAGAAAGAGCTGACGCGGCGACGGACTTAAAAGTAGAAGCGCTAGGTGGATTCGCGCAGTTAGAAGTTGAAAGGATGATTTGCAGTGCACAATGGTAACGAAAGATAAGAATCCATGATCAGAACCATCAAACATGCTTGGCCACTATGACCAGTGTCTAAATAGAACATCAAACAATAGGATCATCATGTCTGGCCACAAGTGTATGAGAAAAGTAAATGGTTAGTAAGAGCATAGCCGAAGTTCATGTTGAATGGACACGGTAAAGGCCCACGCGATAGAAGCTCTTGATTTTGCGTATCAAACAACTTCCCGTTGAAACCCATCTGATCAGTGGCAAGCATCCCGAGCACGTGTGTCCCCGAAATATATGTTCAATCCTTGGAAGCGAAAGCTATTACCACTGGAAACCTGCGGAAGCCTTTTGCACAAAGTTCGTGCACCTAAACCTAGGTGGGACCCAACGTGATGTTTGTGAGAAATCTAATCCGTCCAGACGTTTTGTAAGATCATTTTAAGACTTAGGACAAATATTTATCAGGATCCAATACTCAATGGGCCGCAATAAATGAAAAGGTTGGTATGAAAATTCCTACCGTTGAAACCTCCTTGGGGTTGATAGTGATGTTTACATGCCATCCATACCGTTTACAACGTCATTCCTACTGGGATGAACTGAAAACGCAAATATTAGACTGATTCAAAACTTCTGTGGCCACACGAATATTTCAACTGTGGAAGTTCAATCCTCACGTTTAAGGCCTACTTGAGTCTTGGATCCTGATCGTTCTTGATTTTAATATCTAAATTGATCTTACAAAACGTATGGACGGGGTAGATTTCTCACAAACATCACGGTGGGTCCCGCTTAGGTTTCCACCGCAGGAACTTCCTGCGACAGGCTTTAGCAGGAAATCCGCGTCCCCTCATCACTCGTTTGCTTGTTCACCACCATTTCGAAGATGGCGTTAACATATCACATCACATCACATCACATCACTGATAATGAAATCCCAACCGACCATTTGATGGCTGTCAAATGTGTGGTTAAAGATGATCAATGAGTGGTCCAAATTCGAATCTCAGTGAAAATTTTCAGTTATGCCATATCCATACTTAGGTGAGCGATTTGGACGGTTTGGATTGTCTTACAACCCATGTCATGTGTCGGTTGGAAGTGTCACCACCATTTTTCAAGTGACTAAAACTCACATGGTAGCGTACGGAAAGGCGTGGTGCGGCACTGCGGGTATATAAGTAGGACAGATAGCGCGTGCGAGGGAGGAATGGAACCGGAAACGGAGATGGAGATGGAGCAGCCAAAGCAGCAGGAAGAGAAGGTGAGAGGTTTACTCGCATTGGCTCGTCAGCTCATCAACCAAGGAAAGCCTTCTCATGCCCTTCAAGCGGTTTGTTTCTCACTCTCTCTCCCCTTTTTCTTTTCATCTTCATGCCATGCTACCCTTTCTTCTTCTTCTTCTTCTTCTTGAAGTTTCATAGAAATCCACGGAGTCCATTGATGTATTATACATATTCATTGAAGCTTCTACATACCCAATTCATAGTCACAAATTCCAATATCTGTTCACCTGGATATGATTTTCATGATGCCCTTTTTTTCCTTTTATGGGGTTGGATACAATTCTTACGCTGCGTTTGGATGCACCCAAAATTTCAAGCGTGATGGATATTTCTGCAGAATTGATGCTTATTTGTTCTCCTGAGGGATTTGCGCAGTGCCGACATCGTTAACCACATTAATCAGGGCTCTTTTTTGTTTATTTATTTATTTAAATTAAATTAAAATTCTCATTTTCTGCCTCTAATGTTGATATCCAAAACATTCTAGATATCTTCCTAGGGTGGAAACATGTAGTAACTAATGCGGTGAAATAAAATTAAGTAAAGCTGCTTCAAGACGCATTATGCAGCTTCTTTTCTTGAGACGGTATTTGCTCCCAACATTGATAATCCAAGTCTATAACTGGATTGGTGGCAATCTGTCCTCAGGGTATAATGAAACCGTATCTTTTTTTTTCTTTTTTTATCCATCAGTGTTCGACCGATCTTGAACATTTCTTTTCTGTGAATGTCATCAGGAAATAGTTAGAAAGCAAGTGGCTTCTATCAGTATCTGCAGTGACAGAATAACAAACTGAAAAAATCTTGAAAACCTATGGAAATTTTTTAGCATGTGGAGAGAAATTGCTGGAAGAACTGCTTCTTGAATGTACAGAATCCATCCCAGGACCCTCCTTATGTAGGTTTGGTGTTTCTATCTATGTTTTGCGCTCTCTTTGGTTGTATTCTTGTCTTGTGCTTGGCTAGTTTTCTAATAAATTGTTGTTATTACCTCTAAAAAAATGCTAAATGCTTCCCTGCACTCGCACCCCAATTTGCTTCTACTTCGCTTTGACGCTTTGTGCGATTATATCTCATGTGCCAGATATGATTACAAAGAATAGTGAATTGGGCAGCATGCAGGGTAGGAAGGGTGGTTCCAATGCAGGGGAGCATGCACAATTTGCAAGGTGTAAGACATGGTCAGGCCAAGGTCACACAATTTCAGGTACTGCTTGGTTGACATGGCTTGGAGTCTGGCATGAACCCTCAATTCCTCAGCATTGAAGGATGTAATCCAAGGCTAGCTTGGGCAAGCGATAGGTTGGTGCAAAGCCGCCTTTTGGACAACATGGTCAATGAGCTTGAGGCCATTGCTAGTGCCCTAGGAAGGGTGCACGACACCCCTAGGGACTACATACTTATGGTGCCCCTTATAAGTTGTGGGAGTCCTCTCTAGAATGCTGGTACAGTGAGCGCACGATGCCACCGATGAGAGGGTAACTCATTGGATGACTCCATGCTCACATTGCCTCAATACGTCAATCACACTTGGCAAGGATGCATGAGCATTCCTAAACTATGCTTGAGAGAATGAGTTGCATGAATGTTGGAAATGAAGACCCAAGGGGGGTATTTATAGCTTTATTTTGGTCTTGGGTTCCTGCCCGAAGGTTGATAGACAGTTATTTCCTCTGCCAAAGAAGTTGTTAGGTGGTTATTTCCCACTCAAATGCTTGTTAGATAGTTATTTCCCACTTAAATGGCGATTTCTCTCTTAGAGATGCGCCCTCCCTACCCGGAGGTAGGGTGTGTAAGTTGCATTTGGTCTTCTGTAAAAAATGGTCACTTGACGCTTGGCGGTGTGTGCAACTAACTTTTTACCAAGTTTGAGCTGGTGCACTACTCGAGTGTGAGTTGTTAAAGTGGCGTGTGACTGGAGCGGACCTATTGGGATGGTGTGCAAGTCAAGTGCAAAGTGCAAAAGTTAGAACATGAGATGGGGCTTGGACATTTTCTTTTACTAGTCAACAATAGCTCATGACCTTTCAAGGAAAAAAAAGGTGGATCATGTAACATTTGCCATGTGGAGTCCCATGTACATGTGCTAACTTACATATGCTAGGTGCTTTCTACAATGTCACCTCATCAATTTTTGGACTATTTAACAAGTGGAATGCTCTAGTTTGTTCACAACTGCATTTGGATAACAAGGCCTTGGTAACATATGATTCGGACTGGAGCATGTTCATGGCGCTACCACCTTACCTTTTTCTGAATCGTGACTAAAATTTTGTTAGAAATTGGTCAAAAGAGGAAAAACCTAAAGGATTGTTTGGATTGGTGGAAATTAAAAGGTAGCTGAGCAAAGGAAAATATCAAATCTAAGGAAAACTGTTTCAAAGGAAATATGAGTGACAATCCTTATTTCTCCTGTTTGTTTTAATCGAGGGGATTTTCATCAAATTTAGGATTACCCACATCGGGAAAAAGCATCTTAATAGTGGAAATGGCACATGAATTAATACTATAGTCGACATGTGCAAACATTAATATTTACACCTTCATTGGCAGCTTTGCCAAAAAAAAAAAAAAAAAACAAGTCAATCTGCCAGGAAAGTGCATCCATGCAATAATAGTGGCTTGTAGGAACACATCAAAGTAGATCTATGCATATGCATTCAATGATTGGTTGAAGAAAAATATTGAAGCATCGATTTGACACATATTGGAAGAAATCATGGTTTCAGATTTAAGCTTTACTTCGATTTCTCAAATTTGAGTTTCCTCACCAACGATGACCTCTTGCCAGCATGAGTGAATAGAAGGAAAGAGTGGTTATTCTTTTTTATATAGATAGTGGAGTATTGAATGGTTTTGAAGGCCTATAACGGTCAGTAGGTTTCCTTTTCTTTAGGTTTGAGAGTAGAAAAGGAAATGCCGCTCTATTAAGGAAATTTGAGGAAAAGGAAATTGATTTCATTAGTTTAATAAGGGAAACCATCATATCTGAACAAATTGATTTTTATTTTTTTTTTCCTCTTAGTGTGTGTGTGTGTGTGTGTGTCTATATATATATATATATATATATATATATATGAGTTTCCTCCAATCCAAACAACTCCTAAGAGACCAGGGAAACTAGAGAGACAAGGGAAATAATTTATTATTCAATATTCATCATAATCATCTCATTCACATGACTAAAGGTAAATCGGTCAAAAGAGGAAAAACCCCTTAGGCCATTTGGATTAAAGCTTTTCAAACTGAGGTTTCCCAAGCTTTGGTGAATAAATATGCGATTTGATAATGGGAAGAAATAGGGTTGAAAGTTGGGTGGGTTCAACCCTACCGACCTGACATTGGGTTGGGCTCGGGCAGGATATTTCGGGTCCGATCTTAAGCTTGGGCTATACAAACACCAACCCGATAACACTTTGGTTGGGCTCGAGTTGAGGTCTCCGGTTGCCCGACCCAACCCGAACCCGATCAATATATAAGTTACTTATAAATTATAATTGAGTGTGGATCGTTTGTGCACACTAGTGATGTCTAGTCTTATTTGTCCACGTCATTTCCAAGGACTCAAGCTAACAAGATATGCCAGATTTCTCTCTCCCAAATAGACTTCGTGCTATGCTACATGACTTTTAAAGGAGTAGTTGCCTTATATTTTAGCTTGTTTTTTTAAAGAAAAAAATGAAGTTATTTATAATGAATAATCACATATATAATTAATAAAATTATAGATACAAAAATAAGTCCTATATTGAAATATAATAAACTAATGTAATAACAAAAATATTAGCACGTATATACCTGACCAACCCGATCAACCCAACCATGCCCGCTTGGGTTGGGCTTGGGTTGAGAATTCCCAACCCGAGATTGGTTTGAGGTATAGGAACCTTGGGTTGGGTTAGGGTTAAGCACCAACCCGACCCAACCCGCCCGACTTTCAGCCCTAGGAAGAAATAAGGAGTGTGGATCTCCTTCTGAGATGTCTTGTCTCAAATGATATGACGGTCGATTTCTATCTGCTTCGTTCTCTCATGGAACATTGGATTATTGGCAATATGTATGACGACTTGATTATCGCAATTTTATAGTATTGTAACTTGAACCGAACCCTAATTCTTCAAGAAGAGACTCCAACGAGACAATTCACTAGTTTAGGTGCCATTGACTTCTATTTAGCTTTTGCACTTGACAACAATATTATGTTTTTTACTTTCCTATGTAACTATACTACCACCCAAGAAGGTGCAATGACTCATAGTCGAGTGCTTATCATCTCGACCATGCATAATCCGCATCTAAATGCCCATCTACCTGAAGATGACCCTGAGACTTGTATAGAATACCTTCCCAAGTGTACACTTCAAATACCTAAGAATCCTCATAATTGTTGTTAAATGTGGGGCCTTGGGGCTTTGCATAAATTGACTAACCACATTGACTGAAAAGGCTTAGGTTTGGTGATAGTCAAATAGATGAATTTGCCGATAAGTCTTCTATACATGCGAGGATTTGCAAATAACTCTCATTCTTCAAGTTCAAGTTTGAGATGAGATTCGATTGGTGTATCCACAAGTTTGGCACCTAACATACCCGTCTCTTCCAACAAGTTGCTAGCATATTTCCCATGATAGGTAATGACTTGGAGGTTGCTCTGTGTAGACTTTCTTGTGTAAATCTCTATGCTGGAACATGTTCCTCACATCTAGTTGAAAGAGTGGCCAATCACAATGTATGGTTATTGATATGATATTTTGAACAAAATTAAGCTTAACCACTAGTGAAAAAGTGTCCAGATAATCTACTTCATAAACTTGGCGTCTTAACCAATGGAAGATTAGTTAGTTTTTAGGTATCATTGGAATACACGGCTTTCATCTCTTCATCCATGGCCATTTTTTAATTTTCATCCAACAGTGCTTCCTGTACTAACTTAGGAATAGAGACAATAGACAATCTAAGGGTAAACTTAAAATAATTTGTGAACAAGTGGCTAAAGGTAACAAAATTAAAAATTAAATGAGGAATGTCTATGTGATATTCTTCTAAGATGGTGGCACTTCAATGAAAAAATATGAAGGAAATATATTAGGCAAAGGGACTTCCACAAATGTGGGTTTAATAACATGTTCAATTTTAACACAGAACAAGACATTTGAAAAAAAAGGTAACATTAGCTACCACAAAATGTTTTATAAGACAATATAGCATTGATAGCCTTTTTGAGTGCAAGAGTATGTTAGAAAAATGCATTTAACAGAACAAAGTGCAAGTTTATTTTGATAGACTTAAACAGATGAATAAAGCAAGTACAACCAAGCATGCTGGGAGGAATTAAAAAATTGGTTGATCAGGAAACAATAATGGGCGCTATTTTGTCATTTAAAACTGACTAAGGCATCTTGTTTATCAAATAACACACAGTAAGAGTTGCATCACCTTAAAAAACCCATGGGACATTCATTTCTAATAACAAAGCACGGGTAACTTCAAGTAGATGTCTATTCTTGCGTTTAACCATCGAATTTTGTTGAGGTGTATAAGTACAAGAGGTCTGATAAATAGTACATTGACTTTGTAAATAGGTTTGAAAATCTCAAGAAATAAACTCCAAGGTATTATATCTAATATCAACACATATGAATTTGCACCAAACTGACTTTTTATTTTATTATGAAAATTTTGAAATAAATGAAAGGCTTCTCATCTCTATTTCATGAGATATAACCATGACATTCCAAAATAATCATTAATAAAGAGGACGAAGTGCTTAAAACATAATAAACTAGGGACTCGAGTTGGTCCCCACATATTAGAATGAACTAATTTAAATGGAACATCACCTCTTGAATAAACTCTACACAAAAAAAATAAACTTTATGATGTTGACTCAGCTGGCATGTTTCACACTCCAAATTCAACACTGTCAGAAGGGATGGTATGAGAGTCTGTAGTTTTTGGAGAGATGGATGACCTAAACAATGATGCCAATGAATTGCAGGACCCTCAGGATGCACTGTCGCACCTACTAATTCTCACTCTTAAGTAATATTGACCATTCCTCTCACAACCTCTATCAATCGTCTTGTCCATCTTGAGGTCTTGAAAGACACAATAAGAAGGAAAGGAGACAAAACAATTTAGAGATTTTGTTAGTTTATTTATAAATAAAAGACAATAGGAAATTTAGGGGCATATAGAACAAAAGATAAGGAAATAGATAGATTATACTGAGCGGCACCAAGTCCAACAAGGGTGGATGAGGTACTCTCAGCTAATATAATAGACATATTTGATGAAACACGATTAAAGGACAAAAAAGAATTGTGGTTATGAGAAATATGATCTGACACCCTTGAATTTCTGACTCAGCTAAAGTAGCTGTAAAGGTGGAAGGAACGTTGTTGGATGTAGAGTTACTAAAGGAGAGGAACCACACATATTCTTTCCATGGTAGTATAACACTAATTTGATCACCACTGTATTCGACAAAGTAGAAGTATTGGGTCTGCCATTTGTAGAACCATCCTCAACCATTAGAGCCTGATTAACCCCTAGAGGTTTTCAATGAAAATCCCAATAAAACTCCACTGTGATTTGTTAGGCCACTATGAGTGCATATACGGTGTCCTCCACTACCATGACACCTCTACCTCCCCTTGGTGATCTACTACCTCTGCCACCACAGAGAGTACCATGTCCAATGCGTTCAGCATGGCATGACCTCCATGCAAACCAGTGCAATTAGATAAAGTGGCCAATGCAGTCTTATCAGCAGCATTAACATGCATATTTTTAAAGTCATTTGCAATAGTGACTCTTTGAACCCGACATAAACTTCTGCAATCAAAGGAATGGATACACCTCCGAAAATTTGATCTTTAGTTGACTGATACTCTTTTGGCAACCTAGATAGGAGTTTCACAACGTTTATATCTTCCCATTGCTTCTTCATAAGGGGAACATTAGAGGTAAAAGCAAGGAGTTCCGTATCCATTATGATACGCCCGTAAAGGCCGATATGTATAGGTAATGGCCATGGCCGATACGGGGTAATCTGGCCATCCCACATAAAGGCCATTACAAGGCAAGGGTTTTCAATACCTAATGAGTGCAATTTTTTGAAAGGCCATTACAAGGTGCAATTAAACGCATTAACATGCATATTTTTAAAGTCATTTGCAATAGTGACTCTTTTACTTTTAATCCGTAAAAAGGCCGATATATAGGTAAAATTAAAAAGGGCAATTAGTTTTTCGAGACCGTATCGGCCTTTATGGTAGCCGTAAAGGCCATTACAAGGCATAACGACCGTTACTCCCGTAACGATCGAAAAACGATTACTTTTTTTTTCCTATTTAAATTCAATTTTCTCCTCTTTTTTCACTTTTCTCATTTCAAAAACTCTCCTATATCATTTTACAACAGATTTCGACCACTCTTACTATAGCTTTTAAGATTAAAACGGTGGATTGAAGTGATTTGAGTGAAGAGAATCTCTGAGGGCCTTTTCTTCGAAAAATTGAAAAAGCAGTATTTATGCCTTTTTTTGATTTCTAGTTCTAATGCTTGATTGCGATGCGTAAACATTAGAGACATAATCATATTAAACAATTCACTAGACAACCCAATACAACACTCTCACCAAAGAGTGGACCGTTACACTACCATAAACATGTTCAAAACAAAAAATGAATACATATTAGAAATATTTACATTATTCTTGATCTTTTAGTTCTTTTTTCAGAATTTTTTGGGCAAAAAAAAATTTTCAACCTTTACGAGGGTCGTAACGGTCATTACATCCCCGTATCGGTAATGGTGATGACCGTTACGGGCACCGTTACAGATACAAAATACGTTGGGTAAAAGGATGACATATTGAGAGTTCATCCCAAATCTTTGTTAGTTCTGCAAAATATTCACCAAGGGTCTTATATTGTTTTTGAAGAGGAATACATCTTTCTCACTGTATCCCAAACATCCTTTGCATTATTGAAAAACACCAAATTGGAACTTGGCTCAAGTTCCACACTATTAGACAACCAAGATTGGATATGGGCATCATCATTCATCACGCATCCATCGTCTATACTTGGGATCTGATTCCTCTGGTTTAGATGCTGTGAGGAAGTGATCATTTTCTCTGGCTAAGAGAAACACCTCAACAAATTTAGCCAGATAAGATAATTCTTTCCATTCAATTTCTCGGAAGTTATCGATGCATTAAACGAAGATACAGACATTTCTCCTAGTGATGAGGGACCAATAACCACACTTTTTTGGCTCCATATTAACCTTATAATGAAATCCACACAAAATTACAGCCCCATAACAATATCACATAGGAATTACTGGCCCTTCATCACGATAACTCACACATCTCACACAATATTATGGAAGGAAAAAAAAAACTGCTTTCAACGCAACATATCAAAGGAAAAAAAAAACACAACTCCATATGAGAAAAAACAGCAAGCCTTCATCTTTTGTTGAGGCTCCTATGCTCCCTTTGTGAGCGATTACGTCTATTTGAAGAGGAAATCAGAAAACATGTTTTCTGCATGAAAATGATGAAAACACTCTTCCCTTAAGGTCTGATTGGCACACTGGAATTTGAGGGGCCTCCAATACTTGATCCAGGGATTTGGGATTTTAATGGAGGAGATTGGGGGGCCCAAATCACTCTCAGAAGTGCTCTAATACCAAGTAAACTGGTATAAATTAGAGAAATAAAGATAAAAGTGTTCACTAATGGTTGCTGATAGTCCTTATTGCTAGCTTGAGAGTTCAATTTGGAAAACAAAGGAGAATCCAATGGTATTGTATAGAGATATTTCTTTAGTCATTTAGTGTACTGTACTTTTTTTTTTTTTTTTTCGTTCTCTACTTTGTTCTGTTTATGCAATCCTAAGTAGCAGTGATCAAAGTATAGATGGTATTAGTGATTAATGTATTGATGGTATCGGCTGAAACATCAGCCAATGTTATCATATCACACATGCCTATCCAAAATCTTAAAGTTTTTGCAAATTTATTGTTGATTCATGCTGATATATCACTATATTTTGCCGTTATAATGTCAATATTTGGCGATAGTTACAATATTTCATTTCATTTGAAACCAGTGTAAATCAGCAAAATAAAAAAATAAAAAAAATTGCCCCCTTTTTTTGGGAATTCTCTTTGTTCTTGTGTTTTAACTACTCCACTTGAGTTGTTTCCCATCGAAACATGAACTTGTTTGAGAATTCGTGATTGGAGAGGGATTTTGGAGCACACTTTTGTCCAAAAGCGCATTGGTTTGTCTCCCTAAACAATAAAAACTATTATGCGGTTTTCTTGTATTTCTTTTTCCAGTTCTAAGGGCCTATTCATGTCTTTTAACATCTTCACCAGCTTCCATAAGTTTTCCCAATGTTTCCTCAGACTGTGATACATGCAATATTTCCGGACGTTTCCTATGATGTTTCCGTGCCCACGGGTGTGATACTTCAAACACTGACTGCATGCAACTAAGTCTTAAAATTAGCAACCAGGTGATAGAATCATTAAATGGAATAAAATCCCATATTAGCTGGAATATCTTGTATGTCACGCATATGAAATCCATAAACAATCGCATGACTGTATGTTGTACGATTTGCATGCCTTGTATTAAAGTTTCTATATATTTACCGGTTGGGTTTTATACAAACCACATGAGTTTTGATTGTAGTATGGTTCATATATAACCCTAAGAGCATCTGTTTGATGTATATGCAAGGATGTAAGTTGTTGTTTGCATGTAGACAAACTTTAAAACCAGCAACCGGATGTTGTTGAGAATCACATGTCAACTGGAATACCTAGTATATCATGTGTATAAAATTTTTAGACAACTGTGTAGTAGTATATAGTTGTACAGTTGGCATACAAGTATTAATTTGATCAACTTGTCCTTGCTTGATATTTGAAGAGGGAACCAACTGCAAGTGAAGCCCTAATGTGTAAGCCAACCTTGGTTGATAATAATCAAGCTTGTACGCCGACCATCGATTAAGAATTTTAGAATGAACCCACCTTGATTGACGAATTGAAAGTCTTTGAGCAGGTGACCAAAAGCTTCTGCGGCCAAACCAACACAATATGTAGTTGAACTCATCAATCAATTGGACATGTTGGCACCGCATTCCAATAGTACATTTGATTGGGTTGAGATTTGATATTGGACTCTTGTCCACCTGTTCCTTGATCAAACTAAATTGGACCATTGGCCACATGCAGGTCAACAATCTGGACAACTAGCTGGTCTTGATCATCAAGTAGATGGTCGGATGATCTAAATCTTCAATCTGGACAATTGGATTTGTCATATCTATGATTAAAACTGTTGGATAGGCCTGATTTACAATTTGATGGTCTGATATACGATCAACCATATCTTATGGCATGCTTGCAATTTTGGTCGCTCTTGCAGGGTCCCAGATGCCTCAATTCCCACCGAGCTAAAAAAGAAATCATCCTTTATTTAAGGTTGTTAGTTGCCTTCCCAAAAGTTTGCCTCTGTTGCCATCCCTCCTAACCAGAGCCGATTCTGAGCTCTGTTATACTTAATCAGCTCAATCTGTTCCTCCTCATTTTATCTCTTATTAGGGCTAATGCTAGGTTGCTTCAGATGCCTTCTTGTTAATTCTTATTATTCTAGGTCTTCGCACACATCCATTACAACATCCTCGTCTCTGCAATACTCAAACTTGTCTCTTTTTCTTATTCTTCTTCTAGAGATGTAGCAATAATTTTATTAGCAAAGACATTATGCTACAGGAAAGAATTTCCATTACAAAGAGACAGCGGAACTCTCCTGTGTCATGTTAGTGATGAAATTAACGTCTCACCCCTACACGGGTGAACGAAATGTTTAGCCTTGAAGTGAGAGAATTAATCTTGTTGGTGAAGGAGGCAAAGCTCCTCTCTCTCTCATTCACTTAACGACCCTAAGAGACGCTAAATCCTATTAGAGGCAATGTTGGGAGCTTCCATGTAACAAAGTTTCAGAGCACTGAATGGCAAATATGATCCATAACTCGTTACATCCATGCAGTGAAAGTGAGATACTAATTTTTTCATACCTACATATTTTTAGTGCTAAGATATCTGTCTCGCAGACAGATCCATGATTGACGACTGGTGCAACATACAGATTAGTAGATTGCCATGCTTATGATGTTGAGCAACGTTTAGCGTGCATTTGGATGCCCTATTGAATCACCTAGTCTAATAAAGTGGGAAGGCACCAAAGTGGGCACCAAGTTGCAACCACATGTTATTTCTTCTATTTTGGAGTTGGAAAGGAATTTAGCTGCATTTCGAGGGCTACCTCCATCTCATCTTGATTAAATTGAATTGTTTGGATCCAATTCACCTGTGGTAAGTAACCAAACACAACCACTGGATGCATTTGGGTGGTCATATTGAATTTAGTCTACTAAAGTGAAATAACCAAATTGTGATATCCTAAACTCAAATAACCAAATTGTGATATCCTAAACTCTCATATTGAGAGATGTGGTCATGCTGAACTCTCAGATGTGCGAAATGTGTACCCCAGATGTGCTTGTCATGTTGAACTTGAAAGATTACCATCTGTAGGTTGAGAGCTATGTATTATAGGTGCTAGGAAATGCAACTTTTTTCCTTTTCCTCCCTCCCTCATTCATATTGGCACATGTCAAATGCTTAAAAGAGATTGGATGTGGCCCATGTGGGTGCTTGATGATAGGGTTTCACTTCTAACACACTGGCACTTGTGGCATACATGTATATGAAAAATAGATACTCCTGTGTACTACTTACGATTGGCGAGAGAAGCTAGGTTTGCAACTCAGGTGAATTGGGTCTGGTTGAGGGTCAACCAGAGCCCAACCCAATGTTCACGAGAAAAAGAAAAAGAAAAAGAAAAAAAAAACAAGAAAAGAAAAAAAAAAAAACAACATATCTCAAGCTGACCTCAAGAGGACCTAACCTGCAATCTGACCTGATCGAAATTCCAGCCTGTATTCCCAACCTGACCTCATATCCAAATTTGGTTATCCAAATCCAACCTGCACTCAAATTGGGTTGGCGTTTTTCGACCGAACATGATCCGAGGACCTTGATAACCCAACCCGACCCAACCGGACCAGACCCAAACTCGTTTTGGGTCAGTCGGCTTCCGGTCGGTTGACCTGAACCTAAGTTGCAGCCCTACTGAAAACTTCTTAACCAGGTCAACTTATACAAGGCAAAAGGTCGTCCCTTTTTTTTTTTTTTTTTTGTTGTGTATGGCCCTTTCTTCAATTTTATTGGAATTGGTGACACACTATGAATAATGCTGCTACATGGATAAGGCTATATGCACGGAATGTTTTGGGTAACCAAACAGGCATTAGGAGTCTAATGGATATTTATGTTTGTTTAAGCCGTTTCATTTTGCCAATTACTGACTATCATTGATTGATTATGGGGATGACAGGTGGTTGCAGCCATGAGATCCGAGGGTGGAGATGCTGCCGTTTTTCAAACCCTGCACCGTGCCCGTGAGCTTTATAGAAATAAATTGCAAGCGAATGCTGCTGCGGAAGAGCTGGCTTCCTTGTTCGCTGAGTGTGCTATAACTGAAGCACATCCGTTAAAACCCGAGACTCTGCCGTGTGACATGGGTGGGCCATCTGAAATGATGCCTGACACCCAAGGAAACTCTATACTCGCTAAGACTGGCAGAAAGCAAATTGTATTGGATGCTTTTTCAGATGGCAGCAGCTTCATCTGCTTACAATGTGGAGGCCTTGTCGGCAACCAAAGGAAAGATGAGCACTTTGCATACTGGTGTTGTCCAATCTGATCACAGGTACATGCATGCATCCGTAATGAATGTCTGCTGTTGATTAGTGTAAATACTCTGAGCGATGTATTGTTATGTTATTAAAAATGATCATCATCTGCTTGAGAGGTGGCGGGCCGACATGCCAGCTTCAGTAGTTGCTGTTTGTTTGTTTTTGTTTTTGTTTTTTGTTTTTTGTTTTTTGTTTTTTGTTTTTGCATAAGCATTAAAGAGCATATCCCTTGCATTGACCGAACTTGTTTATAAGTATAAACATGTAATGTGCATTGTATGCATGGTGGTTGCCCAACTGATTTGAGAAATATCTGGGTCAGATTCCGGCTAAGTGATTAGACAATGGTACCACCACTGTAATCCTTTGATGTTTTTTCTTCCTTTTTTTAAAGAGGCACGGAGTGTCCAGATTTGGGCTGTCGATGGGCTAGGCCTAGGGTTGTCTTAGGAATGTATTTTGAGTCGTTTGTGCCACTGTTCATTTCAAAATATTGTGTTTGCTGGCTTCAGGTCCGACCCATTGACAGTCCTAATTCAGATCAGATTGGCATGGTGAGGGGCACCGACATGCCAGTTTTGTTCCCTTCTGGAGGTGGCCATTGCCCAATTTAAGGGCATCTCTCTCTCTCTCTCTCTCTCTCTCTCTCTCTCTCTCTCTACAATTCTAACCTTTGGGTTTGACCATTATTAGGGAAAAGAAGGGAAAAAAAAAAAAACCATCAACACTGCATTGGCGGATTGAGTAATCCTCCCAACCTCATACGACAGGAAAATCCGAGGGACCAAAACCCAAAGGGGTCGTTTGGATGCTTGTAAAGTCATTAATTTGTATTATGATTACAAATAATCTGATTAAAGGTGTAAAGTGTTTACATGTGATTCTGTTTGGCTTTAAGCATTAATTAGGGAAATAGTTGTCTATGATTGGATAGTTTGAAATTTGTTTACACCTTGTATTTAGGTATTCACTAGAGCTGGTCATCGAGTTGAGCCAGACCGAGTTAGGGTTGTCCTGACTCGATCTGGTTTCGAAATAGGCCTGACCCGAACTCAACCCGACTCTGTACCGAGTCCAGCATGCCTGACCCAATTTGAATTAGGGTTTGGCCTGGACTAATCCAGATCGAGTCCAACCCGGTCACAAGTACCGAGTCGGGTCGAGTCAGCATCGAGTCAGGTTAGATGCAATGGGTATCCACGAGCTGAAATCACAACTCAAAACCTAGATTCACTTGTCGGAATTATAGCCTTTTCATCAGCTACACAGCATCTCAGATCTTAAACGTCGTATCACATATATATATATATATATATATATATATATATATATATATATATATATATATATATATATATATATAGAAATGGTACTATGCGCTTGAGCGCATATTCGAGTCCATGAGTCGAGTTGTGTGGGGCCCGAGTGATGCCGTCGAACATCTACCCCCTCGATCGGATGCACCATCCCAAGTGGGGCCCACACGGCTGAAAATCACGTCAATCTGTGACTTTTGTGGGCCACACCACGGTTGGAGAGGGCCGTGCACCATTGAAACATTCAAAACCAATTGTGGGGGCCTTTCGAGAGGTCAACTCATGATTCAAATTGTCCATCATGTGTGTCCTACTTGAATGTTTTAAACCACTTTTTGAGTGGTATCCACATCTCGAGGTGGGGCCCAATAAGTGCTTTTACAGTTTTTTTGCCAAGTCAAGATCATCCCGATCCCGGTCTACGGTGATTTTTCCGGGCTCAAAATAGAGCTGGTGGACGGTGTGGATCTTAAATCCTTTAAAAATAATTGAGCGCATAGACATTTCCCATTATATATATATATATATTTATATATATATATATATATATATATATATATATATATATATGTGTGTGTGTGATTGTGTGTGTCGACTGAGAGTTGGAGAGAGAGAGAGAGAGAGAGAGAATCAAATCTTCGACTGGGTTTGATCGGAAGCCCAAATCAACTCAATTAAAGCATGCACTTGGTTAATCTAGTTTTGAATAAGTCGAGTTTGCCAAGTCAAGTCACCAATCATTTAGTTAGAGCTTAGTGGTAAATCCTTTAAAAATAATTGAGGGACATTTTTTATTTTTTATTTTATTATTTTTTTATTATTATTTTGTGTGTGTGTGTGTGAGAGATAGATCTTGGGATCCAAATCAAATATGTAGTTAATTTTTCAACGGTAAACAAATCAATGGTAACAGTAGATGGAGAGGTTTGTCCCAACGTATTTTCAATGGTAACAGAGGGAGAGGCTTGTCCTTTTTGTTCTTTTTCTTTTCGTTTTGGGTCCTTTTAACCATTGGAAGATGAGCCGCAACTCTTTCTACTTTGAAAATTTTCAAAAATTATAGCTGTTGCCTAAAATCCCTTTACCTGAAATTTGAAACATAACTTTTTCTCATGTTTTAGATTACAGTTAAAAGCTGTTATCAGATTATAATCTGCAATCTGATTACAGGCAGATATACCCATCCAAACACCCCTGTAATCTGATTACCGGTGGGAAGATTCCTACTTAAGCACTTTATAGGCATCAGACGACCCCTAAAGAAGTTGTATCTGGTGGGCCCCACCATGAGCCACAAGCCAATTGGAAAGCTCCATGCCTAGGTCAGCACCATCAATGTTGGCCGACTCAAAACTCGGCGAGTCAGTGACTTCGTTTCTCATCCTTCCGTCTTCCTTTTTCCTTTTCTTCCTAATGCTGCTGGCTTTCGTGGCGATTGCTGCTCTTAGCTCTTGAGCGACCATTCACAACCCTAAATGAAAGAGAGATCTTGATACTCCAGTTTAGTGTGATAGTTGATACGCATGCACTACGAAATTTCACGCATGGCAGTATGTAAAAACGGTTAAAATTGTGGTGCATGATGATCAAGACTGTCAAAATCATTCTCCAAATTGTGGATGAGCAGAACCTAAAAAATCATACTTAGAAAATCTTAACCATCCGACTTGTACCTTGCAATTCGGACCACCGATTTTCTTTTTAACCATCCATTTGATAACGATTGTTGGATGGTTGTGATTGCTTGATGACTTTGATTTTAATGGGATGTTTCACGCATGATGTGCCTCACAAGGATGGTCTGGAATGGACAAGTCATACATGTGTTGCAAATGACGATGATGCGCCATCGAAACCTTTCCATCAAAGAAGCTCTAGAGTAGAGGATGAATAAGGGCCAAGAGGACCATCCATCATTATGACCTATGAGCCCCACAATATGGGATCTGTGTAAGACTTCTATAAGGTGGGCCTTATTGATCAACAGTCTGGATTGTCCTAAGGGTTGCATAATGTGATCGGGTATCCTAGTGGGCCCCAATAATAAGTTGTGATACATTGAGAAATTCATGTAAGGTGTGATACACACAATGTTTTAGAGGAACTAGGATTACCAAATTCGTGTAGATCCGTAAGGAGAGGAGTTTTGATGGGTTTCAAACCTCTCTACCCTCTATAAGTATACAAGTAGGTTGGGTACCATCAACCGAAGTTACATACCCATCACAGCTTCTCTAAAGGGTGCAAGGAGAGGACCTCAGCATCCTTTCTTCAGCAATGGCATCCCAACAAGATAAGCCATCTAACCCTTCATATCTTCATATCCGTTGCATAGCATGGTCCTTGCAATTCTGCATAAGGTATTACAATCTGTGCCTAGGCCGTCCGCTGCATGTGAACCTGACAACTAACCTATCTCCACCTTCTTCTTCTTCATCTGACCTTGATCATCCGCCATCATTATCATCGTATTGTCTCTCTTAACTATGTCTGCTCTATCCTTTGGAGAAATTGGGCAACAACGCTTACGCTTTTCGCCCTTATATTTTTCCCTTCTTCTCTAAACATCCTCTAGCCCAAACAATAGAGGATTCAAAACCCATTAGAACCGGCATTTGGAGTGGGAGACACCCTCGTGGATTTCCATTACTATTCAACTTGAGCACTATGTTGCTGCTGTGTCCCGGACCCAACAACCATCATCGACCCTTCCCCCTTGATTTGCAAATCCCATCCACCATACTCAGATGTGCACATTTCATACACATTTAAGATTTCATTGTTGGAGCACGAAAAAGGAGGGAAATAAAGAATTGACCGAAATGTTCAAGTATGTGTCACCTTTGCGGTTCCTTCTTAATAGAGTTGGCACGGGATGACTCGACTTTTCCAATTCGTTTAGACCTGACTTGATTTGAACCGAGTAGACTTCATCTAATCCAAACTCAAACCGAGTCAAGTTTAGGTTAGACTTCATCTAATCCAAACTCAAACCGAGTCGAGTTATGACCACCTGGTAACTTGACTCGACCCGAAATTTAACTCAATACTGACTTGACTCGATCCAAATCCCAACTTGTGTGTGTGTGTGTGTGTGTGTGTGTGTGTGTGTGTGTGTGTGTTGGGGATTGTGCTGCGGAATCACACAAAGTTGGATCTAGGATAGCAAGGGAAAAAACCACGACACAAAGCGACGGAATTCCACTATGAAAGAAGAGATTACAAAGATAGAGGACTTACCCGGCTTGAGCAATCCTCAAACCTCACATTTTCTCCATCCCTTGAAACCCTATAACCCTTTTAGAAACCTTAGAATGCCTTAGGATACTTCTTACTCCCGTATACAACCCTTTATATAACTTTAGAAAGGAACCAAAATGGAATAAGAAATAAAATCTGCGTTTCTGTATAAAATTTGCGTAAACCTTCGATGACATCAAGCAACCTTCGATGTTATTGAAGAATGACAAAAACGGTCCAGCGACCGTGGCTAAAAATCTCGAAAATACTCGATGGCATCGAGTGGCTTCGATGTCATCGAGCTCAAAATCAGATTAAAGACATCTCTGACAACAACAATCTCTACCATGTCTTTAATCATCAAATGTGTAGCTTCTTATCCTCTTCTTCTTTTATCTCTGCCTCACATCATAACTTTATCAATGCTTCTTGTGCACACTTCGTCCTCCTTTTACGCCATCGACAAGCCCAGAGAACTTGTGCAGAACTTGAACTTCTCCGTAGGAACGACCTTAGTGAGCATGTTTGCTAGATTTACGCTGGTGTAAATCTTCTCAAGAGTTACGCCTCCTTCTTCGAGCACCTGTCGGATAAAGCGGTGATAAATATCAATGTGTTTAGTACGAGAGTGATAAATAAATTTTTTTGCCAAATTGATAGCGTTCTCGCTATCACAATTAACCAGCACGGCCTCCCGCGAAAGTCTCAACTGATTTATTATGCCTTTTAACTAAACGCCCTCCTTAAATGCTTCTGTCATTGCCATATATTCTGCTTCGGTCATGGAAAGAGCCACCGCGGACTAAAGCTTTGACATCCAACTAATTGCTTCACCCGCTAGTACAAACGAGTATCCGAAAGTAGACTTTCTGGAATCTACACTGCCTGCGTAGTTTGAATCCACATACCCTACCAACTTTGCCCCTATCTTCTCAAAAGTTAAAATATAGTCTTTCGTACCTTGAATGTATCAAAGTAGCCATTTCACTGCTTTCCAATGTTGCTTGCCAGCGTTTGACATGTATCTGCTCACAACACCGACTGCCTGTAAAATATCTGGTCTCGTACAGACCATGACATACATTAAACTGTCAACTACATTCGAATAAGGTACATAAGATATAAGCTACTTTTCTCATTTGATTTAAGACATTGTTCTGAAGAAAGCTTGAAGTGAGCCACGTGGGGAATGCTCACTGGCTTTGCCTAGTCCATCCCATACTTAATCAACACATTTTCAAGGTATTCTGCTTATGATAACCAAAGCCCGCTCCTCTTCCTGTCTCTATGAATATCTATGCCGAGAACCCTTTTGGCAGCCCCCAGATCTTTCAACTTGAATGTTCTTGATAACTGAGTCTTCAGTATGTTGATTTCAGACATATCAACATATCATTAACATACAAACTAGGATGATGAATTTACCATCACTCACCATCTTACACTAGATATAGTGATCGTATCCACTTCGAGTAAATTTCTGACTCGACATGAAAGAATCAAATTTTTTATATCACTGCCTAGGCGACTGTTTCGAGTCGTACAATGACTTCATTAACCTGCAAACTTTTTTCTTTGTCCCTTTAACTTCGTAGCCCTCTGGTTGCTTCATGAAGATCTGCTCTTCCAATTCCCCGTGCAGGAATGCAGTCTTGACATCCATCTGTTCCGGCTCGAGATCGTTTTGGATAACCAGTGCTAACACGAATATGATAGACACCTGCTTAACCATCGGCGCAAATATCTCTGTGAAGTCGATTCCTTCTCTTTGAGTATAACCATTCGCTATCAGTCTTGCTTTATATCTATCCCGTTTTCTTTTGAATAACCACTTGCATCCGATCGCTTTTCGACCCACTAGAAGCTCCACCAGCTCCTATGTGTGATTTTTGTGCAATAAGTCCATCTCATTGTCTATAGCCGCCTTCCATTTTTTTTGCATCAGAGTCATTAAGGGCCTCCTGAATAGTAGACGGGTTCCCCTCATCTGTAATGGGGGCATATGCAATATGAGAGTCGTCCCTATATCTTGCCAGTAACTTGCGATTACGCGATAGATTTTGTTCACTCCCCAAGTATAGGGTTGTGATGTAGTAATAAACTCGGTAAGATCGAGGTCGAATCCCACGAGGACTGGTCGTCACAACTCAAATCTATGATTCTCCTTAACTAATCCAACAGATAATGGAATGAATTACTAAGCACAATTCTAAGAAAAAAATAAAACAATTAAGAACAGGGAAGAAAATTCAATCAGAGAAAGAGCACTAGGACTTTCGAATCCACCCCTAACTATCCTAACCCTTGTTTTGTTTGTTGATTCACCTTGATATAGATTGATACCACTTAAATAGAGAAAGCACAATCGTGTCCTAAATCGGGCATACAGAGTTGTCTAATTCCTTTAAGCAATGCCATGAACAATACATCCCATGTCCTTGGTCGGGCACATGGTATGTACAATTCATTAAAGCACCATGTTCCTTCCTCTATAGAAAACTCGTTTTGATCGACCCAAGCACTGTAATAAGCATCCAACAACATCCATCTATATACTTTGATCAAGTTCATAGATGGAGAAGTATGGAATTTAAACCCATAAAGCCCACTTAGAGAAAGAGACAAATTAATTAATATTCAAAGTAAATCAACCAATACAAGAGCTAATCAAATTAGGGCTTCATCTCACCTAGCTGAGAGATTAGTTACCCATAAAATCCATAAAAAATATTAAATAAAATTCATAAACAAAACGTCAAACCAAACAATCTCTCTCTCTCTTCTTTCTTCTCTTTCTCCTCTCCCTGGCTCTGGATCTCAAATTCCCTGGATCTGAATGAATTTCCCACGTCCAAAACTTCCTTTTTATAGGCTATTTGGATGGTGGAATCGGTGTAAGCGAGTCGTGACTCGGACTCAATGCGATTATTTTCGCAACCGTGATCGGTGAGCCCCACAGAGGTATTTTCTGGAAAATCCACCCCGTCCATTGGATTCAGGACGAAATTTCAGTCAAGAATGGGTGGTTTTGAAGGTCCATTGGCGCGGCCCACAGAAGAAATCTCAAAAAGATCAGATTTGAACGTCGCCGGGTACCCCTTTTGTGGCCTCTGTACCGCACACGTGTGTACGCATGGGAGTGAACTATTAACATGGTTTTGTAGTATTCATGGCCCTCTACACGATGGACGGCTCGGATTGGACGTACGGGTGACGATCGGGGCCCACTATCCTTCGCAAAAACGGCCAGCGGCCGGGTTACGCGGACGCAAACCTCCGTCCGCTGATAATGGTGGGGCCCATTCCATTGATCATATGGAAAATCCACTCCGTCCACTGAGATGGGAACGGAAAACCGGTCAGGAATGCATATTTTCAAGTGATATTTGTGGTGGACCACAGAGTTTTGAACTCGCCGTCCGACCTGCGTTTGAAAGGCTGGAGCCTGATCTATGCTTTCATTGGATTTTTGACACCTAGGTAATGGTGATGTAAGCCATTTAGACGATGACAACCGATTGCGCTGATGATCAGTGGGACCCACAACTGCGATCAATAGTCGGACGGCGTTCGCCTGAGGGCGAGCTCCGCCGTGATTTTGAGAGAGAGCGCGCGTGGTCAGCCGATGACCGTCTTAAAGGCAGTCCACAATGGTGCGCATGTGCATGGTGTACATGCATCATGTGCGGGGCCCACATTGTAATGTTTGTATGAAATCGCACCTCTATCCTTTTCCTCATATTATTTCAATGCAGTAAATCCAATTTGAGATGAGTTCGTATATCGTGGGCCCCAAATTGAAGATTAATGGGCTGATCTGTCCGTTGGAGCACTTTCCGAGATCATCAATAGCTGAAATTTAATATGGACGGTTAATTCATGGCCCCCATCACATGTATGAAGTTTCGAACTGATCGGATGGCGGGAACCATGTGATCTTGCATTCTGGACCCTTTTCGGGCCCCTTGCTTTCCTCCGATCCCAGGCGTGTAAAATCTTCACTGTTGATTCTTTGGAGTTCATCCCGTGCTCTGGTGACTTTGGAGCGCCAAATTCATGTTTTTAACATCAATTTCCAATTCACACTCCTGATTTCATCCTGTAATAAAAACACGAGTAATATACTCCATTAATCCTTATCATGTACATAAAATTAGGTAATTGCTGGAGTTTAATATACAACATTTGACACTCATCAGATTTCTTCTCACAGGTGGTTGCTCCACCTGCTCCTGTACCTCTGTCTATGCATCTGTTTATACCTGAGTATCATTTGTGTTAATCTGGATGTTTATGATAAACCTTTTAGTTCCTTTTACTCCTTTTGATCATTCTTGTGGAATAAGGAGCTTTCATCGAACCTAACATCACGGCTAGTGATGACCTTGCGTGTGACCTTGTCGAATAACCTATAACCTTTCACACTAATACCATAGCCAACAAAAATATACTTTTTGACTCTATGGTCTAGTTTATCTCTCTCAACTGATGGTATATGAGAGTAAGCCTCACAACTAAATATGCCAAAATCTGGGTAGTCCAGCTTATGACCACTTCATACTTCCTTTGAAATTTTACATTCAATTGCGTAGAATGAGACCAGTTCACTAAATAGCAAGCCATGTTAACAGCCTCAGTCCATAAATCCTTGCCCAATGCAACATTACTTAACATGCATCGGGCCTTCTCCAAGAGAGTTCGATTCATCAGCTCGGCTATACCGTTTTGTTCGGGCGAGTGGCGCACTGTTTTGTGCCTAATGATCCCTTCATCCTTACAATATTCATTAAACTCAGTGGAAGTGAATTCTCCACCATTTTCAGTCCTTAAAATATTTATTTTTCGCCGTGACTATTTTTCCACCATTGCCTTCTATTATTTGAATATAGTGAAAACTTCAGATTTGCGTATCATATAATAAACCTAAACTTTCCGGGAGTAGTCGTTAATGAATGAAACAAACCATGATGACTCCCCAATGGAAACCTCTGGTGAAGGGCCCTATACGTCAGAGTGCACATAATTAAGCACTCCCTTACATACATGTTTTCCAATTTTAAAAGATAATCTAAATCGTTTACCATATATACAATGCTTGCATATATCTAAATCAGAATTTTTAAAAGTTGGAATCAAACAATGATTAGATACTACCTTCATGCCCCGCTCACTTATGTGGCCCAGACGAGCATGCCACATATGTAGAGACGTGAAATCTGTAATAGTTGATGCCGCTCTACTTGCTAAAGTGCTCCCGATCAACCTGTAAAGGTTTCTGTACTTTTGCGCTTTCATAATCACGAGTGCCCCTTTTGAAACTTTAAGGACACCATCAATATCAATGAACTTGCACCATATAGCCTCGAATGCACCGAGAGAAATCAGACTTTTCTTCATATCAGGAATGTGCCTGACATCAGTCAGGGTATGCTCCATCCCATCAAACATCTTAATGCTCGTCGTACTAATGACCACAACATTACACGCATTATCATTGCCCATAAAAACTTGTCCACCATCGCATTCCTTGTAACTGGCGAACCAACTCCGATGAAGAGTCATATGATATGATACTCCTGTGTCAAGGATCTATTCATCTTTATGATTGTTGTGCAAGTGACTAATCATGGACATAGATAGAACATCACCACCACTTATCTCTTCATCAGATGTGACAACATTGCTCTCCTTGGAAGAAGCCTCTGAGTTTTCTTTCTTCGCTTTAAGATTGGTACAATCCTTTTTCATGTGTCCAGTCATCCCACAGTTCCTGCACTTTAATTTTCCTTTGCCCTTGCCCTTGGATTTAGATATAGGTCTTGAAGATCCTGTACCTCGCTCAGCATTTCTTCCCCTCGTAAGCAGTTAAGGGTGTACACGAACCGAGCTAGCTTGGTTAGCTCGCTCAACTCGACTCGAAAAAGCTCGATTTGACTCAGTTCGAAGCTGAGTTCGAGCCAACTCGAGCTGATTTTTTGAGCTCAAAAATGAGTTCGAGCAGGCCCCAGCTCGACTCGACTCGGATCGAATCCAGATCGAATCGAACTCAGATCGAACTAGTTCGGTGACTCGATTACTTTGCCATTGATGTTGCTCACCAACTGTTTGATAGTGGCTAGTGGCAAGGAAGGTTTGGCTGGTGGCAAGGAAGGTATGCACATGAAACAAATACCTTTTTTTTTCTTTATTTTATTATTATTATTTTTTGTGTTATTTAGAATTGCCTTTATTTGTAAAACAGTGGGATTTTGAAATTGTAGTTAAGGTGTTTATGCAAATGCCTCTATGGCGAACTCGGCTCGAACTCGGCCCGAGCTGCTGACCGAACCGAGCCGAGTTGGCCAGTCAGGCTCGAGGACCAAGCCAAGTTGAGGTCAGCCACTATTCGAGCCGAGTCGAGCTGAGGCCAGCTCGACTCGGTTCGACTCGATGTACACCCTTATAAGCAGTGCATTGAAAGATGTCCTCATGCCGTCGTTTAGCTTTTTCATGGCTTTCCCTTGAAGGGCTAGGATAACAGTATCGACATTCAGGACTTTATTTACAGTGCACATTATGTCCTTGAATGACTCATATGATGCCGGAAGAGAATTCAACAACATACACGCTTGTTCATTATCTTTGATCACTTTCTCCATATCCAGCAATTTGCAAACCAATTTGTTAAAGTCACTGATGTGGGCCTCCAAATCTCCACCCTCTGCCATCTTGAAGTTATATCATTGTAGCTTCAACTATAGGTGATTTTCAGAGGATTTTTTTGCATAGATATCCTCTAACTTCACCCATAAACTAGTCGCAGTTTTCTCCCTCAAAACATTATAGAAAACCTCATTCGTGAGACATAAACGGATGGAGGCTAAAGTATTACTATCAAGAGTATCTCATTCTTCTTCTTTCATAGTCGATTTCAACTCCTCAAGAGCCTTAGCTTCGCCTTGCTCGGTTAATATATTAATCATCTTAATCTTCCATAATTCAAAATTATTTTTGTCCGAGTATTTCTCAATATCAAACTTGACATTTCCCATTGATGCTAATCCTACAGATCCAGATCTGTGCCCCAACAATAGCTTTGATACCACTTGTTGGGGATTGTGCTATGGAATCACACAGAGATGGATCTAGGATAGCAATTTAAGAGCACCAAACAAACCAAAGAAGAATACAAAGATTTAACGTGGAAAACCCTTGTGGGAAAAAACCACAGGCCCATGGTTAAGTGACGGAATTCCACTATAAAAGAAGAAATTACAAAGATAGAGAACTTACCCAGCTTGATCAATCCCCAAACCTCACCTTTTCTCCACCCCTTGAAACCATAGAACCTTTTTAGAAACTTTAGAATGCGTTAGGATACTTCCTAGTCCCGTATATAACCCTTTCTATAGCTTTAGAAAGGAACCAAAACGGAATAGGAAACAAAATCCACAAAATCTGCGTTTCCACAGAAAATCCGCGTAAACCTTTGATGACATCGAGCAACCTTCGATATAATCGAATAATGACAAAAACAATCCAGCAACCAGGGCTGAAAATTCCGAAAATACTCGATGTCATTGAACCCGAAATTAAATTAAAGACATCTCTAACAACAACAACAACAACAACAATAACAATATATATATATATATATATATATATATATATATATATATATATATATATATATATATATATATATATATAATAGTACTGTGTGTGTGGGAAATGGTACTATGAGGTCAACTTCCCATTAGGTCGAATTGTGTGGGCCCCACAGTGATGTGTGTCGAACATCAACCCCATCAGTTAGATGCATGGGCCACAGGCTTAAAAATCAAGTCAATATACGACTTGGGTGGGCCACACCACATACAACAGTTGAGAGGGTTCACCTGCCCATTAAAACATTCATTATTATTTACTGGGCCAACAAAGATGTGGTTTGAAAATCCAGATGGATCCATTGTGTGTGTCCCACTTGGATGAGGGGTCAAACCAAGATTCAGCTGCATCCAAAACTTAGGTGGGCCCCACCAAGTACTTTTATATGTTTTAGGCATGTCTTCACCCCACGAGTTACGTGATGTGTGATTTTTGAAATATCCCATGTCTTAAAAGGGACCCATCAAATGCAGTATTGATGCACACACACACACACTCGATATATAAAATATATCATATATATATATATATATGGAGATGGGCCACACCACATGAGCACAATGAGCACCGATTGAGACGGGTCATGTGCTTATTAAAACATTCATTATTATTGAAATGCTATAGGCCAACAAAGATGTGGTTTGAAAATCCAAAGAGAGGAAAATGTTTCCTTTTTCCATGTGAGTTTGTATCACTTGGATGCCTATAGTATTTCAACGAAGATCACTTGGACCGCATCCAAAAGGTTATTGGTGTCACGTGCCCCACTCATATATATATATATATATATATATATATATATATTATATATATATATATATTTAGGGAAAAGGTACTATGTCTTCACATGATTTTATATGGTATCCCGGTGGGGCACGGCTGAAAATCACCTCAATCCCTCGAGTTAGAGAGGGGTGTGTACCATTGAAACATTCAAAACCAGTTGTGGGGGCCTTTGAGGTTTTTCATGAAATCATCCCACATGTAATTTTAAAAGGGACCCATCAAATGTTTTTGTTTGTATACTTATGTTGATGTTGGCACCACCATCACGGTGGACGGTGTGGATCTTCGAACGGAATCACGGTGGGGCCCACCCTAGCTTGATATATATATATATATATATACCTTTATATATATATATATATATATATATATATATATATATATATATATATAGTGCTGGTATCCTGCGCCCCAAATCGTCCCAAATCGTAAATAAGCTATTTGGGCCCACCGCAATGCGTACGTAAAATCCACTCTGGACATCAGATGCAGCATCCCGTGTTAGGCATGTGGTCCAAAAATCTGCACTATTCATGATTCAGGTGGGCTCCATCTTAATCTATTTTCCAAAAACATCTATTTTTCCATATCATTTTAGGATTGAGACTAAAATTGAAGTATATCCAAAAGTTCTAGTGGACCACCCCACAGGAGACAATGGGAATTGAATGACTACAGTTGAAAACTTATTGGGGTCTACACAAGTATTGATTCAAGCTGATATTTGTGTTTTCCATTTATCCAGTTCCATGTGACCTTATTAACAGGTATCCTCGTTGCCTTCTTTGGTATGGTCCACTTGAGCTTTGGATATCCTTCAACTTTGGGTTCATGTCTTAAAATATTCTGAAAAATGGATGGACGGTGTTTATAAATCACATATATCAAGATGGGCCCCATAGAATTTTCACATCACATGGTGAAAGGTTCGTCGAGCCCTCACTGCAGTAGGCTTCCTACCTGGTTACTAAATATTAGTTAATTTTCTTGCAAGGTGGTGTGGGACCACTGTCATGCATTTCCAAAATCGCCCTACTATCAGGTGAATGACTTAAATTTAGGTTTAGAGCAGAAAAACCGGCCTGAAATATGATCCCAGCTGTCCACAATATTAAAAATAGTCTATAAATGGCAATTACCCTCGAAACTATTTTCCTTTAGTATGGCCCACCTATATAATGGATGTGGCTGAGTTTTGGGCACGAAAATAAACATTACAGGAAGTTTTTAAATGGCTGGAGTTCAATCACCACTGTTTCTTGTGGTGTGGTACTTTTAAAATTTGGATCTGGTTCATTTTTTGGGCAATGCGCTGAAATGAGCCGGCAAAATGGATGGTTGGGTGGATATTTAACACATGTCAAGGTGAGTCAACTTTTACGGCTGAATTGAACTGGACTACTCAACAAAGGCATTGATGACGGAGAATTTTTAGCTAATTATTTTGAAACATGACTTTATCCTCGAACGGACGGCAACCACGCTTAGGATCGCCTAATTTCCTTTAAATGGCCAAACTAAATCGCAGGTGAGCTAAATTTTGGACTCATACGGTTAAAATGGAGCAACTCATTTGGTGATTGAGTTGGATTTCACTTAAACATCACCGTAAGGCCCACTTCAGCTGGCCACACATTAAGACCGCCGATAATGCATACGGACTGGTTTACAGGAGACCATTTCCATATATATATATATATATATATATATATATATATATATATATATATATATATATATATATATATATATGGGAAAAGGTACTATCCGCTCGAGCGTAAAGAGGTCGTCCGTTAGGTTGAGCTGTGTGGGCCCCACCGTGATGCCTTTCGAACATCAACACTGTCCACCAGATGCACCATTCCATAGTGGGCCTGGACAACCCAAAATCAAGTCAATCCGTGACTCAGGTGGGCCACACCATCTAAAACCATAAGTATACATGCCAAAAACATATAAAAGCACTGGTGAGACCCACCTGAGTTTTCCATGCACCTGAAACTTGGTCTGAACCTTCATTCAAGTGGGACACACATAATGGATGGGCTGGATTTGCAAACCACATCTGGGTGGGCCCTCAAAAATTGTTATGAATGTTTTAATGGTGCACGGCCCCTCTGCACTTCTGTATGTGGTGTGGCCCACTAAAGTCACGGATTGACTTGATTTTGGGCCGTCCAGGCCCACCATGGAATGGTGCATCTGGTGGGCGGTGTTGATGTTCTAAAGGCATCATGGTGGGGCCCACACAGCTCGACCTCATGGACGACCGCTTTACGCTCGAGCGCATAGTACCTTTTCCCTATGTATGTGTGTGTGTGTGTGTGTATATATATATATATATATATATAGTGGAAATGGTACTATGCGATTGACCTCATAGGAACTTCTAATGAGGTCGAGCTGTGTGGGCCCCACCATAATGTGTGTCGAACATCAACACCGTGCATTTGATGGGTCTTCTTTAAATTATGGGATAACCCAAAAATCAGCCGTATACGAAACTTAGGTGAGCCATAACATCTAAAATCATGTGAAGACAGGCCTAAAACATAAAAGCACTTGGTGGGGCCCACCTGAAATTTGGATGCGTCTAAAACTTGGTTTGACCCCTCATCCAAGTGGGACACACATAATGTATGGGCTGGATTTGTGAACCACATCTCGGTGGGCCCAACAAATGATTATGAATTTTTTAATGGGAGGGTAACCCCTCTCAACTTTTGTATGTGGTGTGGCCCACACAAGTCATAGATTGACTTGATTTTTAAGTCTGAGGCCCACCATGGAATGGTGCATCTGACTAATGGGGTAGATGTTCAACACACATCACGATGGGCCCACACAACTTGACCTTGAGTTCATATATATATATATATATATTGTGTAACTTATGGAGAAGTTGCAATTTTGAAGGTTCACCTAGGTTTTGAGTTGTGATTTAAGCCCGTGGATTCCTACTACACCCGACTTGATTGGGTGCCGACTCAATCCAACTTAGTACTTATGATCGTGTCGGACTCGGTTCGGATTAGTCCAGGCTAGACCTGGACTCGGATCAGGTCAAGCATGCTAAACTCAATATCGAGTCGGGTCAAGTTCGGGTAAGTTCTATTTCAAAACCGAATCGAGTCGGGTCAACCATAACTCGGTCTGACTCGTTCAAACCCAACTCGATCCAAATCGAGTGGGTAAGTCAATTCGAACAGAGTAGACTTCGTCGAATCTGAACTCAAACCGAGTTGAGTTCGGGTCACCTAGTACGACTTTTATATATATATATATATATATATATATATATATATATATATATATATATATATATATGAGATGCGCTCACTCATAACAAGTTAACTTACGTAGACGTTTCAAACCCAACTTTTTTGAGAATCCAAATCATACGTGATGGAAAATCGAACCGTTCATGTGAAGTAGCACCTAGTGAAACCCCCAGACCAAGTTTTACGTTTATTTAAAACTTTTATCCATACCGTCCATAGCAAAGAGAAATTCAAATCAAGGAAAGAAACTGTTTACATTTTTCACGGTCCATCAAAGTTTCGGATCAAAGTAAAAATTCATACTATCGGGTTTTATGAGGTGTGAGTTCGTTCAGTCACATCACGTATGATTGGTTCTCAAAAAAGTTCGACTTATGAACCTAAAGTTCGGTAGTGAGGGTTTTCCATATATATATATATATATATATATATATATATATATATATATATATATATATATATATATATATATATATATATATATAACATTTCAGATTTGAGATGTTGTGTAGCTGATGGAGAGGCCGCAAGTCCGACAAGTTCACCTAGGTTTTGAGTTGTGATTTTAGCCGGTGTATACTCATCATACCTAACCTGACTCGGTACTTGTCACGCCCCAAACTCAGAAACCAGGCTCACAAAATTCCCGATCGCCGAATCCAACGTCGACAGCCTCCGTAGTACCCCATTCTCGACTCCTGGCACCCATATACCAGGTTTTGATCTTGGGATCTTACAAGGATGATTTCTATAACATAAGTCTGCTTCATAATCAGCATAACCAAGATCATAACCCACAAATAATAACTACAGGAACATCATCACAAAATCTACTAAGAATAAAAGCTTTTACAATACAAGGCGCATAAAGGGAAAGATACAATGACTATAATAAAACTCCAAAAGCTCCGCGGCACACTCCTGTTCCTGCTCAGCTATTGCCTAGCGTCACCTATACGCATCAATCGTGCATAAGCTTATAGAAAGCTTAGAGGGTGGTATAAGTGTGTGCAGGACATGTGCCAAGTATGCAATATCAGAGTATGTGGAATATATTGGCAAGACCATAAATAACACTAGCCGTAACAAGGCTATGCAATATAAGGCAGGAGTGCCATCAACCATCCTAAGGCTATGCTACACCAAGCATGAATATTATCAGTCATACCAGGGATATGCGATGCAGAGCCTATATAGCCAAATGTCATATGAAATATGCAATGCGATCATGCTAGTCCTCATACCAAGTCCACATATCAGTACAGTTCCTCTCTGAAAAATCACCGGGGTCAAATACACTCCACACTGACTACCGCCTCCTTAGCCGCGCAGCCCAGCGAGTGGAAGAGACCTCACTACCCGCCTGACCAGTAGTCTGCCAATCTACTCGGCTCGTCGATAGTGGACCCATTTATGAGCTGGTCAAACTCAGCGTAGCTTACAGTCCTCTCACTTGGGCGGATAAGGCCACACCCCCTTCCAACCGACTACGACACAGCGAGAGGCGCGGCCTAATGGTATTCGGCACCAACACTCATGTTTCCACTCGGTCTACACATTGGAGCATCTCCTGGTACCAAAAAAGTTCTGAGATTTTCACCCAAGGACATCTTATGTGCCCACAGTGCTAGAACAAAGCATTTTCGGTGTCCAAATCTAGCCATCAATAATGTGTCTGTGGAGGCTACGACCTTGATGATGCTTGGGCGAATAATAACCATGCCATGCAAATGCGAGATGCATGAATCATATCAATCAACCATGCATCAGTCCTGCGCATACATCGTGCTCATGTGGGGCGACTTCATCACTCAATGAGTCCCATAAACAACCTGCCTGATGGCACATACTATAATCAAGCACTCCTCAACCAAGCATACATATGATGCACATGGGAATGAATCATGAAGATAACTAAGCATAACATGCGATGATAATATACTCTCCTCTTAGTAAGGTCGGGTCTAGGTACTTAGACGATTTTACATGGTATGAAAGAAGCATAACCAATAGTGGGGGCCCAATGGTTTGGGGTAGCCCACAAAGTCTAGGTAAGCAATACTATGAGCCCAATAGATGAGAATGGGCTTAATAAAGGGCCTAGAGAGGTTCACAATGTGGACATTTACCCACCATTGTTCCTTAGAAGGCAGCCTAACAAGGAATCTATCCAAAACAAGGCCCATAGCCCAGATACAACTATGAAAAGAAAATGGGCAGCAATCCATAACATCTCATACCACATGATGGGCCTCAAGAAACGGCCCAGAGCCTACATATATCAACATGGGCTCAATGGGGCAAACCATGGCCCAAGTACCATGGTTAACAAATGCATGCATTATGATGGGCCTCATGGGCAGCTCATATGCCCAAATACATAGGTAAGGCATATCCAAGATTCACCAAGATGGGCCTTACAATTCAGCCCAAGACTGGGCAAGATAGATGGGTAACAAGGATCTAATTACATGCAACATATCAGCCCATAAGGTCCAGCATAATAGGTAAGCAGCCCATACACAAAACTGGGCTCAAGGCTGGACATCCAAAAATCTGGACTGATGGTCCCCAATCAATCAGATAAATGGTGGGCCTCACAAGGCACTAATGGGGCCCAATATTCTCAGAAAATACAAGCATGGTGTGTGTGTACACAACACTCTCAATCTGGTGGGCCTCATATCTTTTCAACATCCAGCTACATGCAGAAATTTCTTTAAGGCCTTATTAGACATTCAGCCCGCCCAACTTCCTAGGCCTGTTGGGGTCTAGCAGATGGTAAATCTGAATAAATATAGATACTCTGTGGTGACCTATACATGTCACAGTGGGCCCCACTAGATGGAAGGCATACATACAACACAAGAACCAAGGTGGGCTTGCTGCTAGACTGCAAGTCTAGCAGCACCCAATTACCTGGGGCGTCCCAAGGGGCCTGGACGGCTAACCTATTGAGCTCAAGGTGGGCCCCACTTGTAGACATCCCACCAGGGGGTGGGCCACGTCCAAGTGGGCCACACAAATGGAGGACGGTGTGGGTCATAAACAACATCAAGGTGGGACTTAAAAGGGGTGGACGGTCAGCCCCTGCTGGACGTTGGCCTACCTGGAACGTCTAGCAGATGGGCTGCTGGCCCAGCTGATGATGTCCCACAGATGGACAACTTGGATTTCTCACATGCATCTGAGGTGGGTCTCAACTAAGTGGGGCACAATAGAAATGAAAGGAGAAGTTAAGAACACATACAACATCAAATAAAAATTCTGGACAGCAAGGCATAAAAAATAAAATGTTGCTGGAATTCTTGATGTCCCTAATTTGTACACCCAATGGAGTGGGCCCAGGCTTGCCTAAGCAAGAGGAAAATGGGTGGTTAGCATGCACCCATGAATGTGCAACAAGGTGGGGTCCACAAAAGTGGTCCACCATTCCAAAAATCAAGCTGATATATATGTTTTCCCTCCATGCAGGACTGCTAGACGGTCCAGAAACTTGGACCGTCCGACCCTCTTGGGCCTGCACCATGGGCATCCCATCAGGGATGGATGGAGTGGGTTTCATCATACATTAAGATGGGGTCCACATCTCAAAGAAACACCCCACATCAGGAAGAAAATGAGTATACAAACAAGGCTAAATTCCATACAACAATCAACAACAAGGGCCCTGAAAAATCTGGACAGCAATATGTTGCTGGACATTCCAGCCCATAAGTTGCTGGACAGGGAGAAATACTTCAAATAAAACATGGTGTGGCCTACCTTAGTGGGCCCCACAAACCCCAAACCAGGACTCTAGTATCAAATCTCTTTACATGCCAAAAATTGACAATAAGTGGGACGCCCAATGTCCAGAAAATGGACAGCAAGGACGTACCACCTTGCTGGATGGTCTGGGCATCCTAGACGCACTAGGTGGGCCACACACAATCAGGAAAAATAAGAGAGAAAGAGGGAGAGAAGATCACGGCCATAGGAAGGGCTCCGCCACTATAAGCCCTTCTAAACCAATCACAACCACACATCAAGATAATACAAGGGTCTCATGCATGCATGGGTCCTACAACTAAAAATCTAAGGTGGGGATACCATCCCCACCATAGATCTAGGGTTTAGATGACCCATCAAGCTATGGATCAAAGGAAAACATCATGATGGGGTCCATGGAGAATGACCCCATCATGGCTCATGCATGCACAAAGGTGGGCCATTGGCCACACATATGGAGTCAAGTAGGATCTCCACCATTGATTGGTGGGTCCTACATACTCCTATGAAAGAAAAATAAGTTTCAATGGAAGAAAACAAGAAATCTAGTCCTAGGAGTGTACCCACCTCAAAGCTCTTCCTTCTTCTTCTATCCTTAGGTTCTCTAGCTCTAATGGGATAGTTTCAATGGTGAAGATGGGTGTAGGAAGGTTAGATTGATGGTAATCAAGGGAGAAAGGGGTTGGAGAAATGGGGGAGGGTTGGACGTTCCAACCTCTCTTGCAATGGAGGGAGAGGAGGAAATGAGGGAGAAAGAGAGGGAGAAGGAGTGTTGTAGACATGCCATCATAGCAATGTAAGGTGATAATGAGTTTTGGGAAGAAAAACACTCATTGCTTTTTGGGAAGAAAATTAATTATGACTTGTAAAAGAGGGTAGCCTAAGCTAGGTAGTTATAATAGGTAGGCTAGGTAGCTATATGTAATGATGAAACTAAGGTGTGGTCATCCATTTAGGAAAAAGTGCACAAGCAATAAGGTGGGTCCCACATCATAATCAACGGTGCAAATATTGCCCGGGGTACATCTTTTGATCTACACCTTGGATTGGCGCACGAGACGAGGCGTTGGAACTGCGGGGACGATGCGGTCGCAATGACATAAGTTTCGGGTCGACTCGGTTCGGGTTTACAGGGCAGAACTTAGGGATGATAGCAAATACTACCTACAAGTCGTGGGTCGCCGGAATGCAATAGGAAGGACCGCGGGACCTAACAGAATGGAGTGGATACTAGGTTATGGATCTGACAGTACTTGTGACTGGGTCGAACTCAGTTTAGATTAGTCTAGGCCAGACCCATAATCGAATTGGGTCAAGCATGCTAAACTGTCCAGATTAGTGTAGGCCAAACCTCAGGCTCAGATTAGGTCAGGCATGCTAAACTCGGTACTAAGTCGGCTCAGCCCTGACTCTGTCCGACTCGACTCAATGCCCAACCCTACTTCTGTATAATGTACGTGTTACCCTAACCGTGTGAGGCCCACATTAATGTATTTGTTGTATATCCATGCC